>BSBM01001392.1:1200000-1883855 GCA_027924585.1 Larix kaempferi | reverse complement strand
AGTTGTGCTCCGATGACACTCCAATGATCCTTTGATCACTCCATGAAGGCTAATTCAAATTGCCACCTTAGGCATTCGAATCCTCATGCATTGTACTATTTATTTGTCCATATTGTGATTAATTAACTTGTGTGTGTGAAGTATTTTTGCTTCTATCCGAGTTCTACTGTATTATTATTTTGTTGCTCATTATACTGCATTGACCACTCTTCTTCTATTTTCTTGCTTAATCAATTACTTTCTTGTGAGGTATACATCATCTCTTAGATCTGTTGTGAGTATTTTCACAATTCCTACCTAGCTACAAAATTCTTTTGGTGTTCCCCAGGTGGGGTAAGAATGTTTGTTTAGTTAAGAGGATTTCAAGGCTCACTTGTAATTATTGTGATAGATTGTGTGCTTGCGTGGGTGTATACCAAAATAATTTGCCTCGCATGGGTGATTTAATCACAAACTAAAACAATGATTCCAATTTGTAAAAAATGAAAGATGTTTTCAAATGTAAATGCTTTAATAATCTTTTCAAAAAATATGGATTATTTAAAAAGTTCTGTAAGGTAAAGCAAATAACATATGTAGAAATAAATGGATTTCTAAAGTCTTACTTGGGTAAGATATTGAGCAATTTAGAAATATGGTTCTAACCTTGCAATCTATGAAACTTAAAACCTGAGAAATACTTAACAAATCTTTCTTTCAATTAACTAAAAATTTTCAAAAAGATAAGTGAATCATGTAACCGAATATAAATTAATAATGTTTCAATAATGACACAATAGGCTGTAAAAAATTGCAAAAATTAATGCTGGAAAAAATGGGTTGATTGGGAAAAAATATTTGGAAAAAATCGGTCGAACCGAAACAAGAAATATCATGGCTGTGAGGTCAAAAGCCGTGATGAGCTGCGTGGCGATGTGGGCGAAAGACGCAATGTGAATCGTGGCGCGGTGGGAAAAAGTCGCGATGATCCACGCAAAAAAATGCCGAAAAGTCACGATGGACCGCACGGGAAAAGGACGCCCAGTCGCAATGGGAAGCACGCAAAAAAGCCACATGGGCGCGATGCGCTGCATGTTAAAAGGGATAAGAACCGCGATGGACCACATGGAAAAAAGGTGCACAGCCTCGATGGACCGCGCGACTGTGGGTGCCGAAAGCGGCCGGCAAAAAACGAACCCAAAAATTGAAATTTTGGGTTGTTCCGGGCTGCAAAAAGGGCCAAATATGGCTAGGGAATCTATCAATAAGATGACTAGTATGGCAGATCTATAGTTTTAAATGGAAAAAACTACTAAAACAAAGATCTAAAACAAAGATTAAAAATTCTAAAAACGAGCGGAGTCGCCAAAACTGTTGCTTGGGATTTCTCTCAAGCATGTGCAAATGGTGGACCTGCTAACTAGTAGCAGCAATCTCAAATAAAGCAATGTAAATAAGCAAATATAAACTATAGATTGATGGCATTAAATAGTAAAATAAAGAATTATAGATTGATAACAATGAACAAAATTGATTCATAAGCATGTAAATAAAAATTAAAACTTTTGTATTACCTCAAATGGTGAGGATGGTGAGTTTTGAGCAGCTCCAAGGTTGAGATGCTCCAATGTTCAATGGTCTCTTCTTCTCCAATGCTTCAATAGTTAGGAAAAGCTCAAAAGATGGGCAAAGCTCAAGATGGAGTTTGGTAGCATGAGGATAGGATGAATATGGAGTGAATAGTGGGGAGCCCCTATCACCTTTTTATAGTTTTTTGGTGATGGGAAATACCATTATGGTTTGAGGAAACCAATGGTATTGCTAAAATGGTTTAGGTCTCTTTTTCTCTCTTTTTCATTTTTTGAACATTTTTTGAATATTGTTCCCTTTAATTCATTTTTGGGAATTTTGGACCATTTTTTAGGGTTTTTTGTGTTTTTCGAGGAAAAATACATATTTTGAGGGGAAAAAGGTGTATTATGGTATTTTTGGTGACCATTTGAAGGCTTTAGAGGCAAAAATTGTAGGAAAAATTGACAAAAGGGTCATGTGCATAGGTAAATGGGCTAGTGAGCACTTTTTGGGTGTCAACAACCGAGATCTATGAAAACTGAAATGGTTGTGTTTGAGATCGTACCCTTAATTTCAACCATGGTGGCCTGGTGATCTTCCTGTCGTCTGTCAAGAGTGGCATAAATTCGGGGTGTTTTTTCCATGTCCCCCACTATAGGATCTACTTGAACGTTGTGTAAAAATCCGTCCATTTTGCTGGGGAAGTCTCTGTAGTAGTGGGGCCCTTGGCATTTCCAACAAGAAATGGTTGGTGGGACAACTTTTGTCCCTTTGTTGAAATATGGACTATTGACAGGTGGTGGGGGTGCATTTGGCCGTGCTTGATGTCTGTGGAAGCCTCTATTGGGTGGAAAACTGTTGTTATGTTTCCGGTAAGGGGGAGGTCTAAAACCCGATCTGCGGTTGTCCAAGAAGGTTCTGAACCTATCTCTGTTTTTGTTGATGTTATCATTCCTTGGCTGTCCATGCTCATAACATAGCCTTGCTTTATGTAAAGTCACATCTAGGGTCTTGGGCATGTCAAACTCTATATTTTCTCTAAATTTTGGTGGAAGACCTCCTAAGAACTGTTGTATCTTGACCTTTCCGTCTCTGATGCATGGAACATAGTGCAGCAAGTCTAAGAATCTGTTTATGAATGCCTCCATGGTTAGGGAGCCTTGTGAAAATCCTCACAGTAGATCTAAGAGATGATGTATACCTCACAAGAGTAATTATGATTAAGCAGGAAAATAGAAGAAGAGTGAACAATACAGTATAATGAGCAACAGAATAATATGGTATAGTAGAACTTAGATAGAAGCAATAATACTTCACACACAATAATTAATTAATCACAGTATGGACAAATAAATAGTACAATGGTAGAGAGGATTCGAATTCCTAAGGTGGAAATTTGAATTAGCCTCTCAGAGTGATCATAAGATCAATAGAGTGTCATCGGAGCATAACTAGGTGTCCTCATGATCATCGGAGCGCAACTGGAAGTCTTCATCATCATCAGTGGATTCATCAATGCTCAAGTAACTATCAACCATCAGTCAAACTAACTCTGGTAGGTGTAACTAAGTGTAACTCAATGTAACTGACTGTAACTAACTGTAACTGAGTGTAACTGACGGTAACTGAGTGTAACTGAGTGTAACTGACTGTAACACAGTGTAACTGAGTGACAAATGGACTGGTAGGTGAAGAAGGGCGAGTTGCTCCCTAAAATCAAGGAATAAGGGCGCATTAAGTGACTGGAGGGATAAAACTGAATAGTGAGAAGCTCTTGGGGGATGGCTAACTGAGGGCTAGGTGCTGGACTGATGACTGGGATGCATGAAAAATGCAGGCAAACCCTAGAATGCATGCAAACCCTAAAAGTGCATGCATGACTGAAATAGTAAATGATCAAAATACTAGTGGGACTAGGATGGAGTATAGGAATATCCTAACACCCCCCCTTAATCCATCCTGGGCCCTGGTAACTAAGACCAAAGGTCACCCAATACAATGAATAATAACAATCAATAAACCAAGGAAGTGGAAAAATTTCATGGCAAACATACCCACTCCTAAAAACAGACTGTAAGGCACACACAAAAATAAATGCTCCAAACTCAAGTAGGTGTGATGCTTGGTCATATGTATGGAGGTATCTTCTTCTTGGGAAGAAGTGGATCATGCTCAAAAAGCATGTGATTGTACTTGCTCTTCAGATCAAATGTGATGAGAACAAATCCAACAGTATGAGAATGATCCTTGAACCTGTGATTCGAATCAGCTGAGGTAGGATCAAATCTGTGAAAGTGTATATAGACTTTTGTCTTCTCCTTCGAACCACCATGGGTGAGATTATAACAAAAATAACTATTGCATGTTTGCTTGAAATCAAAATCAGATTTAAGACTTAAAAAACAGTTTCTTGAGATCTCCTTTGAACCAGCAGGGGTGAGATCAAAACTATCATATGCATGAGAAATTATCCCAAATAGTAATTGCTTAGAATCCAAATTAGATCCAAGAATTGAATCATGGTTTCTTGAGATCTCCTTTGAACCATGAGAGGTGAGATCAAAACTAGTAAATGCATGAGAAATTATCGCAAGCGAATGGCCATGGCCATATTCTTCAATGACCTTCTGAAAGCATGGAATTATGATCATATAGTAGTATAAAAGAGGAGATAGCTGGAGAGGAGCGAATGCATTACCTTCAAAATTTGTTTTGACCTCCGAAATAATCATGTGATCATGATGCAAACCAACAGACTCTGGTGCAAGAGAGGATTTAGGACCTTCTACAATATCTAGAGTGTGAGCTGGCATAGAAAGAGAAGAAAGTTTGAGCATGAGTGGAGAATCTGCAAGTTCTTTGTCAACAACTTCAATATGAGATGATACTAGTTCATGATCTGGGAGACCATCAAGGGGAGCGAATGGAACACCTTGCTTGCTTTCGAATGGATTTGGACCAATCCCTTCATTCTTTCTGCCAAATTTTTCATCCAGGTGAGCCCATAACTCTTTTGGAGTCCATAACTCCTTTGGAGTTTCAACACCATTACGGTATTTGAATTGGAATCTCTGGCGTGCAAATAAAGAAAACATTATTGCTGTAAAGTGCATGTCACTTTTATTTAACCAGTCAATCTTCTCTTCAAGGGATTCGAACTCTCTTTCAAAATAACAATAAAAAAGATCATGGATCTTCAAGTCTGCTATCATTCTTGGTTTCCATTCATCATAGTTGAGTGGATCAAGAGGAGTAATTCCTGATGAATACATTGAAGCTGTAGAGGACATGCAAAAATAATATAGAATAACTGCAACTGCTACTACTACAAAAATGCAGAAACTACTGCAATTGCTGCACTCGAAATCTTGGTAATAACCTACAAAAAACTCTCAAGAATGGAGATAAACAATACTCTCAACATGCTCTGATACCATGTGAAAATCCTCACAGCAGATCTAAGAGATGATGTATACCTCACAAGAGTAATTATGATTAAGCAGGCAAATAGAAGAAGAGTGAACAATACAGTATAATGAGCAATAGAATAATATGGTACAGTAGAACTCAGATAGAAGCAATAATACTTCACACACACTAATTATTTAATCACAGTATGGACAAATAAATAGTACAATGGTAGAGGGGATTCGAATGCCTAAGGTGGTAATTCGAATTAGCCTCTCAGAGTGATCATAATATCAATAGAGTGTCATCGGATCACAACTAGGTGTCCTCATGATCATCGGCGCGCAACTGGAAGTCTTCATCATCATCAATGGAGTCATCAATGCTCAAGTAACTGTCAACCATCAGTCAAACTAACTCTAGTAGGTGTAACTGAGTTAAACTCAATGTAACTAAGTGTAACTGAGTGTAACTGACTGTAACTGAGTGTAACTGACTATAACTGAGTGTAACTGAGTGACAACTGGATTGGTAGGTGAAGAAAGGCGAGTTGCTCCCTAAAATCAAGGAAGAAGGGTGCATTAAGCAACTGGAGGGCTAAAAATGAATAGTTAGAAGATCTTTGGGGCTGGCTAACTGAGGGCTAGGTGCTCGACTGATGACTGGGATGCATGCAAACCCTAGAATGCATGCAAACCCTAAAAGTGCATGCATGACTGAAATAGTAAATGATCAAAATACTAGTGGGACTAGGATGGAGTATAGGAATATCCTAACAAGCCCATTTTCAACTCATGAAATTCTTTAATTTTCTTGTCAAAGAATGTTTCAGACATATATTTTTCATGGAATATTCTGCTGAAAGTATCCCAAGTTATGTCTCTCAATTCTTGTCCTTTGGTGTGTTTCAAGTCCCGCCACCATCTAGTTTCTTTACCATTCAGGTTGTATATGGCTAGTCGGGCTTGCATTTTGTTGGAGTAATTATGAACTTTGAAATACTTATTCATCCCTAGCAGCCACTCCTCAGCCTTCTCCCCAGAGTTAATCTCTCCGTCATAAGTTGGGGATTTTATCTTTCTGAATTCTCCTTGAAAATTGTCGTCACTTTTCCTCTTTTTCTTGCAAGGAGGTGGTGAACCGTCATCATTGGAAGAGCTCTTACTTTCCTCTTCCATTGATTCAGCTATGTGTTCTTCTTGTTCTTCTCCCTTAGAGCTGGTAGATTTCTGTGTGTGACCATTTTCCCTTTTAAAGGTGTTGACTGAGAGTGTGCGTTGTCTGTGGGGTTTTGCCCCTGTTAAAGTCTGAAGCAGAGCTTCATTTATAGCTTGTTGTTCTCGTCTTTCTTGCATGTTACCATCTCTAAGACTTTGGAATTGTGCCTATAGATTTTGCATGGATTTCATTAAATCTGAGTTTAGTTCCACCACAATTTATTGCTCTCATGGTGGAGAGTTCATATTTCCATGTATGTTGTTGCCCCCCTCCGCATTCATTTTCAGACAATGACTGTACCTGCAGTGTTATATAAGTGTCAAGAACATAAAATCTATTAGTTTATTATTCACATAAAATATCAAATTCATAAATGCCGGTTTTTGGTAACTGGTTATCTGCAGCGGATGTTCTGTTTGTAATGAGCCCAATAGGTCACTTAGTTTTGTAGCTGGGCTTTGATACCACTTGTAATGTCCCTAAAAAAAGTACAATTTTTTTTTTTTTGTTACTGCAATAAAAACTATTTTAATACGGGGATCTATAAATTAACTTCAGCACTATCAAGTTGTCTCATCTAAATGAGAAAAGTGATTGAGAGTAGTTGTTGTTCATTAATCTAATTATGTGGAAGTTGTGCCATTAGTTAGTTTGATGTTTATGAAATCTTAAGACATGTTCAAGGAATGTACCTAAAGTCATGCTTTTGCTTTCGGATTTCCAAGTGTATATTTGAGTTTGAAGTGTCTAACTGTCTCCTCAGGTATGATGGCCTTTGTTGATGGAAGTTGAGGCCTATGAGAGGAACCTGGTGTTCCATGAAGAGATGTACCCTGGCAGTGCTGCCGAAAGGTAAGGGTAAGTCTTGGTATTCTTGTTCTTACTTAGCAATTGCTAATGGCTCATCCTATGTGTGCATGTAGGTACCTTTACAAGGGGTTCCTCCTATTAATAAAACTACCACCATGTATTGAAGTGTTCCTAAGTTAAAATTGTAAGGCTAAGGTTTTAAAAAGGAACCTTGGGGTAAAGAGACACTTGTTTCTACCAATTCGTGACATTTACATAACTCCATACTATAGCACTTTGGTTAAAAATTAAACTTAGTAAATGGTGTTAAGTGGAGCACTGAATAACACACATACGATGCCGACTTTGAAAGTGGTGACCAGTTGGCAAGGGGTTTCAATATAGGGTTTCTACCCTAGCAAACACTTGTTCTTCACTTCACTTGGTTTCGGACAGACCATCGGTGTGCCTGGGAGGTTTTCGCGCCCTGACCTAAGATATGCTCATGGTCAGTGCACCATTTGGAGTTTTATGCATAGGGGTGAAGTGAAAATCAACATGCTCCAGGTAATGGCTAGTTCTCTCTTCAATACAATGTTTTCTGCTACATTTATCTAGCACTCATTACAATCTCAGGTTTAACCTCGTGTCGCTTGATGGCTTGGCAGGTAATTAATAGCGTTCCTATTGGCATGGCTTACTAGCTAGTGGCCAGTAATATCGACTATAATGGAAATGCAAAGGGTATGTTTAGGGTTTACCATCTCTTATCCCTTCCTCTCGCCTCTGTGGAGTGCTACTATTTGAATTTTCTATGGGGAACTTCGTGAAGCCCGGTTGGGTTTATTGCAACATGTTTGGAGTTCCTGGAGGTTGCCGTTGGCTGGACTAGTTATTAAATGTAACTAAAAGTATTGGGAGGTGACTCAACCCTGGAGGGTTTCTCTGGTTAATGTATCAGTTTGGCCATGTGTCTCTATGAGGATTTTTAAGTTTGTGTAAATGGATATGATACTCATAGTGTAGAACTTGGGTTTGTGTTTTTCTAAATGATCTTTGTATATGTAATAATAATAAGTAGCGATATGGGTTCTTTGCGAATTTCAATGTATGGCTTGCATTTTGTCTCGTCTCTTCATTTTCTTAAGGAGTATGAGAAGTAATGTAGGTTTAAATCTTTTGTATGGGCTATCGTTGTTTTCTATCCTTTAGGAGACTGATTTGTGTTTTGAAATGAAACTTCTGTGTTTGTTGATGTCGGTGGTTCTTCTGTCTAAGATCTGGTTTAAAAAATAGTAGCCTGGCAATTGAGTTTCTCCTGAGACTTGATCACATGACCTAGGTCAATCCTTTAATTTATAAGGGAAGTCGAACGCTTTGTTCATAGGGTGAATGGTTTGGTAAAACTCCTACGTTTAAATGATAATATGAACCTTAGTTATCGTTTATCTGTTTGCTTGAAAATAGGTCTATGTTTTAATGCCAAGCATCAGGCGCTTTGTGAAAGAAAGTCTTCATGGATTCGTTAATGGGATTCGACCTTCTGACTGGTGCTTTAATGTTAATAATAGATATGTAGCGAAAGATTTGTAATGCTATGTTTCTCTATGGGATTCGATCCTGTTACGTTTTCGTTGTGGTAGGTAGTGGGTTGACTAGTTGGTTGAAGAATTGACACTCGCTAGGGTTTGACTGCAAGTCGTAATGGTGAAATGAATCTGGGTTTAATCTAGACTCAACAAAATAATTGGTTGTCCTGTCCTGCGTTTATCTTTTTGTGTTTAAAATATGTTTTCCTCGAAGTTTAAAATATGTTCCATTAAATCTACCTTAGATTTCATGTTTACTATTTACGAGAAGAAGTGTTTGGAAAAGAAAATAAAGGTAGCTAATGTGAAATGAAAATGTAACAATATGGTCGCTTGATAAAGTGATAAGTTCTGCGTTTTGGTTTGAATGGATAGAAGTTTGGAAATTACGATTATTTTGAGTCTACAAATTTTGATAAGAGATGTCATGAAGAGTTCGAGGTCTAGCTCATTTTCCTATATAAGAGTTAGTAGTTTTAAAAGAATTTAAACCAGGTTTGTGAAATGGTGGGGTTTAAAAACCTGAGTGAGGGTTTAGAGATAATTACAAGAACATCAATGGATGATAGAAATATAACCCTAACTATACATTGATCTAAAACATATCATACAATTTCAACATTTAAATATACATATTAACACTGATAAGAACATCTCCGTCATCTAATTTAATAAAGGTGGATTCAAGGTTCTCAATAAGCTTAGATTTCTAGCACAAGCTAGCTTGGCTATACGTTCTAGACATTCTACTAGGTTCTAAATTGAATCTCATAGTTTTAATACAGTTCTAGTTACAGGGTTTGGTTCCTATAAGTAACTAATATTTTAAATAACTAGGATGAAAACAATACAATGTTGTAATATCAAAATTTATACTAATTCCTAGCTTCTATTATAACTTGAAATGGGAGTTTATTAATTCATACATGGTTGCCTTGTGACTTGCTCCTCTCTTTTAGTATCCTGCACACTCAAAAAATTATTAATGTAGAGTCTTCTGAGTTTAGCTAACCTGTTAGATTGATTTCTTAGCTGGATAACTTTGGGGATACCATGTTCCTCCCAACCATGACCCTTAGACCTTTCCTGGTACTAACTGTATCCCCCCGAGCTAGTTCCAACATGCAATGAGAGATAGAGGTCCTAGGTTCACTGCTGGTTCAAATCTGAAAAACTTATGGGACTACTTCCATTCTTGGAGCAGAAAATTCTCTCTGATTACCATAAGAGAATGATAATAAAAAAGAAGGAACCCCCACTCTTGGGGTCTACCCTCTTTATGTAGGGGAGTCTTGAATTAAGTATGTTGAATATTTAGTTTCTTTAAATTAAATAATTTAATATTTAAAAGATATTATTTACTAAAATATCTAGTCCTCTTGAACTAGGACTTCTCACTTGTTTTAACTATAAGTGATTTTAACTTTAATCTTTTCATAATAATACTAATAACAATAATTATATTTCAACCTAAATATTAATACATTATTAATAATATTTAACAATGTGGCAACCCACTTATGCATAACTATATATAAAAGAATATATTTATAAATAAATAATAACACTATTATTATTAAAGCTCTTAATAATAATATTTAGCCTTGATGCCTTTAAGCATTTTGTTCTCATAAGACTATTCTTAGTCAATCCATACTTTGGGTTATGGCAATGATCTTTTATTTAATTAAGTATCTTCACATGATACATCTTTTAAACATTAACGATATGGTCCAATTCTTTGGGCGGTCTTTCGGTAAGCTTGGATAGGCACCTCTAGTCTCTCTCTTGCATGTTGGATTCCCTTGTTTAACATGGTAGTTCCCGCAGTATTTGATGATAGATAAAAGATGAATCATTTAACCAAATTAAATAAATGTGATGAAAGTAGAAGTGCCATTCAGAGTCTTTCCGACTCAACACTTTGATATTTAGTAACCCCGAGTGCTCCTCAGAGCCTTTTAACTCAACACTTTCACATGGGCGTTACGCTATTGAAATTCCAAAGATTCCTACTCAACAATAGTTCTAGAATGTGGTTGTGAGACACATCTAGAATATTCAAGTGGCCTTGGATCCGATATTCATTTATCAATCTTGGAGTGCTCCAGGGCTTATGCCCAACACTTAATGTACCTCAGAGCTTACTCCCAGTACATAAACATTCTTCTAGGTACATCGAGGCTTATGCCCAGTACATAGGTTATATGTGTGTTTCTGAATCCACGCTCAACACACTCATAAGTCAATCATGTAAAATCATAGCTCTGCATAGTAAGTAACAAAAAATAATCTCAGTATATCAGGGTTTGTACCCACATTATATGCTAAAGAACATAACCACAACATTAGGGCCTCCTTGCGCAATATACACTCAATAAAGAAGTCAGCTAGGGTCAATGCCCAATATGTCAATATATAAAAGAATAAATCATGGGTGCTAGGGCTCATGCCCAATACTCTAAATAAAACATATGTACTGGGGCCATGGCCCAATATAACAACATAAATAGTTAGTCCAAAATTCAGGATATTACAGCTGCACTAGATTTATCATCCCCGATTATTGCCTCATTTATATTTGCACTAATGTTATTCTTCACACTACATGTTCTTGTAACAATTCCACTACCATCAACATTGCTTTGAGGACTAAGGTTTCCACTTTCAGGTAAAGAAGAATCCCATTTTCATTAATCCTTCACCTGTTCAAATATCCATACGTTTGTTGTGTATGCCAACTTCTGATGAGGTTGATGCTACACTCTGTGAGCTAACAAATTCACTATAATTCTTGTGATGTTCCTGAAGCTGTTGATGAGGAAATTCCAAATTCATAAGTTTCTCCAATTAATCCTCCCTTGCATGCCTTAGAACTACCATATCCATTCTTACAAGTTGATAAATTAACAACTTGTAATTTATGAGAAGTGGTATCTCCTTTTGGTAGCTTTCCAATAGGTCCTTCTAATATTTGTTGTATAGTGTCTATTCTTTGCCTCCCCATGATATAAAAATGAAATTAACCTTTTACAACCCCAAGAGGAATCAGGTACCAGAGCAAAAAAAAAAATTGTTATTTAGGAAATGATGAGATGTATGCTAAAAGTCATGGTCATGGACATAATGGTTCTTAAAAACCTACATAATAATTCAGACACAGGATGTGTGATTCCTTAGGCATGCATGCATGCATACTAGTTTTTTCCAGTAAAACATACAAGTATTTACAAATTCAAAAGGACAAATTTGATAACTTTCCATATAATAAAATGTATATTACACTCGCATAACAACAAGAACACAATGCAAGACAAGTTAAAATAAAAAATACATACAAGCAACTCATTCCCAAAACAATGATATCTAATTCATAACTATGAGTATGACATTTATAGATGTAATTTATTGCAACAAAATAAATCCTCCTCAGACTATTACCTAAGAAAAAAAATATAGTTGATTGAAAGAGGATCACCTTAGTTTTGCTTGGTGGACCATTGCCAAGTGCAAGTCTGCCATACATGTTTAGGTTACACATTGATTGCTTTAGGTTGATACCACGCTTGATAGTTGCGGCCAATAGAATTCCTAGTAAGCACTGCAAAAGGATATATTCCTTTTCTTGAAAATAAGGTGGTCCTGATTGAATCAAGTATTGAAGAATTGGAATAGCCTTTGCTGCAACAACAACTTGAGCTTTTCCAACTTCATCTATACATGTTGACCAAGCTTGCCTAAGAAGAAAAAATGAATCCAAGGCTGCTTTTGGCCCATCCTTCAAGGAAGCAACTAAATGAGGGATGAAAAGTGTAGCAGGTTTTGTGGCTCTTAGCCTTGGAAAATTGCCAAACAGAGCATTTAATGCTCTCAAAGAATTTTCAATGAGAGTACCCATGGCCTAGAAGTCCTTTTAAATGGAAACTACACATCCAACAAACATATTAATTATTTATTAGTATACAACAGTCATAACACCACAAGAACCAATCATCAGACAATTATTCCTTGATATTCCACATTCAAGGCCATGCTTGCTTGTAGTCAAATCACTTCTTCAAATTTGGAGATAAACTGAACTAGAATACAAACTCCTCAATAAATGTACAATTATAATCACAAATAATTAAGACTAACATTGAGTATGTATCATGTGTATCTACAAAAATTTATTGATTCCATATTCGGTAAATGAGCCATTGCCAACAATGATTTAAATTGTACCTTGTGGAACATATGAAATATTTTCTAACAAAGAACAAATTATTATGTATAGTCTTGAACAAGGGATATTTTGACACCATAATGGACTCTAAAACATAATACTTATGTCAATGGTTGTTAAGGATATGCCAGTTGAATTCCTTATGGCACAAGACAAGTGATTTCTTCTATCCATGATTCAAAATGTTATCAAACTATTTCATTTTGTCCTTTTTTGTTCTTAGTTGGATATTATCCAAAAAATATAGAAGTTCAAGATAGACATTAAGAGGACTCTAGGGGTCATGACCAATGTTATCATAACTGGACCGATGGTTGAACTGGTCGATCCCAAGAACCAAAACTAGACAAAAACCAAGAAAAATGGATCACAAAAAATATTCAAATTAAAAATAATATATATAATATTCATGTGCATCCATGTGAATTCAAACCATTATACAAAAATATAAAAAAATTCTCATGTATATAACATATTAGCAAATTGTTAAATTTTTAGAATTTACTTCAATCTGATCTAGGATCTTAACGAAGAGAACAACATGTATAGCAAATCTACAGCATATCAATCAAGGACACAATAATGCAAGCATACAAGAGACACAGAGTTTACTTGGGGAAAACCATAAAGGTGAAAAACCCCAATAGCTTCCTTAGAGATAGATAGAGCAATGATACAACTAGAATACAAGAGATAGTCTTCTCCTAGCAGCAGAGCCTCCTCCTCCAAAGTGCCCCACTCTCCCAAGTGTGAGTGAGAGAATATAATGATCAAATAGAGATCTCCCGATCTCTATTTATACTAGACTTGACTTGCCTAATAACCTTTACTAGGTCAGCCTTAACTTAAACACATAACACAATGCTAACTAGGCCGACACCCAATAGGGTGGTCTAATAACCCTTTGACCCACATGGCCGACCCCCACTAGGGTGGTCTAACAACCCTTCGACCCACATGACTTATACAGGGCCGACCCCAACAAGGTGGTCTAATAACTCATCAAGTATAAGTTACGACACTTACAATATAAATGACGACACTTCCGTATAGAGGAATAATAACATCTCTATAGGAATATAAAATACATATATGAAATACATGGGTGAAATACATTCCGAAGTTACATATACATCAACACTCCCTCTTAACTAGGAAGGTATTTCTCAACACAGGTCTGCTAGCACAAGTCTTCTTCTTTGGATCATCATCAGTGAATCATCATCCTCGAATCATCGTCATCGTCACTACTGCTGCTATCTCAATCAATCTTTGAATCTACTTGTCATAGGAAGTTCTACATAACCAGTTCTTAATTTTTAAACCAAATAGACTAGCAAGATCACTGAAAGAAACATAATCACAAGATAGACACGGAAATTACCCTGGGAAACCCTCATGGGGTAGAAAACCCAGCAAAGCTTTCCTCAATAAGATGATCAACCAAAATACAAGATGTGCTCCAAGACTTGTCCTTCTTCTCTATCTTCCAGATAGACCTCCCAGACACAAGTGTGCCACTTTTCTGAGTTGTGTGTGTGTGTCAAATGAGGAGCTCCTCTCCTCTATTTATACTAGATACCAACTAACCAAAATCCCTAATGGGGCCGACCTATACTTGAGAAGTCTAATAACCCCTAAAATATAAACTCAGGGCCGACCCCCACATGGTGGGTCTAATAACCCTAGTTACCACAAACCATAGGAGGAATAAACATATCCAGATACATAATAGAATTGCCTTGGAGGGATGAAACATCTCCGGAATAATAATGTACAAATATAATATTCTTAGAAGTTACAATATTCAACACTCCCCCTTAACGAGAAGGATATTATAACAGCATCTGCAGGAGTAAGGAGTCATCGACTACATCATACATGATACATCTCTATATCATCAGAAGCTTTCTTCAATACATCATCATCAGTAACTCAACTAGTTACTGGAACATCAACATCATAGTTATCGCACAATCATTAGCATCGTCATCAGCATTGTCATCACATGATCATCAGCATCATCATCATACGATCATCGGCATCGTCATCATACGATCATCAGCATCGTCATCATATGATCATCGGCATTGTCATCATACGATCATCGGCATCGTCATCATACAATCATCAGCATCGTCATCATACAATCATTAGCATCATCATCATACGATCATATTACAGGATGATCAATCCTGCTCTCTTTTAGGACATAGGTCCATGGATGATGCAATCCTGTCATGTACCTTTTGAACCAAGGTCCAAGGACGATCCAGTCCTACCATGTACCTTTTTGAACCGAGGTCCAGGGACGATACAGTCCGACCATGTACCTTTTTGAACCGAGGTCCAGGGACGATACAGTCCTATAATTCAATTCTCGGAGACCTCATGTCTACGGCTCAATTCAAAGGACCAAAGTTTGAGGACGATCCAATCCCCTTACCTATTCATTCAGGATTTTATTTTTGGAGACATCTTGTCTGTGGCTCAATTCAAAGGACAAAAGTCCGAGGACAATCCAATCCCCTTACCTGTTCATTCAGGATTTTATTTTAGGAGACCTCATGTCTATGGCTCAATTCAAAGGACAAAAGTCCGAGGACGATCCAATCCCCTTACCTGTTCATTCAGGATTTTATTTTCAGAGACATCTTGTTTACGGCTCAATTCAAAGGACAAAAGTCCGAGGACGATCCAATCCCCTTACCTGTTCATTCAGGATTTTATTTTCGGAGACATCTTGTCTACGGCTCAATTCAAAGGACAAAAGTCCGAGGACGATCCAATCCCTTTACTTGTTCATTCAGGATTTTATTTTCGGAGACATCTTGTCTACGACTCAATTCAAAGGACAAAAGTCTGAGGACGATCCAATCCCCTTACCTATTCATTCAAGATTTTATTTTCGGAGACATCTTGTCTACGGCTCACTTTAGGACTGAAGTCCAAGGATGATCCAATCCTCTTATGTCCACAAAGGACTTCATTCTCGAAGACATCTGTCTACAGTTGACTTTAGGACTGAAGGCCAAGGATGATCCAATCTTCACATCAATACAGATACAAGTATCCGCATCGATACAAGTACATCATTAATACAAGTATTCTCATCAATACATCAATATGCAATAATACAAGTATCATCATCAAAACATGTATCCTCATCAATGCATCAAAGCACATATACATATATCATGTATCCTCATCAATACATATATTATCAAAACATGTATCCTCATCAATACATATATCATCAAAACATGTATCCTCATAAATACATACATTATCAAAACATGTATCCTCATCAATACATATATCATAAAAACATGTATCCTCATCAATACATACATTATCAAAACATGTATCCTCATATATCATCAAAGTAAAAGAAAAATAGTGTAAGTGTTCTAAGTGTAAGAAGTCTAAATCTAAATAAGCATAAATATCTAAGAGTGGTAAACATGTATCCTCATCATTAATGATGATACTACTCCCCCTTTCGAGGAGGGTCCTTTAGAGCTACACCAAGCTTGTCTCGGAAGTATTCAAATTTCACACGAGATAGGGGTTTAGTTAATATATCAGCAATTTGTTCTTCAGTACTCACATACTCGAGTTTGATAACTCCTCTCTACACCATGTCTCATATGTAAAAGTATCGGATCTCTATGTGTTTTGACTTATCGTGGAATATAGGATTTTTTGTCATTTTGATGCAACTTTGATTGTCACACATGATCACAGTGGGATCCATCTCTAAGTCAAACACTCCAGATAATAGTTATCGAAGCCACACTGCTTCACAGCTAGCAGAGCAGGCAACTATGTATTCTGCTTCAGCAGTACTAAGAGCCACACTAGATTGTTTCTTGCTGAACCATGAGATCATGGAAGATCCAAGACCATAACATCCATTTGATGTACTCTTTTTGTCTGAGATACTTCCTGCCCAATCAGAGTCTGGGTAACGATGTAATCTGAGTTCATGGTTTCCAAGATAATATAGACCAAAATCTAAAGTACCCTTTAGGTACCTCATCACATGCTTTGCAGCTATTAAGTGAATCTTTCTACGTTCTACTAGATACTGACTCAGGGTATTTACGGCAAAGCATATATCTGGCCTAGTATTTGTTAAATACATCAAAGACCCAATGATTTGTCTATATAGAGTTATGTCCACTAATTCTGATGTGTCATTAATTAATAATTTCAAGTTGGAGTCCATGGGAGTGGTCATGGCTTTACACTCCAACATATCAAATCTTTTTAGAATCTCCACAGCATACTTACCTTGATTTAGAAAGATTCCTTTTGGTTCTTGCCATACTTCTAGACCTAAGAAGTAGTGCATTAATCCGAGATCTTTCATCTCGAATTTTGAAGAAAGATTCTTCTTGCATTCAATAATCTGTTTCTCATTTCCAGTTAGAAATAGATCATCTACATATAACAGTAGTATAACTGGTTCATCATCCATTACCTTAAGATAAAGATTAGGGTCAGCTTTACTCTTGGTAAAGCCCATGCTTGTTAAGAAATTGTCAATCCTTCCGTACCAAGCTCTAGGAGCTTGCTTTAATCCATATAATGCCTTTTTCAGTTTGCATACATGAGTTCTCCCGTCTTTAACCTCGAACCCTTGTGATTCCTCTATGTACACTTCTTCTTCAATTACACCATTCAGAAAAGCTGTCTTAACATCCATTTGATGTAATTTACACTTCATCATAGATGCAAGTGCCATGATAGTTCTAATTTAAGTATACCTAGCAACTGGTGCAAAGGTTTCTTCATAGTCAATTCCCTCTTTCTGAGAGAATCCTCGGGCTACAAATCTTGCCTTATATTTTTCAATGCTACCATCTGCAACATGTTTTATCTTAAAAATCCATTTGGAAGAAACCACACTTTTATCTTTTGGTTTGGGAACTATATCTCAAATGTCATTTTTCATTATTGACTGATATTCTTCTGTCATTGCTTCTACCCATTCTTTCTTTTGAGTTGCCTCTTCATAGCTGGTAGGATGTTGATCCACAAGATCACACATCAAGGCTACATAGTTGGATACTAGCTTTGGTTTCTTTCTTTCTCTAGTGGATCCTTCAGGAGCTCCATATCTTTCAGCTCCTTGAATAATGTCTCTAGCCCATGCTGGACTTCTTTTCCTAGATAAGTCTGAAATAGGGGGTTCTTGTGGTTCTATCATGTCATGATCCTCTGGAGTATCATCTTCAGGAATGTGCACAGCTTCTGTGATTCTAGGAGGTGTATCTTCTTCATAGATTTCTTCAAGTTGACACTTCCTGGATTTCTTGAGAGCTGCTTCTTCATCAAATGTTACATCTCTACTTATTTCCATATGATGAAAACCTGGTATGTAAATTCTGAAGGCTTTGGATGATTCACAATATCCAACAAATATTCCCTTCTTACCAGAAGGATCCAACTTGGTTCTCTTTTCTTTTGGAATGTGAATGTACACATGACAACCAAATATTTTGAGATGACTTACCTCAGGCTTCTTTCCTGTGAACACTTCTTCTGGAGTTTTGAATTCAAGAGCACTATGGGAAAGTCTATTCTGCACATAGACTGTTGTCCTAGCTGCTTCAGCCCATACATACATGGGTAGATCTTGATCATGTATCATAGTTTTTACAGCTTCCATGATGGTTCTATTCTTTCTTTCAGCCACCCCATTTTGTTAGGCATTGTAGGGAGTGGTTAGTTCCCTCTTGATTCCAGCTACCTTACAAAAGTATTCAAAGTCCTTTGAAGTATATTCTCCCCCATTATCTGTTCTGAGAATCTTGATTTTCTTTTCTGAGAGATTTTCTATTAAGGCCTTGAACTCTTTGAATTTTCCAAAGACTTCATTCTTACCTTTTAGAAAGTATATCCATGTCTTCCTTGAATATTCATCAATGAATGAGAGATAGTATTCAAAACCACTTAGGGAAGTGGTGGGCATTGGTCCACACACATCTGAGTGTATTAGCTCCAAAATGTTCTTAGTCTTTGTTTCACTCTTTGGAAAAGGGTTCTTGATATTCTTCCCTTTTTCACATCCTTTACATGAGCCATTATGATCAATCTTCAAGTCTGGTAATCCTATGACCACCTTGCTTACATAGGGTAGGGATTTATAGTTAATGTTCCCTTTTTCACATCCTTTACATGAGCCATTATGATCAATCTTCAAGTCTGGTAATCCTATGACCACCTTGCTTACATAGGGTAGGGCTTTATAGTTAATGTGAGCTAATATTCTGTGCCATAGCTCATTGGGGCTAGAGGTTTCATGAGCAAGGGCAACTTTTGGATGTCCCTTGAGCTTATAGAGGCCTCCTTCCTCTTCACCAATGACAACTGCATCTTCAATAGATTTTCCTTTGGGCCACATAAGTACTTGACCATCTATGAAGGAAACTCTAAAACCTTTCTTATCTAGTGCTGAGATAGAGAGTAGGTTCTTCTTCAATCCTGGCACATATAAAATTTCTTTCATCTTCAAGGGTGTTCCAAAATCTAGCTTGTAGCTTGCTTCACCAATTCCCTTGATGGGATATTGGTAATCATCTCCTAGAGATACCTTTTGTGTAGAAGACTTTTCTTCAAGATTTGAGAAAGTCTTTCTTTGAGCTGTCATGTGCTTAGAAGCACCACTATCAATGAGCCATGTATCTTCTCCAGGAGATACAGATCCAGAGAGTGTAGAGAATAGGACATATTCTTCTGGATCTTCTTTCTTTACTTTAGATCTTTTCCTTCGAGGTCTTTCCTCTTCCTCCTCTTCTTCTTCTTCTTCTTCTTCTTCTTCTTCACTATCATCTTCTACCATATGCGCATGGTGTCTTTTGTGTACAAACTTCTTCTTCTTTTGTGAAGGACAAAATCTGGAAATGTGTCCTAGTTTTAGACAACTGTAACACTAGACTGTGGAGAGATCTCTTACTGGATTGGGTCCTCTACTCCTTTTAAATTTAGAGAAGTGTTGAGATCCTTTGTGGTCAACTTTCTTGAAGTGACCCATTCTTCTTCTTTTGGTGTGGTTAGCCAAGGCTTGGTCATCCTCCTTGAGGAGTGCTTCTCTGCTGGCTACCCTAGCTTCTTCTTGAACACAATCCTCCCACACTACATCAAACTTCATACTTTATTTTCTGGCACACATAGTTCGTATAAATGACTCCCGAGGTCTAGTGAGACCATTTAGAGCAGTCATCACAAGTTCATCTTCATCAAGAGTAGCACCAATGGCATCTAGTTGCTCCTTGATTTGGGAGACTCTTGAGAAGTAGTCTTGAATGGATTCTCCTTTGTTCATCTTGGTACTCTTCAACTGAGTTCTTAGGTTCATCTTCCTATTGATGTTCTTTTCCTCATACATTCTTCCTAGGGCATCATACATTTCCTTTGGAGTTTTCTTGGAAGCCACTTGGGGAATCAAGTGGTCTTTAATAGAATCAGCTATGATTCTCTTTTCCCTAATCAAATCCTTCCTATGCTTCTCTTTGGCTTCATCTCCTTCAGGTTCTGTAACTTCATCCTTGATATACTGAGCAAGATCATTCTCTTCAAGAATGAGACCAATTCTGTATGTCCATGCCCATAAATTCTCTATACCTTCTAACTTGTCTTCAAGCTTAGTGCTTGGAGCCATCTTCTCTTGGGAAAGTCCAAGAGACAAGAGATAGAATAGTACTTACTTGGAAACTTTAACTTTTTTTACTTTTTCGGATCCTGGGACAGAATTTCTGGTTTATCGCACTTTTGGTAAAACTAGGGTTTGACTTTCCCGGAGTTCTACCCAACCAAAAAGTTCGATCTAGGGCTCAAAAGATTGGTTTTGAGAAGGGCTATCGAGCCATGTAATCAGAATTCAACAATACCAAATTTTTGCAGAAACCCTAATTTTCACCGGAGAGAGAGAGAGAGATATTTTCACCTTGTGAAAGATGTCCTATTCAGGTTAGCTCTGATACCATGTTAAGTTTTAAACCAAATAGACTAGAAAGATCACTGAAAGAAACCTAATCACAAGATAGACACAGAAATTACCTTGGGAAACCCTCATGGGGTAGAAAACCCAGCAAAGCTTTCCTCAATAAGATGATCAACCAAAATACAAGATGTGCTCCAAGACTTGTCCTTCTTCTCTATCTTCTAGACAGATCTCCCAGACATAAGTGCGCTACTTTTCTGAGTTGTGTGTGTGTCAAATGAGGAGCTCCTCTCCTCTATTTATACTAGATCCCAACTGACCAAAATCCCTAATGGGGCCGACCTCTACTTGAGAAGTCTAATAACCCCTAAAATATAAACTCAGGGCCGACCCCCACATGGTGGGTCTAATAACCCTAGTTACCACAAACCATCGGAGGAATAAGCATCTCCAGATACATAATAGAATTGCCTCGGAGGGATGAAACATCTCCGGAATAATAATGTACAAATATAATATTCTTAGAAGTTACAATATTGAACACCAGTCCTTTTTCATACTGGATGTAGGCCCACCACTTGCAGGTCTTCATTATCACTGGCCATACTGTGGAAATCTCAGGACTTATTACGTGTGTCACAAAACCTTGCAATAGCATCCAAGCTATTACAAGCACACAACTCTACCTGTTGGATCTCCCAGGGACATATTATATGTGACTGTCACAAAACCTTAAAAGAGTCTCTTGACTAGAAAGAACCCTAAAGAGCATCTGAGGCCTTTTTCATCCTTTCCAGATCTCCAGGACTTATTACATGTGACACCTACCAAAAAACCTTGCAAGAGCATCCCAGGACTTATTACGGGCACACAACCCAACCTATCGGATCTCCCAGGCCCATATTACATGTGGTCATGGCAAAACCTTGCAAGAGCATCCCAGGACTTATTATGAGCACACAGCTCAACCTATCGGATATCCCAGGGCCGAATTGTATGCCATAGTACAAAATCGTGAAAGAGCATCTGCCAGATATCCCAGGGCCAACTTATATGCCATAGGAAAAACCTTGCAAGACGATCTGCAGATCTCCCAGGGCCAAATTATATGTCCTTCCAAAGAAAAACCTCGAAAGAGCGTTTGCCAGATATCCCAGGGCCACATTATATACCATAGGCAAAACCTTGCAAGACTATCTGCAAACCTCCCAGGGCCAAATTATATGCTTATCTACACAACCTATTCCACGGCCACAAAGTATCAACCTGATACTCACCATACATCATACTGATGTACACATGATCATCGTGATCATCATCACTGCAACATCCTGCTGCATGTCATCTAGAGAAACATCCTAAATCTCGTTATCCATGATCATCCTGATCATATAATGCATCTACCTGATGCATACCAAGTATCTACCTGAGACATATCATCATACATGATCCACCTGATCATACAATGTATCCACCTGATACAAATACAAATACATGATCCACCTAATCATACCTGATACATATCAACATACATGATCTACCTGATCATACAATGTATCCACCTGATACATATACAGATACATGGTCCAAGCATCCAACATGATGCATATACAAAATATATACAAATGATCCAACTGATCATATCCAGCATCCAACATGATGCATATATATATAAATGATCCAACTAATCATAAAAAGCATCCAACATGATGCATATACATATACAGAGTAGTAATTGGAGCATCGTCCTTATGCTCATCATCCATGATCCTCCTGATCATCATAGCATCATCCTCTTCAGATCATCTCATCGTCCATGAAGCACAGCCCAGATGCACATCATCCAGCGCTTACACCACCGACATGGGAGAACACATCTACCACCATTCAGGGAAGGCTCTAGCCCTTACTTTTTCACCATGGGAGAACACATCTACCACCATGTGAAAAATGGCTCAGCAATTACATCACGACCAAGGGAGAACACATCAACCATGTCAGAAAAGCTCATGTGCATATGCATCTTTCGGACTCATCACTTCCCTTTGGAAGGAACCTTGATCTAAAGTGCACCAAGCCTCTCTCTGAAGCACTCAAACTGCACTCTTTCCAACGGCTTGGTCAATACATCTGCAACCTTCTCATCCATTGCAACATACTCTGCTTCAACTGTACTCGGTGCTATGCAGGACTGCTTCCTGCTAAACGAAGAGATTGCACCTAATTCCATACTGAAGCAACACCGAGATGTGCTCTTCCTATCTATAGCACTACCTGCCCAATCTGAATCAACATAACCCTGTAGGTTAAACTTTTGATTCGCATCATACTTGAGCCCATAATCAACCATACCCTTTAGGTACCTCAGAATATGCTTTATAGCAACCAGGTGAACATCTCTCGGATCCGTCAGGAATTGGCTCAATGTGTTCACCGAAAAGCAAATATCTGGTCTCGTGTTCGTCAGGTACATAGAGGACCCAATCATCTAATGATACATCGTCACATCAACCAGATCAGATGAAGCATCACACAGAAGCTTCAGGTTCAATGCCATAGGTGTGGCCATATCCTTGCAGTCCATCATCCTGAACCTCTTCAGGATTTCTACTGCATACTTCCCTTGTCCAAGGGAGATTCCATCTGCACTCTGTCACATCTCCATGCCAAAAACAAATAGTGCATCATCTCCAAGTTCTTCATATCGAATTCGGCAGCAAGCTTCCTCTACGTGTCGGCAATCAATCTATCCTCACCTATTACAAATAGGTCATCCACATAGTAGTATCACTGGATTGCCTTCCTCAACGTTGTAGTGAAGGTTGGAATCCACTTTACTCTTGGTAAAGCCCAAACTAGATAGAAAGTTGTCTATCCTACCATACCAAGTTTTGCACATATATGACTCCCTGTCATGTGTCTCAGAACCAAGTGGTTGCTCCACGTGCACTTCTTCTTCAACTACACCATTTAAGAAAGCTGTCTTGAAATCCATATGGTGTATCTTCCTTATAATCACTACAGCCGAAGCAAGTACTGATCTAATGGAAGTGTATCTGGATACAGGATCAAAAGTCTCTATGTTACCACCTGCATCATGCTTGATATTGTAGCTTCTCTTGGAAGTCACTACAGACTCCCCTTCAGGTCTTGGGACTGCATCCCAAACATCTTCGTGATCGACTGGTACTCCTCGATCATGGCATTCTTCCCAGATCTTGGGAACTTCAATATCTTCAATATTTTCAATAGATAACTTTGTTGTTGAACAAATGTTGTAGTCCTTCTTTTGTAGGTGATGGTATACGATCTTTCCTACACAACAAATTAAATTGCACGATTAGAAAACATCTCATAGTTTTTAGAACAAATTCTTACACATAAAGAAATATGTCATACACTCATGCAATTATCTTAGCCAATGCTTCAATACAACATTTATCCATATTCCGTAACTTTCTAGATGCCTTCCAATCTCTACCAGAACATTGTTAAGAGTGTGCACAACTCCTAACATGTCAGCAAAGAGGTTTCATTCTAGATAAGTAGCAATGGAATGTTGTACAGTTCCATAGGCCACTTACCCATGTATATTAGTAGTATACTATTCATCAATGCAACTATTCTAATATGCATAATACACAACCTAATTCTAGGAACATAAGCATATACATCATTGAATAACATTATGTAAGAAATGACAATTCAAATACTTATCTTTGTTTGGTTGCTGGGTGGACTCCCTCTGAATCTTTGCAACTCCAATCTGATGTGGATTGTGAGAAGTGGTCAACTCCCTCTGAATATCTGTATCCTTGCAGAAACTACTGAAGTGTGCTCCTTTGCTTTCTTGCAGGAACAACTGGAGTGTGCTCCCTCTTGATCTTTGCTTCCTGGATTACCTGTCATTGAACTTATATCCATCCTTAATCACTATGCCTGCTTATTAGTATCATCATTGTGTTATCCTTGAGGTTTCATACATAATCACACATTTATTAGTATAATCTTAATACTATCAAAACACAATAATCTTAAACATGTATAGTCAGGATCATTCACAGATAATAAACATTAGTATTTAAGGTTTCAGGGAAGTCTTCTTTTACTCATGCATATTCTTATTTGATCATAGGACTCTTCTGATTAGTTAAATCATCAATGCATAAACCTGTGATTAATCAAACCTATACCTTCATGATTCTTCTAGTTAGTCATATCATCAATTATGGTAAGAAACATAATATGCATACAACCATGACTATTCAAACCTATGACTTCATGAATAATCATTATCAACAACACAACAGTATAAGATCCTAACACAAGGTAGGATTCTAGTTTGATATAGGAAAAACATACCTGGATTAGCATGCTAGCTAGTTATGTCTAACATACCCGCATAATGTCTTCTAGTTCTCTTCAGTGACTTGTGCTAGTAACCTGCATGTCTCATAGGTTAACCATTGTAGGACAAAGTTATACATACCTCGAAAGTAGATCTTCTATGTGATCCATGACAATGGATGAATCTTTGTCTTCATGTCACCATGATCATATGTTCTTGAAGTAGAACATGATTTGTCTTTCTTGGTGTACCTTTTATGTTAGCGAACAACATAAACCTCATACAACATCACAATGCATTAGTACATTCATAAGTGTCAAAACCTTAATCAATGAATATCTTCTATTAAGGTGATATGACAAGTCTAGTAATTAATCAAGCTTGTACTGTAATGATATGAAGACAAACATATGATAAAATTAACCATGAAACATGCCTGTAAGCCATACCTGTCAAGATTGCTTGTAATATTATTATGGAAGGCCTTAGCCTCATCTCCCTCTGAGACAAGAACTTCTTCACTTATGCAGGTGACCAATCCATCTTCTTCTAGGATTAACCCAATCCACTTGATTTGCAAGAACTAGACCTGGAGCTAGATTAGGGTTTGTCAAAGAAACCCCAAAAATTCAAACTTTAAATTTCAAACTTTCGAAAGGATAGAAATATGTGCCTTGATGAGCTGATCAAGTTGGTATATTCAGAATTTGAAAAATGCAAAGTTTCACCCCTCGAAATTGCCTTTTAGATTTCCGGATTCACTAGGGAGGACCCTGAATTACGGTTTGAGTTTCCCGGAGCTTCACCCAAACAAAAGATTTGAATCAAAGCTCTAAGCTTCGATTTTTCTGAGGAGATTCCAGCCGTGGTTACAGATTTCCAAAATTCCAATTTTTGCAGAAGCCCTAATTTTCCATCTTTCTTATCAAAGTCCCGAATTGGGGTTTGATCAAGCCCGACCTTCTTCCCAACCAAAAAATCTAATCTTGGTCTCTAAATTTCGATTTTGATGAGTGGCATCCAGCCGTGTTCTCCGATTACAAAAATTCCAACTTTCTCCGAAGCCCTAAATTCTAGAAGCCATGAATGAAGGTGCTAAAAAATAATTCTATTTTGACAGAAATATGTACCTGATTATTTCTAGTGTAACTCTAAAATTTTCAATCCACAGGGTCTGAAACATTTTCCTAAGATAGCTCGACCTGTTATCTTTCCATCCCGATAGGTCTGACCTCAATTGGATTCTCTGAGAGAGATTTATTCCAAGTGTCGCAATGTGACCTGTTTATGGGATAATATAGGAGAGCGAACTTGTACGGCGTGCTATGTGTCACTGGTTTAACTTCGGCCTATGAATATTTTTCCTGAGATAGCCCGACCTGTTATCTTTCCATCTCCACAGTTCTGACCTCAATTGGATTCCTTGAGAGAGAGTTATGCCAAGTGTCACAGCATGACCTGTTTATGGGATAATACCGGAGAGAGAACTTGTACGGCGTTCCACGTGTCATTGGTTCAACTTCGGCCTCTGAAAAGTTTTCTTGAGATAGTACAGTCTATGTACTGCCTGTCACTTTTTATGAAATTTCATTTGGAGCTTCCTAGACCAAGGTATGACCTTTTTCCCAAGGTCACCTGAGTTTGACTTAGATCTGGAAGAGGCAAAAACCCTATATTGTACAGATCATAAATCCCAAAGTACAACGAATTAGAGGTTTTCCTTTGGACACAAGGTACATGGCGATCTGATCTTCGACCTATAAAATTTTCAGATCCGAAAACTTCGCCAAAATGGATTTATAGCGAAAGTGCTACGATGACTGGTTTTTGTTATATCAAGACCTAGCATCGTAAGTGCAACAAGTGTCATACATGCCATATCATGCCTTCTTTCAGGCTAGCTCTGATACCATGTTAAATTTTCAGAATTTACTTCAATATGATCTAGGATCTTAACTTAGAGAACAACATGTACAACAAATCTACAGCATATCAATCATGGGCACAATAATGCAAGCACACAAGAGACACAGAGTTTACTTGGGGAAAACCATAAAGGTGAAAAACCCCAATAACTTCCTCAGAGATAGATAGAGCAATGATACAACCAGAATACAAGAGATAGTCTTCTCCTAGCAGCAGAGCCTCCTCCTCCACAAGTGTTCCACTCTCCCAAGTGTGAGTGAGAGAATAGAATGATCAAATAGAGATCTCCCGATCTCTATTTATACTAGACTTGACTTGCCTAATAAACTTTACTAGGTCGGCCTTAACTTAACCACATAACAAAATGCTGACTGGGCCGACACCCAATAGGGTGGTCTAATAACCCTTTGACCCACATGGACAACCCCCACTAGGGTGGTCTAACAACCCTTCAACCCACATGACTTATACAGGGCCAACCCCAACAAGGTGGTCTAATAACCCATCAAGTATAAGTTACGACACTTACAATATAAATGACAACACTTCCGTATAGAGGAATAATAACATCTCTATAGGAATATAAAATACATATATGAAATACATGGGTGAAATACATTCTGAAGTTATATATACATCAACACAAATAAGGTTGCATCTTTCATTTTCATTCATTTTAACATTTCCATGCTGAAAAATGCATATTTTAGGAACATGTTAGTTTTTCCGAAACCGGTTTGGTTCTGATAACATTGGTCGCGACTCATTATGAAGACCAATAAGAAAGTATTCCACTACAAAATAGGATAATTTCTAGTTTGTAACACAATTTTTGTCTTGAGAAGGGATAACCAAAATGGCATGTATTAGAGCAGTTAGGAATGCTTGGGGATTATATAGCTATGTAGGAAAATCCTCTTTGATAGGTCTAAAAATCAACATTGATGAATGTTTGATGTGGAAATTGAGTTAAATACATGTTAAGGAGTGGATGAAACAATTCACAAAGGATTTCAATAGCATCATACTTTGATTGGTCTCTGCACTCACTTGTAGGTCATATACTCAAACCATAGACACGGATCTACAAGAACATCAAGCAAAATAACAAAAAAAGAAATATAAACAGGTACTAACCATCCAAAGCTCAGACAGTGTCAATAGAGGCATATTCCTGAATGGTTATACTTGAGAGAAAAAGCTTATGAAAATAGATACCCGGAAGGAAGTATCAAGATCACTAGAGCTACTAAGGTCAAGGAGAACTTGAATTCCACTAGCTTCTACAATTACCAAATTATTTGAATGGATGTACATCACTCTATTTTTCAAAGCACAAATGGAAAGCACCTTCATCTCTTATGTTGGTTGGTCCTCAAGCAAATTCATAAGTGCACGGTAGGCATAGATTGCATCTGTTGTTCGTGCCATAGTCTCATTTTGAAATAGATCCCCTAGTGCAAGAGTAGCTAGAAATCTTACTTTATGATTCTGAGTCTAAGAGTCAAGGAAATACTGAGATAACAGAGAAATTGCGGACTTTGCAACTTTTATGTCTCTTATCTTGACATTATTGAGTAAGGATTCTAGGGGTCTTGTTGCATCCTCCTCACACTAATGACACCTAAGAAGTTCCAAGAGTGCCTTAATAGCACCACTTTCTTCCATGGCTTCAACACTATATGCATCATCAGTCTCCAGAACAAGAAGGGCATTTAACGGACCTACAACGGTTGTTTCTGAACAAGAGTAGAGCATTTTACTAGGATTGCAACAGATACCTCCAAATAGTACTGGGGACTAAATTGTAAAATACTTGAATACAGAAATCACAAATTCCTAGAGGACATGAGGAAGTGGAGGGTTAGCTTGTAGAATCACATTTGATAGCTCAAAAAATTCACTGACATTTGTAATTGCATTTGGATAGCTTAATGAAACACTTAAAAGAGATTTGATTGCTTTTTGTTGCAAACTGGGCATACCAGATTCGAGAACCTGAACGAGAGGACCAATTCCTATTGACTGATCATTTCTCTGTGCAAGTATTCCTATAAAAGTATGCGATAAAGAAATTTTGCTGCAAGTTGTTGTACTACCTAGGATGGTGAATCCAATAGACGGATATGTGGCTCAACTGTCTGAGAAGGTGTTAGCTTGTAGGTAGCACATCATTGAGGATTCTCTAAGATATTCACCAGCACCTACATTGCAATATGTTTCCCTGTAGCACTAAAGTCAGTTTTTTTTAAAGGTGAGAAAAAAGGCTCGACTACCTTTGCAATTGATTTCCCTTTAGCAATGTTGTCGTTATTTGTTAGTATCCGAAGTAATTCTACCATCACAACACACATAGAGTTTGGTGCTTCAGGAATAATTTCTAGTATGTTTTCAACCACCCCAGCTTTAATCATATCAAGCTTGCAAAGTGGTCTCTCTTTAACTAATTTTGTCATGGCATTTATAACAACCTCCCAAAGAGGATAATTCTCACCAAACAGAAGTCCAACAAGTGGAACAAGAGCACCATGTGCAACAATAAGCTCTGTCAGTTTTTCATCATCTAATAGGTTATCAAGAGCACAAACTATAACGTGGTGGGTTGTACTAAAATCTATAACAAGAAGAGATTAGCCATAGGTTTAACACATCTCGATGCTGAAAATGTTAATGATTAAGTATAGGATTTAATGGATGACTGTTTTTCTCCAAATTCATATGGTTGAGTTTCTGCGTGTGGCAATGGATAATTCTAGTCATTGTGTTCTTGAATATTGTTGCGATGTAGTCTATCCCTATAGGGGCTTCACAATGACTGGCCTCCACCTATTTTTCCCTCAATTTTGTCTAGAAAAGGGTTCTTCTCACCAAGATGAGTAGGTTGTAGCTGCTGCATTTGAGTGTAGGTTCCTTCACCTTGACTAGATGTATGGGATCCCTACCTTTGTCCCTCTATATGAATCCAAGTAATAGCTTCTTCATGTTACTGAGGATCCTTAAAAAGGATATCCTTACGTTGCCCCTAGTGGCCTTGAATACTACCATCATCTCCTCTAAATATCTGTTCTTGGAATTGGCCCAGTTGAAAGTAAGACTTCTTATCCATCTTTTGTTGTTGCTGCACAAAGTCCAAATGAATTTATTCAATTGTATTTAAGGAATTATCATGGTTCCCTTCCTTCCTTGACTAAGGTATTAAGTGACTATATTTTGTACAAAACTCCCACTGGAAAAAATTATGCTCTTTAATCCCTCCTGTAGGGAGATTTGACACTCATGTTGGTTGTTGCATATACAAATAAGAGTTGTCTCTATTGGCATGGAATGTTCACATAGGTTGATGAACTGGAAATATTTCATTGTTTGGAAGAGAATCATTAGGTTTATTTCTCCAAACACTTCCAAATTCAACATACCAATCTTGCATTAAATCCTTTTGTGGGATATGTAAATGTGATGACACATCCCTACTCTACTCTCTTACCTATGTATTTGCACTACCTTGAGAGTCGTTTGGTGGATTGATTGGATACTCTCTACCTAGGGAATTCCAATTATAAGTGCTTTGATCTTTACTAAGATGATTTTTTTTACCAAATGCTTTTTCTTCTAATGCATTCTCTGCAGGACCAACATCGTCATTATTCTCTAATACATGATGAGGGAAGTCATACCCTTTCCTCTTCTTAGGTGACAATGCTTTAGCATCCAACTTGAATTCATACCTAAAGGGATTGTCATTAACAATATATGTATCATCATCAAGAAGGCCATGCTTTGTCAATAATTCCTCCTCATGTGAGGCTCCAATTCATTTCCTTTTGTTACTCATGGCATCATATTTCTTTTTCTAGTCCACAAAGAAAGCACTACCTCTATCTCCATGCATGTCCTAGGAAAAATAGTGATGAACCTACATTCAACAAATGGATATGATGTAGGGGCATGGGAATAGGCCCCTGCCCATGAAAATTAGATGAAATACTGGGGGCTCTGTTACAAAGTGAAAAATCTGAATGGAAGCAACCGGGGCAGATAATTCCCCCTAGATTTCCTCTAGCTCTGAAGGATGACATCCCTGTATGTTATTATTATTGTATTTAATGGGTTTTTCAGCATTTAAAGTATGGTTTTCATGAGGTTTTCCTTTTTAGCAACATATATCGTGTTTGAATCGAGAAAAAATACAGAACTTACAAAGATGTAAATATGTGAATAAAATGCTTGGAACCTGGAATTCCAGTGCCCAACATTGTTTGATGGGTTCGATCCTTCAACACTCCTAGTCAGGGATTGAACTCGACATATCCTTCGTGGACCGTGGGCATGGAAATGTGAGCTTTTCAGAAAAATAGGTTTTTGTAAAGCCTACTGCTTCATGCCCTACAACACCAAGCTAAGGTAGGATAATCCATAACCGGTGAAGAGGATCACCCGACAGGAATTACAACGCATTTTGGAGGGGCCTGTCGAGGAAGGAACGAGCCCGCTACCAACAAAGAAAGAAAATGGGAGGGATCTGTTGATTGAGACCAAATAAGGGGTATCAAAACACCAAATAAGAAAGGGGCCTCTTGAAAAAGGAACGACGATCATACCAACAAAGGGGGATACTGGTTAATGATCGACCCTAATAATCAGCTTTATATGGATACTAGTTGATTCCAAAATAATTACATCATATCTAAGAAAACGGTATGTAGTATATACGTCGTGATTAAACTCATTACTCCTTATTATGGTTCTTCTTATATTGAGATCTATAAGCATAGAGTTATAGTTAATAGTGAACATAACTTACATAGACACTACATGCTTGATCTATTAAATATAACACCTTATATCGATTTTAATAACACATGATAAATTAAAGTGTATTGTGCATTTATTTAAAATTGTTTTTTAGGTGGTTTTTTTAATTGTGAATAAGCACAAATTAATGGTATTTAGTTGTGTTAACGAAAATGAAATTCATGACACATTCATGTTTTGGCACATTTAATTTTTGAGGTGGTTTGGTTTTTTTTTGGTATACTCCAGTTTTTGAGGTGGTTAGGTTGTTTGTTTGTGTACCATGGTGATGAACATAAAAAAAAAAGGAATTCAAGTTGTAGGTGTTAATATTTATTGTTATGGATGATTTGATATGGTACGATAAGATAGATATTGTGATAGTCTATTGCGTGCATGGTGGCTTTAATAAATTGTTGTAATTGTACTCAAAATAGTCTATGACATGGATTTCAATGAATATGTTGTAATCTTTGATATTCCATTTATATTGCATAAACGATTATGCAATATATTTTTAAAGAGAAAATGGGGCATGCTCATGTCCATGAGTCCAAGATGAAACAATATCATATGTATCATGTCCTATGATTATAAAAACATTAAATACATGTTGAAACAAACTTCTTCAAGTTCACAAAGGCTATAATTTCTACTCAAAGTATCACAATCTATTGGGTTATGGAATCTTCAATTCAAATTTCAAGTAGTGGAGGGTACAAAGGAATATCATCGATGTTCACTTTAACTTGTGGATTTTTTTTCGATTCATGGTGAACTTGCTATCATAAATGGTGGAGAAGAGAATAATATCAGTGCTCATGAATGTGATGAGAAAGGGTATGTTACTTTGTTATATGTTTGATAATGTGTGTATTGGCATGTAGTGGTGCAATTGCAAGGTCAAAGGGTTTCATGGGAGTTTGAACGATTTTGTGGAAAGTGGTTTATGTAGAGAAATTTAATTTATGGTTAAATTGCAGTTTATAGGGGACCAATACGAGACGAGAGCTATTGGTGCTCTGGCATGTCCTCTTTTCTACCAATTCTCAACATCTTTATTTACACCATATTGTTGGTGGCTCTAAACTTATAGTTAGTTGGGCGAAAGGTTTGTGCTCTTTAAAGGTGATGGAGCTCTCATCTTGGATGCCTCATGTTAATATTCTTCTCAAGGCCTTTCCTGATGTCTATATCATGCATATCTTCAAGGAATTCAATACACAGGCGGACGCTTCCTATTTTTATATAAATACTAGGAAAGTGTTAGGAAATAAAATACATAGTACATATATGAATACCTAATTAAGAAGAATATTTTCACGATGAAGAGAGAGGACATGGGACAACAACTTGAGAGGCGGTTTCATATTTTTATGGTAAAAGTAAAACTAAAAAATGATATATATTATACTAGTAGCTAGTAACTAATTGCAATTTTCCCATGACTAGCTAGTCATATTTATATTCCCGTGACTAAATTAGTCATTTTTATTTTAGTCACTTTTTATCTAGTAATATATTTTATCCCGTGACTAAATTAGTCGTTTTTTGTTGGCTTATTTAAAACTGCTCAATTTTAGTCATTTATCCCTTGAAAAAAATAGTGGTGACTAACGTTTTTAGGCGCCTAGTCACTTATCTCTCCTTTTGTACTAGTGGCCTGTTCCATCACTAGGTAGATATTTGTATTATGTTTCATTTATAGATGATTTCTCAAGGAAAACATGGATTTATTTCCTTCGAAATAAATCTGAAGTATTTGCTAAGTTTAAAAAATTTAAGGCTCTTGTAAATCGATCACCCATGTCAGCTTTGGTTGAAAAAAATCCATAAGAGGTATGGACTCATAAGAAACCCTCTATTAAACATCTTAAATTTTTTGGTTGTGATGCTTATGTACATGTTCCAAAGGAGAAAAGGAGTAACCTAGACAATAAAGCTAAAAAATGTGTCCTTATTGGTTATAAAGATGGTATGAAAGGTTATAAGCTTTGGAATCCTGTAACTAAGAAGATTGTCTACAGTCGAGATGTTGTGTTTAGAGAGTTCAAAGAACTTCCTTTGTAGGAAGTGATTCCAATGGAAAAGGAACCAGAGAAGATAGAGTTTGAGTTAGAAGATGAAGAATATGACTCAACGGAAAAAGATGAATCATAAGAAGAAGAACCTCATACCCCAGTTTTGAGAAGATCATCTCGAGAAAGAAGGAAACCAGAATGGTATTCCCCTCCTGATTTTCAGTCTAGTTTTGCTTTATCTATTACTGATGATTATCCTAGAAATGTGAAGGAAGATATTGATTCATAGGATAGAGATCTATGGAAGAAGGCCATGCTTGAATAAATGGAATCCTTGGACAAAAATGAAGCATTAGATCTAGTTCAATTACCTGCTGGAAAAAAAGCCGTTGGCAGCAAATGTCTATTTGAAAATAAGTTAAATGCAGAAGGTAAAGTGGAGAAGTACAAATCCCGCTTGGTAGAAAAGGGATATTATTAGGTAGAGGGAATTGATTTTGGTGAAATCAATTTCCATTATATTTCTTCTTTCTATTGCTACTTCTTTTGATCTTGAAGTAGAGTAGATGGATGTGAAGACATCGTTCTTACATGGGGATCTAGAAGAAGAAATCTACATGAAACAACCATAAGGGTTCACATTAAAGGGAAAGAAACTGAGATGGTATGTAAACTAAAGAATTCCCTTTATGGTTTAAAGCAATCTCCAAGGATGTGGTACCAAAATTTTGACACATACATGGATTGTGGTTTGTGAGAAGCAAGGTTGATCACTGTGTATAGTCCAAACAAGTTGGTGATCAATTCATTAACATAGTACTCTATGTTGAGGACATGCTGTTGATTGGAAACAACAAAGATGTAATAAAGGAGGTTGAGTCTCAGCTATCCTCCAAATTTGACATGAAGGATTTCGGTGCTGCAAAATTCATACTAGGAATGGAGATTAAAAGAGATCGTGCAAATAGGAAGATCTGGTTAAATCAAACAAAATATGTTGAGACAATACTACAAGGATTTAAAATGCAGGAAAGTAAGCCAGTCAATGTCCCTATACATGTAGGTGTAAATTTATCTCTAGATCAGTGTCCGAAGACACCTGAAGATGAACAAGATATGGCACGAGTTCCATATGCTAGTGCGGTTGGGAGTTTGATGTATGCAATGGTCTGTACCAGACCGTACATTGCTCATGCAATGGGAGTATTGAGCAGATATATGTCCAGAAAAGGGAAGGAGTGCTGGACAACTATAAAGAGGGTCTTCAGATATTTGTGTGGCACTACAGATTATGCAATATGCTACCAAGGAATACCTGGACTAGATAGAGTAATAAATGTACATGGATTTGTTGATGTAGACTGGGATGGAGATATTGATCATAGAAGATCTACAAGTGGGTATGTGTTTAACCTATTTGGAGGAGCTATCAGTTGGATGAGAAAGAGAAAGGTTGTAGTTTCACTCTCAACTACTGAAGCTAAATATATGGCAGCCACTCATGCAAGTAAAGAAGCTATATGGTTGCAAAGATTGTGTTCAGGTGTTGGGTTTGTACAAAAAACTGTAAGGTTAGATTGTTAAATCCAAAGTGCAACCTTCTTGGCAAAGAACCTTGCTTATCATGCTAAGAAAATGCATATTGATGTGCAATATCACTTTGTGAGAGAGATGGTTGAAGACCAGAAGGTGTTGCTGGAGAAGGTTGACACCTTGAAGAATGTTGCAGACTTATTAACAAAGTTTGTCAGTACAAAGAAGTTCTGTTGGTGTAGAGAATCTATGGGCATCGATTCCTTGAACTTGTGACTTTATGAGTACATGAACCATTGTTATGTAGAGAAAAAACCAAGTGGGAGAATTTTGGGTATGTGTTATATTCTCCGCATGTATGTGAAGGGGAGAGTGCGTCTGTCAGTGGTGTTCCTGACGATCCCTCCAGCACCTTCAGAGAAACGGCCATATCACTTCCACCAGATCAAAACCATAGTCTAAATCCAAACCCTCAAAGGCTGTGTGACTAGGAGGTAAGCCTTGGTTAGTATCCTGATGAATAACTGTAGAGTCAAACTTCAACGGGAACCCCAGACAAGTGTTGAGAGGCACAAAAAATAGTGAGAAAGTCTTTCCCCCAATGTTCAGAGCTAAAAACCTAGCTGCTAGTGTTTCCACGGCGGCTTCAGAGTCCATTCCATGACTGCTTTTGTTATGGGAATCAACAAAATCCCCTTCCAAAATCGCCCATCTATCTATCGGATCCCTAGTTTTCATGATGGAAACATCCCTATCTTCTCGATCCACCATGTCTGATTGATTTTCTGCCATCTTCCACACGAAATCCAAAATGAAAAATGGCTTGACCTTCGAATGGATCCGAGGAATAATCGACCTCATCCACCTCTGGATATTCCATGGGTACATTCATAATATTTTAAAAAGGAATTTCAATAACAAACATTACTTAATTAACATTTCAAAAAAAGGTACATTAAGGACATGATCTCGTACTTATTACTTAATTAACATTAAGAAAACAAATACAATGAAGTCATGAGCCCACACTTAGCCACTAAAATCTGTTTTCACACATTAAACTCAATTTTCAATTTGTTATATCATATGTTATGTTTCAGATTTGAGATATGTTACAAGTTATTTACAATGAAGAATTATTATTACTTCAAAATTTGGAGTGAGCATGCAACCCATTATTCATACTTATGAAATGTCTACTTTAGAATTTTAATTGTACTAGAATTTTTCTTTACTCCATACTTTGTATTTGTATTTGAACTCTAACATTACTACTATGATTTAATTATCGATGTAATGTAACCAGCCTATTTTAATTAAAGATTTAACATGTGAAACATATTCCTACTATTTGATTAAGGGTGAAAACATGAAGTTGGAAAACAATTTTGGCTTGTTTTTGACAAAAACAACTATCAATTTTTATGTTTTTCAACTTCGACCTCTTCAAACCCATACCCTCTTAGGAATTTCAACTTGAAGTAAACACAAAGGTTTTACAGAATTTAATTAGCTTTGTACTCATATTTGTTTTAATTTTGTTTATGGACATATCGTGGGACAAATTGTTGTCAACCAACATCATATACTTGAAACTTTTAGGTACAGATAATGAGTGACCTGTGTTGACGTGGGTTTTTTCATAGATGGTTATTCATTTTAGGGAAAACAATTGTAGGCTCATAATATACACACACTAAACTAGTTCCTGTACTATAGTTTGATTTTTCTAAGACTTGGGAACTATTTTTTATTGATTATCGAAACAACATATGTTCAGAAAATGGTACATTAGCGACACATGTTTATGTCTTCCAATTTTCTTTCAAATGGGACTCTTATGAAACAAACTAAAATCAAACCATTGAAGAGGACACTTCAAGGAACATCCTTGTATTTTTTAAATTTTTTGGGCTTCATCATTGTGACGATATTGAATTTTCATTGTGACTGATTTTTAAGTCACTAAATATTTTAATGATAAAGTTTAGTAAAAAAATAGTAAAAAATAGTAATCCTAAATGAAATTCAAAAAATTTTATATTATGAGAAAGTAGATTGAATGATGAATCTCATGGTTAAACTCCGACATGTATTTCTCATTTTTTGCAGTGGTCTGACCTTGTTAAAGTGACACATTTCCGAATTTTGCAGAAATGGTGCTGGAATTGTTGACCAAAAACTCTCGGCCCAGAAAATATCTCGGGCAAGAGATTTAAAATGTCTCGGGCGAGAATTTTTCACGCTCTAAAATTAACCCAGAGTTAATGAAAAATCTCGGCTGGAAGTGGCTTTAAACTCTCATCCTAAAGTTTAAAACATGTCTTGCCCGAGAGTTGTGTTACATAATTCCCCGAGAATCTTTTAGGGGTTGACACGTTAAATTTTAAATTCCCGTGATATTTGGATAGGATTCCACATTATTCAGACAGGATGCTTGGCTGAGAGTTGTATATATAATCTCTTGAGCGAGATAGTTTTCCAAATTATTTCAACCGATTGTTTTTTTTCAGCAGAGGTGTTTTCAGTTGAGCATTTCTTTTCCCGGTTTGTTTTCAGCAGAGCATTTATTTTCCTGGTTTGTTTTCAGCCGAGCGTTTACTTTCCTATTTTTTTTTCAGCCGAGGGTTGTTGCACTTACTCTCTTCCTGGTTGTTGAACCTTGAACTCTATCCTATATATTTACAAAATGGTAAATTTGACTTGAAAAGGGGTTACATATCATCACTTGTATCAAGCAAGGTTTGGGGATTAAACTCATTGATATTTTAAGTAAAAATATAGTGCTTTCATTGAAGACTATTTTTAGTTTGATAAGGAAAATATTTTAGTACATTTCCATTGAGAAAGTTTTCATCACATTATTCTTTATTTTTTAGAATTAGTACTTGTGCGAATTGTATTGGTTGTTGCATGGTGAAATATTCCCTAAAAGAGGCCTCCTTTGTTTGTATTCACTACTTTTTCGCTTGAATCACCCATATATGAGGATTTTGATTACATTCAGAATGGTATTAAGATTGGTAGTATCACATCTATTTGATGAATGTTTGAGATCTAAAGAATTGAGATTGAATCACATAACAAGTCTTGGACTATTCTGAAATTGCTGTTTTATATGATCATGGAATTCTTGATATAAAGGTAAGGTTAGATAAATCAATGATTTGTATCCCTTTTACATGCATAAGAACTATTTCATGTTGAATGAATAACACTTATTGGGTCTATACTGTTTTTTTTTTTCAGCATATAACTCTCAATTCTCATATATTTTCATGCATTGGATTTTAGGTTTTTATTTCTTTCAACATGGGAAACTGAAAGAAACGTGAAAGAAAATATGATCCCACTAGAGTTGATGAAGAGGCAAGGAAAGAGAGATCATGTGTTTCTATGAGAAATTTAAGAGAAAAAAGAGCAATGGAAAGAAACGTGGAGGCACAAGGCAGTGACGAGGAAATGCAAAATGTGAATGCACATGGCAGTGACGAAGAAATGAAAAATGTGAATACACATGGTGGTGATGAAGGAATGCAAATATTCAAGGAGCATGTTGATGAAAGAAATGAGGAACATGGAGGTGACGAGGAAATGACAAATGTGGAGCAAACTATGGGTAGCGTCGATATTGAGACCATGATTGGTGAGTAAATAATTTTTTATATGTTTATGATTTACTGTATAATACTTAAGTATATATATATTTGATTTGAAAGTGAACACAATCTTATAAATTTATATTTATTTTTATGTAGGGTCGACATCCAACATACAACATCCTACCACAGTTACCAATTTACAGAGATTAATTGGAAGCTGCAACAATATTGTCATTGATGATAATTTTTTGGAGAATTTGGATTCAAGTAAAATTGAAGAAATGGGACCTCCAATGTCTGATCGTACAACTCGTTATAGAGCAAATAAGATAGTCAAAAAATATTTTGAAGGTATTTCTGTCATACACCAAGCTCAATTGTTGCATAAATTGTTAAAGCGAAAATGTCTAAGAGATGCAATTACATTATTGGGCATTCAAAGTGCCAAAGAGGCTAAATCAAATCAGATTGTATCACAAAATATGACCTCGGTCCTTGCATCACTTGCAAGAAAACGATCTCATAATTTCATGGTTGCTCGTAAAGCAATTCTAACAAGGGTTGTGGCAAAAAACACTACAACCAGTCGTTTGTTGTCTACGACTGCAATAACGTCAAAAACATCAAGAAAAAGTTCATGGAAGCATAAAAAGCTTCGGGTTTAGTTAGATGAGGATGATGAAGTTGCATGTTGGGGTGTTATCTGTAGGCAACCTTATCAAGATAGACTTTCGGATAATGTGATGGAAATGGTGAAAGGGTTTTGGCATGTAAACTCGCATGTCTTACCAAATGAAAAGGATGTTGTGTGACGTCGTATATCAAATGGAAACTATGAAACTCATGCCAAACACATAACAGCGATCACTCAAGTGGAAATGTTCAAAGCTTTTATGGAGAGTAATCTTGATGTGAAGATTTCCCTTAGCACATTTGTGAAGCTTAAACCATGGTATGTCAGGCCCATCGTTGTTCGTGACACATGTTGTTGTCGATACCATGTAGAATTTGAATTATATTATGATACATTTCTAACTTTTGGCATGCATTGTTGGCCAAATAACCCCCCTCCTTCGAGTGTTCATGAATTTGTATCTAAAATATTATGTGCGGGAGAGAATCATTAAGTATTCTATAAGAAACAATGCGTCGGAGGTAAAAAATGTGAGGAGTGTTCTGATTTGGCACTTTTTAATGCTAACTACCCCATTGATGCAAACGATCCTCAAATGTCAAATCGCATTGTGAAATACAAGAGATATGTATATGTTGATTATATTGCAGTTACAGATTCAATGGAAACATCAAGAAAGCTTAATTTAGTTGAAAGTTATATCTCTTTGACAGATTTTATGAATTTGTTCAAGGATCAAATATATAAATATATCAAGCACTCTCACTCAGCACGATGGCAGTACTTACAGTTCAAGCAATCACGAGATGTATTTCCAAAAGGGACAATATTATCCATTGTCGATTTTGCAGAAAATTACACTTTCACTTCACAAAAGGAGATACAGAGTGAGTACTATCATTCAGATCAGGTAACTATACTTGTGCATATTACGTATAGACATGCAGAGCTTAATGTCGATGGTTTTGATAGCAATGAAAATAATCGTGAGGTGATTAAGGAGTATCATTTCTACATCAGTGATGATCGTACACATGATACATGTTTTGTCCAGCATTGTTTTGGTATGCTTTTTCAAGAATTAAAAAGAAGAAGGGTCACTTTTAAAGAACATTGGGTGTGGTCAGATGGTTGTGCTGGCCAGTTTAAATCAGCACGATCATTCTTATGGTTGTCTCGCCTTCATAGAAACACGGATGTTCGCCACACATGGAGATTTTTTGAAATGAGACATGGAAAAGGAGAACATGATGGTGTTGGGGCCTGCATGAAATGTGCACTTAGGAGATATCAAATGAATCACTCTGCTTCTTGCCTTGCGAATTCAAATGATGTTGCTAATTGGTACAAACAAAATTTGAGCCATGAATTTAATGAAAGGATGGGTAATGTGAGAAGGTATTTTTGGAATATTTCAATGGGAGATGTTGACAGATCAATGCCACATAATTGTACTGCAATCTCAAAAACAAGGGGCTTACACTCCATTAGGAGTAAGAAAATGGAAAATATACACGCAATCGAGAAATGAAAGTACTCTTTCTTCTGTCTTGCATGTATTGATGATGAAGAGTCTTTGGATGAGTGTCAAAACCAAACTAACAAATTTGTGAAACCATGGAGACACCAAGAATTGACACCATTGCCCCCATTTGGAAATATCGGCAATGTAGAGCACGACAATGAAGCGGTTGTGATTGACAAAGATTATGATCGTGTTTCTGATTTGGTTGGAGAAGGTGATGTATTTGCAGTCATTGCACCGATAGATAATTCAAAAAATGCGCATTATTATTTATTGAGATGCACTAGGTCGAAAAGCACGTTGATGCAAGAATTTAAAGACCCGTCAAATTATATGTATGTAGTGGGTTCAATGGTTTTAATGGGACATTTCTTTGCAGAAGTAAGGAAATGTAAAGACCATATTCTTTTTCAAGACTACGATTCAGATGTTATATGTGCTCAATATAGTCATTTGGTCATAGTATCCCAATTGCAGTTGAAGGCAGTGAAGAGTAGGAAAAATTCAAAGCATCGACAATGGAAATTGACGATAGAAGATCATAATGCCATTCTTGAAAATATGCCACTGGCACATTTCATATGATTCAAGAACACATCAAGCTTGACGAATGTTTTCGTTGATTCTAGGGTGGGTGGGTGGGTGGGTGGGGCCAAATGAGCTTCCACCTTCATGTGGTTGGCCTCGTCAGTAGAGAATATATATAATTCTCGAAACTAAGAGAATCTCTTTTTAACAACATATCCAACATGTCCTTTATCAAAATCAAGGGCTCAACAAGCCCCGACCACATCTATTGGCTCACTTTGAGTGAAATTTGGATTTTTTTCTCCAAACAAAGGGCCCAATTCCATCAACCATTTTCCTTCAAAAATGATCATCCCAACAAGATATGCTTGTACTTTTTCATTCTTTGGTTCTATTGGACAATGGACAATTAATATTCATCAACATTTTGGAATGCTTGTATTGTAATGTATCTTTCAAGTGTCATTAGTTTGAGTTTATGATGTTGGTTTTGTATTTCTTATGATGACTAGAATAGTCAGTAAAATTCTTCGCCATCCTATTGTATTTCCTATTAAGTTGCATTTTGTTTTCATCTAAATCCACCAATTGATCAGCCAATTCTACACATGAATAAAATTTTATTGCAACTCATAAATTTGTTTCTCCTTTTTCTTGACAATCTTCATCTAATTTGGGGTTTTATTGTACATATATTTGCACTATGTTCTCATAACTTGAAGTTACTTTTTTACTTATTTTATTTATTGGGTAACTAGGTCATTGGTGTTCAATAGTTGTGATTCCTCTCGCTATGGATTGAATTTTTATTCTTCTAGAAACTAATATAGCTATATGTTTTTTTTTGTTTCATAAGTTTTCGGTCACTATTTTCTTTATTTCAAGTTCTCCTACAAAATATAAAAAATCCTATAATAGAAAAAAATGGCATAATGAAAGGAAATCTTTTTAGCACTTAAATATTTGTCTACCCTTCTTCTTATTCAATCCCGTGTTAGTACTCTGGATGTTGAGGACCTTTAGGGCTATAACCACGTGATTTTTATCGAATCCTTTCAACTTACATATTATACATCTAGAGGGGAAAAGGAAAAAATGTTATATTGATTATTATGTTGACAAAATTGTGATCGTCGAGAACAATGAAGAGTTGATTTTGAAAATGAAACAAGATTTGAACAAGTCTTTTTAGTTGACAAATATTGGACTCTTGCATTATTGTGTCGGCATGGAAGCAAGGAAAAAAGACAATCTTTCTTACACAAAGAAAGTATGTCAAGAATTCAATTCAAGATGTCTAAGTGCAAGCCAATGACAACTCCTACATAACTAGGATTCAAGCTCTCTAAATTTGATAATTCAAATAAGTTTAATGTTACTCTTTATCAATAGTTCATTGGAAGTCTCATTTATCTAACAAGTTCACTAGACCAAATTTTGAACACTTTATGAACTATCTCACGATTTATGATAGAACCTAGACTAGTTCATTAGACAACGATGAAGCAAGTGTTGATATATTTTTGTGGTAATTTGGATTTTGTATTAAAGTACACAATGAATGGGTAGATTTTTTCTTGACTAGATACTCCACTGCAAATTGGGTAGGCTTTGTTGATGATCATCAATCAACATATGGGTAAACTCCAAGATATGTATCTCTAGAAGGTCCAAAAATGTTAGGTTTCTAAAGGTAAACTTGTATTCAAGGCCGATTTTTGGTGACAAGCTTGTATTCTAGTGCTACGAGATGTTAACTTTTTCTAGTTCTTATTGCCTACTGGTATCATTGTAAGGTTATGGTATCATTATAAGGTTATGCTATTTTTGTTATAGACTTTTTGGTATGGAAGTTTACATTTTTATTTTCATTTTTTATCTGTTTTCTTTGATATGATGAATGTAAGAATATGGAAAATAATTTAATGATACAATTCTATTGACTTTATTTCTATTCATAGATGTTTTTGTTACTATTTTTTTAATAATTTTTTGTTTTACAAGTGTTTACAAGGATGTATGTTCATATTTGTATTCACTAGTAAGATATATGCTTCTAGCTAGGATAGGTATAGTAGAACTAGATCCTGCACATAGATTAGATATATTACTGCACTTTGTATCTTTTTTTTTTCATTTCCATAATTAAATAGAATGTTTTCCAAGCCAGAATCCAAATGGGTTCCCTATTTTAATTAGTGTGGGGTCTAATTGGGACTTTACATCAGGGATAACCATTAGTATTTGAATTGGGCAATTTTCCCATGTCGACACTTTGAAAGAAGTATGTGCTAGCTCAAGTTTCAACCTAACTTCCATGGCCATTTCTTCCTTGATAAATTCATCTTTAGCACTAGTGTCTACGAGGGCTACCACCTTCAACCCCCTCATAGTTACGTTAAAAAGACAAAGGCTATGCTTTCCTTCATCCTAAAAATTATGTTCTTGACCTCTTATCTCAAACTTGCCTAAAATTGCTATCAAGGCACCCAAAACCTCCGACATTGCCTTTGAACACTACTACATCTAGACTTATCCCAATGCTTCCAACTTTTTCTTCAAAGGAAAATATATGGGAAAATGGTTATGGTAACAAAGGAAATAAGCAATATTATTACCTTTATACTTACACAATTTTGATTGCTTCCCTTGCAAAAAAAATTGGACCTCCTCATGGATGCAATGAACACGGATGCAATGAACACCTTTCTTCAGGTGGAGAACCAATCTGGTGGGAAGGCTTCAAACCACATTTCTATATCCTTGGATGGGGGTCATAAAGTGTAATATACTAATTTCTAAGTGTTTTTCTTATGTTAATCCACAATTAGTCACTACTCATGCTCTACAGTTAGTCACTACTCATGCTCTAGGTTGTAATCAAACTTTTCCTTTCACTGTTTTAAACATTAAGATGATACTTTACTTACAAGAAGGGGGAGACATTGTTTTCCCATTCTTTTGGGTAGGCGTCTCCCTATTGGTTAAACTTTGTTCTTTTTTTTGGACATTAACATTGCTTCCAAACTGATTTTGATCCTCTTGGATGGCATGGTTTCCCCAATGCCAGGCCAACCAAACAACTCCTTTTATACTATATGTATCTTTACTCAACAATAGAAGGTTTCTAGCTAGCTTATCATAGCTGCATACAATGCCATAACGATTTAGAAGTAAGAATATGTTAGTCGACTTCATTTTAGGGTTATCATAATGAGATTAGAATTATCACAGGTGCATACAGCGCCATAACGATTTAGAAGTAAGAATATGTTAGTCTTTATGAATTTTGAAACCAACTTTAAGAATAATGAGTTTCAGCAACTCCAATGTTAATCAACTTCAATGTTAATCATGAGTTTCAGTAATTTGTAAAAAACATGTGTTTTAATACTTAATATAAACATTTTATATGATAGGCATTTTAATAATCCATGTTTTTTAAAACACACAGTTTGAGAGCAATTTCAGGAATTATGAGTTTCAGCACCTCTAATGATAATGATGGCACCCAAGGAGCAATTGTAGAAGAAACGTAAATAAAGGGTGAAACTTTATTTTGTTTGAAAATAATGGACTCGTTTGATAAATTGAATGTCTTTTTTTATACTCTTTCACAACGAATATTCCCATTCCATACCATTAACTAAAGTCAATGTACATCAAATATTGGAAACACGGTATACCATTGACCAATGTAAAATTACACAAAATAGAAATTAATATGATTATGCAATCAAATGTAAACTTTTGTAAACTCTTTCATAAATGTTATGTTTCTAAAGGTAAACTCCAAGATATGTATCTCTAGAAGGTCCAGAAATAATTTTGTGTGAAAAGGATGTAACTCCTCATTATCCATCCCAATAAACAATAACACATGAGATATCATGCCCTGACAATCCAAAACAAGTCTCATTTTCCAACACCAATCACTCTATCAGTTAAATTACTAAGATATGATTTTGTTGATTGCTTCACTAAGTTGTGATTTCGTTGACTTCTGATTCATAGATATTTTCCTCACTGTTACACTAATTTCCAGCTTTGAATAGTTTACACTAATTTCCAGCTTTGAATAGCCCTAGGTCACATTGCTGAAAATTCCTTTCGTCTGATGTTTGTGCGAGGACAACTGATGGCAACTGTAGCACCCGTATGCCACTCTTCCTATAGAAAAGAAAACATACCAGATTAGTTAATGAACGACATTATATAGGTAGTAGAAAAGGAAGCAGCACAAGATAACAAACACATTAGCATTTAACTTAAATGGGTTACAAAGATAGAAAACATTATATAGTATTGTATATGGAAACATAAAGAAAAACTATGGTGGAAATGAAGTTGACGCAATGATTGAGGTAGGACTACTCTACACACAGACCTCACCAAAAGTTTGCAACCACTTGTCCCCAGTTGATGATCTAAAATCATTCAAGAATTGTGTGACTTATTCAAAGCAAAACTATGGTGCAATTGAAGTTCACACAATGATTGAGGTAGGACTACTCTCCACACAGACCTCACCAAAAGTTTGCAACCACTTGTTCTTAGCTGATGATCTAAAATCATTCAAGAATTGTGTGACTTATTCAAAGCTTCTTGTGGCGAATTTGGGGCTTCTAAGAAAGTACCTATAGATTCTACCCAACCCCAAATATCCCATCCATGTGTGAGGTGTCAACTTCTAGCATTATTTTCTCTTATGGAAATTGCTTGATGGAGGTATTTTCTCTTGCAATTCTCGGCAAGTTGCACCCCTAAAAGAATGACAAACATTACAGCAAGCAACGTGTTTCTCAATTATGGGAATAATTTACAGGGTAAATAGTCTCCATCCTGGGTTCTGAACTTAATTCCAACATCAAAATTCCATTATATGCAAATCTGGGCAGGATTGTCCATGAAAGAGGGACTTCTTAGCATCTAGGTGGCAGTAAACAACCCCAATTTGCTAGTTTTGGGATTGAAAGGGGAAGATCTACGGTGAACCAACAATTGTAGGTAAGAAAGCAACATGAAAAATCCAAATTATCATCTCTGCCTACAATTATTTGGCATCAGAATTTAATTTTGGGCAATTTCCTATCCGCGGCTTCTAATATTTTTAGACCTTTACTTCCCTCCAAGGAAAGAACATGAAAAGCCACATATTTAACTGTACCAGGTGTCAAGCGGTAGTTTCATCTACGCAAATTGTCTGAGCCTTTACCCTACATCATAGCAACAACACTAGCTGCTGCTGCACCTGATCGCAAAGTAGACACAACATCCTCACCTTCATGGCCCTGCACATTCTAGCAAACAACTCCAAGCTAATTTTTCAAATAGACCAACTTAATCTCAAATGAATTCCTTCTTCATAATAGTAATTTTAGCAACAGTTCTACACTAGAACTATCAACCAAATAATTTACAATACAAAACATAATCATACATCATGTCAATCTTTCCAAACAAAATATAAAAGTGGCAACAAGATGCAAAAAATAATTTCATAAATTCTTGAAAATCGTTATACTAGAAAAACACCTGAAAATGGTTGAGGAGTAATAGGCTTAATGCCCCCTCCTAAATGCCCTAATTCTCCTCCTTCAAATAGCCTATCCTGCCTAGAAATCAACCATACCCTCCATGTATGTCTCCTAAAGAATGTCATCATGCCACACAATTGTCCAACCTTTTAAGAAAGTGCATCACATAAGCATCAAGTCAAGGTAAATCAATCCATGATTAAGATATCTCCAATGTGTATGTCCACCAAGATACAATGATGGGTAGGCATCACACCATGCACTACACATCACATGAAGCACCCCCAAGTATGGCATAAACACTTTTGGAGTAATTTAGATAACAAATTCCATATTCAACAATCTTAATGGATATTAGTTTTCTATCAATAATTTTTGCAATGGAGGTCCCCTCATTTGATTAGTTCCTGATTGTCCCTCTGTCCATATCTAGATTATAAACAAGCGCATCTTGATGAACCCATGAACCAGAGCATTCTCATGAATCCAGGCAACAAAACAATGGAAGCGAGCCCATTGTGACCTCGCTTGAGCCTACAGTTGATGGATAGGGGTCTCCTCCTTAAGAAGAATACCCTCCTCCTACAACAGGTTTAGTTCCAGCAGCTTCTTGATCTACCTGTTCACTCTATCCAACTATCTTATTTGCTTGTGTGTATGCTTTCTGCCTCAGGAACTGTGCACTTTCATGACTCTTAATTTTTGGATGCCTTGCATGGTGATTTTTTATGGATTAGGTATTTTTTCCTTGCGAACTTAGCTCATCGTGGTTGTTTTGAATACTGATGTCAATTCTTATCTTTTACAATCAAGTCCCTACACCCTGGACAAAGTTGCATAATCTTTTAGGAACCCATTTCTTCAATTCTGTCACAAATGTGAGTCCTAGTAGATCGTCATCTAGAAGATCTGGATCCATTTCCAAGATTTTCTTGCACCTTGAATACAAGTATGATCTAGACCTTTTGTATCTTCCCAGGAGATAAAGAGACCAACCAATTGTTTGAAGAATGTTCGAGTTAGGGCATTGTCGATTTGGACCCTATGCATCAATTCCAAACCAATAAGAAGGCCGCAAAACTTGAAATAGGACAGATGACCAAGATTCACTTGAGATGCTGCAAGAGGAAGGAATAAGATGATCAGATATTCGAGTAACCATACAGTTTCAAACCATACATGACAAAAACAAAAGTGGTATTCCAATACCTGCCATAACCAAATAATTTGATCTCCAGAAGCTTCCTCTGTCACAAGGAAACTATGTTCAAGTAACCAAAAATGATCGTCATTCCATTGGTGATTTCTTACTATCGCAAAAAATGGTGACAATTGATTTACAACTAGAGAAGATCGATCTCAACCTTCGGACTGGAACACCAATGGCTTTTGGTTTTTTGTGGGATGCAAATTCAAAATGAAAAGTTTATATATATATATATATATATATATATATATATATACAAGTTTGGGAACAAAAAATACCAAATTAATGAGATTCTTAGGTTTAGAATTATATCCCGTGAGGTGCTGCACTTCCTAAAAACACAGACTAGAATAGTAAAAAAAAAACCTTTCAACTTTTACACTGTTTTCATTTTTGTAGGGCATAAAGGATCTAATTTATAGTTAGAAAAGAGTCTTAACAGTCTCTGATATGAGCCTCAGTATTCTTCACAAGCAAGAGTTTGTTTTTCAACATATCAATGCAAGTGAACAATGAAACCAATATCTTACAAAAAACAAGACATCTTTTTGTACATATTGCCAAACAAGAATGCAACAAAAGAACATGTACATCAAGCACATTTAGAAGCAAGGTATGAAAGCACTTCAAAACAAAGTCACTATTGCATTTTGTATCAATATAAGCAATCAACATTATTCTAGTAAATTAATCAATGGTAATCAAATCAATACTATTTGACACATAGGAGATAGATTAGTACCCAATTTTATTGAAATAATGAAAAAGTATTATATTCAAGAATCAACTGTTGGGAAGATGGACTTGTTGTAGCTAGGGAGGATCATTTGTCTTCTTGTTTGCTCCAACTTGTTAATTTTTTTGCATTAATTCAACATACTCTAGGATCTTTACTGAGAGAATAACATGTACAGCATATCAAGTATAACAATACATATCAATCACACCAAGCAATCACATGAGACAATAGACACACAGAGTTTCACTAGGGAAAACCATAAAGGTGAAAAACCCCACAACTTCCTCAGAGATAGAAAGAGCAATGATACAAGCCAAGTACAAGAGATAGTATTCTCTAGCAGCTACTCCTCCTTCCTCATTTGTGTGCCACTTCCCAATGGGTGTAGGAGTGAATAATGAAGTGATCAAATAGAGTGCCTCTCGCACTCTATTTATACATGACCTGACCTGCCTAATAACCTAGGAGGGCCGACTTGTCTAACTCAGTCTAATAACCCATGGTTATACTAATCAGGGTCGACCCCACACTTGGTGGTCTAATAACCTATTACTTGCAAGTTGCGACACTCGCGACACTTGTCAATACAAATGACGACACTTCCGTATAGAGGAATAATAACATCTCTATAGGAATACAATATCCATAGGTGAAATACATTCCGAAGTTACAATTACATCAACACTCCCTCTTAACTAGGAAGGTATTTCTCGACACAGATGTGCTAGCACAAGTCTTCTTCTCTAGATCATCAACATCGAATCATCTTCATCGTCACTGCTGCTGCTATCTCAATCAATCTCCAATCTACTTGTCATAGGAAGTTCTACAGAGCCAGTCCTTTTTCATACTGGATGTAGGCCCACCACCTGTAGGTCTTCATCATCAGTGGCCATACTGTGGAACCTAAGACTGATTACGTGCGTCAACAAAATCTAGCACAGACTATAGGTTCTTTCACATGTTGACCTTCACAAAACCTACTCAGAGTATCCCAGGATGTTACGAGCACACTGCTCTACCTGTCTGGATCTCGATAGAGCATCCTAGGTTGTTACGAGCACACCGCTCTACCTGTCCGGATTTGAAAGGATATTTTCTATGTGATCTTTCGCAAAACCTACTCAGAGCATCCTAGGATGTTACGAGCACACCACTCTACCTGTCTGGATCTCGATAGAGCATCCTAGGATGTTACGAGCACACTGTTCTACCTGTCCGGATTTTAAAGGATCTTTTCTATGCGAAACTGTAGCAAAACCTACTCAGAGCATCCCAGGATGTTACGAGCATACTGATCTACCTGTCTGGATCTCGAAAGAGCATCCCAGGCTGTTACGAGCACACCTCTCTGCCTATCCGGATTTTAAAGGGTTTTTTCTATGCTACCTGCACACCCTGTCCACGATTTAAATGGCGTATTTAAATGAAACTTCATATGAGTATTTAATTATTGGGAACTAAAGAGTAAGCAAACATAAAATCTAAAAATAGCAATATTAGACACTGTAATTATAGTATGAATTAAAATACTCGAAGGCCAGGTAAGTAAAATTCTATGCTTGTACAAAGAAACGGAAAATACAGGACTGCGCAAGAGCTAGTTTATTTACGAAGAAGTGCGGCACATAGAAACGGAAAATAGAGGACTGCGCAAGATAGTGATTGATGGGCATAGAACATCATCAATTACCAATCGGTTCGAGATAAAAGCTGTACTGTTCGTAGCGGAGGTTACAGTCAGCGAGGTAAACTTGAGCACCAATGGCGTCGCTGCACATGCCCCAAATGTTGTCCCCAATGTACTTAAGGCAGGCGGTGCAATCAGACTGAGAGATTGCCTTATTGCAGTAGGAATGTCCGTAGGCAGTGGCTGAGCCCCCGCTGCCTGCATGCGACGTCATGTATTCATGATTTTGCTCGAGATCTATGAGCAGGCTTCCCAGAGTCGAAAAGAATGGGTTTCCGCGTGGGATTTTCTGCGTGTTACAGAGACCCGAAATGAAGGTTCCATCCCAATCACCTGCAGCACTGCCCACCACCACCACTACCACAACTACCACCAATGCAATGCCAAATGATTTCATCGCCGTGGCTGCCTCTAACAAACTTCAAATCACAAATGTTAATGTTATTGCAGTGCTTATGAACGTGCGGCGGGCACCTCCATTTTATAGGCCGCGCGGTGATATCCATGTCGATGCCATAACCTCTCTGACGTGGCGGATGATGTTACATCGCGTGGCATTACTTCTCGTGACGTGGCGGATGATGTTAGAACGGATGATGTTCGATCGGGGATGACGTCATGATTGGAGTGGATGTGATGAAGAACAAACCCGTCCATTCATTCTCAAACGCTGCATTCTCAAAATTACGACTTACACACCGCGACAAGATTTAATACAATTCTTGACTTACACACATATGAAGTTTCATTTAAATACGCCATAGATTTTATGTTTGCTTACTCTACCTACCTATCTAATTAAATACTCATATGAAGTTTCATTTAAATACTTATTTAAAATTTTTATAAACATTTAATAAAAATTCAAAATTTTATAATTTCCTATAAAACTTAAAACTCACACATTTCCACATTTCTTATGAAATTATCAATATAAAAATAATTTGAATATAAATCTTTATTATATGATATTTGTATGCTTTCGAATAAGAATATGTTCATGAATGGTATTTTTCTTTAATCAATGTGAATGAGGATCGTGAATTTTATGTTTTAAATAATTTTTTATTTTCAAAAATTGGAAAATAAAATATTAAAAGAAAATTAATAAATAAAATTTAAATATTTTAATTGAATTTTTTTATTTAATATTTTTAAATATTAAATAATATTTTAAAAAATCAATCAAAATATTAATTACATCATTTTTCTAAAAACTATAAGATCTAAACATAAAAGATGAAATGAAAATATATAAAAAATCAATGAGCAAGTTGGAGATTTAAATAAACAATTAAAAAATGTTACTTCTTCCTACTTAACCATAATATTTATAAATCATCAATTAAAGAGTCTGACTTACCACTAATTCATTGAAATAAGTGGATACACAATATAAATTAAAACATATAGAAAAAGTGTTCATCCTATAGAACATAAATTAGATTACATAGTGGTTGGAAAGATTCCTATAAAGTTGATTATTAAAGCAAAAACAAATAATAATAAATAAATAAAGTAATAATTAAGTAATGTAAATATGTATCAAAATTTAAAAATCAAATTACAAAATATTATTTAAGATAAAGATAAATTATAAAAGGGTTATTACAAAATATAAATGTTAAATTTCATATTTTATAAAAAAATATTATAATATTAAGATACAGATATTGAATTTAAAACTTTTATAAAAATTTAATAAAAATTCAATAAAAATTCAAAAATTTAATTATCAATAATTAATATTCCAAATGTTTTTTTTATTAATGTTGATTGTAAATATTATGTTTTCAATGAACTATCTTACTTTATAAAATAATATATTGAAAAATATTAAATAAAATAAATAGTTAAAATATTAATTATATAAATTTTCTATTAACTATATTTTTTATTAAAAAATAAAATATTAAATAAAACAAATTCAATCAAATTATTAATTACACAAATTTTCTACTAATTATAAAATCTAAATTTTAAAAAATAAATGGAAATATAAAAATTCCCTTTACAAGTTTATATCAATATATGAATGGAAATTTAAATAATCAATTAAAGGATGTGACTTCTTCTTCCTTGACCATACTATTTATCATTACCACTAAGTCATAAAAATTAAAATCAATAAACAATAAAAATCTTACTAATTCATTAAAATTAAAGTAGATAGATAAGAAAAGTTTTAAAATAGAGTAAAAGTCTCCATCATAAAGTTGTCATAGATAGTATAAAGTAGATTACATCATTATTATGGAGTATAACAATTATTGCTAGGAAACCTAATTTATAGTTTGTGATTTAGATATAAATAATAATAATAATAAATAACGATAATGTAACATATCCCAAATAAATTAATTAGTATTTTAGGGAAATTTAAAATTTTTTTTCAATTAAGTTAAGTTCTTCACAATAAGACTATCGGAATTAAAAATCAAGAGCCCGGACCAAAGCATCGATAGGACTATCGGGAATTAAAAATCAAGAGCCCACCACCAAAGCATCGATAGGAGATGATTCTTTTGAGGAATAACTAACATGCATTTAGTCTTCATTTCTACAATTGAAGTTTCGTATCATTTTGAATTACCTATTCCATTATGTGTAAAGGAACTTTGCAGCTACATATTATGATAGTGAATATATAAGGCAAACAAGCCATCTGAAAACAACAACGGACAATTTATGAATCTTCCCATTTTTACCTTCGGCGCTTTTCCTAAAGTTCTTAGGTATTAGTGATAACTCAATTATGCGCGACCAAACTTAAATACATTTATGGGGTTATTGCCTAAACAACATGATTAACTTAATTTATCTTTTACCATTGAATCACTTGACAAAACATAAAAATTTATATGAACAACAACCATAATGAAAAATACATAGGAGAGAAACACATGTACACGTGGTTCACCCAACCATGGGCTACGTCCACCAGAACTCTTGCATCATCATCTATTAATCATCCCAAAAATAAGGTTACATATGCAAACCAAATGTTGCATTATTCAACTTTCCACCTATTCGCTACTAGCCTATTCTATGACAAGTAAAAGTTTCACATAGTACTTCATCAAGTTGATTATAACGTTTATTCTCTTAACCTAGTTCCATTCGAATGATAACTTTTCATTATATACCTATTTACAATGGTCTCCTTAACAAATTAAGATAACCTTACTTAACATGTTATATACCCTTACTGCAATCTTCTTATTGACATTACGAGGTCATAACACATACTCTAGCATAGTATTAATAATGATCCGTTCCATTTATACCTATTTTCTATTAACATAAAAGATAACTCCAATGCATGCATCTACTTTATGTGGTAGCAGTATTATTAAACATTGCATTAATTTTACGGTTATCGTATATAGTATTAATTCTACATCGATTCTAGTGAAGTACCCCCTTACCCGAGCACTTAAACCCATTAAAGCTATGATAAAATCATTTACCCAAACAAATAATTAATGCATCATACAAACATAACAACGAAAACCAAACTCAAATCGTGGCAGCGTAAGTCATGCCGAGATAAATGCAGCATACAAACTTAACAATGAAAACCAAACTCAAATCGTGGTAGCATAAGTCACACCGAGATAAATGCAGCATACAAACTTAACAAAGAAAGCCAAACTCAATTCGTGGCAGTATAAGTCACGCCGAGATAGATGCAGCATACAAGCTTAATACTCAAATCAGGGCGCTATTTGATCGTTACAGGAATTCAAAAGTTAAACAACACATAATTAAAAGAATGGAAAAAAATCCAGTCTCTGCGCACACCGAGATGTCCCCAAAATTGGGAGCTATTTGACTGCTCTAGGATCACATGTTTTAAACAAGCAGAAATAACAAAAGAAACTCCAATTTCTGATCACTCAGAGATCTTCAGTATTGGGTGTTACTGGTTTACGCAAGGATCACAAGTCCTTTCATGAGCTGTTCTCCTCTCATGATGCGCATCCATAACAACCAAAATAACTGTGGTCCAGCTTCGTTGAAGCTTTCCCTTCACTGGAAGATAACAATCATAAACTAAAAGAATCTGTATACACGCCAGGACAGAAAATAGTATACTGAAACGCATCAATAGATTTTAACAAGCCAGTCGACATCCTCTATCTGATACAGAGGTCGAATCTGTCCTCGGTGGGAATAATATATATTTAATTGTAGAAGCAAGAACTAGCAAGAATAATATAATCACACATCACAATCCAGTTTAGCAATTCAATAGTGAAATGCATAACATTTTTTTCTTCAGAAAAGTGATGCCTGTGGATCGTATAAAAAAAATATAATGCCTACGTATGCTTTCCAAAAATCCAAATTGATCCACATGTAAAAAGAAACCGGGTTTACTCATCTGAACGGCATTCGCCCAGAAGATGTCTACCGAGGTCTCCCTTCTTTGATAGCTATCCCACGCCCTCATCTCCTGGATATCCAAAAATCAATGCAGCTTCCATCATTTTAATGAATTATCTATAAAAACTCAGAGGTGTCATGGAATCAGTGTAATAACCCTCAAAAATCATAAAAAAAAAATTCTTATCCACAACCTAACTGAAATTACACATAAATTCCAGTCGTAAAGTTTATATTGTTGTTTATAGCTTTGCACACATAGGTAAGTGAAATTTCTATGTAGTAACTATGTGACATTTATCCATTTAAAGGTCTGAGCTGCATGTCTACTTCCTTTCTGTTGAAATTCTAAATAGAGGAAAGTTTATTGAACAACCTTCGCGCCTAAGGGACAACTTTCGGACACCCCTGGCTTACTTAGCTCTTTAAGTGAACACCCATTTGCTTCTCCAGGTACAAAGTTCTTGGTGAAAACAATCGAGGATATCTGAGGGGCGAGGACCATTGTTAAAGCTTAGATCAAAAGAAGAGTTTGCAAATAAAGAACGAGAAAGGGGACTTCATGTGGTTGGAGGTCCTAAGTGACAACTTAGAGATAACAAGGTTATTCACCCCCTCTTACGAAGTCTTAACATCAAAACTAGACCTCGATAATACAACCCTCTCGAAAACACAACCAAGTACCAAGGATTTAATGACACAAGTAAATGCAAGCTTGAAAGGAGGTTTGGCTTGGTGGAGGACAGGCTGGCGAAAATCATTGTAACCCTGATACGGTCCAAACGATCAAAAGAGGGTTTTGCAGAAACATTTGCCAGATTTGAGGGAAAAAATGGGAGAGCTCCAGGCCATCATGGTCATGGGCTCTGCACTTCTGCCACACTAAAGCTACGATAATGGTGTTTAAAAGCAAAAGGGTCGACCGGTCTGGGCTTACAGTAATCAAAACCAAAAGAAACGAAGGTAACGTAACAACCTGTAACCCTCATACAGTTGGTAATAGTTTTAATATATCAACTGCATTTTTTTTTTCTAACAGTTGGAACTCTGTCGTTGCAGGGCGTAGGGACTACCATAATTTAAAGGAAGTCTTCCAGAATTATGGCAATGCTTAAATAACCGTTAAGCCACGACTGTCCATAAATCCTAAGGCAAGAAGGATTGTTCTTTAAATGTAAAAGATGAAGTCAGTCTGCAAAATTAAGAGTTGTTTAACCGCTCCATAAACTTGGGCGTTTTTCAAGAACAACTGCAGGGTTATAATTTCTTTGAAAACAAACCTTTGTAATAGAGTGTAATCTAAAATCTAAAGTCTTTAGAGTATTATATAAACCTCTGAATTACGAGGTGTTAACCTCTATTTTTGGGTTTTGGATCCGCAAAGCAAATTTGTAGCTTCTGCGTTGGCGGCCAAGGGCCAGACCTGGGGTTTCAACCCGTCTTATTGTAATTTCTAAATTTTCTCAATTTTCTTTTATTTTGGAAAGAATGTTTTTAAAAGATTAAAAGCTGTGCGATTTTAGTTATTAATTTCTTGGAAAAGGAAATGTTGCAGCAATAAATTCGAATTTATAAGAAAATATATGTTTATTTTAAAATAGTTTGTTTAAGTCCTTGCAAATGGTTAAAGCTTATCCCTGTTTGAAAACGCAAGGGTTGAGGTATTTGGTACAATAGTGTATTTCATTAAACCTACAGGGTACATTCTGAAGGCGTAAACACACACATTTTCTGGGTTTAAAATCATAGATTTCAACTCTCTCTTCATTTTCGAAAAGGTAAGTGTATTTCGTAAAAGTAATTTTTCTGGGTTATAATTCATAGATCTCAACTCTGTCTTTTTTTTTAGAAAAGATAAGTATATTCCGTAAAAGTAATTTTTCTGGGTAAACTTAAATTTTCTGGATTATACTTCATAGATTTCAACTCTATCTTCTTTTTAGAAAAGATAAGTGTATTCCATAAAAGTAAATCTTCTGAGTTATAATTCATAGATTTCAACTTTGTCTTCTTTTTAGAAATGGTAATTGTATTCCCTTTAAGTTTTATGGCTACAATCTAAACCCTATCGGGCTCCATACCTAGATTTGTCAAATGAAAAAGGTTTTTTAAAATAAATATTAATGATATAAAAAAGAAAACGTACTTAGAAGATTAATTAAAGGTAATGCCGTGAGGGAGAAGTAAAAAAAAACTGAGGTTTAGAATTAAACTAATACTATTTTTAAGAGGGTAATATAAATGGTAAAACCCTAAATCTATTTCAAAGTATTATAATATTTTATACGATTTCCAGCTTCTAAAATAAAATGATTTATTTCTAAAGATTTTACTTCTTATTTAATGCATAAAAAAAAAGGAAAAAGATTTTGATGAAAGAAAAAAAATCCTAATTTGGTAACAACAATAGAAAAGAAAATTATTCTTTTATTATAGAACTAAATTATGATCTATAGAATTCTTTTCTAAAATAAGAGATACCTGCTTGAATGTATTATCTATTAGGTAATTAATATAATTCTTAGTTGTAAGATTCTGTATTTTAAAATATTAGTTCCTCAACTAATCATACATAATCTTTATTATATATATATATAAATTTCTATGTATGTATTTGACTGCTAAAAGATCTATGTAGAAAGGGAAGGGAAAAAATAGAAATTGTCGAAACAGAAAGCTAAGTTGATGGGTTAGAGAAGATCCTAAACCTAAATAAATTATCGATCTCTTAACTAACAAACATTCTAGACAATTGAACAATATATAGATAGCAATCAATTCTCGGAGCAGTCAAGCTCCAGAACCCCCGAGCTCATCTGGTGAACTACCTGAGCAAAGATCCACCATGCTCCATCTCTTGCATTGAAATTCTCAACCCATGTCCAATGCTAGCCTCCTGCTGCTCATGGACTTACTATTTGTAGTAGTTGCCTAGGTCTTCGCCATTTATGAGCCTCCTGCTCTTCAGCACTCAACTAGGAGTGGAGGCCTGATTTTTAGGGATAATGCCTCCTACATCCTTAAAAGTATTTGACACTTGTCTTTTTCCTCAATTAGTTCAGCAGACACTCTTCAACAACTAGATCCATCCTTGTCTCCTGTTTTATTGAATTAAAAATAATATCTTCAATACAATTTGTTTCATATTGACTTCTCAGTCAAAATAATAAAATAATAATTGTTATCAATATGCTTTTACCTGCATAAATAATAAAAATGTTTATTATTTTGGGGATGTTACAATCAGGCTCTATGGAGCCGTCCTATCCCCAAACCAGCGCTTAGATCATGAATTAAATTTTCGGTCGTAAGCTCGTCCCTCTCGAAAACCCCAGCGAATTCCCCAGAAAACATTCTTCCTCTATTTCTGCTCCTCCTACCCCATGATCCAATGTATAAAATAATAATAAAAAATATGTCCCATACTTTAGAAAAACCGCCCAGATCCCGAGATCTTCTCTAGAGATCGAAATCTTTAAAGCTATGGGAGTGGGAACTGTTACGTGCAGACTGGTAGGATAACTACCTTCCGGATCAAGGGGACAAACGCCCGAGGAAATCTTCACGAAGGCTCCCTCCATATTCTCCACAACAACTAAACCTAAGAATCCTCAAGGTGTTCCTACGTCCTTAAACCTCACATTTACGAGTATATGTATAACTATCTTAGTATGAAATCCTTTCTTTAAAGTTTTACTCTTTGATAAAATACAAGGAGGAAGGTATACCACGCCTTCATCTCTCGTCATTTATAAATAAATATGTAATGACCTTTATTCCTTTAATGAGTAAGGTATACAATAGTTGATTGTATATATATGTATATCTATATGTGTGTTCACATATGTAGTGATCTTTAAACCACCTTTACCCTAAGTTAACTTTAAAATATGATAGACCATCTTCTCATTATTTTAAAGAGTGGGTACGAGTAATAATATTTAGCTAATCCCTCTTGTAGGATTATCTTAGTAATATAGATATATAGATATATATATTTGATCCAGGGTAGGTCCTAGGAGTTTTCTATTTTCTTTTGTAACAAGTAGTTACTTCCTTAAGATGACACTTAAGGTCTTAGGAAACTCAATTAAACCCTTACTTTTCTTCAAGCGCCTAATGGCACCAAGATGAATTCCATCATCAATGTATTTGATTTTCATGGCTTTCTAACCACTTAAAATCTCTCTCTCCTATTGGGTTCAATTGCGTCACACGTCACCTAGTCTATTGATCGACTATTGTGATGAACCTGCAATAATTAATTAATGCAAATACACGAGATATCTTAAATAATAGAACATAATCACTTTTATATTGATCATGGGCCACTTCGAGGGGGAAACCTCCTTTGAGCAAGCTCAATACAATTAACTTCACGGTGCCTTCAATGACCTCAACACACACTTATATACTAAGTCTATGCCCAATACAATGAGTCAAAACCAAGGGACATATAATACTATGGGACGACTTACAAAGCATATGCATCCAATACTATGGGTCAATACTATGGGTTAATATAAACTACGGATCAACAAATACTACAGGACGACTTACAAAGCATATGCATCCAACAACAATATACTAACATAGTAAAGAGAAGGGTTGACATAGGTTCCGAACATCCCCTCTCCCTTAGAAAAAGCTTTGTCCTCAAAGCTTTGTTTGGAGAAATTGCTGCAGAATCTGAAGGAGTGGTTCCTTGGTAGCATCCTCAGGTTGCATTTCAGGCCACTAACTCCTTTAGAGTGTCAAGGAGGATTGCTTGGAAGGCTGTAGATGAAGAAGAACCCTGTCAGCTACGTGGAAAATGCGCTCAGAACGGTGTTGATCGGCTTGTTGTTTCAGCCGAATTCTGGCCATGTGAAGATTGTCCTGCAGAATGAGAAGAATCTGATCGTGGTTTCGAAGAACCGAGTCAATTTCCTGAACTGGGGAGTTGCTAAGGTTGTATGGAAGAAGAACTGGTGGTGTTTTTCCATAGACTGCTTCATATGGTGTCCTTTGAGATGTGGTATTGTACCACTAGAGCTCTGCTAGGAAATCCATAGAAATAGTTGGCCAAAGCTATGTAGGGATGGGCAAGGGTTTGAGCAATCCTGAAAGGAGTGTCGTTTCACCCTTGTTGACTTGGAAAGTATCATCGTCAGCCACCATCTGTTGAATTGTCATTTTTAGTCCCTGCCAAAAGAAGTTACATTGTTCCCGGTCATACATTTTGTAGAACCCAGAGTGCCTTGTTGATGAATAAGCATAGAGTTCATAGAAGAGAGAGCCCTGTTGAACATATTGCAACCAATTTGGAACAAGTAGAGAAAGAGATGTAAGAGAAACTGGGTCATCAATTATGCAAGAAGGAGAATCTTCCACCATATTGTCCTTACCCTTCTTGTAAGTGGTCACATAGGGATAACCCATGAGTTGGATAACCCATTTCAGGTGTGTTGGGGAGGAGACCCATTGTTCCAGAAAATTTTCCAGACTCGGGAGATTAGTCTTGATGCAGAAATAATTCCCTAATAGGTATGGCTGCCACTTCTGTACTACATGCAAAATAGTCATCATTTCCTGCTGAGAGGTAGATGTGGCTAAATTCTTACCAGAAAGGTCTCTTGAAGGAAGCAAGCGCATTGGTTCAACAAAGATACCTGCATATCTATCCAAGGAAGTAGTGGAGACTGTTGATGGGTGCATCTGAATGGAATTGAGCTGAGCGATGACACCATGTGAATTCTTCTTAAGGATTTTTTCCAGGCGATGTGAACTGATGATGCAGAGAGACCCTGGTTGTAAGCCCATAAATTTGTGTTGTGCCTCGTTGACTTTAAATTGCATCCAAAGTTCAACAAAATCCCATAAGAGGGGGCCAAGTGTGCGTAACCATTGAACGCCCAAAACCACATCACATCCGCCTAAGGACAAGGAAAACATGTCAGAGCATAGGTTATAATCTTCCATAGAGATACGCACATTGTGACACTTCCCCTTGCAAGGTAAGGTGCCCCCATTGGCAACCATGACTTCAAAGTTGGAGCAAGGATGGACAAAACAATCAGCCTGTTTGGCAATCCAAGGGTCAATGAAGTTATGAGTGCTACCAGAATCAATAAGTATGGTAAGAGGGAGCTTCTTGAAGTATCCCCTGACCCGCATTGTTTGTGGGGTGGTGACGCCGGTTACAGCATGGAGAGAGATCTCGGGTGGGTCATCCTGAGATGGGGTGTCAACAGGAGGGTGTTGAATGTCGACTTGATCATCTACTGTATCTGTAGCTTCTTCACCAAGTTCTAAGGCAGGCGGAGAATCCACATCCAAGAGATAGAGCTTTTGTTGAACACATCTATGTCCTCGAGTGAATTTCTCATCACAATTATAGCAAAGCCCTTTTTCTTGGCATGCCTTCATATCTATTTCAGAAAAATGCTTGATAGGAGTTGGTTGAGGAGAAGGCGTGATGGGAGGTCGTTGGGAACCCATATTTCTGAAGGGAACAAAGGTGGGTTTGGAGCAGTTTTGAGCTGTGATCTTGTCCTCGGCCAGCTTAGCCAACCCTAGGACTTCCATCATTGTGTTGGGACAAAACATTTTGACCTCTAAGCGGATTTCATCCTTGAGACCATTGATAAAACAACTCCTGTAGAATTCATCAGATAATCCTTTTGTGTGATTGGCCAATTTCTCAAATTTTGTCTGATACTCTCTCACTGTGCCCATTTGGTGAAGTTTAGTGAGTGCTCCTATGAAATCATCAAAAGCACTAGGACCAAATCGTGGCAAAATGAGTTGGAAAAAATCTATCCAGTTTGGCTCGGGATGAGCTTTGATGTACCAACGGTACCATTGAAGGGCTTTCTGTTCCAAATGAAAGGATGCAAGTGGAACTTTCTGGACATCAAAAGTATTATGCAGACTAAAATATTGTTCTGCTTGGTATATCCATCCAGTCAGATCAGTACCATTGAAGCGAGGAAATTCAAGCTTCATCCCACGAAAATTGTTGGAAGAAGAGAACCCGGTGGCTGCAAAAGATTCTGGCTATCGGTTATCGTTCATGGCTGAATGTTGAAGATGGAGGCTGAGAAATTTTTCATTTAGATCTTGGAGTTTGGTTTGGATGGCTGCAAGTGCTTCCTTCATGGTGTTTGCTCCTGCACGAGTGACAACGATAACTAGTTTTTTTTTTTTTTTTCTTGTGGAATGGGTAGAAAAACACAAACAGAAGCTAATTTAGTAAAGGAAAATTTGGATTGGGGAAACAATCTGATGGGTAATTGGGGTTTGACTAGATTTTGGACACTGTCGAAAGGACAAGAAAGCAAAAAGGGGGAATTCGGAAGCGGGGTGATAGAATGAGAAAATTTGGCAGAGAGGGACAAAGAAGCAGAATTCAGAAAGGAATTCTGTGGTAAAATTTGAAGGTGATTGGGTGAAATCTGAGGAAGTTACGGCAAACTCTAAAAATAGACAAATGTGGGATTTCGAGCTTTGGCAAGGGGAATTGGGGATAGGGTCCTCAGGAATGAAAGATGCAGAATGGAATGACAAGGATTCCCCGAAAATTTCAAGGGAAACAGAGTGAAAACAAGGGAGATATGGAGAAAAAACTGAATTGAGATTTCGGGCTTTGGCAAGGGGAATTGGGGATAGGGCCCTCAGGAATGAAAGATGCAGAATGGAATGACAGGGGTTCCTTAAAAATTTTGAGGGAAACACAGTGAAAACAAGGGAGATATGGAGAAAAAACTGAATTGGGATTTCGTGCTTTGACAAGGGGAATTGGGGATAGGGTCCTTAGGAATGAAAGATGCAGAATGGAATAACAAGGGTTCCCCAAAAATTTCAAGGGAAACAGAGTGAAAACAAGGGAGACATGGAGAAAAAACTGAATTTTATACTCGGTTTTTTTTTTTTTTTTTTTTTCCAGAAATGGATCGGCAACAGCGGCGCGGAAGGGATCCGCAACAGATGGATCTGCAATGGCACGGAAGGAATCGAAATTGGCTGGATCTGAAACAGCGACTCGATCTGGAACGACTTTCAGAATAGATCTGAAACGGCCGGATCTGGAGCGGAAGTGACCGGCAATAGTTCAACTGAAAATAGATATGGACCCCAGGTATGTGCGGCTTCCTAACAGTTTAGGGGTTTCACTTAGCCACCAATGCTGTCTGACGGCTTGTGTATTGGGGCAATACCCCTCACTCCACGACTCAGGTAAAACTGATAACCGCTTTGCCACAAACGACAGCTCTTGGTTTACCTCACGGGTGGAAACTAGTCAATCAGGCAAGGGTCATTGCCCTTTTTGCTGGTAGGTCCTCTCAATGGGCCAGCTACTTTAGGGTTCCTGTGGTACTCCTCACAATGAGTTTTAGGGCTTATGCCCAAGTACTTCCCACAGTTAAGCGGATAGGGATTATTCCCAAATCCGAACCTGCAACAGATGTGAAAAAAAATTTCGCAGAAATTTCACCCAGCGAGCCCAAGAAAGTGCTCTGATACCAGATGTGATGAACCTGCGATAATTAATTAATGCAAATACACGAGATATCAGAAATAATAGAGCATAATCACTTTTATATTGATCACGGGCCACTTCGAGGGGGCAACCTCCTTTGAGCAAGCTCAATACAATTAATTTCACAGTGCCTTCAATGACCTCAACACACACTTATATACTAAGTCTATGCCCAATACTATGAGTCAAAACCATGGGACATATAATACTACGGGACGACTTACAAAGCATCTGCTTCCAATACTATGGGTCAATACTTTGGGCTAATATAAACTACGGATCAACAAATACTACAGGACGACTTACAAAGCATATGCATCCAACAACAATATACTAACATAGTAAAGAGAAGGGTTGGCATAGGTTCTTAACAACTATTACTTCTAGGACATAAACAATCATTCTAAGAGGTTTACTGGTGGCGCCTTGGCCTTGAGCTCCTCACCAGAAACCATAATTATATTTTTAATTTACAATAATTAGGAGAAAAAGAGGGATGTTACATCCTTTTCCCCTTAAAAATGACATCGTCCTCGGTGTTCATATTTTTCAAGACTGGCTTTCGGCTCTTGAGTTCTGTCGTATTTCATTTTGTTAGTTCACTCTCGTCTCTTCTTTGGTCTTCTTGTTTCACCTTTGAATCTTCATGATCTTCAGAAGTCTTTATGGTCCATACTTATTTCACCATCTGTACATTGTGCAGCTCATACAAGATTCTTCAGCATAACATAACTATATCATTTGCAATTTTAATCATAAGGTAAGCACAAGTCTTTGGAACACCTTATCATTCATAGGTTAGCCTCATGTACTTCACAAAATTCAAACGGTAATTTTTTAACATTTATCATTCATCCTCATCCTTGAGGAAATTTTTTCTTACTCAAGACTTCATAAAGATATCCAATAGTCTAGTTTACAAGACAAATCATTAATATTTGTTATATCATAAACAAATCTTTCAACAACACTTTGTTGATCATCAAACTCTCCCATGAGTTCGAAACTTCAACAACCCTCTGCTGAACACAGAATTATTCCTCGAATTCTGTCACCTATTCCTGTGGACTTATGGGCTACACTTTTGAGGTTACTCTCCTTTTTGATTGCTAGTCAAAAAAATTTCCTCAAGACATCAAACAATATCCTGTCTCGAGATGTCAATATTTGTGCCTAGGTCTTTGCTTTTGATACCACAAAACTCTTTTGCAATTTCCATCAATCCTTCTTGCTTGAGTCTAAGAATTTCTTTTCCACCTAGCCTCCTACTTGAGTCCAGGAAAAGTTGCTTTAGCAAAGTAGAGTTGGGTTAATTTTTGCCACCTCAAGCCTCCTACTTGAGTCCTGGAATATTCTTTTCCCCTCAAACCTTCTCGTTTGAGTCCAGGAAATAACAATCATTTATTATTTCTTGTAGTTTTGACTAACCACAAGATGCAACATAATAGCAACAACATATTAACATCACATATGTTCACCTTTTTATTCATTAGTTCGAATGCATGCTTTTAACATTTCCTTTCATGAGTCCTTGATCTTTATTCGTATTCTAACCATATGCTTACCATGTATACTATACCGCGTCCTTGTCCTTCCATAAGTTCCACAGAATTTTGATCATCTGCAAAATTTACTTATTAATACCACTTTATATAACAAAGTCAAATATTGTAAGGAAATCCTTTCCTGTGCATAAAAATAAGAAAATCTTCATTCACACTGCTATGACTATGCCCTTGAACACAAACTATCATTCTTACATGCACCTTATGATCGCTTATCCTCAATTCTTAGCCTTCATAATTTCACACACAATTCCTATTTTGGTTATACGGCTATTATATGCACATATTAACATCATACAACCCATTTGTCTAAAACTATACTTTCATACCTTTACAAAGATAACCGCATATCTCCTTTTTATATGATGCTTATATGCCAAGGTACACCTTTGCTTGTATTATCTCACATTAGTATTATACTCAATATCTCCTAAATCAATATATCAAAATGAATTAGATTATCAAGATATCCATGCATATACCGTATACCTCTATCACATAATGCTTGATCACATAAAAATATAACTTTTATGACAACCACTCATGGTATCCCAACATCCATAGTAAGGAGTACTAGAAATATGAAATTATACCATATGCATCCTAAAACAAGTGGAACATAACAAAAAGAGATTTCCTTGTCATTTATCTGGTAACAGATAAATTAATCTTCTAACAGAATGTCATCTTAACCATACTAACATATAAGTCAAACTTGATTGTGACTCGTCCTTACCTTAAACCTATTAAAATTTCCAAATCAGCATGCATCTTTTGTCATTTTACTATAATAACACTTTACAAAAACCTTCTCTACTCAAGGGCCTTTATATTGCGTATTCTATATTAAACAAGCATAACCCTAATCACCTTAAATTAACAAAATTATATGGGCAAAAAAAGTACCCTAGTATAACATTCATCAAAATACATGAACCTCCACAAATGTCTATCTTCGTTAAATGGTAGTAACAAGGCCCGACACGCATATTTAATAACTCTTTGTTCTTCTGGTATCACACGATCGATGTCTTATTATTGTTATCTACCTTTATTCGCTAGACCATCATACATGAATCATGGATTGTAGCCTAAATTTGAATTTATGATAATAATTCCAAACAAGGCTTATTTCTTTCAAAGTATAATTATATTAATTTTACTGTCACCCCCAAAATTCCTCGAAATCATTTCAATGTATTATAATTATATATGCATAAATTGTCCACGTAGATTTCTATATATTCCTTCTCCTTAGGTATTATCCACGGGGGGTTCACTAGTGAGGCAATATCATATCACGTCCATTCATATTGGGGGGTTGAATACTCTTAAAAACCTCAAAAATATATTGCCCCGTATTAAGGGGTCAAGGGGGGTTTTTTAATTTGACATAGTAATATAAATATTGGGGGTTATTTTATTTGGCAGTGTTGAGGAATAACCTCCAAATCATGTGATGGATTCATACGTCCAAATCACAAGATCGATTCATACCCACCTAAAACTTAAGGACCTTCCATTTTTATTTGATATTGCTTATGATCCTAAGTTTTGCTTAAATTTGATAATAGTGTACCAATGATAATATTGATGGAATTATCTTTGGATTATCATCCTTGAGCAATCCTCATTTAATAGCTCATTTAGGCTTGGTTTGAATTGATGTTATATTGTTTTTCATCTTTAAGTTAAGAGATGTAGTTAAATGGGAGTTCTTGACTTGAACAATTGTCTTGTATTTTTGTAGGAATTCAAGTAAACGATTAAACTCTTCATTTTTTAGGTTAGGGTTAAGGTGGGAATTGAGATTCAATTAAACCTTGCTCCACAACAACCAAGAAAAGCAAGATCAAACTTTCTTGGTTCACTGGAACTAAGAAAAGTTAGATCAATGTCTCTTGACTAATTATTTATTTCAACTTTTTATATTCTTCTTTAATATTTTCACATTGCCAGTTAGGAATAGTTGTTAGATTGAGTTATATTTGGCACATTCATAATTGTAATTTCAATTCTTATATGCAAGGCATCTGTCTTAATATTATTTTGGAATTAACATGAACATAGGTGAAACTCTAAATCCTTATTTACATACCCTATGTGTTATTGTTACCATGAAATGGTATCATATAAGTTTCACTATCTGTCCATATTTATAACTATTGCATGCTTGAAGCTTAACAATGGATATTTTCCCCTATCCTTTAAAGATTAAAAAAAAACTAGATATAACCCAAGATAAGATAATTAAATGTTGTTAATTCTCGTGATTGCAAGAATAAATGTAGAGGAAGTGGAGGCAATTGATTGGATCTTGTGAATGACCCAAATCCAAGCTATGCACATGATCATATGGTGTTATTGAAAAGTAAAAGGAATTGTTCTATGTTCATTTGGGTTCAAACATTAATGATGTTTGTTCTGATAGGAAGGTAGGGGCGTCCTTCCAAAAAAGGGTTTCAATTTTGAATTTTTATGGAGATTAATTTATTAAGCTTATAGAAAACATGAGTTCTTTATGGCTATATTTGTATTTACATGATATAAAATTGATAGATTGGCAGGTTGTGGTGTGAAACATTTTCAATTATCATATTTTCTAAGCATTGCACTAATAATTGGACTATCGGTCTTTTACATTCTTTGTTATCATTGATATCTTGACTAGGTTGCGTTTTATGCATTTTGCCTTCCCTGATACTATTTATTTGGGTTTTCCACTCTCCAATGATACAAACTGACCAGTCGCCCATGCAATCCTAGTGGGATCATTATTAGCATTATACTATTATTTTATTTAGCATCTTGCTTGCTTATACTAAGATGTGGCAGGGATCCTGTTTGTTACAACTTGATAATATGATATAAAGGGGTGATAAAAATGGGTTGATAAAAATGGATACCTACAATATCTGGTGAAACTAGGGGTTTTCTTAATTGGAAAGGCATATTGGGAGGGGGGTTCAACAATACAATTTTAGTATGCATTTTCCAATATTTAGTGAAATTAGGGGTATTCTTTAATATCATGCGAACGATCGTGCTATGTAACAAGTTCACTAAGTGAACCCCCCGTGGTATTATCGAAGAAGGTAGAATTAAGTTTAGTCATGATACTTATTTAAGTTACTTGACCTATTATATCAAGTCCATTATACCTAAGACAAACTACATAACAACACTTGAATCACCCAAAATGAGTTTATGTTATGCCACCTCATTCAAGTATTAGGAGAATTACTTTAATTTCCTTAACTAAAAGAGAACACTACTTATACATCTAGTATAGTGTCAATCACTTCACCTTAATGCTTTTACCTAAGATTTAATATTGATCCTTAGAGGTCTAGCATATATATACAACAAATCGAAGGACCATTATACTACAATCCAACAAAATGGTGAATTTTTCAACAATGAAGGATCATTCAACTTATTCCCTAATCAATTAAGTATCACCATCGTAGCACCTTTTAATCATTTACATATGTTTATTATTGAACAATAGAGGATTACCATGGAACATTGGAAGTAATAATGACTTTTACATAAGGCTTTGAACAACAAGTACATGCCTATCGGCCATAACTGAATACATGCAAATCACCAAACCCGAATACTCAGAAGTACCATTAGAATGTTCAATTAGACCAATTAAAGTTAATTTCATTAATTCATACCTATAACTTTAATCTTTCACTACGAGGATGACTTTTTGCTATGCATTTACTCCACCATGAAAGATTAAGACAATGTCATACAATATAGTAAACTTTCCATTTTTAGCATGTAACCTAGCACAAGATACTAAATAATCATGAAGTATAACATGTATACTTACAGTTTAACCCGACGAGTGATGAAATCCCATATTCTGAAATCTCATAATGTACTCTCATCCATTTGTTTGAGGCATTCAAAACAAAAATATAGTTAGTTTCAAATCCTTCATACTTCTTTACCTTATGTTGAGACCTTATAGGCCCGAGTGTTGAAACCTTGCGCTTTGATACTATATGTAACATACCCCAAATAAACGAATTAGTATTTTAGGAAAATTTAAAAAATTTCTTCAATTAAGTTCTTCACAATAAAACTATCGGAATTAAAAATAAGGAGCCCGCCACCAAAGCATCGATAGATGACTCTTTTCAGGAATAACTAACATGCATTTGGTCTTCGTTTCTACAATTGAAGTTTCTTATCATTCTTAATTACCAATTCCATTATGTGTAAAGGAACTTTGCAGCTACATATTATGATAGTGAATATATAAGGCAAACAAGCCATCTAAAAACAATAATGGATAATATGAATCTTACCATTTTTACCTTGCACGCTTTTCCTGAAGTTATTAGGTATTAGTGATAACTCAATTATGCCTGATGAAACTTAAATACATTTATGGGGTCATTGCGTGAACAACATGATTAACTTAATTTATCTTTTACCATTGAATCACTTAAAAAAACATAAAAACTTATATGAACAACAACCATCATGAAAAATACATAGGAGAGAGACACATGTACACATGGTTCACCCAACCATGGGCTACGTCCACCAGAACTATTGCATCATCATCTATTAATCATCCCAAAAATAGAGTTACATATGCAAACCAAATGTTGCATTATTCAACTTTCCACCTATTCGCTACCAGCCTATTCTATGACAAGTAGAAGTTTCACATAGTACTTCACAAGTATCCTATGCTACATCAAGCTAATTATAATGTTTATTCTCTTAACCTAGTTCCATTCGAATGATTACTTTTCACTATAGACCTATTTACCAAGTTCTCATTAACAAATTAAGATAACCTTACTTAACATGTTATATATCCTTACTGCAATATTCTCGCTGACATTTTTCACATGATAGTTAAACCGGCGCTCAATGGTAGGCGAGAACGCCGAATCAGACGAAGTCTTTGGGTCGATCCTGAGTGGGGACGGCCACAACCGACCGCCCCAGCCACCTGGCCATAGCGGCGGCCCCAAATTATTCTTGCTGACATTACGAGGTCATAACACATACTCTGGCATAGTATTAATAATAACCCGTGCCATTTATACCTCTTTTCTATTAACATAAAAGATAAATCCAATGCATGCATCTACTTTATGTGGTAGCAGTATTATTAAACATTACATTACTTTTACTGCTACCGTATATAGTATTAATCCTACATCGATTCTAGTGAAGTACCCCCTTACCCGAGCACTTAAACCCATTAAAGCTATGATAAAATCATTTACCCAAACAAATAATTAATGCATCATACAAACATAACAACGAAAACCGAACTAAAATCGTGGCAGCGTAAGTAACGCCGAGATAAATGAAGCATACAAACTTAACAATGAAAACAAAACTCAAATCGTGGCAGCATAAGTCACACCGAGATAAATGCAGCACACAAACTTAACAATGAAAAACAAACTCAATTCGTGGTAGTATAAGTCACGCCGAGAGAAATGTAGCATACAAGCTTAATACTCAAATCAGGGCGATATTTGATCGTTACAGAAATTCAAAAGTTAAACAACGCAAAATTAAAAGAATGGAAAAAAATCTAGTCTCTGCGCACACCGAGATGTCCCCAAAATTGGGGGCTATTTGATCACTCCAGGATCACAAGTTTTAAACAAACAGAAATAACAAAAGGAACTTTGATCTCTAAGCACTCAGAGATCTTCAGTATTGGGTGTTACTGGTTTACGCAAGGATCACAAGTCCTTTCATGAGGTGTTCTCCTCTCATGATGTGCATGCATAACAACCAAAATAACTGTGGTCCGGCATCGTTGAAGCTTTCCCTTCACTGGAAGATAAAAATCATAAACTAAAAGACTCTGTATACACGCCAGGACAGAAAATAGTATACTGAAATGCATCACTAGATTTTAACAAGCCAGTCGACATCCTCTATCTGATAGAGCGGTCGAATCTGTCCTCGGTGGGAATAATATATATTTAATTACAGAAAAAAGAACTAGCAAGAATAATATAATCACACATCACAATCCAGTTTAGCAATTCAATACTGAAATGCATAACGTTTTTTTTCAAAAAAGTGATCCCTATGGATCGTATAAAAAAAAATGTAATGCCTACGCATGCTTTCCAAAAATCCAACTTGATCCACATGTAAAACGAAACCAAGTTTACTTATCTGAACAGCATTCACCCAGAAGATGTCTACTGAGGTCTCCCTTCTTTGGTAGCTATCCCATGCCCTCGTCTCCTGAATATCCAAAAATCAATGCAGCTTCCAACATTTTAATGAATTATCTATAAAACTCAGAGGCGTCATGGAATGGGGCTTTATGGAGCCGCCGTATCCCCAAACCAGCACTTAGATCAGGAATTAAATTTTGGGTCGTAAGCTCGTACCTGTCTAAAACCCCAGTAAATTCCCCAGAAAACGTTCTTCCTCTTTTTCTCCCCTTCCTCCCCCATGACCCAACGTATAAAATAATAATAAAATTAGAGATCGAAATCTTTAAAGTGATGGGAGTGGGAGCTATTACGTGCAGACTGGTAGGATAACTACTTTGCGGATCAAGGGGACAAACGCCCAAGGAAATCTCCACAAAGACTCCGTCCATATTCTCCACAACAACTAAACCTAAGAATCCTCAAGGTGTTCCTCCGTCTTTAAACCTCACCTTTACGAGTATATGTATAATTTTCTTAGTATGAAATCCTTTCTTTAAAGTTTTACTCTTTGATAAAATACAAGGAAGAAGCTATACCATGCCTTCATCTCTCGTCATTTATAAATAAATATGTAATGACCTTTATTACTTTAATGAGTAAGGTATACAATATTTAATTATATATATATACGTATATCTATATGTGTGTTCACACATGTAGTGATTTTTAAACTGCCTTTACCCTAAGTTAACTTTAAAATATGATAGACCCTCTTCTCATTATTTTAAAGGGTGGGTACTAGTAATAATATTTAGCTAATCCCTCTCGTAGGATTATCTTAGTAATATATATATATATATGGTCTAAGGTAGGTCCTAGGAGTTTTTTATTTTCTTTTGTAACAAGTAGTTACTTCCTTAAGATGACACTTAAGGTCTTAGGAAACTCAATTAAATCGTTAATTTTCTTTCAAGTTCCTAGTGGCACAAAGATGAATTCCATCGTCAATGTCTTTGATTTTCATGGCTTCTTAGCCACTTAAACTCTCTCTCTCCTACTGGGTTCAATTGTGTCACAAATTTCCTCACCTAATCTTTTGATCAACTATTACTTCTAGGAAATAAACAATCATACTAAGAGGTTCACTGGTGGGGCCTTGGCCTTGAGCTCCACACCAGAAACCATAATTACATTTTTAATTTACAATAATTAGGAGAAAAAGAGGGATGTTACAGATAATGAAAGAAAGTAACAATTAAATGTAAATATGTATTAAATTTAAGAATCAAATTATTAAATATTATTTCAAAGAAGATAAATTTCATAAAAAATTATTCAATTAAATTAATATGTACCAGTGGATGTGGAAAAACAATACAAACATACATTAAAGAAGCTTGATGCATTACAGATGGTGGGCTGGTGCAAGGTAATGACACCCAATTATGACACGTTAGTTGCAATGATATGCTGGAAAAACATAAATATTATCATTAAAATGAATTATTAGAGGTACCTACAAAACTTTTTCGGATTAAGTGTAAGAAGATGAAACATAGAATGGCGGATGACCTTCCGGAATATATAACTTTTATTTATGAAAAAGTGGTATAACCACCCCAAAATGTCATTATTTTAAGATTGGTATGTTATTTCTTCTCTGAAACATAATGCACATGTTTTAATTGAGCCACCTGTTTTCTATGTATATTGTCAACTTATGAGGAAAAAAATGTGTAGAGGCGTAGGTAACAGACAAATCTTGTGTGGCGCTATTTTTCCAAAATTTTAATAGTTAATTTTATATATTTTTTAAATTACAAAAGTTAGTGAAGCCCTAAAACAACATGCTCACGTGTTGAGCCACCATATCATGGTCTGGACACCATCAATTTTGTTTTTTTGTTTTTAACTTGTAGGTATTCTTGTACTCTTATGCAGGTTATTTTCCATTCTCAAAATAGGTAAGCCAAAAAAAAGTTATAGGCCAAATAAACAACCTATGTTTTTTACAAATTTGACATGAGTACAGTTAAAAATGAATTAAAAATAGGAAAAAATAACAAATCTTTTCAAAAAATATATAATTAGAATCTACAAATGGAGCTCAACAAGTGTGTGCAATCTCATCAGTAGTGCAAAAGTGGAGCATATGCGGAACTAGCTAGGCGTGAAAAACATGAAGTTACGGAAATTGTTATGTTCTGCCACAAATCAGACCAAATCAGACCGAGCCTCAAGGTTTGGCTATCCGAACCTAATACCAAACCTACAAGGGTGCCAAAAAAAAATTGAATCCATTCACGCATGCGCGCAAATACATGGATGTACATATGCTCGCACACGTCACTAGGAGCGCGCACGCGTGATTGCACGCACGCATGTATGAGAACGCGCACGTGTAGATGCACGCACAGATTGTTTAATTTCATGTGTCAAGGGGATACATAAGTTGACAAAGTATATTAAATAAAACATACAAAGGGATACGTAAAGTTGACAAATGAAATTAAAGAATACATATAATTTGCAGCGAAAAAATAATAGGGTGGTAATAAACTACACTCGTGTCGTCCATTGCCAGCTGCACTTCAAGCTTGAAGGTGGTAGCCTTAGGACTAGACATAGGTTGCAATTTCGAATCTCCCCAGTTCAATTCGATGATGGACAAGATGATGGTGATGGAGATGTTGATTAGGAAGGGGGAGATGAAAATGATGATGAAGAGGAGGATGAGGATGAGGATGAGGATGAGGATGAGGATGGTGGTGGTAGTGGTGATGATGATGATGGTCATGAGAGGATGATGATGATGGTGATGATCATGACGATGGTGATGCAGATGATGATGATGATGATGATGATGATGGAGATGTTGATGAGGAAGTGGGAGATGACAATGATGATAAAGATGAGAACGATGATGATGAGGACGAGGATGATGATGATGATGGTGAGGATGATGATGATGATGGTGATGATGAAGAAGAGGACGATGATGGTGATGATGATGAGGATGATGGTGATGAGGATGGTGATGATGATGAAAATTATGATGATGATGATGATGTGATCATCATCATCATAATTTTCATCATCATCACCATCATCATCACCATCATCCTCATCCTCATCATCATGTCAACCTCGAATTGTGTAAGTCAAAAATTGTATTAAAGGACAGAAAGTCGTAATTATATGTCAACGTCGTAATAATTAAATCTTGCCGAGTTGAGTAAGTCGAGAATTGTATTAAAAGACAGAAAGTCAAAATTATATGTCAATGTCGTAATAATTAAATCTTGTCGCAGTGTGTAAGTCAAGAATTGTATTAAAACAGAAAGTCGTAATTTTGAGATGCGGCGTTTCAGAATGAATGGACGGGTTTGTTCTTCATCACATCCACTCCAATCACGACGTCATCCCCGATCTAACAACCTCCGCCACGTCACGAGAAGTAATGCCACGCGATGTAACATCAGCCGCCACGTCAGAGAGGTTATGGCATCGACATGGATATCACCGCGCGGCCTATAAAATGGAGGTGCCCGCCGCACGGTCATAAGCACTGCAATAACATTAACATTTGTGATTTGAAGAGTTTGTTAGAGGCAGCCACGGCGATGAAATCATTTGGCATTGCATCGGTGGTAGTTGTGGTAGTCGTGGTGGTGGGCAGTGCTGCAGGTGATTGGGATGGAACCTTCATTTCGGGTCTCTGTAACACGCAGAAAATCCCACGCGGAAACCCATTCTTTTCGACTCTGGGAAGCCTGCTCATAGATCTCGAGCAAAATCATGAATACATGACGTCGCATGCAGGCAGCGGGGGCTCAGCCACTGCCTACGGACATTCCTACTGCAATAAGGCAATCTCTCAGTCTGATTGCACCGCCTGCCTTAAGTACATTGGGGACAACATTTGGGGCATGTGCAGCGACGCCATTGGTGCTCAAGTTTACCTCGCTGACTGTAACCTCCGCTACGAACAGTACAGCTTTTATCTGGAACCGATTGGTAATTGATGATGTTCTATGTCCATCAATCACTATCTTGCGCAGTCCTCTATTTTCCGTTTCTATGTGCCGCACTTGTTCATAAATAGACTAGCTCTTGCGCAGTCCTGTATTTTCCGTTTCTTTGTACCACCCAATAATTTATTTTCCATGACGTTCTTGCTTTCGTTTTTAATATATTACAAGCATAGAATTTTACTTACCTGGCCTTTCAGTATGTTAATTCATACTCTAATTACAGTGTCTAATATTGCTATTTATAGATTTTATGTTTGCTTAGTCTTTAGTTCCCAATAATGTTTTGATTTTGAGCAATAACATCTAAATATCTTTAAAGTTGATATTCATTTGTATTCTTCACTTCAGTTACATTCATTTTAATCTTCGTCATTCATATTCATATTAGTTCGTGCTGGGATGTCATCGGTTCATCGGTGTTTTTATATAGTTAAACTTGTGACACAGCCGGTTCTGGATATGGCTCAGACTGATCTGGGCATCTGGACATCTGCTTACAGTATTAAAACCGATCAATGATTTGGATTACCAAAATAAATTTTACTAAGCAGTTGTTCTACTCATTCTCACGTCCCACTGGGCCGAGATTCGAAATACAGTGATTGAAACGTATAAGTGACGGTCCAGCCAGTCAAACCAGTACCGGCTTCACAATGCCTTACAAATTGCATGTTTAATAAGTATATATAAAGTATCATCTTATATTGAATATGTACGCTGCAATTTTTATTATATATTATAATTTTGACTTAATAATAATTTGAAATTATCAATATAAAAATAATTTGAATATAAATCTTTATTATATGATATTTCTATGATTTCTGATAAGAATATGTTCATGAATGGTATTTTTCTTTAATCACTAATCAATGATATTTTTCTTTAATCAATGTGAATGAGGATGGTCAATTTTATGTTTGCAATAATCAATGTTATTCAAAAATTGGAAAATAAAATATTAAAAAAAGTTAATAATTATTTTTTAAATTATTTTAATTGAATTTTTTTATTTAATATTTTTTAAATATTAAATAATATTTAACAAGTTAATCAAAATATTAATTACACAATTTTCCTATAAACTATAAGATGTAAACTTAAAAGATGAAATGAAAAAGAATAAAATATAATGAGCAAGTTAGAGATTTAAATAAACAATTAAAGAATGTGACTTCTTCATACTCACCATAATATTTAAATAATCAATTGAAAAATGTGACTTATTCTTTATCATAATATTTTTCATTGCTATTAATTCATTGAAATTAAAGTGGATACATAATACAAATTAAAGCATATAGAAAAAGTCTCCATCCTAAAGTGGTCATAGGACATAAATTAGATTACATAGGAGATAAATTAGATTACGTCATAGTGGAAAAGATCTTTATAAAGTTGGTTACTGAGATAAAATAAACAATAATAAATAAAGAAAGTAATAATTAAACAAGGGAGAAAGCTGCAAGCAATTAATTTCTCCCAACTTGAAGGTGCATCTTTGGAACACATGATATTGAAGGCACGGTTGAAGCCAAAAGATATTTTAGTGGTGAAGAAGAGAAGAAATATGATGCATATTATTTGAAAAGCACTGAAAACGTCCATAGGCTAATAGATAATCCAAAAGGTAAAATGGATGCGAAAAATAGGGGCTTTTGGGTTCATCACATGTTAAATAATTTGCATGCATCTTGTCCCCAAAATCCTACTTCTTCTTCCATGGATGTTAGTCATGGTTAGCCTCTCGACGTTTTCAGTGCTTTTAGATTTATATGCTTCGAATTTCTTCTCTCCTCAACTACTGAAATATCTTTTGGCTTCGATATATTACGATATATTACATGTTGGTTCTCAATGCATATATCTCCCTCTTCCCTTCGCTACACGGGTGAATCCATGAAGATGGGTGTCTATTTTTGGGGGTTCCGTGAGAAAATAATTCTGAATTTTTCATGTTTTCCATCTTTGGGCAAATAAAAGTGATATTTTTGTTTGAAATTTCACTTTTCACTTAAAAGCAAACTTTTAGAGAATTATGTTAGCTTGCTATCCATATTTGTTTCAATTTTTTATATTGAGATTTGATATGTCGATTCGACAAATGTTTGACAGTATGTTCTTATAAAACGAAAGGACTACAAAATAGTCATGTTTTGTTGCACACCTAAAATCGTTGTTAAACTTGTGTTTTGCAAAAAACAAATATGCTACAACAATCTACACACAGTATACTACTGCATGACTATAAGTTTGTAGCAAATGGATCTATATACTTCTTATTATATTCATTTGAATTCAATCAATGGGGAAACTCTGTCAATTTTCAACATATATTTTGTCGCAACATTTTTCTCTCAACTGAATATAAAACTAAAAATTCTATGAATACCCTTTTGAAGTAGACACGCCAATTAACTGCACCATAGTTTTCTCAAATTTTTTCATGGTGTATTTTTAAAGTTATGGATTTTTCATTTCACCGCATTTTGAAAGACCTGAAACTAAACTCGACACCTGTTAAGAAAACAAACAATTACAAATATCAGATCTTACGTATACATAAAGAAATCTATATATTTGGAAAGTAGATTCAATAACGAAACTAATGGTATCAAGTCCGACAGTCGCCTTATAGTGTAACAGATCATTTTTACCTTCCGAAAATGGAGAAACCTAAAAACTGTGAGTGGCTATCAGATTTTCAGGTTTCAGAGGTTGTTCGGCCGAATAAGTATTCGGCCGAACAATTGTTTTCCGTAATGGCCACGTCAATTTAACGTTTGGTTATTCGGCCGAATAACCAAACGTAAAAAAAAACTCGTCGGCCGGAAAAAAAAAAAATTTATTTTCTACACTCCTATAAATAAAACTAAATATTTCGATTAATTTCGCACATTTCAATTTCGCATACTTTTTGGTCAGAGTATTTTGGAAGGGATTTTCTAAGGAGCTTATTTTGCAAAGAGAGTTTTTTTATGAGGTATTTCTTTTCTTACTTCTTTAATAAGAATACATTGAAAGATTTTTTTTGCAAAAGGAGTATTTATTCCAAGTTTTTTGCACTTCTTATTTCTTTGCAATGGGTTTTTTTCTAAGGATTTTTTAAGGAGCCTTTCTTTGCAAAGAAAGTTTTTTTTATGAAATATTTTTTCAAGCTATTTGCACTTTTCATTTCTTTGGAATGAGTAATTTTTCCAAGGGTTTTCTAAAAAGCTTTTTTGTAAAGAGAATTTTTTTATGAAGTATTCTTTTTGTTACTTCTTTCTAAGAAATACATTGAAAGATTATTTTTCTAAGACATTTTTGCAAAATAAGTTTTTATTCCAAGTTTCTATACTTCTTAGTTCTTTGCAATAGGTTTTTATTCCAAGTTATTTTTTCAAAGGAATTGTTTTTTTCTTTCTTATTTTTTCAAGTGATTTTTTCAAATGACTTCTTTCAAAGTTTTTTTTTATAAATATTTTTGCAATAAACGTTTCTTTCCTTCTTATTTATTTGAAAATGGGTTTTTTCAAAGTCTCCCAAGCTATTTTTGCAAAAAAATTATTTTGTTGCAAAGGTTTTTACAAAGAATTTTTTTTTTCTAGTGGATTTACAAAGAAAATTTATTTAGAAAGAGTTCTTATTATTTTCCAATGGGTTTTTCAGCAAATGTTTCTTTCCAAAGTGTGCATTTACAGATTTTTTATTCCAAGGCATTTTTGCAAATAAGATTTTATTTCAAGTTATTTTTACAAAGGAAATATATTTTTCCTTCGTATTTATTTGAAAAGGGATTTTTTCAAAGTCTCCCATAGTTATTTTTGCAAAAAAGTTATTTTGTTGCAAAGGTTTTTACAAAATCTTTTTCTCAGATATTTTTTCAAAGAAGATTTATTTTGAAAGTGTTCTTATTCTTTTCCAATGGGATTTTTTCAAAGGTGATTTATTGTCGAAAAGTTCTTATTTCATTCAAAGAAGGTTCTTTTCAAAAGAAACTTGTTTCCAAAGAGTTTTTCTTCAAAAGACTCAAGTACAAGATTTTGATAAGGTGAAGTAAATTTTAGTTCATGTGTTGATAAATTTCATAACTGTTTTTAAATATTCATTTTGTTTATTTACAATAAAATGATGATCTTCTTTAATTTATCATTTATAGATTAAACAATCATGGGCAGTAAGAGAAACCGTCAAAGAAAATATGATCGTAAACGTGTTGATGATGATGATAATAGAGAAAAGAAAAAAATTAAATATCATGCCAACAAAGCAAGCCTTGCAGAAACACAAGCAACAATTATTGAAGATACAAATACAGTTTTACATGATAATGTCGATGAAATGGAAATTGAAAATAGAGTACAAGAGGAACAAATTGAAGTTGAAGAAACCATTGTTGAGGATGTAAATAGTGATTTACATACTAATGTCGATGAAGTCAATGTTGAAGATCGAGTTCAAAAACCAAAAATTGGACCAGGTATGTATATATTGAATGTATTTTTCAAATTGATTTTTTATAATGAATTGTATTTTTGGATGCATGTTTTAAATTAAATTTATCTTGATATATAGGTACTTTCACCATTGATGATGAAACGTTAGAAAACGTTGATTGCAATAAATATGGAAAAAAAATACCCATACACGCTGCATGATATCGGGCTCAAAAAATTTATGATGATATTCTGAAGAATTATTCAGCAACAGGACAAGCACAAATTTTGAGATGTTTATTAGTGACCAAGAAATTAGAAGATGCTACATCATTATTGGGTATTCACAAGGCGACCAAAGAGTCGAAATTAAAACATAATGTGATAGAAAATATAGGTGATGCGATAAAAAAGTTTGGAAAATCTAGGAAGAAAGAAATTAGTGCTGCACGAAGAGCAATTCATACAACAATTATTTCGACTAGTACTAAACAAAAACGTTTGACAACACAGCTAGCAAAAGCAGTTGGAACCTCAAGAAAGACATTATACAGACATAGCAAATTCATAATGCAAATAGATGAAAATGATGAACTTGCTTGCTGGGCAATTATTTGTAGACAGCCCTACAAAGATAGAATGGGGGCAGGGGTTAAAGATATTGTACGAGAATATTGGTTGACACATGCCCGAGTTTCACCAAATTCAACAGATGTAATATGACAAAGAGTATCACGAGGAGTATATGTAAGCAGTCCAAAACATATAATGGATATGACACAAGTACAATTGTTCAATAAATTCAAGAAAGATCATCGTGGAATTAATGTGTCAATCACTACATTTGTGCAACTAAAACCATGGTATGTTAGACCTATTACTATCCGTGATACATGTTGTTGTCATTATCATGTGCAATTCCAATTATATTACGACACATTTCTTGAATTTGGTAAAATGTTTTGGACAAATTCACCGCCTCCTCCTACAATACGTGAATTCATATCTCAAACCCTATGTGAGAGAAATCACGATGAAGTATTTTATAATAAAAAATGTGTCAATGGAAAACATTATAATCGTTGTGGAAATTTGGTTTTATACCACAATAAATATCCTATCGACACTGATGATCACTCATTGTCAAATGTCACCATTGATTGGAAAATATATGAATACATTACAAGTACTAGTGATGTACATTCCAAAAGGATTGATTTACGAGAAGATAAAATAGGTGTGGTAGATTTTCTCAAGAAATTCGAAAGTGAAATTTATAAATACACCAAGAATTCACATAGAGCACGATGGAAAAACCTTCAATTCAAACAGTCTCGTGAAATTTTTCCACCAGGAACAATTTTGTCAGTGGTTGACTTTGTAGAAAATTATACATTTGCTGCACAAAAAGAAATACAGAGTGAATACTATCATTCTGACCAGGTTTCAATATTCGTCCATGTTTTATATAGACATTCTCAATAGGATGTTGATGGCATTGAAAGCACGTGTGACAATCGAGATGTGATTAAAGAATATCACTTTTATATCAGTGACGATCGTACACACGATACACATTTTGTTCAGCATTGTATTGAAAGTATTTTCTACAATTCACTAAAGGAACGTAACATTAAATTCAATGAGCATTGGATATGGTCAGATGGATGTGCCGGACAATTTAAATCTTCACGATCATTTTATTGGTTATGTCGACTTCATAAAGCATTGAACATTAAACATCACTGGAATTTCTTTGAAACTGGTCATGGAAAAGGTGAACATGATGGTGCTGGAGCATGCGTAAAAAGAGCACTTCGAAGATGGAAAATGAACCATAGTTCTGCACGATTCCATTCAGCTGCAGAGGTTGTCCAATGGTGTAAATCACATCTAAACCATGATTATAATCAACAATCAAAAAATGTGCGCAGGTATGTACACACAAATATTTTAATTTATATTTTATAGTCAATTTAAAAAAAAGTATATATGTACCTAACATCAAAATTTGTCATTTGTTTACTAGGTTTTTTTGGCATATCGGGATCCAAGATATAAATAGATCAATACCCTACGACGCTAGCACCATACAAGGAACTAGAGATTTTCACTCTATTCAAACAAAATCCTTCCAAAACATTTATGCATTTGACAATAGAAAGTAATCATGCTTTTGCCATATTTGCACTGAAAATATTGAATCTACAGAAGTTTGTGAAAACATAACGAACAACTACGTGAAACATTGGAAACACACAGAAATTAATCCTAAAGGAAAAATGCCACTAGCAAGCACAGAAGAATTAGAATCAGAAGATATAGCAATATCATTTGACGGTGACAGAATTTCAGATCTCGTTAGAGAAGGTAATGATCGCATACCACTGTTTTATCGATTATTCATTCTTGTCATTCACTTTATACACATGTATATTAGTCAATTTAGTTGAATTAAAAATCCTGACATCAATTGTAATTTGCACAGGAGATGTCTTTGCTGTGATTGCTCCTGTCGACAACGACGAAAATGTGAAGTATTATTAGATGCGATGCACTGAAGGAAAAATGAAGCTATTGGAAGACTACAATGACAACGGATATACATACGAGAGAGGATCCGTCATTTTAAAGGGCTACTTTTTTCAGCAAACCCATATGACTCAAAATTATGTCTACTTTCAGGATTATGAACCTGATGTCATATGTTGTCAATATAGCCATTTAGTATGTGCATCTCGAATAAAATTTGTTCAAGTTCCATCGAAAAAACAATTAAAAAATAAAAAATGGAAACTGTCCAAATATGACCATGAACGAATAATTGAAGACGGCATTCCATTGCGATGTTTTTAAAACTATATATTTAAAATTAATAGATGATTTTGTTGATGTCATTGTCAAATGTGTACAATATATTTTTTTATTTTTATGTTTATAATCTTGAAAAGAACTATAATATATAAAAGTTTAAATAATTGTATTCTAGTATGCTGAAATTTGAATTCAAAAATTATTTGATATTGAAAACTTCAATGTGTAAAATTTTTTACTTAATTCTGTTTGAAATTTACCTTATTCGGGTCCCCATATGTCTATTAGACCACTTAAGGGATGAGATAACGGATCTGTGGTTGTCGCCACTCTCCACCCCGAATCTTTAATTGAAAATATGATCGCTTGTATAAAATTATTTGGTAACGAAAACCTGAATGTATAAAATGTCTTAAATAGATATCTCAAATACTTTATTCACGTGGACCCATATGTTTATTAGACCAATTAAATGATAAGATCTAACAGATCTGTAATTGTCACCAAGTTCTCCTCCCCAAATCTTTAATTTAAAATATCGCTTGTGCAAATTCACATAACTGAAATCATGGCAAATGGAGACAACGATCATTTGATTTTTAATCACAAGAAAAAATTTCAGGATTGTGAAGCTTATGCTAAATTAGAGAAATGATTATTTACAACAAATCAATGAAAATTCATCAAAATGTTGTTTAAAATCATTGCTCTAATTTAACACAAACTTCACAATCCTCTAATCTTCGCTTATGATTAAAAACAAAAAACCGTTACCCCCATTTGCCATGATTTCAACCGCATCAAATGTACCTGAACATTGAAAATAAAAATTAAATCAATTAAAAATCCATTATATCAAAATTTGAACTTCATATATTCGCTTTTAAACTTCCTAGTTCATCCATATTTCTATCAAAAATTTTAACATTCATAAACTTCTTAACATTTAAAAATAACATTTGAATATACTCTTAACATTTTAAACTTCCTTTAATTGATCCATATTTTTATCAAAACTTATATTTAACATTCATAATCTTCCTTTAAACATTTCTAAATTTCATAACATGAACCTAAACTTCCTATTTCATCCAATATTTCTATCAAAACTACTATCATTCCCTAAAATTTTATAATATTCCTAAACTTTCTATTTCTTCCATATTTCTATCAACTTCTAACATTCCTTAAAACTTCATATTAACATCCTTGAAGATAACATTCAAGTACTTAAATTTCATTTTTTAACTTTATATTTCATTCATATTTTTATCAAAACTTCAAACATTCTTCAACTTCCTAACATCTCTAAAATTTGAACTCAACATGTTATCACTTTTAAGCTTCCTGATTCATCCATGTGTATGAAAACTTCTAACATTTCTAAACATCCTAATGTTCAAAGACAACATTCATTTTTAAACTTCCTGATTCATATTTCTATCAAAACTTCTAACAAATTATTAAACTTCCTAACATTCTTGTTCTTAATACACTCAATCTTATCATTCATTCATGTCGAACAATCAAAACTTCCTCATTTATAAACTGTAAACCTATATGTGAACTTCCTAAATAACATTTCTTAAACTTCAATCAAAACTTCATCATTTATAAACTTTGAACCTATGTTTATCCATTTTTAAACTTCCTAACATTCTTGTTCTTAATACACTCAATCTTATCATTCATTCATGTCGAACAATCAAAACTTCCTCATTTATAAACTTGTGAACATCCACTTTTAAAAATTTTCTAAATAACATTTCTTAAACTTCAATCAAAACTTCCTCATTTATAAAATTTAAACCTATGTTTATCCATTTTTAAACTTCCTAAATAACATTTCTTAAACTTAATAATATTCAAGAATGTCATGTTTCTTAACATTCATTTTTACATATATTCATTCATTCATTCAAACATGCAAATACATATTTTAAATTAGATTTAACACCAAATATGTCAAATAAACAAAAATAAACTAAATCATTTAAAAACCATGATTCATGAAATATGTAAGTTCAAAATTTACATGTATATAATCTCCAAAAAAATACTCATGAACATGCAAATTCAATATACATCCATATATGTATATATCTAGTCCAAAAATAAACCTCCTCAACATGTCCAAAACAAATGTTTCCAATCTAAATGCATATCAACAACAAAAAATTGTCCACCATGAACTATAAAAATAAAATGTCCATGCCATGCTATCCTCCACTCGGGCCTCCCCCTGGACTCAACCCTCCCTGCAACATGTGTAAAAAAAAATTATGTTCATATCATTTAAATTATTTAAACTATAATCAAAGAATTAAAATATTAAACTAATATATCAAAAAACAATTCAAATATTAACAATATTACATCAAATTCTCCAAATGCTTGTCCACCACCATCCTCCAAAGGAGTTTTTCCTTTGCCTCCAAAAGATTTGAGAGACCCAAGCTGCGACATATATAAAATCAATTTATGAATCTCATAAATCTAAATCCACAAAAATTAAAATATTAAAACAGTAAACAAAATTAAAGCAGTCAATGGAATTACCTCTCTACCAATATCTGCTTCATTAAGCAAAGAACCTATATCTCCACCCTAAAATTTAAATTGTATTAATAAATAAAACATACAATGCAAACCAAAAAAATTACTATACCAATTAACTTAAAACTAAAACAAAAAAATTAAAAAACATTAGCTCACAATAGATGGTAAATCATTTATAAAGTTCGTATCTAAAGAAACCTGCCTGGATAAGTCAAATTAACAATAAGATGCATAGTTAAATTATCATTCAAAAAATAATAATTTATATATATATATATATATATATATATCAAATTCAAACATAATTACAAATATGTTGATAATAAATATGTACCTCTCTCTCTAGATTTTCGCTAGTTGAAATGTGGAAAGAATGTTCATTCATCATTCTTGAAAACTGCAACCAATTTAAACATTTACATAATGTACCTATGATAATGTAACCAAAAAAATAAAATCAAAATAAATAAAATATTTAATTCAAATCAAATCATATCATGTAGTCAACAAACCTCTCCCAAACTCGATGTGTCATTGGATATAACATTTGCCGCTAAGTCACGACAAATCTTCGCATATGCCCTGAGATCTTCAATGCTTATTCCATCTATTTCATCATCATTTTTATAAACAAACTTTTGACGAATAGCAGAACGAGCCCTTTCTCTAACCAACCCCACATCTACTCCCACTAATATTGATGATAACCCATCGCCAACAAAATTCCTTGCTGTTGTCCCAAGTTGAGATGTGGGCTCCATCTCTGATTTTAATGCCACCAACCTAGGTGGACGAGATATCTGGGGTGGAGGTCTAAGAGTTGCAGGATCTCTATGCTCACCCTCTCGATCATATATTCGACCCTTTCCAACTCCATAAAATTTTGAATGAACATCAGTATAATCTGGCTTCATATTTAAAAAAAACTCAGGATAAAAAAATCTAGCAAAATACTGAGAAACCTCATCGTTCCATGGAAAACGACCGTAGGCTGCAAGAAACCGATCATAAAGTAAATGTGCCAGATGAGGATGTTTGAAATATTGCACTTTCAATATTTATTTTTTCAAACCTTCTTTGAAATTAAACATTGATTTGGCCTTCTCTTTTGTCACTCTTTCTTTCACAACATCCCATTTGTCTAGACCCATCACTTGATCCCTTCGTCTTCGCATCAAATCTACAAAACCATCTGTAGTTGGCCCGAGATTCTCATATGCCTGAATGAAGTTTTGCAATGATCCCAAAACAATCTCCAAACTTTGTTTACTCTCCGGAGGGAGATGCATAGTAGACAAATCATTTTGCAACTTCTCATAGTGGGATCTACATCTTTCAAGAGTCATTTGATGATCACCACCTTCCCATGGAAGCTCCCGAGGTAGATCAGATGGATATGTTGTAATGGGTTTACAACCCTCGGTTAATTCAACATATTGCGTCCTAGCTCGACCATCATCACCTCGTGTCGAATGGTGAGCCTCTTGAAAACCTTGCTCTGCACCATCATTCGTCTCCCTTGCTTGCCCTGTCTCTCTCCCTATAGAATTACAAGCATCATCCGAACCATGCTCTGCTTCAAATGACAATAAAGTTTCGTTTAAACACAACTACAAGTTTTGCACACACAAAAAGACAATTTGCATATATAAATGTTAAAAGATTGATATTCATATGTACCAATAGAGGGTCGAGATCGACGTTCTCCCACAGAAGATACAGGGGAATCATTTGTACCCCTTTCACCTCGTTGATGCGAACTATACAATAAATTAGAGTCCTGAGGAGAGGTTGACAACCTCCGATTATCACTCATACCCCCTACCCCAGAAGATTGTGAAGACCTCCTACGCTTTCGCCTCAAAGAATCCTCTCTTTCCATTTGATATATAATGCCTACACCTAAACACGAATATCAACTAATTACATATTCAAATCCTGCATGTTAATTCTATGAATTCTAAAACCTAACTACTAAAGAGACTAAGTTATTTAACAAGTACCTAGATTTACCTAATTTATCATCTAATAGTTATCAAAAAGAGTATAGCTAATATTGTTAGATGATGAATTAATGTATCAATCTATTTGATATATAATGCCTACACCTAAAGACAAATCAACTAATTACATATTCAAATCCTGCATGTTAATTCTATGAACTCTAAAAACTAACTACTAAAGAGACTAAGTTATTTAACTTGTACCTAGATTTACCTAATTTATCATCTAATAGTTTTCAAAAAGAGTATAGCTAATATTGTTAGATGATGAATTAATGTAGCAATCTTTTAGGTGTTTTTGATGTTTAAAATGAATGGAACCAATATAGTTAAGTACTAAGTAATGGGTTCATTTTTTTATGTCAAAGTATGAGTTCATGAATCTGTTTTACCTTCTTAATACATAACTTAATACCTAAAACATAAATTACATCTTGAAAATATTTTCATTATTGCAAAAAATAAAATAAAAATTGACAATTCATGTATTATGTTTTGAGTTGAAATGTTTTCAAAATTTGCCATTTTTTATAATCATTTTCAGTTTCTTAAACTACAAATTTAAACAAGATATTTTATTACTCTAAACATAAATTATATCTACAAATAATCTCATTGTTCCATAGAATAAAAAAAAAAATACTGTTCATAGTATTATGATTGAGTTAAATGTCATGTTTCTCAAATTGGCCTTGTTTGACAATGATCTTTAATTTTACTCTAATAACGGTAACAATTCTTGGTATTATGTTCTCCAAGTCTACCATGTTGCAAACAAAAGAAAACATAATACCAAGATCACCACCTTTACTAGAATAAAACTCAAACCATTGTGACATAACATCACCTAGTATTTTATAAAATGACTACAACTATTATTGTTAAATTACATAAAACTTACTATAGTACATCTAGATTAAAGCCTATTCATGTCTATAGTTCCCTTATACATAAAATCCATTTAAATTATTGTTTTATCAAAAATAGAGTTTAATTGTCTAAAATTTGATTGTATCTAAGCTATCTATCCACATAGTTTGTAATATAACTAATATCTTGATCTCTGTCAACTTAGACATGTTGACAGAGTTCATGAACTCTGTCAACTAAGACATGTTGACAGAGTTCATGAGTGTTAAATTACATAAAACTTACTATAATACATCTAAATTAAATCCTATTCATGTCTATAGTTCCCTTGTACCTAAAGTCCATTTAAATTATTGTTTTTATCAAAAATAGAGTTTAACTATATAAAATTTGATTGTATCTAAGCTATCTATCCACACAGTTTGTAATATAACTAATATCTTGATCTCTGCACTTTGTAAACAGACAGAGTTCATGAACTCTGTCAACTTAGACATGTTGACAAAGTCGTTGAGTAAAACAAACCTACATACAACGTAGAAATGTTCTTTCCAAATAAAATTACTGTGCTACTTTAATTTTTTTTCTAAACACAGCCGAATACAACAATTTAAAAAAATACTTTACAATATTCCTCTTTATATTTAAATTTAAACATTCCTCTTCATATTTTAATTTAAGACATTTTGGACATTCAATACGACCAACATCCAAGAACTCTAATGAAGTGGGCAGAGTCCATGGACTCTACCCAACCGGACAGAGTCCATGGACTCTGCCCAGTTGAGCAGATACCATGGACTCTGTCCAACTGGGCAGAGTCCATGGACTCTGCCCTGTTGCAGCCCATGGCCTCTGCCCAGTTGGACAGAGTGCAATATACAGAGTCCATGGACACAACCGACACGTTATTTAAACGAAACGATCGCAGGCAATTAAAATAAACGAGAATTACAAAACTATATCCACCTTACCTCTAAAATGCAGCCAAAAAAAATAAGCGCAAACTGAAATCTTGCCGAGGACAGCGCAAATCCAAATTTAAAACATCCGAAACAAAGCGGCCGTAGCAGACGAACTGGGAGACCTTCAGTAACAACATCAACATTTTAGACAACACACAATAACGATAACACATTCAATAAAATACACACTTTCAAAACCGAAAAACGATACCTTCTACCTCTGCACACACCGTGTCGATCTGTCACCAGCTGCAGCTCCTCAACGACGTTCGACCAACCACTGGGAAGCTCTACAAGCCTAAAACTGCTACAGATGTTGTCGCGTCCAACGGACGAAACGACATTACATACAGGCAGTAAACAGGGAACCTCACTTACGTGCAGGTGGCCATACCAGATGATTTCTGACAAACGAATAGGAGAGGCATGGGCTACGACGAACAGAAGACTTACACGCAGGCTGATGGGTCACACGCCAGCAACCAATAGAGTGGCTGACAGGCAACAGGGCAGAGGGATGACGGAGCAGACGGGACGCTATCAACGCAACAGGGGTCCACGGGATCCAGTGAAAGTGATGGGTGAAGGGCCGGGATCGAGCTTTTATGCCGAATAATTGTTCGGCCGAATAATTATTCGGCCGAACACTTGTTCAGCCGATTAATTATTCGGACCGAACAATTATTCGGCCGAACAATTGTAGCCACCGCTGTGAGTTTCCTCCGTCCGGCTAACACATGGCACATATTTCGAGGCCTCTGTTATGTCTAACGGTGGCCCGTTAACAGTTATTCATCCGAATAAATACTAAGTTATTCGGCTGAATAACGTTAATTATTTGGCCGAATAACGTTAATTATTCGGCCGAATAATTAAATTATTCGGCCGAATAATTAAATTATTCGGCCAAATAATTAAAGTTATTTGGCCGAATAACCTACGCTAGAGATCTTCCCCCGCCGATTCTCACCAAAGTGTTACCCACCTTCGCGTTTCCACCCACACGCCATCTCAAAGCTTTAAAATTATACTGCGCCTCCTGTTATGAACCGTGCCTTCGATATCATGTGTTCCAAGGATGCACCTTCTAGTTGGCAGGGAATTAGCTGCTTCCAACTTTCACCCTTGTTAACATAAGAAAAATGATCCCTTCCCACATAAAAAATAAGAGACTATAATACTATTATGACTACTACTAATATATATATATATATATGAAAACATCATTAAGAAACCTTTTTAAAAAAGAGATGACAAAAGCTTGATTTTATTATATAAAACCAACAATTATGCTTATCAACCTTAGTCAAGACTCATAAGGAGTCTTATGTTTATGCACGCGAAGAAGTGTTTCAATAAAAATAAAAATGGAGATGAATTTAGATATATGAAGAATGGTACCTAAAGATTTACCGGCCTTGATCTTTTCTCTCTATAAAATATAGAATTATACTCCTATGTAAATGATAGAATTATGTAATTTTATCCCCACAAATTGTTTGTTATTGAAGAAACACCCAATGCCTCTACTTAGAGAATTCCAAAAGCTTTTTGAAAATTGATTCTAATAGGATTGTGTTTTTATGTAGTGGTATTTTGTGTTTTTCTAGGAGGCTAACTTCTACATTGTTTTACATATGCATTCCCGCTACACAGGTATGGAAGTGATTGCCTCTTGATGATTCACATTAATCAAGTTCCTTTGGATTCACATACAACACATTCACAAACCTAGAGAGCCTATCTCTAGATTTGTTGGAGAAAGCAAGGCTCCTCAATCGCCTCCATCTCTCTCCACCTCCATTGCAAGTGTAGAAAAACCTAGAGAACTTATCTCTAGATTTGTTGGAGAAAGCAAGGATCCTCAATCGCCTCCATCTCTCTCTGCCTCCATCACAAGTGGTTTGTAAAATGGAATGGGCACCACTTGCTGCTGTTGCACTTGGGTGAGACCAATTTGAAAATGACTTAGTTAGAATCTACATAAATTTTGGATTTTTGAAGTTTGACCTTCATTTTATCTTAAAAAATGGAGCCAATAAAATTGAAAGGTGATAAACATCATAACATAAACATCTAAAACATAATAAAAAAATAAAAATTAGTGTAAAAATGTTTTAACCCTATTACTTTTGAGATGAAAGTTTCCTTGATGTTACCTCTACGTAGATTATATATAATATATGATGGTTATTAAATATGAAAATGAAAATGAGTAAATGTAAACATGTGATTTTTTTATAATGATGTGAATTTTATTTTTTAATATTGACAATCTATTAAATTAAATATTAATGCATTTTTTTCTAGTTCCAAAAATAAATTGTTATATGCGTACTGGAGCTGATATAAATCTACTTAAAAGTTATCATTGAAAAAAATCAAAATCATGAGCATACAAAAGTTTCCACATGGTTTACATTGAGATGAATGGATACATAAAACATTGAATTCCTTTTTCTTGATATTTACAAAAGGGTATTTGGTGCACCAAAGAAAATGGGAGTGTTGACATTGAATGCTCATTAGTCATGATGTGAGATAACACAATTAAATTCCTTATCATGTTAAAAGAAAAATTCCTTATCATCTAATGACCATCACAGAGATCCATCCCATGAGAAATTAAATAATTATTCTTCGGTAGTGGCTTGAGGTCGTGTTTTGCTATAGTTTTTGGTTGGTGCGAAAACAGAATTCGTTGATCTTCAGGTGAAAACAAACAATTGACTTTCTTTATTTGAAGTAATTGAAGGTTTGTTCATCATGGGTGCACAGGAAACCTTCTTCATCTAGATTGCTTCTCTTGAAGGGTGGACAATCCCAAACTAATAACAACACTCTGCAGCCTTCGTGTGCCTTTTACCAGAGACAACACTGAATGAGTGATTGGCTTTGAATAGAAAAAGAAGCGCCATCTTTTTACCAGTTCCCCAACCAAACAGGAGATAAAAGTAATCGAAGTGCTTTCTCTTCCTATTCTTTCTCCCTTCCCTGGTTTATCTCCTCATTAAAACCGTATTAAGGGACTTCTACTTAAGTTTCTATGTGTTTCTCTATCTATCTTATAGAAGTTTGAAAACACTAATAATTTTAATTTCAATTGGTTATGCAATTTGACCTACTATCCCTCCTAATTGCATAATTACTTATGTGTTTTATTTGTTAAGGAAGCTCAACGTTGTTGTTTCGGTTAATATTGGCTAATGCAAATACTAAAGTGAAAGCGAATTAATTGACTCAGTTGATTTCATTTAACAGATAAAGGAGAAAAAGTAATATCAGAGAATACAAATATCTCAAACAAATTTACGGCCAGAAGTTGCTCTCCGTAATTATTAGATAAAACATTCCAAAAATACAACAAAGTTTCAAAACAATAGGCTGTATCAATAAATCTAAAGCTCAAACTGCGTTTATGGACACTTATCGATCGAAGGATGTCTGCGTGTAAATGCAAATGCAGCAGCACCTTTGGGAAGACTTCTTCTTCACTGGCCTTTTGTTGGACTCAAGTGGCCTTAATGCCCAACCACTGAACAATTGCATGAGCATCAGAATAAAAAGGAAACACCACCCTATAGCACAAAAAATCTATCCAATCTGTTTTAAACCCTAGGAACCTCTCTCAATCTGGCATGTGTACTTTCTACTCTAACCCACGTGAACCATCACCACAATCCAGGTGCTTTTGATTCTAGTAAGATAAAAACCTGCAATGTAACTTTACTCTGCAATAATTGACATACAACAATTCAATTATAGAGACACACAATACACTAAAATTAGAGGGAAATTAAAGAAAACCCATCCAAGCCCATTCAATGAGTATTTTTCGTGTCATTGTTACCAAAAATTTGTGAATAGAGATGGTTTGTGAAGCAATGGTTCGCATAAATGCATAGCAGTCTGTGATATCCCTCCTTTATGACCTATTTTGAGCTTCATTTTTATTATTATTCTTATATATATGTATATATGTGTGTGCGTATAAAAATAAAGCAAAATCATTTAGGGATGAATGACTAGAGACCAGGAAGGTCAAGTTGTGTCTAGGGTCACCCTAACTTGATGCCACTTAGGTATTGGTATCTAAACTAAGATTTTACATACCTATCTATGAGAAAACTACTAGCTAAACGTATTGAGGAAAAAGGAGACTATATGGATATATTTATATATATATGTACCTTTATATGCTTAAACTTATATTTTAATGTATATGGTTAAGGTGAGTTTATAAGATAATTTATAAACAATAGGAGTTTTTGAGTGTGAACTCTTATATACATATATATCTATACTTTTAAAGACAAGAATGATTTACGAAATTTGAAAGGGGTTAACCTTTAAACAAATGGTATCGGCGTTAGACTGAGGTAATCTAGAGTTTTAAGCGAACTCGATGACACCGAGTGAGAGTGTGAAGACCGGAATTTTGTGACAAATGGTATCGGTGTTAGACTGAGGTAATCTAGAGTTTTAAGCGAACTCGATGACACCGAGTGAGAGTGTGAAGACCGGAATTTTGTGACAAATGGTATCGGTGTTAGACTGAGGTAATCTAGAGTTTTAAGCGAACTCGATGACACCGAGTGAGAGTGTGAGGACCGGAATTTTGTGACAAATGGTATCGGCGTTAGACTGAGGTAATCTAGAGTTTTAAGCGAACTCGATGACACCGAGTTGGAATGGAGATAAGCTAAAATTTGGTGTGGTCTCTGCAATACGGGGATGGACAAAGATAACCTGGATTGAGGGTAATCTATGCGTTCACTGCCTGACATAGCGGAGATAGATTGGGAAGTCTCTGCGACAAGAGGAAGGACTCGAACTACTCCGATGGAGAGATTCTAGGAAGGTGGTCACGTGTGTAATTGAGCCGCCACTTGTAATTTTAATGGAGCATCTGGGCAAAAGGATATTTGAAAACCGCCACTTGTGAAGTTTGAGGAGTATTGTCATAGTTTTCATTTAAACCACCACCTCGGAACTTAGTGAAGGGGGTGGTGGACATTTAATTTTCTGCTGGGAATTTAGTGGGGAACAAACTCGTGGGAACAAGAGGTTCACAATCTAGCTTCCACGATCAGCTTGATGCTGCTCGGTTTTGGGGGAAAATGAAGAATAAAACTGAAGGGTGAAAAAAAGTTTTGGGCACGGAGAGGGGATCGTCTCTACGATAGAAGGAAGAAAGAACATCGGAATTAAATCTTTGTGGAGAATACGCATGGATGGGTTGCCCTCGATAACCTCTGGATGCTATGCTACATATCGCAGTGCTATGACATAGAGGGTATTCATCTGGCGAGGTAGATCACTATTGGTAATCTCGAAATAATATGCTGCAATATGCCAGCTATCCGATAGAGGTAAGTAACCTTACGCCTTTCTTAGTCCGAACCGTCTTTTATCAAATAGTAATTTGATATCAGTAGAGTCTGAAATCTATGTGAGTTTTCATTATTCTTAAGTGTTGTTAAGATCTCCGCATTTCTTATATATACATTTGGCCATAGAAATTAATATTCGGCTATAGGGTTTTGAATCATCGTTTCTCTGCTAGGCTTCCCTTAAATTTTCGTTTCGTGTGCTGCGACTCCGTGAGAAGAGAGCGACTAGTTAGCCGAATCATATGCTTTTGTCTTGTTATTATGGGTTTCGGTATATGCGGTGACAATGTTATAGTATTTATATTTTGTTTACCCTGAAAACCATATGGATTTCTTCTAGATTCATTTTACATTACTTTAGTGTAACTATAGTATTTCCGGTAAGGTTTGGGTATTGCTGCTTGAAACAATAGTTTAGATCTGTTTGTAATTATAAATTATTAATTAACCTGAAAACGTAAGGTTGGGTATCGCTTTCTGAAATGATAGATTGGTTTAGATTTATGTTATATATATTCAATGACTTGAAATCATAAGGTTGGAATTTGTTTAATAATTATATTGTTGCCGCACAAGATAGTTCGCCGTTAGGTTTAAAAATCTTAAATCTCCTTATATAAGGCTGCCACAATTTGAACTTGGAAGTCAAGTTTACCATCCTGAAATAGGTTGATTCTTTTGGAAAGAATATATATATAGTTTAATGTATGATAAAAAGTGACGGGATTTCCCTCATCTTAAGTTATTGAAAAGATTAGACATTTTAGTGAATGTTAAAGTATGGGGAATAATTCTTTTTTATATATATTGTAAAGTATGTATAAATATATACGTTATTATATGATAGGAATATTTTCCCTTATTTGAAAGTATTGAAAGGAATTTATATTTTCTTTTAGCATGGGAAGTTTTGTCCCTTAGTTAAATAAATGAAATTATATATAATCTTCTTTTAATTGAGTTATTGATTAACTATTTATCCCTTTGTGTATATAAACTAAAGAGAGGTAAAGCCCTTTTTAATGTGAAGGAATCACTTCAAATCTTTATCCAAAAATTTAAGTATAAATCCAAACTTCCATGCATTGATGCATGTTTTAGTAAATATGAATTTATATTTGAAAATAGTTGGAAAGGATCTAAACTTTATTAGTTAATCTTTATTCTAGAATCGCTGCTAATGCACAGAATATTCTATGGTTAGTTAAACTTTATTCATGGATATCTTTTAAATGCTAAACTATCGCTATGTTAGTGGGAATCGGAGGACTATGTAATACTAATTATTCACACATATGTTAAAAGATATTAACCTATCTCATTTAGGTCTTGTGATATAAGTACAAGCATGTATCATTAGGATGAGGATATGGTCATATTGAAATAGGGATATGAAGATTTTTACTTATGTCAAATAGGAATAATGGTAGATACTATTTGAAACGTCAAAAGATACAAACATAGTTTGTCCTTGCAATATGACTAAAATGATGTTTATCATTATGCTAGATTGTTCATATGGTTGTAGGTATTCTGTGAAAGTGTGGTTCCTTCTAAATCTTTTTGTAGGGCTAATTGATGCCTTGAAGACTCAACTATTTTAGATTTGGTTGATTCATGAAAAAGTTCTATTTGATAGAAGCTTGACGAAAGGAGAAGGAACCGCATTGCAGCAACTACGTTGCTAGTTGTAATACTATTGCTTTTTGCTTAATAATAAAAGATGCACACACCTTTTGTGGACTAGCCTGTGTACGGGTGAACCACGTTATATTTTGTCTCCTATGATTCCTATGGTGTTTCTCAATGTGTCTTATGTATGAGTACTTGTTTCTGTCCTTAAAAAATGTTTATGATTACTTTGAAGTATACGATTCAGTTAGAAAGTTGGTTGTTTATATGTTGTATATTGCTAATATGTTTCCCTTATGATTAGGCTTATGTTGTTACCATTTAGGTTGTTGTATTGGTAAAATCAACTGATAAAAGATGTGCATGCTTCTTGAAAATGAATTAACATCTTGAAGTGCATTTTATTAATTTGACGAATAACTGAATGAATTGATATGGGGCTTAAATATAGTTGTCTATGGTTTTTAAGGTTGTATCTGGTGCACACATATGAAGAGTTAATTGGTTCAAAGGAAGAAAACCATGTGTTGAAATTAGAAGAGTTATGTATTCGAAGAGTTATAATTATTTGTAAGCAATATTTAAAGAAAGTAAACCCACACTTTATGGTTCCGCATATATTTAAGTAGCACTTAGAAAAATTTTAAATTTTATGAAATTTTGGGTTCGTGACATATGGTATCAGAGCATTAGGTTACAACACTAGGGCCTAATGAGCTCAACATGCGATAAGTGAGTATGAAGGTTGTTAAGTTTACTAATCATTGGTTTTCATTTCATTTTGGATGCATGGATTGTACTGGAGGAGGGGAAAATGAATCTCCGAGCTCGACTTCAAGTTTCTTCCGCCAGAGCGTAGGTTGCAACCACTCGGACTTATTGGGCTCAACAGGAAAAAAAAAAAAAAAAGAAAAAAAAAAAAAAAAAAAAGAAGTTAAAAAAGTTTGTCGAGCGAGGAAAGAAACTCCATTCTATAAGACACAAACATAAAACTTCATTTCCAAGGATCGGCAAGAGGTAAGCAACATGACGTTTTGGGAATTGCAAGTAAGTATGTTCCATTTTGCTAGAGCATTATAATGGCTTAGTAGTGTCTATTTGTGAACCTACATCACATATGTCTCTTTTTGTAATTAGAGTAAAAGCACGTATTGGAAGTTATCCTAGCTATTTTACAGTAAGGTTTATAGGCTAAGGAAGTCTCCTAATTTGGTTGACCTTAGTTAACTAAGTAAACTTGATGGACCAACAGTCTAGATTTCCAAATATGAAATTTAGATGGGAAATGCAAGCAACTTAGATCTGTTAAAAGATCCATTAAGTTCAGTACAAAAGTAAGTCTATATGTTAAAAGGTCCATTAAAGATTTGATAGTTTGGGGTCAGTCTTGGGTGTTGAACTACGTAAGAAACGATCAAGTTCCGTTTACACATGAGTTATCTCAAATAAGAAAGTTTATAATTTATAACGCTGTTGACCTTAGTAGTAAAATCTGTAAAGGAACATAGTGCAGGAGGAGCCTTTGTGAATTTAGTATTTCCAGTTATGAGGGAAGCATAATTATGTGATATTAAGATGTTGTTTTATTTTTACTGAGGTATCAACTATAAGTGAGTTACATATGCTAAATTAATATTCCATAAAAAGTATAGTTTGGCTAGACTAAGATGTTTGGTTTCTTTTAAACAAAGAAATTAACTTTAATTGGTGCAAAGTTTTCCAAGACTAGAAAATTGTGAGATTACAAGGGAGAAAAATTGTTAATAGTCTCCTTGCTAAACAATTTCATTCTAGTATGTAATGGTATAAGATAAGTATTTTTAATACGATTTTTGTGACTTTGAAGCATGCTTGTACCCGTACATATAAGTACAACAAAATAAAATGGTTATAACTACAAGGTATACATGTGAATATTAATCAGTTAATACATATGATGGAAAAGCATGAGTACCTTTTATATATACCTCTTATTTTCAGTGATTTCTACTAAGATAGATGTAGGAAACAATGAGTAATAGTTATAGTTGTAATTGTTCAATAATTATGACGACTTGCTATTCATGTACAACTATATGTTATTTTGTTAAGGGATAGATTATTGGAAACCTAGAACCCACATGAAATAAATACAGGTTAGTAGAATGCTGTAATCTTCTGACGTCCTTATGTTGCCACAAGGAATGACTGTTTTTATTTATGATGTGTTAAGGAAAACATTGATGACATGGAAGTTGCAGGGTAGATCGGAAGTGATCTTAGAGACAGTAATCGAGGTAAACTGGAACCTCGGCAGATGAAGGTGAGCTATGCGGTCGCCTTTGCAAAGATACATGGTTACCTGTATAAGGTATGTAAATTTGTGTTAGACAATTGGTTATCTCTATATGATGTTAGGGTATACAAAAGGGTTGTATAACTAAAATAGGAATGGTGTTGAAATGGTGAAATCTAACATTCAAGGTTAAATGAGCATAATGTCCACGGAACATCATAGGAAGAATGTTATATCGTGTTCAAAGCATTATGAAGTTTTATAAGCTAGTTATGTGTAGTAGAACATGACCCCTTAGATGATCACATATGGATATCTTATTAAGAAAGATGATTTTCTGTTTAAAGGAAGGGATCTTCTTACAATATTTGATTTTGTATATAAAGTGATACTAACAAGTGGAATTTGGTAGATGGTGGAATTCCTGTGAAGCTTGTGAAAATGCAAAAGCATAAATATTATGCATGGTAAAATAAGGGGATGAGGATTTAAGATCCACATCACAATTGTTACAGATTCTTTTAAATTTTGATATATTTTTAATCAGGAAACACGACCGAGATTGGTCAGAATAATCATATGGGTACAAAATGTATTGTGACGAAATAAATTGATTAAATTGAAAGAGATTTGTCTAGACTCAAGCAAGGCGGCTTGGGGAAAAATTCTGGGACTCAAGCGAGAAGGCTTGAGGGGAATTGTGTAAAGAGTGTTGTAATGGCATTGAAATACTCCCAAAAAGCAGGGATTGAATAGCCACTAGGATTCTCGGAGAATCGGCTGGCTGTAAGACCTAGGAAAGCTATAAGAAAATGTATATGTAGGAGGCAGGACGCTGCTTAGTATACATGAAAGAAATGTTTGTTGCGTGAGCACTAAAGTGTTAGGCAAGACATGGATGAAATGTTTGCTGTGTGAGCACTAAGGTGTTAGGCAAAACATGAGAGAAATGCTTGCTGCGTGAGCACTAAGGTGTTAGGCAAGACATGAGAGAAAGGATTGCTGCGTGAGCACTAAGGTGTTAGGCAAGAATTTCCTGGATCAAGTGAATACTGTTTGTTGATCTAGTCAACAGTATAGAATCATGGAGCACTAGATTTATTCCATATCTTGCAAAATAAAGAAACTCATGATTTATGTTTCTGAGACTGATTATGAAGTCGATGACAAGCGTTACTAAACATTGTTCTTCTGAATCCCAGTTTGTGATACAAATGATTGCTCCAAGAAAAGAGTGAACACCGAGGACGGTGTTATCTTAAAGGGGATGAGGATGTGATATCCCTCCTTTATGACCTATTTTGAGCTTCATTTTTATTATTATTCTTATATATATGTATATATGTGTGTGCGTATAAAAATAAAGCAAAATCATTTAGGGATGAATGACTAGAGACCAGGAAGGTCAAGTTGTGTCTAAGGTCACCCTAACTTGATGCCACTTAGGTATTGGTATCTAAACTAAGATTTTACATACCTATCTATGAGAAAACTACTAGCTAAACGTATTGAGGAAAAAGGAGACTATATGGATATATTTATATATATATGTACCTTTATATGCTTAAACTTATATTTTAAGGTATATGGTTAAGGTGAGTTTATAAGATAATTTATAAACAATAGGAGTTTTTGAGTGTGAACTCTTATATACATATATATCTATACTTTTAAAGACAAGAATGATTTACGAAATTTGAAAGGGGTTAACCTTTAAACAAATGGTATCGGCGTTAGACTGAGGTAATCTAGAGTTTTAAGCGAACTCGATGACACCGAGTGAGAGTGTGAAGACCGGAATTTTGTGACAAATGGTATCGGTGTTAGACTGAGGTAATCTAGAGTTTTAAGCGAACTCGATGACACCGAGTGAGAGTGTGAAGACCGGAATTTTGTGACAAATGGTATCGGTGTTAGAATGAGGTAATCTAGAGTTTTAAGCGAACTCGATGACACCGAGTGAGAGTGTGAGGACCGGAATTTTGTGACAAATGGTATCGGCGTTAGACTGAGGTAATCTAGAGTTTTAAGCGAACTCGATGACACCGAGTTGGAATGGAGATAAGCTAAAATTTGGTGTGGTCTCTGCAATACGGGGATGGACAAAGATAACCTGGATTGAGGGTAATCTATGCGTTCACTGCCTGACATAGCGGAGATAGATTGGGAAGTCTCTGCGACAAGAGGAAGGACTCGAACTACTCCGATGGAGAGATTCTGGGAAGGTGGTCACGTGTGTAATTGAGCCGCCACTTGTAATTTTAATGGAGCATCTGGGCAAAAGGATATTTGAAAACCGCCACTTGTGAAGTTTGAGGAGTATTGTCATAGTTTTCATTTAAACCACCACCTCGGAACTTAGTGAAGGGGGTGGTGTACATTTAATTTTCTGCTGGGAATTTAGTGGGGAACAAACTCGTGGGATCAAGAGGTTCACAATCTAGCTCCCACGATCAGCTTGATGCTGCTCGCTTTTGGGGGAAAAGGAAGAATAAAACTGAAGGGTGAAAAAAAGTTTTGGGCACGGAGAGGGGATCGTCTCTACGATAGAAGGAAGAAAGAACATCGGAATTAAATCTTTGTGGAGAATACGCATGGACGGGTTGCCCTCGATAACCTCTGGATGCTATGCTACATATCACAGTGCTATGACATAGAGGGTATTCATCTGGCGAGGTAGATCACTATTGGTAATCTCGAAATAATATGCTGCAATATGCCAGCTATCCAATAGAGGTAAGTAACCTTACGCCTTTCTTAGTCCGAACCGTCTTTTATCAAATAGTAATTTGATATCAGTAGAGTCTGAAATCTATGTGAGTTTTCATTATTCTTAAGTGTTGTTAAGATCTCCGCATTTCTTATATATACATTTGGCCATAGAAATTAATATTTGGCTATAGGGTTTTGAATCATCGTTTCTCTGCTAGGCTTCCCTTAAATTTTCGTTTCGTGTGCTGCGACTCCGTGAGAAGAGAGCGACTAGTTAGCCGAATCATATGCTTTTGTCTTGTTATTATGGGTTTCGGTATATGCGGTGACAATGTTATAGTATTTATATTTTGTTTACCCTGGAAACCATATGGATTTCTTCTAGATTCATTTTACATTACTTTAGTGTAACTATAGTATTTCCGGTAAGGTTTGGGTATTGCTGCTTGAAACAATAGTTTAGATCTATTTGTAATTATAAATTATTAATTAACCTGAAAACGTAAGGTTGGGTATCGCTTTCTGAAATGATAGATTGGTTTAGATTTATGTTATATATATTCAATGACTTGAAATCATAAGGTTGGAATTTGTTTAATAATTATATTGTTGCCGCACAAGATAGTTCGCCGTTAGGTTTAAAAATCTTAAATCTCCTTATATAAGGCTGCCACAATTTGAACTTGGAAGTCAAGTTTACCATCCTGAAATAGGTTGATTCTTTTGGAAAGAATATATATATAGTTTAATGTATGATAAAAAGTGACGGGATTTCCCTCATCTTAAGTTATTGAAAAGATTAGACATTTTAGTGAATGTTAAAGTATGGGGAATAATTCTTTTTTATATATATTGTAAAGTATGTATAAATATATACGTTATTATATGATAGGAATATTTTCCCTTATTTGAAAGTATTGAAAGGAATTTATATTTTCTTTTAGCATGGGAAGTTTTGTCCCTTAGTTAAATAAATGAAATTATATATAATCTTCTTTTAATTGAGTTATTGATTAACTATATATCGCTTTGCGTATATAAACTAAAGAGAGGTAAAGCCCTTTTTAATCTGAAGGAATCACTTCAAATCTTTATCCAAAAATTTAAGTATAAATCCAAACTTCCATGCATTGATGCATGTTTTAGTAAATATGAATTTATATTTGAAAATAGTTGGAAAGGATCTAAACTTTATTAGTTAAACTTTATTCTAGAATCGCTGCTAATGCACAGAATATTCTATGGTTAGTTAAACTTTATTCATGGATATCTTTTAAATGCTAAACTATCGCTATGTTAGTGGGAATCGGAGGACTATGTAATACTAATTATTCACACATATGTTAAAAGATATTAACCTATCTCATTTAGGTCTTGTGATATAAGTACAAGCATATATCATTAGGATGAGGATATGGTCATATTGAAATAGGGATATGAAGATTTTTACTTATGTCAAATAGGAATAATGGTAGATACTATTTGAAACGTCAAAAGATACAAACATAGTTTGTCCTTGCAATATGACTAAAATGATGTTTATCATTATGCTAGATTGTTCATATGGTTGTAGGTATTCTGTGAAAGTGTGGTTCCTTCTAAATCTTTTTGTAGGGCTAATTGATGCCTTGAAGACTCAACTATTTTAGATTTGGTTGATTCATGAAAAAGTTCTATTTGATAGAAGCTTGACGAAAGGAGAAGGAACCGCATTGCAGCAACTACGTTGCTAGTTGTAATACTATTGCTTTTTGCTTAATAATAAAAGATGCACACACCTTTTGTGGACTAGCCCGTGTACGGGTGAACCACGTTATATTTTGTCTCCTATGATTCCTATGGTGTTTCTCAATGTTTCTTATGTATGAGTACTTGTTTCTGTCCTTAAAAAATGTGTATGATTACTTTGAAGTATACGATTCAGTTAGAAAGTTGGTTGTTTATATGTTGTATATTGCTAATATGTTTCCCTTATGATTAGGCTTATGTTGTTACCATTTAGGTTGTTGTATTGGTAAAATCAACTGATAAAAGATGTGCATGCTTCTTGAAAATGAATTAACATCTTGAAGTGCATTTTATTAATTTGACGAATAACTGAATGAATTGATATGGGGCTTAAATATAGTTGTCTATGGTTTTTAAGGTTGTATCTGGTGCACACATATGAAGAGTTAATTGGTTCAAAGGAAGAAAACCATGTGTTGAAATTAGAAGAGTTATGTATTCGAAGAGTTATAATTATTTGTAAGCAATATTTAAAGAAAGTAAACCCACACTTTATGGTTCCGCATATATTTAAGTAGCACTTAGAAAAATTTTAAATTTTATGAAATTTTGGGTTCGTGACATATGGTATCAGAGCATTAGGTTACAACACTAGGGCCTAATGAGCTCAACATGCGATAAGTGAGTATGAAGGTTGTTAAGTTTACTAATCATTGGTTTTCCTTTCATTTTGGATGCATGGATTGTACTGGAGGAGGGGAAAATGAATCTCCGAGCTCGACTTCAAGTTTCTTCCGCCAGAGCGCAGGTTGCAACCACTCGGACTTATTGGGCTCAACAGGAAAAAAAAAAAAAAGAAAAAAAAGAAAAAAAAAAAAGAAGTTAAAAAAGTTTGTCGAGCGAGGAAAGAAACTCCATTCTATAAGACACAAACATAAAACTTCATTTCCAAGGTTCGGCAAGAGGTAAGCAACATGACGTTTTGGGAATTGCAAGTAAGTATGTTCCATTTTGCTAGAGCATTATAATGGCTTAGTAGTGTCTATTTGTGAACCTACATCACATACGTCTCTTTTTGTAATTAGAGTAAAAGCACGTATTGGAAGTTATCCTAGCTATTTTACAGTAAGGTTTATAGGCTAAGGAAGTCTCCTAATTTGGTTGACCTTAGTTAACTAAGTAAACTTGATGGACCAATAGTCTAGATTTCCAAATATGAAATTTAGATGGGAAATGCAAGCAACTTAGATCTGTTAAAAGATCCATTAAGTTCAGTACAAAAGTAAGTCTATATGTTAAAAGGTCCATTAAAGATTTGATAGTTTGGGGTCAGTCTTGGGTGTTGAACTACGTAAGAAACGATCAAGTTCCGTTTACACATGAGTTATCTTAAATAAGAAAGTTTATAATTTATAACGCTGTTGACCTTAGTAGTAAAATCTGTAAAGGAACATAGTGCAGGAGGAGCCTTTGTGAATTTAGTATTTCCAGTTATGAGGGAAGCATAATTATGTGATATTAAGATGTTGTTTTCTTTTTATTGAGGTATCAACTATAAGTGAGTTACATATGCTAAATTAATATTCCATAAAAAGTATAGTTTGGCTAGACTAAGATGTTTGGTTTCTTTTAAACAAAGAAATTAACTTTAATTGGTGCAAAGTTTTCCAAGACTAGAAAATTGTGAGATTACAAGGGAGAAAAATTGTTAATAGTCTCCTTGCTAAACAATTTCATTCTAGTATGTAATGGTATAAGATACGTATTTTTAATATGATTTTTGTGACTTTGAAGCATGCTTGTACCCGTACATATAAGTACAACAAAAGAAAATGGTTATAACTACAAGGTATACATGTGAATATTAATCAGTTAATACATATGATGGAAAAGCATGAGTACCTTTTATATATACCTCTTATTTTCAGTGATTTCTACTAAGATAGATGTAGGAAACAATGAGTAATTGTTATAGTTGTAATTGTTCAATAATTATGACGACTTGCTATTCATGTACAACTATATGTTATTTTGTTAAGGGATAGATTATTGGAAACCTAGAACCCACATGAAATAAATACAGGTTAGTAGAATGCTGTAATCTTCTGACGTCCTTATGTTGCCACAAGGAATGACTGTTTTTATTTATGATGTGTTAAGGAAAACATTGATGACATGGAAGTTGCAGGGTAGATCGGAAGTGATCTTAGAGACAGTAATCGAGGTAAACTGGAACCTCGGCAGATGAAGGTGAGCTATGCGGTCGCCTTTGCAAAGATACATGGTTACCTGTATAAGGTATGTAAATTTGTGTTAGACAATTGGTTATCTCTATATGATGTTAGGGTATACAAAAGGGTTGTATAACTAAAATAGGAATGGTGTTGAAATGGTGAAATCTAACATTCAAGGTTAAATGAGCATAATGTCCACGGAACATCATAGGAAGAATGTTATATCGTGTTCAAAGCATTATGAAGTTTTATAAGCTAGTTATGTGTAGTAGAAAATGACCCCTTAGATGATCACATATGGATATCTTATTAAGAAAGATGATTTTCTGTTTAAAGGAAGGGATCTTCTTACAATATTTGATTTTGTATATAAAGTGATACTAACAAGTGGAATTTGGCAGATGGTGGAATTCCTGTGAAGCTTGTGAAAATGCAAAAGCATAAATATTATGCATGGTAAAATAAGGGGATGAGGATTTAAGATCCACATCACAACTATTACAGATTCTTTTAAATTTTGATATATTTTTAATCAGGAAACACGACCGAGATTGGTCAGAATAATCATATGGGTACAAAATGTATTGTGACGAAATAAATTGATTAAATTGAAAGAGATTTGTCTAGACTCAAGCAAGGCGGCTTGGGGAAAAATTCCAGGACTCAAGCGAGAAGGCTTGAGGGGAATTGTGTAAAGAGTGTTGTAATGGCATTGAAATACTCCCAAAAAGCAGGTATTGAACAGCCACTAGGATTCTCGGAGAATCGGCTGGCTGTAAGACCTAGGAAAGCTATAAGAAAATGTATATGTAGGAGGCAGGACACTGCTTAGTATACATGAAAGAAATTTTTGCTGCGTGAGCACTAAAGTGTTAGGCAAGACATGGATGAAATGTTTGCTGTGTGAGCACTAAGGTGTTAGGAAAAACATGAGAGAAATGCTTGCTGCGTGAGCACTAAGGTGTTAGGCAAGACATGAGAGAAAGGATTGCTGCGTGAGCACTAAGGTGTTAGGCAAGAATTTCTTGGATCAAGTGAATACTGTTTGTTGATCTAGTCAACAGTATAGAATCATGGAGCACTAGATTTATTCCATATATTGCAAAATAAAGAAACTCATGATTTATGTTTCTGAGACTGATTATGAAGTCGATGACAAGCGTTACTAAACATTGTTCTTCTGAATCCCAGTTTGTGATACAAATGATTGCTCCAAGAAAAGAGTGAACACCGAGGATGGTGTTATCTTAAAGGGGATGAGGATGTGATATCCCTCCTTTATGACCTATTTTGAGCTTCATTTTTATTATTATTCTTATATATATGTATATATGTGTGTGCGTATAAAAATAAAGCAAAATCATTTAGGGATGAATGACTAGAGACCAGGAAGGTCAAGTTGTGTCTAGGGTTACCCTAACTTGATGCCACTTAGGTATTGGTATCTAAACTAAGATTTTACATACCTATCTATGAGAAAACTACTAGCTAAACGTATTGAGGAAAAAGGAGACTATATGGATATATTTATATATATATGTACCTTTATATGCTTAAACTTATATTTTAAGGTATATGGTTAAGGTGAGTTTATAAGATAATTTATAAACAATAGGAGTTTTTGAGTGTGAACTCTTATATACATATATATCTATACTTTTAAAGACAAGAATGATTTACGAAATTTGAAAGGGGTTAACCTTTAAACAAATGGTATCGGCGTTAGACTGAGGTAATCTAGAGTTTTAAGCGAACTCGATGACACCGAGTGAGAGTGTGAAGACCGGAATTTTGTGACAAATGGTATCGGTGTTAGACTGAGGTAATCTAGAGTTTTAAGCGAACTCGATGACACCGAGTGAGAGTGTGAAGACCGGAATTTTGTGACAAATGGTATCGGTGTTAGACTGAGGTAATCTAGAGTTTTAAGCGAACTCGATGACACCGAGTGAGAGTGCGAGGACCGAAATTTTGTGACAAATGGTATCGGCGTTAGACTGAGGTAATCTAGAGTTTTAAGCGAACTCGATGACACCGAGTTGGAATGGAGATAAGCTAAAATTTGGTGTGGTCTCTGCAATACGGGGATGGACAAAGATAACCTGGATTGAGGGTAATCTATGCGTTCACTGCCTGACATAGCGGAGATAGATTGGGAAGTCTCTGCGACAAGAGGAAGGACTCGAACTACTCCGATGGAGAGATTCTAGGAAGGTGGTCACGTGTGTAATTGAGCCGCCACTTGTAATTTTAATGGAGCATCTGGGCAAAAGGATATTTGAAAACCGCCACTTGTGAAGTTTGAGGAGTATTGTCATAGTTTTCATTTAAACCACCACCTCGAAACTTAGTGAAGGGGGTGGTGGACATTTAATTTTCTGCTGGGCATTTAGTGGGGAACAAACTCGTGGGAACAAGAGGTTCACAATCTAGCTCCCACGATCAGCATGATGCTGCTCGGTTTTGGGGGAAAAGGAAGAATAAAACTGAAGGGTGAAAAAAAGTTTTGGGCACAGAGAGGGGATCGTCTCTACGATAGAAGGAAGAAAGAACATCGGAATTAAATCTTTGTGGAGAATACGCATGGACGGGTTGCCCTCAATAACCTCTGGATGCTATGCTACATATCACAGTGCTATGACATAGAGGGTATTCATCTGGCGAGGTAGATCACTATTGGTAATCTCGAAATAATATGCTGCAATATGCCAGCTATCCGATAGAGGTAAGTAACCTTACGCCTTTCTTAGTCCGAACCGTCTTTTATCAAATAGTAATTTGATATCAGTAGAGTCTGAAATCTATGTGAGTTTTCATTATTCTTAAGTGTTGTTAAGATCTCCGCATTTCTTATATATACATTTGGCCATAGAAATTAATATTTGGCTATAGGGTTTTGAATCATCGTTTCTCTGCTAGGCTTCCCTTAAATTTTCATTTCGTGTGCTGCGACTCCGTGAGAAGAGAGCGACTAGTTAGCCGAATCATATGCTTTTGTCTTGTTATTATGGGTTTCGGTATATGCGGTGACGATGTTATTGTATTTATATTTTGTTTACCCTGAAAACCATATGGATTTCTTCTAGATTCATTTTACATTACTTTAGTGTAACTATAGTATTTCCGGTAAGGTTTGGGTATTGCTACTTGAAACAATAGTTTAGATCTGTTTGTAATTATAAATTATTAATTAACCTGAAAACGTAAGGTTGGGTATCTCTTTCTGAAATGATAGATTGGTTTAGATTTATGTTATATATATTCAATGACTTGAAATCATAAGGTTGGAATTTGTTTAATAATTATATTGTTGCCGCACAAGATAGTTCGCCGTTAGGTTTAAAAATCTTAAATCTCCTTATATAAGGCTGCCACAATTTGAACTTGGAAGTCAAGTTTACCATCCTGAAATAGGTTGATTCTTTTGGAAAGAATATATATATAGTTTAATGTATGATAAAAAGCGACGGGATTTCCCTCATCTTAAGTTATTGAAAAGATTAGACATTTTAGTGAATGTTAAAGTATGGGGAATAATTCTTTTTTATATATATTGTAAAGTATGTATAAATATATACGTTATTATATGATAGGAATATTTTCCCTTATTTGAAAGTATTGAAAGGAATTTATATTTTCTTTTAGCATGGGAAGTTTTGTCCCTTAGTTAAATAAATGAAATTATATATAATCTTCTTTTAATTGAGTTATTGATTAACTATATATCCCTTTGTGTATATAAACTAAAGAGAGGTAAAGCCCTTTTTAATATGAAGGAATCACTTCAAATCTTTATCCAAAAATTTAAGTATAAATCCAAACTTCCATGCATTGATGCATGTTTTAGTAAATATGAATTTATATTTGAAAATAGTTGGAAAGGATCTAAACTTTATTAGTTAAACTTTATTCTAGAATCGCTGCTAATGCACATAATATTCTATGGTTAGTTAAACTTTATTCATGGATATCTTTTAAATGCTAAACTATCGCTATGTTAGTGGGAATCGGAGGACTATGTAATACTGATTATTCACACATATGTTAAAAGATATTAACCTATCTCATTTAGGTCTTGTGATATAAGTACAAGCATATATCATTAGGATGAGGATATGGTCATATTGAAATAGGGATATGAAGATTTTTACTTATGTCAAATAGGAATAATGGTAGATACTATTTGAAACGTCAAAAGATACAAACATAGTTTGTCCTTGCAATATGACTAAAATGATGTTTATCATTATGCTAGATTGTTCATATGGTTGTAGGTATTCTGTGAAAGTGTGGTTCCTTCTAAATCTTTTTGTAGGGCTAATTGATGCCTTGAAGACTCAACTATTTTAGATTTGGTTGATTCATGAAAAAGTTCTATTTGATAGAAGCTTGACGAAAGGAGAAGGAATCGCATTGCAGCAACTACGTTGCTAGTTGTAATACTATTGCTTTTTGCTTAATAATAAAAGATGCACACACCTTTTGTGGACTAGCCCGTGTACGGGTGAACCACGTTATATTTTGTCTCCTATGATTCCTATGGTGTTTCTCAATGTGTCTTATGTATGAGTACTTGTTTCTGTCCTTAAAAAATGTTTATGATTACTTTGAAGTATACGATTCAATTAGAAAGTTGGTTGTTTATATGTTGTATATTGCTAATATGTTTCCCTTATGATTAGGCTTATGTTGTTACCATTTAGGTTGTTGTATTGGTAAAATCAACTGATAAAAGATGTGCATGCTTCTTGAAAATGAATTAACATCTTGAAGTGCATTTTATTAATTTGACGAATAACTGAATGAATTGATATGGGGCTTAAATATAGTTGTCTATGGTTTTTAAGGTTGTATCTGGTGCACACATATGAAGAGTTAATTGGTTCAAAGGAAGAAAACCATGTGTTGAAATTAGAAGAGTTATGTATTCGAAGAGTTATAATTATTTGTAAGCAATATTTAAAGAAAGTAAACCCACACTTTATGGTTCCGCATATATTTAAGTAGCACTTAGAAAAATTTTAAATTTTATGAAATTTTGGGTTCGTGACACAGTCCACATCATAATACCCTCCACTGCTGGATGAGAAAACCCTTCTCTCAATATCTCCTCCAAATAACAAGCCTGTCTTGCAAAACAAATTCCCAACAATAAATGATATATTTAATCCATTTACATCTTAAATTCGATTCATGACAAATTAAATCCAATTTTACGTGTGTGTTTTGATCGAATTTGCGGCTAACATCGACTTCTATGATCCAAATGGGCAAGCCAAGTGTGCTAAACTTGTCCAACACTGCTCTCATTAATGGAATATTTGGTTTGCTGAAGTGGCTTTCGAGGCCAATGCCTTCCATTACCCATCCCGAGTTTCCGAGCTCCTACATCTTTTTAATGTATGAATCCACCATAGCCTATGAATCCTTGCATGTCTCGATGACGTTATAGTCGTTCATAAACATGGGAATCCACAGATCAATCTCCTGAGTGGTCTAGAAGAAGGAATCAGAAGCATTGGGGCCAGGTTTTTCCTCATAAAAAGAAAAGTGAACCAACTCATTGCTCATGTCCCAGTTTATAAAATTCCCTGTGTATCTGCTCATCACGGACTCGATTCTAAAAAAAAATGCTTTCTAGAGTTGTTCATTGTCAAGGCTGTTGATCCATGAAGGGATGTATCTTGGGTCTTCCCAAAAGATATTGTGCCCTCGAGTAGAGATATTGTTGGCATTACAGAAAACCAGCATTTCATCTACAAGGCTGTAATTGAGCATCCCCTGTTTTGGCTCTGTCATACGATTTTAGCTCATTTTAGAATACTACCGTGTTGAATTGCTTCACGAACCATGTTTGTTCTTGAAGCCAAAAAATTCCATTTGGATGGGCCAAAAAGGGAGGGAGGGCTTGGGAGCCAAAAATTCCATTTGGGTGGGCCGAAAAGGCAACCAGTCTTGATCTTTTATCCAGTATGAAATTATTTACAACCACTACTATTGATGTAGGAGAACAAAATGGCAATGATTGATGCATGTCCTTGGAGGATCAAGTTTGATACTCGAGTTAGAGGCAAGGGATAGATCCTAGAGGAGGGTGGCATAGGGTGTTATTGATGAATATGATCCCAATATAGGCAATGATTCACCGACATGTATGATTTATGATTTATGTTTCATGTTCATTTTTTTAAATGTCCTCTCTCTCTCTCTCTCTCTCTCTCTCTCTCTCTATATATATATATATATATATATATATATATATATATATATATATATATATATATATATATATATATATATATATCATTTCCCCATTTCCAAAATTTTGGGGGGTCACGTTTCTCCCATTTCCAAGTTTCCCTGTTTTGTCCCCATTTCCCCATTTCATGCAACTTAGACTAAAATCAAAAGACCATGAATGGAGAACTAGAGAGAGACAAGACCCAGCCATGGGCCTTTTCTGATGGTGCATGCCAAGACAGGCACAATTTATGTGGAGCTGGAGGAGAGATCCACCTTCCAGATTCACACAAAATCACTTTCAAAGCATATCTGAGGTAAGGCACAGCTAACATTACGGAGTGGAAGGAATTGACAATACTATTGAGATTGGCAAAGGACTAAGGAATTGATCCCATTGAGGTGATGGGGGACTCAAAGTTTGTCATTGATTACATAAACCAGTGTTACACAAGGACACATTCCCAAGGGTGAGGGACATGCACCATACGTTTCCCACAACCCTGAAACCGGGGTACTTCATCTAAAATGTTCAACGACATCCTCATCTTAGGGCAATGTAAAGAGGGACATTTCTGTGCTAAAAAGCACATTTCAACATCCCCTGTTGACCAAAACTGTCTAAAAAATAAAAATAAAAATAACAACTTAAAAGCATCATGTAAATTTATCTGCCGCCCACACTTTATCATTTATCATTTCCAATTTTTATTATTAGATTATAAAATTTTCCATTTATCCTTTTTCCATTTATGATTTATGTTTCAATTTGCACGTATTCTAATTTAAATTTTGTAGTATTTCAAGTAGGGTCCCCTATGTTGAAGACCCTGACATCCTCTTCAACGTTCCCTAAAATTCGGGGGGTACTTCTACATAGGCCGCTCCTGCGTTGCCACATCCTAGAATGTCAAAACCCAAAATTTTCAAAAAATTTAAAATTTTTAAAATAGCAAGTAATGTTATTAAATGCAGTCATTTAACTGTTTGTTTCGCTTACGTGATCATAATTGTGTTTGAATGATCTTTTATTATACTTAAATTTTATTATGGTTTTCTTTTTCAGTTACTGATTGTTTTTCTGTTCTGCAATCGCAAGGGGGAATTGCTATGACCGACTGGGCTTACTTAGCTTCCGAGCTAATGCAATCGATTTTCTTTCTGTTACAGATATACAGGTAAGATCGGGTTGCTGCAATTAAATCTTTAAAGTATTTTCAGTAAAAAGTCTAAACATGCTAGCCAGATTATCAAGTGTTTAAAGGTAGCACTCTGCCAATTATCTCCTCCAGATCTTACTGATAGATAGTTAAATTTACTAGAGAAAATGTTCGCTATTTTTCTTGATAACAATTGAATTAAAAAGATAGCTATATGGAATATTTGTTCTTCAAATGTATTATTGTAATGCAAGCATACTTTATAACTTAGCACTGTAGAACATTACAGGAGGATCATGTTAGACCAAATTTTCTAATCATCCGTTGTTATTGTACCAAGCCAAGTTTAGAGTTGGAATATTTGATATGCAACTTTCCAATGTAAGGATCTGAAGATATCAATATAAATACTTTGCTTGTCTCAAACAATTACAAGGTAATCTGTAAATTACATGTCTTCTCTTAACGTTTATAGGAGTTGTTTAGGTTTAAAAATTATTCCTATTTCTATGGTCGACAATGGATTAAGATCTATAAGTCATCTTGATTAAACTCATTGTGTCTCAAGGATGACAAGAGTCTACTTGTCATCACAAGGAGTCTGAAATAATTAAGTGATTGTTATTTATTGTAACCGCAAGTGAATTGGATTAAAGTAACCTTAATCCAACATTACGTGTTATATAGCTTTTAGTTCTACCACTTAAAATTGCATAAGACAGGATGACAAGTCCTATATAATCTATGCAAAGCTATAACAACGGCATTAGTGGTAGAATTTTTAAGCAATTGTTCTTAATATCGCACAAATAAAAGAATTATTATCTCCCAGGTTTGTGCACATGTGACTAAAGGAAGTGGCAATCTAGTGACAAGTTGATGAGCTACTTATATCATATCATTACTCCCATAATCTCATACTCATACAATTAGGAGTCAAATTTTCTATGTTTTGGCACTTTAAGACTTAATCTTGAATGCTATCTACAAACATGTTTTTTTTTTATAATTATAAAGCAAGGTTCTAAATGTTCCAATGCAAGGTTCAAGTTTTTGTGCTAACCCTTCGATTTTGTAAATATGGTAGGTGATACTATGGTATCGTGACTCAAATGGATATTCATGTTATGATTTTTATTTGGCAAGCAATGATGGAAACTTCGTCGTAGAACTATGGAAGTCGACCCACTGCATGGGAAATATTTAAGTGCTACGTGGTTGCTCCATGACCATGCATTGATGATATATAAGCGTTGACTAACCCTACCTTATCATTTTCCCTTTGCCTTCGGGCTTGGTCTCTCGACGAACCCTCCTGGTCCGGTCTCCATTGTTACAGTGTGCTAGCAGCTCACATGCTGCCTCAAACCTTCGTATTTGTTCATGGCATTGTCTGGGAGTCATTGTTTTTGCTGTTTGGCAGCTGTGAGGTTGTTATGACCTAGGGTTTATCTTTTTGCTACCCGTATTAACCCTGTCTCGGCTTCCATTGTCTGCAATTTTCTTACTTTGGTTCTGTTTAAGCTTCTCGGATGGATGATAACCCGTTGCTTCTGGTAACTCGTTCTCTGGTGCCAATGCTGGGGCTTATCCTTCTTCGTCTCATGGCTATTAGTCTATCTACTGTATTTGCACTCCATTTGCAACACCGGTAAGCTACAGAAATTCCATCTTAGTTTTCTGATTACAAAAATTGTTTTATTTTTAAGAATAAAATTTGTAACTGATTCGTCTTTTGTTATATGCAGGTGTTGGCTACTTATGAAGGTGTAAACGACACAAACCTCAATGCTTTGCACTTACATGGTAAGCCTGGTTTCACCATGGCTTTTCCTCCTTGCTGGTTATTAGAGTGGTTAGGGTTTTGTTTTTGGGAAGAACAACTCTGTGACTATCTCCGCTTTGTTCAGTCTTGTAACTGCTTGTCACCACGAGTTTCTTGACATATTTAACCCTGTGTTGTAAAGGGAATGTTATGGCTTCGGTCAAGATTGTAATTACTAGCTTTGCTTTCGTGTTGAAAGACTTCTGTAGATAAAATACTGTGAAAAATATGGATAGATGGTAAGAGTCGTGAGTCTACCTGTTGATGAGGTTACGGCTTCCATACAACTGTTTTCCTATTCTGAAATCTGAATTGGTTCAGGGTTTCTGCTAGGTGTTTTTATAATATAAAAATATTATAAAGCTCTACTGTATCTGTGAGCTTGTTTAACGCGTATAATTTTCTTATTTCTCTGTCTTTATAAATGCTTATTTATAAATCTGAGCTGCGGCCGTAGGTGAAATCGTTGTCTGAAACCTTTATATTTATTTTATTTAAAACAAATATTGGGAGGATAAGGTTCAATTCGAACTCCACAAACGTGGTTTGTTTTAGTTGTTTAGTTTATTGTTGTGATTATGACTTTGGCGGGAATTAGAGTTAAGTGAAAGTTAATACTTAAATATTAAAAACTCGATACTGAGTTGAATATGGATTTGCTGTTCTCGTGGTTTGTAAAAATGATAACTAGGTTATTTTAAACTATTAAAGTCTTTAGGTTAAGAGTTGTGAACCTGTGAACTGAGATTTCCTCTCGTTTGATTAAAATCGGCTGTTAGGGTTTGAACCAAACTAATTTACAGTTATGATTTAATTTCGAAAGATAAGCTATCAGTTAAAATATGACTCTGTTGATGGTTGAGAAACAAGTGAATAATATTATTATATTGTTGAGCTCGATAAATGAGCTACATCACTGTTCTGCTATTTCTGTGGTTTTAACACAGTAACTAGGTTTTACGATTAAGGCTATGTCGATAATTGAGAATCAAGTGTAAGATATTATGATGATGTTTAAGCTCGACAACAGGGTTCTGTTATTTCTTTTGATTTTAAAACATTAACTAGATTATTTAACAATGATAGATTCTTTATGATAACTTCTTGCTAGGGTTTTGTTCAAAAGTTTAATTGCTAAGTAAAGACTTGTTCAATATCAATTAGGGTTTGTTTATTAAGTTAATTAATAGACTACGACTCGTTAATTTTTATCTAGGGTTTATACTAAAACAAAATAGATGTTTGAACTACAGCTACAATTCTTATGCAAATTATCGATAATGATGATAACACTGTAATTTAACTATTTATATTTTATTTCTGTTCCTATGATTGTTTAAACGAGTTGTATTTCGAGAAAATAATTACTGTAAACTTAACCCTACTTATCTATATAAATATTATAATTAACTAGGTTTAAAATTACAATAATAAACTATTGATTACAATATTAGTATTGTGCAGCATGCATTAAAATTACCTTATCAATAGGATAATAATGATTTAAGGAACATTGAAACACATTAACTATACCAAATCTATCTACTGCTACTCGGATACTAACTGATTACTCTTCAGACATTTAAAAATAAACTCATCATACATTTATTCAGACTTGACAAACATAAGGAAGTAAAGGACAGAACCTATTTCTGTGGACAACAACAGCAATGGGAGGCTGTTCCTCCCTACCAACTCCTGGAGAGTGCCGAGACAGCACTTCTCAGGACCCCCGAGCTTGCTCTGGTCTCCCTGGCTGGACCTAGGTGTAGCAAAATAATTCACTCAGCCCAAACAGCTATAATGGAACCAAGTTTCTGCAACATTCCTCTCAAACAACTTCCTTAATGTAATTCCGTCTTCCTCAATAGGATTCCTGAATAACATTCACCTGAATGCCTTCTCCCTCTAGAACAAATTCAAACCATCAGCTCAGTTCATTGAGTACTATTTAAAAGATTGCCTAGGTCTTTGTTGGGTTAACTGTCATTAATGAGCCACCTGCTCAGATTCCACTTTCTTGGGGAATCATGACCCCAAATATAGGGAAGTTGCCACCTGCAACTTAGGAAATGTTTGAGGATGCTGCCACTTGTCTTTTTCCTTTCCACCTAGTTCCATCCACCAGTTTGACCAGTAACCTCTTTTTAACAGCTCTCCCATGCTATTGTCTCCATAATTTATTTATTAATAATAAAATATTCTGAATTACATTCCATTTCTAGTGACTCTGCTGAGTCATCAATTCCTACTTAGCATTAAATTTTAAAAAATGTCTCAGGAATATAATAAAATAATTACATAATTTTTACAAAATTGGGGTAGGTGACACAGAAACTTGGTGGAACATGGGTAATCAAATCCACTTGGGATGCAGGATCCTGAGACCATTGTTGGACCAAGTAAATGGCATTGGAAGCTTCTTTCTCAGCCATTTCATTTTCACACCTACACAGAGCTTAACATGGAAGTAGACACACATTCCTAAAAAGCATTAGAGATTCTAGAGTATTTTGTCCTCATCCAAAGCTTTATGTACACTTTATTCTTATACAGTCATGTGCATGTTCAAGTGTAAAGCACTTTCTTAGCTCAGACACCGACATAGAGATAAGGACAAATAATTGCCAGCTTAGATGACAAATAGTAAATTATGAAAGAAAATTACAATTAAATTATTTGGAGAATCATTTATGGACAAATATTTTCCAGCTTAGATGAACAATGGTAATTATGAGTGATAATTACAATTAAATTATTTGGAAAAATCATTTATGGAAATATATTTGCAAGCTTATATGACCAATGGTAATTATGAGAGAAAATTACAATTAAATTATTTGGAGAATCATTTTATAAAGTATGAAAACATATTAAGACTTTAAGAAACACTGCAACCATGGACCAATTAAAACATAAATGTCCACAAACTCTTTTCATATATATTAATCTTGTAATTATTTTTTAATATTTGATATATAATTAGATAAAATATTAAAAACTGATTACAAACAAGAAAAGGTATATGTTTATATATATATATAACTGTTATTAATTATAATCGATATATAATGAAATTTACAACAGATCCGACAGAGTTTACAAGATCCTTCAACACAGCGCTCAATGAAAGCCTATAAAACTAAACCAGTCTATGAAAAGGACAAAAATATGCCCAAACAAAACAAAAAGTAGGTATCAACATCCATTCTAGCCTAAAACAGTTGTTCCCAAAAGATATGACAGAGAAAAAAGAACAAGAATAAGCTCATCCCTATAGAGGCTTTGGATACTCTTCTTCCATGGAGGATCTGGATATTACTCTGCAAAGATCCATCTCTTCATAAACCAAACCAACCATGGGAGGGAAAAAAACAGCCATAGAGGCTCTGGATATACATGTTTTCAAATTTTGACTTTGATGATGAATGGGCTCAAAGCCCTGTTTTGACTTTATGATTATAGACATTTTCTTTTTATTGACATTTTGACTATGAGATTTCACTCCAGCTTGTGATGGAGCTTGTGATGGAGATGAACATCAGAGAGCTCTATGTTGTTTATAGATGTAACTTTTTTCATACTGAAATATAAGTTTATGATATTTTCCTAAGAAAAAATATATCTATATTGATGATGACATAAATTATTTCAATCAATAGATCTACCTACATAAAACAAACCAACTAATCTCATATTAATTAGAAAACTCGCTAAAAAAGGAGGATGCAGCAACATGTTCATTCACTTGTGAGAGATTGTAAGTGAACAATAAACTGTTTCAGAAGCCATACAGAAGGAAAAGAATGATCAACATAAGGCAAGTGTAAATAGGCACTGTTTAGAGCTAAATTTCGCACGAAGCTGGGCATATTGAAAATGTGAAAAATAGTCCCAATCCTTGATTTCCACTAAGACGAAAGTCAAACATGACACATTAAAGAACTCACTACTAATATATTATGCCACAAAAACAATGCCTATTAAGAATATAGCTAATAGAAATTATTATGATGTGTATCAGGTCATGAGAAAGACAACATAAATGAGTAGGGTAGATATATTTTACCCAAATAGCCAGGGCTCTCTCCTCTTAGTGTCATGATGTGCATGACCTCTAGAAAAAGGGTAATATGCACCTAACTAGTACCATCAAAGTAGTAATTCAGGCTCAGGATTTCTAAAAAAGCCACCAACATCAGCACCTGCGGGAAAATTGCAGCAGGAATCAGGTTCCTTCTATAAAAGTCTGCAAGAATGGTTAATGCAATATATCAAAACAATTATATACCAAAAAATGCCATTAATTCCTTCAGATGGTCCCAATCAGCTGTATTATCTCTTGTCCAAATTGGGCCAACCCTCTGGCTTCTAGCAAAAAATGCTCGCGATTAAACAAATGGCCCGTCATTCCCACCTCCTTGTTTCAGAAGACCATCAACATAACCCATATGAAAGAAATATCCCTAAGCATTATGAACATCACCGTGCTCAACATCTCCAAAGTGAAGAGCATCTCTGGGCATCGTTGCCTGCACCACAAAAGGGGGCGTCACACAGAAAACAAATAAAAAATCCAAACATTTTATTCCTCTATCCTTCCATTGAATTTCATCTATGAATTTCAAAGCTCATAAATGTGTATCTTAAATAAAAGTTTGCAAGGTATAAAATAGGGGCCTCTGAGAAGAATAAAATACCTCTCGACCATTGAATACAGAAGCTTCATTCATATCATTCCATATGTACAACAATGGCATTGAACCCTTATAGCTGCTAAGAGAAAACTTGTCAGTTCACTATGACCTGATTTCTGGATTCAGCATATCCAAATAAGACGATGCACCTGGCCAACACTAGCCGTCGTAATCCCTACCATGGACGTCCTTAACATAATACCCTTTTTGAGTCGCTTTTTTGTGCGGCGGAAACCCATCATCCCTCTTAATATGAGGATCAACAATAGTCACCATATGCCGGCCTTATGCCATGAGCTTATTATGCGTCTCTCCGGTATTCGGGAAGAGCAAGTTGTCCCATGTAAAGTATCTCTTCCCATCAGTGTGCTCAATGTCAAGCCAGAGAACATCATAAGGTATATCAAACTCATCAAACTTCACATCCACATTGGCTACATCTTCCTCCTCTATGTAATTCCAGCAACACTGGTGATAAGTAGTTGCGAAAAGCTGTGGCATGACAGAGTTCCAGTAAGACTGGCATATTGCCCCATAACATCCTTGGGACCAGGACCAACGAAAAAGAATCCATCCACAATACCACTCTCAGCCATCCACATGGTATGGATCGCATCGGTATTCGTGTTGGAATTAGAAGCAGAATCCCCATCCCACCCGGTAGCGAATACATCTATTTGCATTTCGGTGGAATGGAACTGTAAGTCTAAAGGGGGATTCGTTGATATATTCAAAGACATCAAGATTGAATAAGCGGTAGGGCTCGAAATCAACCTCGGGACCTCTAGTTGGCTTCAGGGCAAGGCCAGTGGCATGTTTGGGTATCCTATACACATGCTTGGCCCCATGAAAAGAAACGTCCAGGCTAATAGATTGGGGACCATGGGGTCTGGAATCGATATGACTATGAAACTGCTCATCCCAATTCTCTTCCTCATTCCTATTTCTATGTTGCTTGAAATGAAAAATCGCTTTGCTATTAAACGAGACGAGATGTTGATTCTTACATCTTCTCACATAGATTTCCAGGGGATCATGCCGCAGCATGGCCGCATAGCCAGTGGTGCGATAAACGGAGGAAACCCTATCCTGCTCTGGCTCGATTCTCTGCAGCCAGATGCGCCTGTCCTCCAGATCTTTGGCCAAGACATTGGGAACCTCGAACCGCTTTCTCTTCACGTGTATGAATCTCAGGATGCCCTCTCGGTAGACCGACATTCGAATAATTAATGCATTTTCGGCCTCGGCCTCGGGGTTTAGGATTTTGTGAACGAGTTTTGCAGTAAGCTGTCCATCTTCCAGAGTAACATCTATAGCTCCGAGGTTCGATGTTCCGGCTTTCTTCCCTGTCCTTGCTTGCATAACGGAGTCTGGTGGCAGTTTCAAAATTGCAAAACGTTGTCGGGTGGTAGTTTCAAAATTTTGGTACATAGGACAGGACATGTGTGGTTGTTATAATTTTTTTTTTTTATAAATTAATTTCATTTATTTTTAAAAATTGAAAATTGAAACTACTCATGTGGGGATTTAAGTCTCATTGGGAGTGTACTACACCAATAAAAAAATAGAAATATTGAATTTAAAAAAATATTAAAATTATTTTTATTTTTCGGATTATTGTGTTTAATAATAAAATTTTACAAAACTAATATAGAAAACTTTGTAAAAATATTTGTGAGAAAATACAAATTAATGTAGGTCAAAAGTGTTTAACTATCTAAGGATTAGTATATATCCTGCCTTGGCATGAAATAATAATGTAAATATGTATCAAATTTAAAAATCAAATTACAAAATATTATCTAAAAGAAAGATAAATTATACAAAATTATCTAATTAACATTAAATTTTCAGCAAATATTAATATAAATATTAAATTTCATATTTTATAAAAAAATTATAAAATTAAGATAAAAATATTGAATTTAAATTTTTTATAGAAGTTTAATAAAAATTCAAAAATTTAATTATCAATGAGTAATATTCCATTTTTATATCAATGTTGATTATAAATATTATATTTTCAATAAACTATCTTACTCTATAAAATAATATAGAGAAAAATATTAAATAAAAAAAATAATTAAAATATTAATTATACAAATTTTCTATTAATTATATTTTTTATTAATAAATAATATTAAATAAAATAAATTCAATAAAATTATTAATTACACAAATTTTATATTAATTATAAAATCTAAATTTCTAAAACTAAATGGAAATATAAGAATTCCCTTTACAAGTTTATACTAATATATGAATGGAAATTTAAATAATCAATTAAAGAATGTGACTTCTTCCTCCTTGACCATAATGTTTATCATTACCACTAATTCATAAAAAAATAAAGTGGATGGACAATAAAATTTTTACTCATTCATAAAAATGAAAGTAGATAGATAATAAAAGTCTTAAAATATAGTAAAAGTCTCCATCATAAAGTTGTCATAAGTAATATAAATTAAATTACATCATTATTATAGAGATTCTTATAACAATGATGGTTAGTTTGTGATTTAGATATAAATAAATAATAATAATAAATAAATAAATAATGATAAAAAAAGAAAATAACATTTAAATGTAAATATGTATTAAATTTAAAAATCAAATCAATAATATTATTTAAAAGAAACATAAATTTCATAAAAAATTATCCAATTAAAATTAATATATATCGATGGATGTGAAAAACAATACAAACATACATTAAAGAAACTTGATGCATTAGAGATGGTACTATGTGTTGCTCCATTCCCTTCTCGAATTTACTCATTTCTTTGCTATGGAGGCTAGACGAGTGAGATAGGAAAATAGATCTTTAAGTCTCTCAAAAAAATCATTAGCATAATCCTTGTTGAAGGGAATATGATTGGTGTAACTAATAATGGTATTTTTATAAAATATTGATAGGAAATCCTCAAGAAATTTTCTTTGGCATAGCTTAGATTGGATCAAAGAGTTATTGTTTTCTATGTTCATTGTAAGAAGAGTAACTCTAGTTTGAACATATCTAACTCCAAGTATGTTGATGTTGATGATCAACTATGTTAGATGGGTGTTTGACATTTTATAACTATTTCTTTAGATACCTCAAAACATTATTATTTTGATTTAATATTTTGATAATTACATATTCAAAAATACAAAGTGATATTTTGCATAACAAACTATTTTTTATTATTGAATAATAGAAAAAGACACTTGGAGAGTTAATCTAAATAAGGGGACACCGCCATGGCACAAGAGAACATGTGTAAGCAAGTTAGGGTGATATTTAACAATTAAATCCAATATAAAACTCAACAACCAAACAAGATCTTAAATCATAGTGATTTATGGATTGATTGGAGATTTGATTGGTATGACACAAAACCTGGAAAAAACTATATATAATAGTACACTGCGATAGGATGGGACGCCATGTTGTGCATAGAGGAACGGTTGAGTGTTCTCTATTTTCATAAGCCCATCATTGTTTGTTACACACTGTGAGAGGGAGTGACGCAATGAAGTGATTGCTTGTGCTCTAGTGCTTGGTGGTGATGTAGCTCTGGAGCTGGGAAAACAGTCCAAATACTCTCTCTTATAGTTGGGAGGAGCTAGCTCTCCAAATAATTGTACTCATTATTATCAAGTAAGTATTTTTTGTTGTTGTTGTTTTTGTTATATGAGTTATTAATGGAGTTCAAAATTATTTCTCTCTCTGTCGAAAGAATTTTGTTTCGTTCCCTTCGATATATGCGATGGCCAAAGAGACAACGTATTCGAGTTTTGTATTTTTGTTTAAATGTATACCGTAAGAATATGGCTATCACTATCTTTTATTTTCAATATATGTGAGAATGATGTTATATCTGTAGGAATGCCATAGTATTCCTTGTTTAATTACTGTTGAAAGTATTACAGAAATAATCTTAAACGCGGTTGGAATCGAATCTTTTCGAATTGATATACTCATGTAGTTATGTAAGGCTCAAATCCTAAATAAATTCTGAATAAAATTATGTCTGACAGAACAATAATTTATTACTGAGTGTATTCAGGGTTTTAATATTTACCCCATACAGATTGAAATTTCGATTCTATAAGATAGAAGTTAGGAGTGTGTAAAGATGACGCCGGCCTCATAGAGGAAACAGTAATGTTCCGATTCTTTAGAAACCATAAATTATACCTCAGTCGTTAAAATAAATCAATATATATCTGATGCAGAGATTAAACTCTGACATATGGTTCCGTGTTAACGACAAACTTATTTGGTCTCAGTTTTTCTGTTTATCCTTTCTTATTGGGTTTAGGTTCTGTTCTTCCTTTTATTTTTTATAACGCTATCAAATCAATGCAAGTAAAATAAATCGTTGGATTTCTGTTGCGATGTGAAGTAAATCATGCTGGAATATATTAGTCAAAGAGGTAGAAGATATGCATAGACTTAATGAAAATAACTAGGCCAGGATAAATAACTCTTGTCTCCGTAAATTGGTAATATGAACCTCGAAGAAATCACATTCGTTTCGATGAGGTCCATGGAGTTTACCCCCACATATATATATACATATCCCGCATCATTTCTCATTACTAAAGATTTCAATCTGTCCTGAGAACTTATGGTTATTGAAAGTGTTAGAAATAGTAATTATTTCCGTTAGCTTAGCTTTAGCTTTAGATTTTATTTTAGTTCTTATTTAGAAGTTCAGTTAATAAAACATGCAACATCATGCAAAAGCTAGATTAGACTTTTTAAGGTTTCCATAAGTATTTAAATACACATTCAGTTTTGGTTTGTAATGCTAGTTGATCTTCCATTTATCAATAAAGAAAGAAAAAGCTTAGCTCATTCTGCATAATTTTTGTGTTTATTTTTTCCTCCATCCATCAGTTTGGTATCAAAGCATTGGAAGAATATCGATTGATCATGAGAGTGCAAGAGAAGCCTTAGCTTCCAAGCCCCTCTCATGCATGAAGGCACGAAAATATTTGGCAAAATTTTGAAATAAAAAAAAAGTAAAATTTTTCATGGCCTCGCTATAGGCCCAAGCGTGAAATTTTTTTAAAAAAAAATATGGCCTCACTATATCCCAAAGCGCCAAAATATTAAGCCAAAATATTATATTTTTCATGAGTTCACGTTTTTTTTACTTCAAGTAAAAAAAAAAAATTATTAAAAAAAAGGGGTGGAGTTTTACAAGAGTAGAAAAGATTTTTTTTATAAAAGTATTTTTTAATTTTTTAAGAAAGTGAAGAAGAGTATTTAAAAAAAGGGGAAGAAGAATTTTTTTTAAAAGCCAGTGAAAGACTCTACAACGTCTATGGCATCTAGCAGCAGCAATCAATCTCATATTGAACTCCTCTTACAGGAAAAAGGGACTATGATGTATGGGCCATGAAGATGGCAGTTTATCTCAGATTAGAAGATGCATGGGAATATGTCATGAATGGCTATTCTGAACCAGCAGATGACGCAGCCTATCAAGCCCTATCAAACGGAGAAAAGGATATTGTGCGAATTCATAGGAAGAATGATGCAAAGGCACTCCATCACATAATAAACGCTTTGGATAACAACGTATTTCCAAAGATATGAACTTCATTACATGTTAAAGTAGCATGTGAAACCTTGGCGACTAGTTATCAGGGTGTTGGTAAGGTAGAAACTGCTAAACTCCAAAACCTAAGAAGAGATTTTGAAGATCTAATGATGAAAGAATCAGACTCAGTAGATTCTTTCATGACCCAAGTCATGGAGATTGTTAATCAGCTGAATACCCATGGTGAAAAGATCAAAGATCAAATGGTGGTTGAAAGGGTTTTGAGATCCCTACCCCACAAATTTGACCCAAAAGTTGTAGTGATTGAAGAAGCAAAGCATCTGAGTACTCTCCCTATAGACGAGTTGATCGGATCGCTACTATCATATGAATCCAGAATCAACAGGAATGAAGAGTCCTCTCTGGAGAGTGCTTTCAAACCACAAGTCTGATTCTCATAAGGTAGAGGAAGAGGCATAGGCAGAGAAGGATCAAGAGGAAGAGGCAGAGGTGGCCGAAGTAATGGCAAGGAAGATCAAGATCACGATCATAACCATGAAGGAGGGAACTACGACAAAAAAAGGTCAGATAAATCTAATGTTAAGTGTTATTATTGCGGTAAATTTGGCCATTATGCTCATGAATGTAGAAAGAAAAAGTTTGATCAGGAAAAATAGAATGCTAATATGACTAATACCTCTGAGAATAAAGAAGATATGTTATTTCTTACTTGTCATGTTGCACATGAAAGCCCAAAGGGACTTTGGCTTTTTGATAGTGGCTGCAGTAACCATCTGATGGGTGATAGAGGTCTAATTGCAGACCTAGATGTATCAGTGAAGAAAGATACCAAAGTCGGCATGGATGTGGTAGTTCCAGTTCTTGGAAAAGGAGTGGTCAACATTCTGACCAAACAAGGCCAACAAAAGACAATCACATATGTATATTATGCTCCAGGATTGAAGCATAATCTACTTAGCATTGGGCAACTTACTGAAAATAAATACAGACTTCTCTTTGATGGATCATACTGTGAAATCTATTACAAACCCCCAAATAGACAGTTGATCATCAAAGGAAAACTGAATAGGAATAGGATGTATCCACTAGTCATGAATTGCAATAGCAAGGTAAGCTCTTTTTCCTGAAAAGCCACATGCATGGATGATTATTTGTTATGGAATTTCAGATATGGACATCTTTACTTTGGTGGTCTCAAGTTGTTGTAGCAGAAAGGGATGGTAAAAGGATTACCCCCTATGAAGGAGCAAGCAAACAGTTGTGAGTGTTGCATCATTTACAAAGCAGCATAGGGATAGCTTTCCAAAAGGTATGTCTCGAAGGGCACATGCACCTCTAGAAATTATTCATATTAATTTGTGTGGTCCAATGGAGAAATAGTCAATTCGTGGAAGCTATTATTTTCTTACATTTATTGATGATTTCAGTAGAAAAACATGGGTGTATTTCCTTCATCAGAAGTCTGAAACTTTTGGCAAGTTCAAGGAATTTAAGGCTCTAGTTGAAAAATATAGTGGTTATCAACTCAAAGTATTGAGATTAGATGGAGGGGGAGAGTATGACTCAAAGGAATTTCATGATTACTACAAATATCATGGAATCAAGAGGCATTCACTACAAGATATACACCTCAGCAGAACAGTGTTGCAAAACACAAGAACCAAACCATCATGAATATGGCAAGGAGCATGTTGAAAGGAATAAACTTGTTCCATGATTTTTGGGGAGACACAGTGGCTTGTGTTGTTCATGTGACAAACATATCTCCCACCAAAATTGTGAAAAACAAAGCACTATAGGAAGCATGGACTGGTATGAGTTGTAATATTTCTCATTTCAAAATATTTGGTTGCATTTCTTAATAGCTAAGAAAAAAGATAGATGACAGGAGTGAGAAATGTATCCTTCTTGGATACAGTGAAGAATCTAAAGCCTACAAGCTGTATAACCCTATTACCAAAAAGGTTATCTTCAGCAAAGATGTGTTGTTCAAGGAGGAAGAGTCATGGAATGGAACCACAAACAAGGTTGTGGGAGCTGCAATATGCCAACCAGAAGATGAAAAAGAAGAGTAGCTGATTGGACAACATGGTCTGCTAGCATCTTCACCAGTAGCAAATGCTCCAGCAAGAACACCTAGAAACTCAGTTCGAGGTGAAGCATCAAGTCCGCAATCAGGTAATGAATATGATCACATTAATAGAAAGACTAGAAGATTGGAAGATATTTATGATGAATTGGATGCAAATACCAATTATGCTTTTATTGCCACTGAACCTGTGTTTTATGAAGAGGCAGTAAAAGAAGAGCATTGGGTAAAAGCTATGGACGAAGAGATAGATTCCATTGAGAGATATGGTACATGGGATCTAGCTGACCTGCCAAAAAATAAGAAACCCATTGGTGTGAAGTGGGTCTATAATACCAAACTCAATAAAAAAGGTGATATTGATAGGTACAAGGCAAGGTTAGTATCAAAAGGTTTCTCGCAACAACCAGGAATTGGTTTTGGAGAAAATTTTGCACCAATGGCAAGATTGGACACAGTAAGAGCAATCCTAGAAATAGCAGCACAAAACAGATGGAAAGTGTATCAAATGGACGTCAAGTCGGCATTCTTGAAGAAGAAATTTATGTGGAGCAGCCACACGGGTATGAAATCAAATAACATGAATAAAAAGTTTACAAGTTGAAAAATGCTCTATATGGGCTCAAGAAAGCTCCAAGAGATTGGTAAAGCAAAATTGGTTCTTATCTGATAAAAAATTGTTTATATGTAGATTATATGATTTTTATAGGTTACCTGTCAGTAGATGAGTTCAAGGAAACTATGAAGAAAGAGTTTGAGATGAAAGACCTTGGATTAATGAAGTTCTTTCTTGCTTTAGAGGTAGAACGGTCAGAAAAAAGGTATATTTATTTCTCAAAGTAAATATGCTAATGAAGTTCTTAAGCGATTGAGAATGCTTAATTGCAAACCAACACATACATCAGTGGAAACAAGTACAAAGTTGAACAAAGAAGATGACAGTCCCAAAGTAGATCCAACATTGTTTAAGAGACTTGTAGGAAGTCTCATGTATCTCACAAATACGAGACTAGATATTATGTATGCGGTCAGCTTGATTTCCAGGTTCATGGAGTCTCCCAAAGACTCGCATTGGAAATTTGGTAAAAGGATCTTACGATATGTTGCAGGGAATTCAAGCTATGGAATTCTATACTCAAGAATTGACTATGATGTTTTGACAAGTTTCACTAACAGTACTTTTGCAGGAAGTGTGGACGACATGAAGAGCACTTCTGGTCATGTTTTCCATCTTGGATCAGGGGTGATTTCATGGGAATCCAAGAAGCATCCCATTGTGACACTTTCATCAACAGAAGAAGAGTATGTAGCATCAACATCAACAGCATGTCAAGGAGTCTGGTTATGCAGAATTTTAGAAGGTCTTCAATAGAAACAAGAAGGACCAACAACAATCTATTGTGACAACAATTCAACAATCACTCTATCCAAGAACCATGCTTTTCACCAGAAAATCAAGCAGATTGATACCAAATATCACTTCATAAGAGAACTTGTGATCAATGGTGAATTTCATGTTGAGCATTGTAATTCGATTGACCAATTGGCTGATATATTCACAAATCCATTGGAAAAATAATTTTTTGAAACCCATAGAGATAATTTAGGCATTCTAAAAGCTGCAGTAGTAATTAAGAGGGAGTGCTAGAAATATTAATTACTTATGTTAGCTTAGCTTTAGCTTTAGCTTTTACTTTAGTTCCTATTTACAAGTTCAGTTAATAAAACATGCAACATCATGCAAAATCTAGGTTAGAATTTTTAGGGTTTCCATAAGTGTTTAAATACACATTCAGTTTTGGTTTGTAATGCATTAGTTGATCTTCTATTTATCAATAAATATAGAAGAGCCATAGCTCATTCTGCATAATCTTTGTGTTTCTTTCTTCCTCCATCCTTTAGAAAGTAGTGGTTAAAACAAAAGATATATTTTGGGAAAATAATCTGTTTAACTAGATATCTATCAAGATCTCCCACATACTAACTTCTCTTCATTGAGTTTGGGAAGATCTTCCCACGTGTATAGATAGGAATTGCATCGATTCCTTGATACAAATGTCTAAAATGCCCAAAGTATATTAAGGTATGAAATTAAAATTTGAAAATAAAATAGTATGGTTGCCCTATGTGTATATAGGATAGCTCACATCAAGATATATGTGGAACTAATAAATTGTATTGGGGTTACATTAGATATGATGAGGGGAGTGTGAGAATCATGTGTGAAAAATAATCACCTTATTGACTTATGGAATAAGTAGAGATAGGTGTAAGAGTTAAATATCCGTACACACAATAATTACAAGATATCGTGAGAATGTACTTATTACATAAACTAGTATTTTTCGGTATAATAGCGATCCCATGTAATAACCCAAAACAAATCAACACAAATTTTAAAAAATTTAATAAGTCACTAGTCTTGACATCCTAAGGTTTAACTGGATAAAAAAATCCCATAGTAAAAACCGTAACAAGGGGATCAAATCCGACTAAGAAAAGTTCTTAATGTCCTTCTTAAGTATGTAACACTTAGACGACTAGTTGGGTGCGTTGATCACAAGTTTCCTAGAATTGAATTCTCCCATTGTTGGTTTAGAGATGTAACAGTCCTTCTTATGTTTATGAAGTAAGATGAAAATTCTATAATGTCCTCAATGAAAGGTGAACACCTATCAGGTTAGAAGGGTCTCTCGGCCCCCCCGGTCTTACTTAGCTCTTCGGTGCTAAAACATTACAACCATTTCTTTTTGCAGGTGCAAGGAAAGTGTTAAAATCTAACGCAAGGACATAACTAAGGTAAAATGCCAAAATCCCAAGTCGTTGGGGGTTTATGGTGAATGTATGAAGTTGGATCTACAAGGTCTACTTTCGAAAAACATGGGTTTAAGAGAGGGCCCAAGATATTTCCCTTAAACCCTAACTCTTGTCTCAAAGTTCGCTGGCTTGAAAACTATGCATAACAGTGTTTGGGTCACAAAAGTATTAACGTGAAAAGACCCTCGTAGTTGGCACATTAACTTTTCCGATGTGAACAAACCGATAGTGGAATCCACGTCGAAGCCTGGGTAAATGGGCTCTTAAAAAAAAACCCTCGTCCAACCTTTTGGTTCTGCATTATGTCGTTGTGGTTTTTTTGGAAGAGCACTCTGGGGTTTCATCCCTGGTGAGGGTGCTCAGGTCACGCTACCAACCTAAGCTTAGCTCGAGTATCAATGGCTGCCCTTCGAGCGTTTGAGCGAGGGAATGGTCTCTAAGTTACTGCGTTAAATGTTGCATTGTAAATTCTTACTTCTGGTGCTGTAACAATTGTTAAACAACATGCTAATTTATCTTTTGTGGCATGGCAGGGGAAACGTTGTAGTAGTTGGGCATATTCTAAAGGAGGTGGCGACTATCAGAAGGCAACTGCTCGAGCGTTGGACCATGGTAAGACCTGGGGTACCAGGCTTAATCTCGTCTTGTGTATTAGTTGTGTTTTCATTTTTCACAAGGGGCATGAATAATAAGACGCAGAGGCTGGGGAGGTACAAGGAGTTTTTTAGCCCATCCTGAGTTTCCCACTCGCCAGCATCTAACTGTTTTGGATGAGAGAGATGCCAAAATGAGGATATGTTTAACCCCGTTGATTTATGTTTTAGTCAGTTCAAGTTATGGATAAATTTCACGGTATGCTTGGGGCAGATTCTGTTGCCAAGAAGTCTTATTTCATGTTTTTCTTTAGTAACAATGACCGGGACTGTTTGTAATCGTTGTTGTGGGAAAAATCACTATAACCCTATCCAAGGAATTTTATTACTTAAATTTAATTGTGGGATATCTTCCAGATGACCCTAATTGTCGCTCCATCCTTCCTTCCTTTTTAAAAGAACTGTTGTTAGTTTTAAAACGTTGTATAGTACATGTTTCCTATTCTTTCAAGCCTATGCTGTGATGTTATGACTGTTTGTGTCTGAGGTTCAAGAAGTAAGAGTTAAAAATCCGTAAAGAAGATTTTCCAAAGTTATTCCTCAGAATTCTGTTGACTGTATTAACGCCTAGGTTATGAAAAGGATACGCCTGCTAGAGCTAGATCTAAATCGAAATAGTTGGTTATCAAATGTAGAGTTTAAATGTTTAAATGCTTATCTACATTTCATTATTAAAGGAGTTATTCCTTTGTTGGGTTCTATGCATCGTTTATAATTTTAGCTATGAGGCAAAGGGCGTGTGGTCATAAATTAAAGGAACGTGGCCTCTATACATGGTTCCCTGAAGTCCATTTCTTGTGAAAAATGTATAACTCTTTTATTTTTCAGTGTAATTTTTGGAAAATCCATGATTGTAAAGAGTCTAGGAAGAATTAGTGTTATCATTGAAAAGAGATCCAATACTAACATTTTCTTCATAATTTGCTTAAGAGTTGAAAAGAGATCCAATACTAACGTTTTCGTCATAATGTGCTTAAGAGTTGAAAAGAGATCCAATACTAACGTTTTCTTCATAATGTGTTCAAGAGTTGAAAAGAGATCCAATGCTAATGCTTTCTACAACAGGTATAAATAATAGTTAATATATATATTTTTATATTATATAATGTAAGAATTATCTATTATCTCATGCAAGGTTTAGGGCATGCTGCCTGGAAATCCTTAGGGAATTCTCTCCTTGTATAAGGGTTTTAGGAGATTTCTCCAAAACTATGTTTTAGTAAATGCGAGGGGTTAAAGCCAAGCTACTTCCATTAATAAACAAAATAATTTATTCAAAATAAAAGGAACCCAATTTAACAATAACCAGAAAGTGACGTTTCACCTAACAAGCTCTGATCTATAAATTCGACTCTAGTCGATCAGGGTTTCATTTTACCCCAGATCTATAAACAATACCGATCTAGGTTTAAATTTAAAGATCCCAACAACTTGAACCATGGATCTGCATTTTTAAACAAATCTCTAGAAAATGTGAGAGTATAGATTTCTTGGAATGTATGAAAATCTTACAGGACCGTATGCTATTAAATAGGTCTAAGAGATTAGTTACTAATATGTATGGCAAGCTCACATATCTATAAAAAAATTCAGATTAGTGAGATCAATGAAAATTATACGAAATCTGTAGGATATTAGGTTAGAGAGATCTATTAAAAAAAAAGGATTGAATCCACAGTTATCTTGAACAAAAATAAACCTATGATAAGATCTAGTCTAACCGTTTACTGAATCACCTATTACAACAATGGATTTGCACATTACAAATTAGGTGGATCATCCGTAACTCATTAACAAGAATGAAAAAAAATGCATTAAGTTAGAAATAACTGAAACTTGATTAAAATACTTATCAGTAAATTTATTGCAGACTAACTGACTGAGGAGCTTCCACGTTCCTTGCAACCTTAGACCGCAATCCGTGCCTGGATTTTTCTACCGGTCACCCCCGAGCCAAGCTAAGCATAACAAGAATCTAAAAAGGCCTATGGTATTTTTCTATCTCTTTTACTACATCAGAGTGTCCACAAGGTTAATTTATCATCCTATTTGGTGTGAGTCCATCTGAATGACATTTCCCATGCAATGATAATATAGCCCTCTCAGGATGGTCCCTTATGTTGGACACACTAGGTTTCAGTACTCTAGTGTTGAGCGCTCAGACTCATGACTGGACCCTTTTCAATGTACTTGGAAAGCGTGCGCATACAACATTACCTTCTCTGCTATTTATAATTTTTGGGGCAAGGTTGTTAGGAATTTTTGGTTTAAATGACTCTGTTATCTAACTGACACCTAGGAGATTCAATTTTCTTTATCTTTAATTAATATTTCTTTATTTTAATCCTCACAGTTCATTTTAAATCTTTAATTAATTTAATTTGGACTTTTACTCACCTATCAGCTAGTTTAGACTTTAGTTGTAGGCTATTGACCCATCTAGATTCTTGCATGCTCAGCTTCTCTTTGAGTGGTAGTCCCAGTCAGTTTAAAAGAATGAAATAATAATAAGTCATATTTTTAAAATAATTATTGGTTCACTTGATGCTCCAGAGCCCCTAGCTCAACATCAGTCATTTAGTTCAAGTCGAAGTGCTCCAGATCTTCTCAGCTCAGCACTCACCCAACTACTAGTGCTTCTCGAGGCCCCTTGGCTCATGCACGTGTCACACATAGTCAAGTTTATTACAACGCAAATAAAATAATATTGAAAACAATAAAACAGTCTTTTCTCGAGATGTTACATCCCTCCCCGCTTAGAACAACACCGCCCCGGTGTTAAAGACTTGAACTGAAACCATGAAAGAAGGAGGGGTAGGCCTCTTTCATTTCGGTCTCATTCTCCTAGGTAGCCTCTTCAGGCTTGAAATGTTTCCACTGCACCTTTAGTTTGACAATGGTTCACTTTATGAGTGATACCTCTCTGTTTTCCAGTATGTGAAGAGGTTCAGACAAAAATTCCCCTTCGGGTTCTACCTGTAACAAAGACCAATCAATCACATGTTTAGAATCGTGAACATATTTCTTAAGTAAGGATATATGGAAAACATTATGCACTTTTATATGTGCAGGTAGTGCCAAATCATAGGCCACTGGTCCCCTATTGGCCAGTATTTCGAAGAGCCCACAAAAACGTGGAGCTAATTTTCTGCATTTTCCCAAACTTAAAGAAGTCCTTTTCGCTTTGACCTTTAAGTATACATGCTCGCCAACTTGATATTCCTTGTACTGTCATTTTTTGTCTGCATAAATCTTATGCCTATCCTGTGCCTCTTTTAAATTCTGTTGTACCTTTACAACCAGCTGCTCCAGATCTTTTAAGAGGTCTGGTTCCAAGATAAGTTGATTCACCGGGCTGTCCCAGGTGACCGGGGTTCTGCATTTCCTGCGATACAGTATTTCAAACAGGCTCATTTTAGTTGAAGCTTGAAAATCGTTATTGTATGAAAACTATGGAAGGTGTAAATACTCCTCCCATTTGTTGGGATTGTTCATGACATACATCCTGAGCATGTCCCCAAGGATTTGGTTGACCCGCTCTATTTGTCCATCTGTTTGCGGATGGCAAGCAGTGCTAAATTGTAGTTGTGTTTCTAAGCCAGAAAACAAGGCTCTCCATAAATTACTTGTGAATTTTGTGTCCCTGTCAGAGATGATGGCCTTAGATATTCCATGCAGCGTAAAAATCTCTTTTAAAAATATATCTACAGTATTTACAACTTTATGAGTGGACTTAACCGGAATAAAATGCACAGACTTAGACAACTTTTCAACCACCACAATGATTGAGTCATTATGTTTCTTTCTTTTTGGCAATCCTGTGATAAAGTCCATGCTGATTACTTCCCATTTCCACTCTAGAATGGGTAAGGGTTGTAGCAGCCCTGATGGATGTTGATGCTCAGCCTTTACCAATTGGCATTCTTGACATTTTGCGATAATTAATGCGATATCGGATTTAAATTTTGGAAAAAAATGAAATTTCTTAATGGCAGATATCATTTTTTGATATCCTTGATGTTCAGAATATGGTTTCTGGTGAAATTCGATTAATATATCAAACCTGATATTTCCACTGTCGGGAACGTACAGCTTGTCCTTTGACCAAAGTAGTTTTGTATCGTCAATTTTGTAGTCTTTCTGCTGTACAAACAACCTATCTTCTTGTATTTTCTGCACTATTTCAATGTAAAAGTGATCATTTCTGCTTGATGTCCTGATTTTATCAAGCAGGTCAAAACTGGTCTGACTTACTATTATGTTGTGTATTTGGCGAATTCTATGGTTTAGTGCGTCTGCAATCTTCTTCTCCTTTCCCTTGATGTGTTTTAGCTCAAATTTGTACTCACTAAGGAAAGCCATCCATCTAGCCTGTCTAGCATTTAAATTAGGTTGGTCAAAAAGATATTTCAAAATCATGTTGTCTGTTTTAAGAAGGAATTTCTTTCCAATCAAATAGTGTCTCCACATTTTTAGTGCATGGATAATGGTAGCCTGTCACGTACCCAATTTCTGAAATTATTATTTTATTGGCAAAATACTTTATGTTAAATTTTAATTGCAAAGTTTTGTAATTATGAAAAAGTTTGGTCAAGGTTGAATGTAATTACTGATTTATTATTATTTAATAAATTAAAGTAGGAGACAAACACCCAGGGGAATTGTTAAATGAGTGTTCATTGACCCACTAGGAGGAATGGAAGCTGTTAGAAAGCAAGGGACAAATGGCAGCAATTGCACTTCACCACTAGCTGTTGGTTATGGGACAACTACCCCTACAAATGTGGCATTATTGCCCAAGTGGAGGGGGTGAGCAGGCAGTTCATTTAATGACCAGTTAACAACTGAAAAGGCCTAGGCAGCCTACAAAAGGAAAATTCGAATTGAGCAGGCAGCTCTTACACACAATATTTTCTGCAGAAATATTCCTCATGTACATCAGGTGATGACTGAGAGATTCGAATAGGGTGGCTATGTGAGTGCAATGTAAGTCTACAAATTATACGAAGAAGGAGAACCAGAGGTGCTGGTGTAGGTCCCTTTGACTGCTAAGTCTTAAAGATTGGATAACTATTACTACTGCAAGTTGAGGTCCTAAGCTTCTAGGTTTGTTCCTCCTAGTGATTCATTGAGCAGGCTCGGGGGTCCTAAGGCAAGTAACTTGGCTGTCTTCAGGAATTGGCTGGGTGGAACAGGCTTCTTGGGCTGTTTATTTCCCTACATAATTACTCCAGGTTTTACTGTTTCCTAATTTGTTTCAGTTAATAGTTCTGTTTAGTAAAAATTATAAACTATGTTTTGTAAAAGAATTGATTTCTGATTTTGTTTAAGTCTGAATCATAAGTTTAATGAAAATTTGAATTGATAATCCATCTCTACATTTTTCCACATGCTGTTATTTGCATCGTACTCTAGTATAGAGAAGCAATTTAAATATAGATGAAAGATGTGCACATTGCCAGTGATTAGACAGATAAGTACAGTAATTGATATGTTTTTCAATTTATGCTCTATAACTAACATAATGAAAAATTACTGTATAAGTATCTAAAATAATATAGGATATTTTATTTATTTCATGTAAAACAATTATTGTTTAACCTCTGCACACAAACATATTGGTTTTCTTATCTCTACTATTTACATAGTAAATAAATGTAATTCAAAACTTTCATATATTATATCTTCAAATAAATAGTATTGTTATTGATTACTATAAGCTGCAAATATTAACCAATACACAGTCTTCTTGTTTTCACACACACACTTTGTATCTTCACAAATTCTCCTGTTAGAATACTTTTATCAATTATTTGAGTAGTATTAGAAACTGGAAACATTGTAAACCCTATCTTGTTTACAACCATCGTATTTTTCTATTGCATGACAAACTATGGACAATATTTAAAGCATGGATTCGTCTCATTTATAAAAGCCTTAGACAGTATTTCCAAGACCTTGTCATCATCGTTTTCAACAGTAAACCAAAACACGATCTACACACTCATGTTCAAAATTACAGTTTAACAACCCTAGTTTTTACTTGAGGGTTTTTCTGGAGTTTTTCATACAAAAACATCTTTTTCAAATCAAAGAAAAACTAGAATTTGGGAATAGTCCCTTTTCATTTTCTTTTATAATTGAAAAACTACTTCATCATTTCCAAACACACAGGGTTCATCAACTAAGAAAATGCATACAGTTTTTACATGCTTGATAGACATTATCATTTACACAGTAACCAAGCGCATAGTAGAAAACAACATTTTCCATTACAGAGAATAAAAACATAGTATACAGAGTTTAACGAGCTTCGGCTCTAAATTCTTATTCATTAAAATTTAACCCAAAAAATTTCTGAGTTCAAGTCTTGGACCTATCACAAGTTCCAGCTTTACAAAGAAAGCATTAACATACCAAATCGAAATTACATTTTCAAACAGAAACTACATAGGGTTTATCCCACCTCTAGCATTCAAACGAGTATTAAAACTCTCAACATTGACGAGCTAGACATAAAAAATAGGCCGAGTATCATTTAAACACATGAGGGTCTTTTCCCCGTACTAGTTTTCACTTCAATACAAAATTTTCTTCAAAGAAACTCGACTGATAGACAACACCAAATGCATGGTGGAACATTTTGTTACTCATTTCATCGAATCATCTTCAACCAAGACCAAATGGGAACCTACGAAGGGTTTGAGACCACCAGAGCTTACCGGAATGGAGGCTTGCTATCCATTTCCAAACCCTTGCTCAAGTGTTTCTTCGAATCCTGTATCTGTCACAAAAAATTCCGAGAGTTAGACTTTTGAACAGTATAAGTTATAAGTTGAACCGTTCAATTCCTTTTAGTTTTGAAATGCTTACCTTCGCAACAGCGACCGAACTCCACACTTTTCAACAGCAAACAACGAGCTCCATGTGTGGATCGAGACCAGGATACCTTTCCTTCTTTACAGAAGTGTTTTCTTCCACCGAGACTACACTCTATCAACTCGACAGCATATCAAACTGATTTTGGAAGACACTACATTCTATAACAACACCATGGCAGTGAGACACAAACTGTAACTACCAACCTAACCCTACAGGTCTTGAGGTTGAATCCTCTTTACATTTCCTCTAAACCCTAACATTCAGTAGCCTGTCGGCCTCATTACCTGAAATGCTAGTGAAACAATGACACACATTAAATCTCCATCAACCATCACAACGACGAGATGCTAGGGTTGCATCCAACATCCCAAATTCAAAACGATCAACGATGACAGGAGTGCCAGCAAGATTACCTTGGGTCGAACAACCATTGCATTTATTACTTCATCATTATCATAAGCATGGTCTTGCCACCATTTCTCATGGTGGATCACTCAAATAGCTAGCTCGGAGGAGTTAAAACATGAAAACCACACACAGTGACTTTCGCTGACACTATTTCATTACTTTGCATTATGTGGAAGTGTTAACAGTCCCCGTCACCATGGAGTATGGGACAGCCATTTGTTGCAGGACTGATACGCTACTCCATACCAGCTCGATGCGCATGCCGAGCTTTAAAAACCCATCAACCTGTCCAGTCAATATTAAATTACATGTTAGTACCATATGTATATTAATCGACATAGTTTCCAAGTTTAAGTTTACGATTAGATTATTGGTGTTATATTTTATTAATATGTAAAGTTTATATAGTTTCAAATTTTGTTTATAATCAAAGTATTAACATTTTGTTTCATTATATGTATGTTTTACATTGTGGACGTTGGTTATTTATAAGCCACACGGATTATAAACACTATATGTAGTTAAACATTGTAAAATTATAGTTTAGGTTAGTCAAAGTATAAGGATTATACTGTTAGGCTTGTAATTTTATTTATTGTGTATATTTCTTCATAGTTCTCATACTTGCAAATATTAAAAGGATAGAGTTTGCATTTGTTTTGGTATTTTAATCTAATCCAATGTTAGGTATTAGCACAAAAAATATGTTAATACTATGTACTTCATACTCTAACTTCTTAATGCAAGCATTTAATGGCTTCAACTATACAATTACTACTTTGGTACTATGCAAATATTAATTACCTTAAAATGACGACAAAATGGAAAACCATGACAACGTCGATGGTCACGACAACGAACTTAACAGCATGATGATTTAATAGACGACATTGTTTTTAACATTGATGAGTTGTAAGACAGCTTTGAAAACAGTAAGCAAAACTATGTAGTTCATACTTGCACACGTTTTTTGTTTCGCAAAAGATTTCATAGCATTTATTATTTCGACATTGAATTGAATTATAGATGTACTCTTAAACTATGCAGTCATTGAACTTCTTACCTGTTGTCTACACATAGAAACATTTCAAATGCCTTAGCGTTACAGCTATGTAAACTCCAGGGTACCTTATAGGGCACCCTTGGACACCAATGAAGCAAAATGTCAGTGTCTTATCAAAAGAAAAGTATCGCATCATATTTCTAACCTTTCAGTGCATTTATTACTTTAAGCACGTTTGTCTAGAGTGTGTTAAGTTGTCATTATCAAAATGTTTCTAACTCAGAAATTAAATTATGTTTAGTACAAAACAAATTCTTAATCAATGTTGTCGTAATCAAACATTTATTATTCCATAGTTATAATTATCTTATTTAATGCTATTTTAAAAGTTTTAAATTTTTATGAAAAATCGGGATGTTACATGTGGTATCAGAGCTTATGTTCAAACTCTAGGACTCAAAAGGGTCCAAGAAACACGCAACATAAATTGTATTACAGCAGAAAATCTTACTAATTAAAATTTTAACTATGGTATTATATAGAATTACTTTAAGTTACAGGTATGGAGAACTCATCTGAACAGGTAGAAGATAGATTTCAACCAAATAGCCATAGCTCGGGACAACACTATGCAGAAGAAGGCCACGGTGAATTGAATGATAGTTTGTCAGAATTGTTACGTGCGTTTCATGAATTAAAGGCACAAATTAGATCTGTGAAACAAGACAATGAAAGAATTCTTCAGGCACAAGAACAATTAAACCAAGCACTGTTTGAACAGTGCCCAATCGATGAAGATGAGAGAGATAATGAAGATATCTCCAAGGTTGAGGATCTGCCTCATGGTAACAAAGTAAGAAAATAAAAACTAATGATGTGAGCAACAGTTCAACATCATCAGGAGAGGCTATTGAAGTACGTAAAAAGAAACATAACTATTCAAGCGATAGTAGTAGGGGAGATTATAAACCCAGAAAGAAAAGCCATAAAGAGTATGAACAAATTTCTGGGGAGTTCAAAAAGAATAGACCTCCAACTTTCAATGGAGAAACTGAGAAGGGAGAGACAGCTGAAGCATGGTTTTCCGGTATGAAAAAATATTTCCAGATTTATAGCTATTCAGAGTCCTTGAAAGCAAAAATGTCTATATATAACTTGACTGGAAAAGTGGATATTTGGTGGGAGGACATCAAGAGAGTAAAGGGCATCAAGGATAAATATGTAAACTAGAGTACTTTTAAACGATACTTTAAGAAGAAGTTTTTATCTGAACAGTACTATGAAGAAAAATCTAAAGAGTTCTATGATTTGAAGCTGGGAGGTATGAACATGAAGGAAATGAACAGTAAATTTCTAATCTTACCGAGATATGTACCATACCTCATAGAAGAAAAACCAAAAATTCAAAGATACTTGAGCTGCCTACCTTTCAATATTAAGGACATAATCGAGTATGACAGTCCTAAGACCTTGGAAGAGGCTATGAGAAAAGAAGTTTTCTGTTATGACACAAATCGGAAAAAAGAAGGAATGTCAAATTGGAAAAGTCATAAGCCCAACAATTTTGAGCTGAAAAAGAAAAATTTAAGGTTCAGTGGAAATTCCGGTTTCCAAAAGAAAAATTTTCAGAATCAGAATTATCAAGGGAATAATTCCAAAAACAATCAACATCAGAATTCTACAGCACCTAGAAATGCTCCTAATAATACCAAGACCAATGAACAAAAGGCACCCATCAAATGTTTCGAGTGTCAAGGTCCTCACTATGCGTCAGAATGTCCCAAGAGGAAGCGGACAGCTAACAACATCAACTCTATTCAGACTGAACCTACTATTGGAGACGTGGTGAGGGCGATGCCCAGAATCAATGCAGCACTTGACAACAGGCAAGCAGATCATCAAATCTCCATGGTAGAGACTGAGTTTATGTTACAAAATCATTCTATTACTATTTTAATTGACCGAGGTGCTAGCTTAAGTTATATATCACTAGATATAGTGGAAAGTCTTAAATTAAAAACAGAAAAGTTCAGTAAATCTTGGTTAGTTAGACTAGCAACTGGAACAAAGAGGAAAGTATCAGATTTTATAGAAAGATGTGCTTTATCCATAAATCAATTACAGACACAAATCAAGTTGAATATTTTACCTTTAGGATCTTATGATATTATAATCGGGATGGATTGGTTAGAAACCCATCATGTCATTTTGAACTGCTATGAAAAAAAGTTTTACATGTTTAAATGAAGAAGGAAAAATTGTAGAAGTAAAAGGTATCCCAAGAAAGGTAACTCTTAGACAGATTTCAGCCATGCAAGTTAAGAGGGCAGTTAGGAAATGATGTCAATTGTTTGTAGTAAATGTAGTAAATGATGAATTTATTTGTAAGAAGGACAAACTGAAATTAGAAGACATACCTGTCCTAAAATATTTTAAGGATGTATTTGCTGAGGAGATTCCAGGACTACCTCCTAAAAGAGATCTAGATTTTACCATCGAGTTAATACTAGAAGCAGTACCAAATTCTAAAGCTCCATACAGAATGAATATACTGGAATTAAACTAATTGAAATGACAGTTGAAGGAACTGATTGATAAGAATTATATAAGACCCAACGTGTCTCCTTGGGGAGCACATGTCATCTTTATTAATAAGAAAGATGGAACCCTAAGACTGTGCATAGATTATCGCCAACTTAATAAGATGATAATCAAGAATCGGTATCTGTTGCCCCGCATAGACGATCTATTTTTTCAGCTGCGTGGAGCAACAATATTTTCAAATATTGATCTAAGATTAGGATATCATCAAGTGCGGGTTAAGGATGAAGATATTTTCAAGACAACTTTCAGATTTCGGTATGGACATTACGAGTTTGTAGTCATGCCATTTGGCTTGACTAATGCCACGGTTGTATTTATGTGTTTGATGAATAATATTCTGCACAAATACTTAGACAAGTTTATTGTTGTGTTTATAGATAACATTTTAGTGTATTCTAAAAGTAAATAAGAGCATGATGAACATCTACGGATTATCTTACAAGTTCTGAGAGATGATCAACTATATGCTAAGTTTAGTAAGTGTGACTTCCACAAGGACAAAATTCAGTATCTAGGACACATAATTTCTAAAGAAGGAATCTCAGTTGACCCCGATAAGGTAAGTGACATTAATGATTGTTGGATTCCTAAGGATGTGTGGGATGTAAGATCATTTATGAGCATTACTGGATATTACAGAAAATTTATAGAGGGTTTTTCGAGGATTGCCAACCCCATAACTTCCTTACAGAAGAAAGGGAAGAAATTTGTGTGGGATCAAAAATGTTCAGACAGTTTTAAGAAGTTAAAGGAATTGTTGACTACAACACCTATTCTAAGGATAGCAGATCCTAATAAAGATTTCATAGTTTACACAGATGCTTGTAATGATAGAATCGGTGGAGTCCTAACACAAGAAGGGCATGCGGTGGCATACGAATCAAGAAAGCTAAAAGTACATGAAAATAATTACTCCACTTACGATTTAGAGTTATTAGTTGTAATTCATGCTTTAAAAATGTGGCATCACCACCTTATTGGCAGAAAATTCACCTTATTGATAGACAACATGGGTTTGAATTATTTATTAGATCAGAAAAATCTGAACGCTAGACAAGCTAGATGGTTAACTTTCTTAAGTGAGTATGATTTCGAAATTCAGCATATTAAAGGGAAAGAGAACAAGGTTGCAGATGCATTGAGTCGTAAGGCAAAACTGAATTTTATTTAAGCCATCAATACTTACCCAATAGATTTAGAAAATCAGATCTTTGAAAACAGTGAAACGGATGAAGAATACCAAAAATTGAAGGAAAAGACAGCAAACAACAGTTCTGAAAATTCTATGGCAGACAAAATCACGGAAAATGGACTATTGCTATACAAAAACAGATTGTATGTACCTAACATATCAGAAATAAAAATTCTGATTTTAAATGAGATGCACAAAATCCATTATTCTTGCCATCAAGGTTATCAGAAGACCATTACTATGCTAAGGAAAGAATACTATTGGCCCAAAATGAAAGATGAAGTAGCAGAGTACATAGCTAAATGTTTGGATTGTCAAAAAGTGAAAGTTGAACACCAACATCCTGTCGGATTGTTACATCCATTACCTATACCAAGTTGGAAATGGGAAGTAATAAGCATAGACTGTATTACTGGACTACCCAAAAATTAGAAACAAAATGATTCTATCATGGTGGTAGTAGACAAACTGTGCAAAGCAGCACACTTTATACCTGTAAAGACTACTCATAAAGCTCGAGACATTGCAGAAATCTTCATGAAGTAGATTTTTCGACTACATGGGATACCAAAGGTGATAATTTCAGACCGTGACTCTAAGTTTACTGGAAACTTTTGGAGGTCATTGTTCAAAGGGTTGAATACAACCTTAAATTTCAGCACTGCATTTCATCCACAAACGGATGGACAGACAGAAAGGGTAAATCAAGTTTTGGAAGACTTACTGAGAATGTATGTTAAGGATCAGCCTAGTAAGTGGGAAGACTACTTACACTTAGTAGAATTTGCATATAATAACCATTATCAGGCATCATCCAAACTTAGCCTATTTGAAATTCTTTATGGTAGGAAATGTGATACACCTGTTTCTTGGAATGACCCAGTAAATAGAGTTGTTTTAGGACCTGAATTGTTGCAGGAATTAGAACTAATTGTGAAACAGGTACAAGAAAATTTAAAAGCACCCAAGATAGGTAGAAGAGTCAAGCAGATTTAAAAAGGACTCATAAAGAGTTCCAGGTTGGTGAACATGTATTCCTCAAGGTAAGACCGAAAAAGAGTTCATTGAAATTGGGAAGCTGTGCCAAATTGGCACCCAGGTATTGTGGTCCTTTTGAAATATTGTCCAGGGTTTGACCAGTGGCATACCAATTGGCCTTGCCACCAAATTTAAAAATACATAATGTTTTTCATATATCATCTTTAAAGAAGTATGTACACGATGCTACTCATGTTGTAAACTGGAATGATGTACAGGTGGGACAAGACGAAGATTTTTAGGTGGAACCGGACTGTATCCTTGAAAGGAGGAAAACTCTGCTCTAGAATCGCACCATTGGGAAAGTGAAGGTGCAATGGAAGCACCTTAGCCTTGAAGAGGCAACCTGGGAGTTGGAGAGTAGCATGCAGGCAGCATACCCAACCCTATTTCAGGAACACTCAGGGAGTGATTGACCAACATCGAGGACGATGTTGAGACTTAAGGGGGGGTGTATGTCACCTACTCAATTTCTAAAATTATTATTTTATTGGCAAAATACTCTATGTTAAATTTTAATTGCAAAGTTTTGTAATTATGACCAAGTTTCATCAAGGATGAATGTAATTATTGAATTATTATTATTTAATAAATTAAAGTAGGAGACAAACACCCAAGGGAACTATTAAATGAGTGTTCACTAACCCACTAAGAGGAATGGAAGCTATTAGAAAGCATGGGACAGATGGTAGCAATTGCACTTCACCACTAGTTGTTGGTTATTGGACAACTACCCCTACAAATGTGACATTATCCCCCAAGTGGAGGGAGTGAGAAGGCAGCTCATTTAATGACCAGTTAACAACTGAAAAGGCCTAGGCAGCCTACAAAAGGAAAATTCGAATTGAGCAGGCACCTCTTACACACAATATTTTCTGCGAAAATATTCCTCATGTAAATCAGGTGATGACTAAGAGATTCGAATAGGGAGGCTATGTGAGTGCATTGTAAGTCTTCAAATTATTCGAAGAAGGAGAACCAGAGGTGCTAGTGCAGGTCCCTTTCACTGTTAAGTCTTAAATACTGGATAGCAATTACTACTGCAAGTTGAGGTCCTAAGCTTCTAGGTTTCTTCCTCCTGGTGGTTCAGTGAATAGGCTCGGGGGTCCTAAGGCAATTAACTTGGCTGCCTTCAGGAATTGGTTGGGTGGAACACGCTTTTTGGGATGTTTGTTTCCCTACAGAATTATTCCAGGTTTTACTGTTTCCTAATTTATTTCAGTTAATAGTTCTGTTTAGTAAAAATTATAAACTCTGTTTTGTAAAAGAATTGATTTCTGATTTTGTTTAAGTCTAAATCATAAGTTTAATGAAAATTTGAATTGGTAATCCATCTCTACATTTTTCCACATGCTGTTATTTGCATCGTACTCTAGTATAGAGAAGCAATTTAAATATAGATGAAAGATGGGCAGATTTCCAGTGATTAGACAGATAAGCACAGTAATTGATATGTTTTTCAATTTATGCTCTATAACTAACATAGTGAAAAATTACTATATAAGTATCTAAAATAATATAGGATATTTTATTTATTTCATGAAAAACAATTATTGTTTAACCTTTGCACAAACACATATTGGTTTTCTTGTCTCTACTATTTACATAGTAAATAAATGTAATTCAAAACTTTCATATATTATATCTTCAAATAAATACTATTGCTATTGATTACTATAAGCTGCAAATATTAACCAATACACAGTCTTCTTATTTTCACACACACACTTTGTATCTTCACAAATTTTCCTGTTAGAATACTTTTATCAATTATTTCAGTAGTATTAGAAAGTGGAAACATTGTAAAGCCTATCTTGTTTACAACCATCATATTTTTCTATTGCATGACAAACTGTGGGCAGTATTTGAAGCATGGATTCGTATCATTTATAAAATCCTTAGATAGTATTTCCAAGACCTCATCATCATCGTTTTCAACAGTAAATGAAAACACGATCTACACACTCATGTTCAAAATTACAGTTTAACATCCCTAGTTTTTACCTGAGGGTTTTTTTGGAGTTTTTCATACAAAAACATATTTTTCAAATCAAAGAAAAACTAGAGTTTGGGCGTAGTCCCTTTTCAATTTATTTTACAGTTGAAAAACTACTTCATCGTTTCCAAACACATAGGGTTCATCAACTAAGAAAATGCATACATTTTTCACATGCTCGACAAACATTATCATTTACACAGTAACCAAACGCACTGTAGAAAACAACATTTTCCATTGTAGAGAATAAAAACATAGTATACAAAGTTTAACAAGCTTCAGCTCTAAATTCTTATTCATGAAAATTTAACCCAAAACATTTCTGAGTTCAAGTCTCAGACCTATCACAAGTTCCAGCTTTACAAAGAAAGCTTTAACGTACGAAATCAAAATTACATTTTCAAACAAAAACTACAAAGGGTTTATCCCCACCTCTAGCATTCAAACGAGTATTAAAATCTCAACATTGACGAGCTAGACATCAAAAATAGGCCGAGTATCATTTAAACACACAAGGGTCTTTTCCCTGTACTAGTTTTCACTTTAATAAAAAACTTTCTTCAAAGAAACTCGACTGATAGACAACGCCGAATGCATGGTGGAAGATTTTGTTACTCATTGCATTGAATCATCTTCAACCAAGACCAAATGGGCACCTACGAAGGGTTTCAGACCACCGTAGCTTACTAGGAATGGAGGCTTGCTATTCATTTCCAAACCCTTTCTCATGTCTTCCTTTGAATCTTGTATCTGTCACAAAATTTTTTGAGAGTTAGACTTTTGAACAGTATATGTTATAAGTTGAACCATTCAATTCCTTTTAGTTTTGAAACACTTACCTTCACGACATCGACCGAACTCCACACTTTTCAATAGAAAACGACAAGCTCCATGTGTGGACCGAGACCAGGATACCTTTCCTTATTTACATAAGTGTTTTCTTCCACCGAGACTTAGAAACAAAACTGCAATCTATGAACTCGACAGCATATCAAACTGATTTTGGAAGACAATACCTTCTATCACAATGCCATGGCAATGAGACACAACCTGCAACTACCAACCTAACCCTACAGGTCTTGAGGTCGAATCCTCTTTACATTTCGTCTAAACCCTAACATTTAGCAGCCTATGAGCCTCGCTGCCTGAAATGCTAATGAAACAATGACAAACATTAACCCTCCATCAACCATCACAACAACTAGATGCTAGGGTTGCATCCAACGTCCCAGATTCAAAACGATCAACGATGATAGGAGTGTTAGTGAGATTACCTTGGGTCGAACAACCATTGCATTTATTACTTCATCATTATCACAAGCACGGTCTCGCCACCCTTGCTCATGGTGGATCGCTCAAATAGCCATCTCGGAGGAGTTAAAACATGGAAACCACACATACTGACTTTCGCTGACACTATTTCATTGCTTTGCATTACGTGGAAGGGTTAACAGTCCCCGTCACCATGGAGTATGGGATGACCATTTATTGCAGGACTGATACCCTACTCCATGCCAACTCGATGCGCATGCCGAGCTTTAAAAACCCATCAACCTATCCACTCAATATTAAATTACATGTTATTACCAAATGTATATTACTCGACATAGTTTCCAAGTTTAAGTTTATGAATTAGATTATTGGTGTTATATTTTATTAATATGTAAAGTTTATATAGTTTCAAATTTTGTTTATAATCAAAGTATTAACGTTATGTTTCATTATATGTATCTTTTACATTGTGGACGTTGGTTATTTATAAGCCACAAGGCTTATAATTACCATATGTAGTTAAACATTGTAAAATTATAGTTTAGGTTAGTCAAAGTATAAGGATTATAATGTTAGGCTTGTAATTTTATTTATTGTGTATATTTCTTCATAGTTCTCATACTCACAAATATTAAAAAGATAGAGTTTGCATTTTTTTTGGTATTTTAATCTAATCCAATGTTAGATATTAGCACAAAAACTATGATAATACTATGTACTTCATACTCTAACTTCTTAATGCAAGAATTTAATGACTTTAGCGATACAATTACTACTTTGGTACTATGCAAATATTAATTACCTTAAAACAACGACAAAATGACAAACCATGACAACGTCGATGGTCACGACAATGAACTTAACAGCATGATGATTTAATAGACGACATTGTTTCTAACATTGATGAGTTGTAAGACAGCTTTGAAAACAGTAAGCAGAACTATGTAGTTCATACCTAGAGATATTTGTTGTTTTACAAAATATTTCATATTATTTTATTATTTCGACGTTGAATTGAATTACACACGTACTCTTAAACTGTGCAGTCATTGAACTTCTTACCTGCCGTCTGCACATAGAAACATTTCAAATGCCTTAGCATTGCAGCTAAGTAAACTCCAGGGTACCTTGTAGGACACCCTTGGACACCAATAAAGCAAACTGTTAGTATCTTATCAAAAGAAAAGTATCGCATCATATTTCTAACCTTTCATTGCATTTATTACTTTAAGCACGTTTGTCTAGAGTGTGTTAAGTTGTCATTATCAAAATGTTTCTAACTCATAAATTAAATTATGTTTAGTACGAAAAAACTTCTTAATCAATATTTTCGTAATCAAACATTTATTATTCTGCAGTTATAATTATCTTATTTAATGCTATTTTAAAAGTTTTAAATTTTTATGAAAAATCGGGATGTTACACAGCCATTTCTAGGTCATGAGTTGGATAGTTCTTTTCATGATCCTTCAGTTTCTGTGACTCGTAACAAATTACGAAGTCATTTTGTATAAGGAATCCTCCAAGCCCTTCTTTACTTGCATCAGTGCAAACCACAAAGTCTTAGTTCGGATCTGCGATCCTTAATATGGGCGCAGTTGTTAGCAACTGTTTCAGCTTCTCGAAGCTCTCTTCACACTTGGCTGTACATAAAAATTTACTTTCCTTCCTCTGTAGGGAGGTCATAGGACAGGCTATTCTAGAAAGTTTTTCAATGAATTTCTGATGATATCCAACGAGTCCTAGGAAAGATCTAATATTTGTGACATTTGTGGGGGTCAGCCACTCCTTGATGGATTTAATCTTTTCTGGATCCACAACTATCCCTTTTTCGGAAATAACATGTCTGAGGTATTGAATTTGATCTCTGTAGAAATCACATTTTCTAAACTTGGCATAGAGCTGATGTTCTCTTAATATTTGTAAGATGGTCTTGAGTTGCTCCTCATGTTCTGCCTCATCCTTAGAGTAAATTAGTATGTCATCTATGAATACTAGTATGAACTTATCTAAGTACTTACTGAAAATATTGTTCATCATACACATAAAATTTGTGGGTGCATTCGTAAGCCCGAAGGGCATCACCACAAATTCATAATGTCCGTACCATGTCCTGAAGGCAGTTTTGCTTATGTCTTTGTCTCGGATCCTTACCTAGTGGTACCCGGAGTGCAAATCAATTTTTGAGAACACCTTTGCTCCCCCAACTTGGTCAAATATATAATTTATCCTTGGAACAGGGTATCTATTCTTAACCGTCATTTTATTCAGTTTTTATAATCAATGCACATCCGCAAGGTTCCATCCTTCTTCTTGACGAAGAGGATGGGTGCTCCCCGCGGGGACACACTCGGACGAATGTAACCATTGTCTATTAGTTCTTGTAATTGAAGTTTCATCTCTACTAATTCAGGAGTACTCATACAGTATAGTGCTTTTGATATGGGTATTGATCGTGGCAATAATTCTATTGAAAAGTCCAAATCCCTCTTGGGTGGTAACCCAGGAATCTCATCTAGAAATACGTCTCGAAAACCTGCTAGCATAGGGAAATTTTCAATTTGAAGCTCGTTTTCTGTCTCAAGGTTATGAATATTAACAGCATACAACTTATAGCCCTTCCATCCACATTTCTTTACCTGCATGGCTGAGATCTATCGAATAAGAACCTTCCTGGGTATACCTTGTACTTTACTTTGGTTTCCATGCTGATCTGTGCATGTAAAACTTTTGTTTAGATAATCCACCATAACCTAATGCTGCTCTAGCCAATCCATACCTATCAGCAGGTCATAGGCTCCTAAGGGTAGAATATTTAGGTCTACTTCAGTTTGTAAGCCATTCATATCTAGATGGAAACTTTTAAGCAACTTAGTTATCTTTCTTTTACAGCGCAAATAAAATAATATTCAAAACAATAAAATAGTCTTTTCTCGGGATGTTACATCCCAAGTAATTAGTATTCTTATGGTACATTTTGAAGTTGTAGAAAAAAATTTAGGTACTTATAAAACCTCATGATTTTTCTATGTTGTAACTAGGATCGTATAAAATGCTTTGTCCAAATTTCCTTTTTATAAGAAGTATACATTTGAGGGAAGCTCCATGAAATCCATGAATGATGTTTTACTTGGGGGACTTAGGAAATCTGTAAACTTGAATATTTTATATATGTACTCATTTGGAAGAATATGTATTTATTTCTTTTAGAAATTAAGAAATTTTTAAATACATCACTCTTATTAAGCTAAATAAAAGTTATTATTATTTTTTTAGTTTTGCATTATTTTGCATTGTTTTGGGATTGCTACACTTACACCATGTCTTAATTCCTTGGAATGATCCTCATATCATAGATCTTAGGGATTTTGAGGAGTAACATATTTTTTTGAGAACTTATATTTGTTGAGAGTGCACTAATTAGGCCATTATCAATGTTGGTTAGTGCACGACATATTGATTTATCTACAATAGATTCTTTAATTTAAATTATGTTGGTAGTAGCTCTCTTACTGGTCAATCTTTATCGAGAGAGGTCATTTAATGGAATGAAGGTACTTATGGTCTACGCTATGGACAGGGATAATTTTAAGTACCCATACTTATTTAAAAGTGTATAAAACTTGGTGAATCTTATCAATTCTTAAAATGTCAACTATAAAATATTTGGCATTATTTTTTTAAAATTATTTCAATCTATAAGGATTTTATATAGTTTATATAATAATTTGGCGCTTTTTAGAGTAAAAAAATTTTACCCCATCAAAATTGGGAGAAAAGGGGGCTTAAAAAAATGAAAATTGGCGAATATGTTTTTGGAAAAAAACATGGAAAAATAGCCCATGGGCTAAATTTCGCCCCTAAAATTATCCTTGCTCATGGATCCAATGATGATGTACTATGGTGACAAAGGCTCATGATTGTATAGCGAAGGAAATTTAAAGTGATTACAATGGTAGAAGTCTATTGTGGAGATTTTGTTTTTCTTATTCCATATTTGTAATTTGTTTAGATACTTATCCCCTTCCGATGTCTAGCATCATCCTATTACATTAGGAGAGATATGGTCTTTATTAAAAATGCATTATACATGTTTGTACATCCTTCCAAATTTGAAACCAATTATAAACATGGGTCCATAAGTTTTTGATACATCATATTCTTAAGTTACAAAATATATGATATTTAAAGAGGTAGTATATATATGTTCTATGCGCTTCCAAATTTGGGACCAATTATGAACATAGGTTTATAAATTTTTTATACTCTCCATGTTGAAAGAAATGAAATATTTTTTTATAAAATATTATTTGTATTTAGTGTGAAGATCATAAGTCATATTAAAAATAATATTGTATGATATATTTTTATCAATCAATTAGAATTTTAAATTATTTTACTAAATTTACATTACCCAAAAATTAGAAAAATAAAATTATTTACATTCTTCCCCAATTTCAAAAAAAATATCTAATTAATCATGCAGAGCTCATTATAGATATCTAATAGAGTTCTATTTAAAGTGAAGGAGAAACTTAATTAAGATGTTATATGTACACATACTCAATCATCAAGTACCGAAGAAAAGATGTTTCATTTCACTTTTTCTGGAAAGTAATCTTGCTAATTAAAAGATATTATTTTGCATTATAATGAGATACCTACATATTTGAGTGATATATATCATCTTTTTTTCTTCAAATCCAATAATATTTTCTAGTATTTTATATTTTCTATCTTTATAGTGGTTTGACTTCTGGTTTGCTTTGAAATCAAGATGATATATTGATTTCTTCTAAGATTTATATTTACTTAAACTAGAATCTAAAAAGGTCCATGTTTATTCAATGATCTCAAACTTCCTAGAATCTAAAAAGGTCCATGTTTATTCCATGATCTCAAACTTCCTCGAGGATGATAGATTATGGGGATCCTATGGTAATGTCTCAATTGAATAGGATTATGAAGAAATTTAAACGAAAGTGGAAGAACATATTCCAACAATAAAATGATATCTAATTTGGGATAATTCCTTACCCACAAGTGTTAATTCCTTTGAGTGGCGGATGGCTTGTACAATCTAAGACACCAGATATATTATATAATTTTGGTCAAATATTGGCATTCCTTTATAATATCAAGAAAGTATCATTGAAGGAAATTCGACACTTCAAATCGCAAAAAAACATTCCCATTAAAATTATTCATGTGTGAGATATATGACATAATGAAGAATCGACAACAAGAAATTATGAATATTTAAAAAAAAATAAAGAATTGAAAAAAAAAATTATTGACAATGATGAATTTTTTTTTCTAACCTATAGAAAAATGGATTGTTCTTACTATTTCAAAAATAAATTGAAGAGAATCAAGAATATACTAACATCATAAATCAAGTTCACATAGAAGACATATTTCTTTTAATAAAGGCATATCTAACAACAATAAATAAATTTATCACATAATAAATAGATAAATGTAGAAATAAAGAAGTTAAAGAATGATAACTAAAGTTAAAACACATATTCTAAAACTAATTTATTGACAAAAAAAAATTGTAATCAATTTAGTTCTATAGTATCTTTTTTAGGTTAAACATTGAACCGTGAAGAAGGAAAATCTCGCAAACTCATCAAAGTGAGAAGACCTAGAATGTCGTGCTTAATGAAATTTTATTACATGGAGAAAACATAATAATTGATATTAAAAGATAATTAAATGACAAAGCAACATCTATAAATCTAGTAATGGTTGAAAGTCCATTCATCACCAATTATGAATTCATATCATAGCTGATAGAACTCTCTAGCATATCTTACATCTAAAGAAAGAAAACAAAGAGAATAATACAACAAACAATTACATCCTCATCCATCCATCTGACCATAGAAGGGGTGTATTTATGAATATTAACCTTCTAAATTTCACCTTATGGGAATAATAAGAATTCATAAATGAGAAATGTGTGTATATCAAAAATTGTAAAACACAACAGAAGTAAATATCCATCCACACACCAACATCATTCACAATTAACCATGTTTATCATACACACATAAAATAAAATCATTCCACTTGCATATACAAAGAAAAAACTTAATGTTTAATAACGAATATCGAAGAAACTAGATGTGTAATAGAAAATTTTTACGTAGCTAAAGGTATCAACTATAGATACCAACCATAAGCGTCGCTATGATGCCATTAAGGTGAAGGAAACGTCTATAATATTCTCTCTCTCTCTCTCTCTCTTAGCCCATAAGTAACATCTCTTAAATCCATTATAGGTTATGGGTGTGCGTATAGTTCGCAGGGCAAAGAATACCCTTGAGTTTCTATCATAGTTCTGTCATTGTTTAGAGTATAATGCTTAACATAAGGTATTGGTTATCTCCAAATTGTTTGCTTATTATGGGTTATTGAGATTTACTCGTCTAAACCATATTTATTTATAACTCAACCCCTTAGAAACACTCTTTCTCTAGGGTATTTTTTAAGGATTCTAATATTATTCGTAATGATAGTATTCTAGGCAATTATTTTGGATTGAAAAAAAAAAAATATAAATGGGTAGGAAAATATTAAATATGAAACATATAATTTACTATTGAAACTTGTAAATTTTCGCGAATATTATGATAAAAAGACATATTTTATGTAAATATAGGCGATATTAGAGACTAAAAATCACAAAATAGCGAATTTATTTTTTGAAAAAACCTCCAAAAAATAGCCAATTGGTGAAATTACCTCTCTCTCTCTCTCTATCTCTCTCTCCCTCTATCTCTCTCTGCATAGATAGTTGATGCAATAACTAATAGATGTATCGTTTTTATGGTGGAAGTGGTCCATGATTGGTCACAAGGCTTGCTTAGCCTTTGGCTAACACTTCATTTTCATGCAGGTGTATATACTTGGTTTCGTGAGGTTGGGTAGGGGACATCAGATCACCGCCTAGTGTTCATGACCTTTCCCCTCCTCATGGTGAACACTTCCAAATGAACTATCGTGACCAAGACTATGAGTCGGCGAGCCTTATCGAATAGACAGAGTTTTATTTAATGCTCGCCTGTATGGTGTCAAAGGCATGTTGCATACATCTATGGCATCAACCGATATATACGCCATCCATCCTCCATGATACTCCTCCGGTAGCTATCCATTGGTGATTCCGTTGACGGAAAACTTCCCATCTAAAGGTCTTGTCCGCCATTTGTGATAAAATTTGAAAATTTGCGCGCTCCGCTGATTGTGATAAAATTTGAATTTTAAATTTGCGCGCTCCATGACCGCCTGCTTTTGATCGCCGGGCCTAGAGCTTCACTCGAAAGACACACCCTTTTCATTTGAACAACGAAGAGAACAGGCTTCTAGGCTACAAATTTACTGGTTCTAGTGGCATTACATTACTACGAGTCTGGGAGTTTATGTTTCTTCAGATCCATCTTAGAATAGAGTAAAATATGGCACAAGTAATGTGTACGGTAAAGGGGCCAGAGCAGGATTCATTTTCCGCACAGGAAAAGAAGTGTCCTCATTTATAACCAGGAAATCACAACCAGAAGGTAATGTAACGTTTCATACATGATTTCCACATTGCATCAATTCATTTGATGTATTATGGAAGCGGTCTGCTTTTATTTATTTTTATCACCAATACTGTAAATAGGGTAGTGTTGATATTAGCTGAGGTGAGATTGATTTTACAGATGTCTACATATCTTATGATTAGGAGAGCATGGGATGCGCAGTGATAAAGGCCTGCGTTGAGAGATTTTTCAGAACCCATTGGAGAGTTAATAAAGACAATTTACGGACGCAGCGAATCTGAATTTGAGATGGGTATGGCAGTGGGAATGGGACAGGATAGCAAGGGGAAAGGGGAGCGTGACGTTGGTGGAGAAGCTTTTCATCTCAATCTCCAGTATAAATTTGGAGGATATAAATTGGGGAGAAGAAGAAAGAAAGATAGAGGAATGTTTTAATAAATATTGGGTAGTGGGGAAAAGAAGAGTGTCCGAGGAAATGGAGTGTTGGGCGTTTTTGGAGGAAGATTTTTTGTGGGCATTGTGCTCCAAGGATCCTACGGTTTCCTTCCTTCTGGTTACCCTTATTCTCCATGTCCTGTCTTCCTTACTTCTCGAATAGCAGCCAGCTTTGAATGTGCAACCCATGAATGTCATCCCCTCATGCTCATAACTCACACATTATTCTCGTAGTGCTCATAATTCATAAATTATAATTTATGAGGGGAAATTAGTCCTTTCCATTGAAATGATGTATGCCTCTGCTTCATTACAGGATAGCAAGGATCCACCTATGCAGTTTAATGGTAATAGAATGGTGTTTAATGGTAATAGAATGGTCTTATCTCAATGAATAAATTTAAGGCTTACCAACAACCTGAAGAGTTACTAACCCTTAGAATGGCCTGATAATTCAGAGTACTAACCCGAATTCTGATCCTTACTCCTTTCCTTTTGCCTTTCAACAGAAGGAAGCCGGGTCCATCCGACAAGAGTCTTTCCTCGAGATATGGTGATGACTCCAATAGCATTTCCTCTATATTAAGTATGCTCATATATAGAGTAATTCCTCGGGATAATGAGAAAATTATCCTTGAAATAAAGTTTTAGATCAGTCACAAACTAGTCATGCAGGCAGGCCGAAGCCTTTTATAGGCCCTTTAGCCCTTACTAACCTATCATGGTACCACGCTGCTTCCACGCTTTCTTATCTTCAACAAGAACCATTCCTTGCATTTATCCCGAGAACAGATAACTATTATTTTAGTTTGTCCTTTAAACATTGCTTCCTTATCTCTGTATATTGCTTCCTTTTCTTTCCTGTTCTATAGATTAAACTCCCTCCCTACGACTCTGCAGTTCATAAGGCGGGTCACTTTCCTTCCATATTGAATGGAATCCCCAAGGTTAGGCCGAAACTGAGATCTGCTGAACTAAATTTTGACTCTGCTCAAAACCATTTTTCAACGTTACATTAATTACATTAATGGTATGTAGTGTTTTGGAAATAAATTAAGATTTATTGAGTTAAATTCCTACTCTACTTAAGATCGTGGGATATAATGTTTTGGGAATAAAATAAATTGATAAATGATCATTTGTAATTTTAGGGTCTCATTATCAACACACCAAGCCGTCACCGTTTTATATAAAAATTAACTTTTAGTATTTTAAATGAAGAGAGTATTTTAACTTTTAATGTTTTAGTATTTTAATGATAATTTTATATATGTTATTTTAATAAAATATAGTATATTATGAAAAATAAAAATCAAATATATGTTATTTTAATAAAATATATTATATTATTATATTAAAATAAAATTTATAAATAGTGATAAGTATTCTTAATGTATTATGATACAAATAAAGTAGAAGGCCTTTGAAATATTAAACATTTTAATTTACTTAGAATTTATTAGAATTATATGTCTAATCTTAATAAATAATTTTTTAATATTTGTTAAGTTGATAAAATTCTTAAAATAGTTTTTATTTCAAAAAAGTTAATATTTTTAAGAGTTGTAGTAGTTATTTTTTAATAATTAAATGATACATTTATACAATTTAAATTTAATTTTTGTATTATTCTTTATTATATGAAGAAGTTATAAGTATAAATAATTATAAATGAAGTATAAATATATATAGCTTAATTAAAGATAAAAAATTTATGATATTATTTGCATAATAAAATATAAATTGAAAATTTCTAATTTTGTTTATGGAAAATAAAATAAACACTTTTTTTCACTCTAAAATTTAAATGTAATTTCTAATTTTTATAATAAAATTAAATTATTAAAAATATTATGAAATTCTCTCCTTCAATATAAAAGATATTAACTTAATCAAGTGTATTTATTTTTCAATTTATTTGTAAATAAATATTAAATAAATAAAGTATCTAATATATTATATGTAAAATATTAACTATTGTTATAATAAAGTAAATGATAAATACATTTTCATTTAAAACAAATATGATAAATTAACTTGTTTTTAAAGATGGTAATTTGATGATTTTTTAAAATTATTTAATTATAAAGTAATTCAAAACATAATTTCTTTAATAAATATATAATTTTTTATATAAAAAATTAATTACTAATGATGATGATGATAATGTTAGTTAATTTTTATCTAGACTAAGTTTGGTACGTGGGACCTTATGAAAGAAAAATAGGGAACTACTTAGTTTTCTTTAAAGTTTTATTTGACACATTTTTATTATAACAAAAAATTTAAAAGTGATTTAGTATACACCTCATGAATGTTCAAATGTTCATTCATATTTTAGCTATTGGATCTTCTTACCCTAAGATATAATTTTGATATTCAATATTAGGGTTAATGACCTTGTAATATCTTATCTTTCTTTTATTGTCTAAATTTTTATGGTATGGCATCTTTATACCAACCTAGATGATGGTTTTGAGTGGAATTTAAAACAAATGAGAAAAATACTTACATTTACATTTTTGTAAGGGATAGAAGTCCATTCATCAACCTTATTAAGGAAAACTTCCAAAACACTTAAATTATAAATATAATATATAAATTAAGTAAAAAATAATTTATTCAAATGTGTATTTTATCTAATTTTTGAGTAATTTATTTATTTAAAAAACATCTCCTCTTAATTTTAATAAGTATACAATTTATTATATAAATATTAATTATAATAAGTGTACAATTTATTATATAAATATTAATTATTATTATTATAGCTAGATAAAAGATAAATAATATTTATTTGCAAAAGTTTAATTTAAATAAAATAATATCAATCTTCTTAAAAGCATCATTCATTTTCTTTTTAAATGTAACTACATTAAATCCTCCTATTTCCAAGTAACATTATTTCTAAGAAGTACTTTGATGCAGGAGCATTGACCCAAAGCCCTATATAATTAATTGTAATTGATTTTGAGATAGGACTAGTTGAATGTAATAATGGCAATTTCCCACTGATGTCCTAGGATCTTGCAAGAGGTTCCTCGAGGATAGGGTATGTTATGTAATTGCTTTCTTTAGAAGTCTATATCCCATTAATTTGGATCTGACATGTTTATGGAGTGTTACTTAATCACTCGATGTAATCGAGCAAAGGGTTGTTGATGAAATGAAGAACAAAGCTTTAAAACTATGGGATTGATTGCATATTTGTTGTCTTCTTTCAATAATAAGAAATACATGTAATTTCCCTCCGTGTGAGTGAATAAAGTGTTAATTTCCCGAAGTATTCACAGATTGAAAGCGTGTTGAAACCTTTCGAAGGAACGAGGTGGAAATTGATAGTTGCACTGATCGATTTACTATTTTGCAGTCTGATAAATCTATGAAGCAAAGATTTGGATGGCCTAGATCAAGGGAAAGAGGAAGATTGACGATCTTGAATAGTTTCCACGGGGCCAAGATGCAAGCTTGTTTAAGTTGTGGGAGATAGACTTTTGTAACCGTTAAAGTTGACGATTCGCATTTGATCGTAGATAAACGGATGAGGTAGGCCTTGCAAAGATCAACGGTTTGGATGATACCGAAAATCCAAAGCGATTGCGGAAGGAATTTGCAAAGGCGCACCTGCAACTACGGAAACAAGGACATCCACAAACTGTAGAAAGAGTTTTGTGAAAGACGATTTGCGGAAGTCATTTTCAAGAAATAGCGAAAAATCACACCTGCAATCCGCAATTGCAGAAGGGAGAAAATTGCGGAAAGGATCGATCAGACGACAAATTGTGGAAAGAAGACTACGGGAAGGGGAATTGAGGAAGGAAATTTGTTTGATGCTCCACAATCCAATGAGATCCACAATTCCACATTTTTCTGTGAAGTCCAGTTTACAGCTGTGAAAGAAAGGCTTAGTTGTTCTATGCTAAGTTTGCAGGTTTTGCTACACTTGGGAAGCTAATTATTGCTGGGCTTGCAGATTGGATTAGTCTTATTGATTCCAATCTTGCATCATACTTCCATCTTCGACTTCAATGAAATATATTATTTCTAAGAAACGATTCCATTTTATTTCATATACATATTCACCATCCTTAAGAGGCAATACCTTTGAATACTCATTAAAGTATCTTCTATATGGAGCATTTAGACTACGATACCTAGTAAGCCTTAAACATTTGAGAATCTGTTAATGGGGATATCCAGAGTGCTAATAGACTCTTAGGCTCAGTTTTAAAGCACAAAAGTCTTTGAACAAAAATTATAGTAATATGAGAATAACAAAGAAAGATGCAAATCTATAATCTAATTTGGTCTTCCATTATTTAAAATGAAATACCTAATTGGTAAACTAGCATCAAATCAATTGTTGAGATTGCAATATTTAATTACTAAAATAACAAGCAATCAATTGTTGAAATTGCGATTTTTCCTCAACTCTTCTTGTAATTCTTAATTTCTTTTTAATTATTTTACTGTAGAAATTGCAAATTTGGAATTGTTGAAATTGCATTCTATGATTGTTAAAATTAAAATTTTTCATTTTGCAAAACCCAATATTTAATTGTCAAATTTTGTAATTTAAAATTTCTATACAAATAAATTAATTTCTATAATTTATTCAATGAACTTAAAAGGGATAACCTAATAATATATGAACCCACCCACCTACATGTGTATACCAAGGGGATAATAATGGTGTAAGCATATAAACAAAAATACCAGGAATGCCTCTAGACACTAAGATGGTCTTCTGTAACTCTCTCTTTCCTCCTATGCAAACTTGAGTGATTGAGTGTGTGTCCAAATGAGAGAGCTATGCTCTCTATTTATACTTTACTTGGGGTGACCTTTTTACCCAACTGGGACGACTTATCTAGGAGAAATAGTAAACCTTTTACATATGACTCTTTAGGGGATCTATTGCCCCGACTTACATGGGAGGCTTTTACCTCAATGACCTAGGATGACTAAGCATCATAATGACATCCCTAAAATGAGGAAAAACATCTCCGACGGAGGTACAAATAAAATAAAATAATAATAACAATATAAAATACAATAGAATATCTTCCGAAGTTACAATTACATTAACATTTATTGTATATACCAACTAGTATATATACTAGTGTATATACCAACTGGTATATACACCAGTGAGTATATAGTGTATACTGACTGGTATTGGTATACGGCAGCTTCCATCCATACTAATATATGTAAAAATTCTCCCAAGCTTGGACCTCCACCACATAATTAAGATTTGTTCTTATGACCCATATCATTATGGGTAGTAAAGTCCCTTCCTAATGGGGTGCACGTTTATAACATACACAAATCAAGGAACACAATGTCTCCAATTCCTTTATGACCATGACACCATAAAAGAACACATGTTGCATGTATTGGAAATGTCTTATACCCATCCATATGCCTCATCCAATTGACTTGGATTGTCTATGTCAATGCACAAAATTCTTCTCATTTATACCATAGGTTAGTTTGGCACTAGGATCACTATGTTACCACTCAATCCTAGTTTAATTAGCACTAAATTCTTATGTATTCTCTAGTTCTGGTTATTCCAATCCATTTTCCAATTATTTTGTGAAGATTCATATTCATTAACAATAATGAAAAGATGAAATCTAATTGTCAATATGGAATTATCACCACATACTTCATTTGCAATAAAGGAATACCATCCTCATGGTCCATGTGGTTTTTGGAAGATGAATTTACTACTCATTTTTCCACATTTGGTTAAATCACAAATAGGAACACTTGCTACTAGTATCAAATAGGGAGGACATGTTGCATAATACGAAAGAAAGCAAAGTGAAGAATAATAATTGAAATAGTTGTTAGCGATTAGTGATGGATAACCAACAAGGTAGTTAGGTAATATATTATAATAAATAAAAATATATGTTTAGAGTGAACCATTTTCTTTTTGTATGGAATTCGCTCAAAGTGCTTCCATATATGCACTTACGTATATGTGCACATACTAAATTCAAGCTTTTGTATATGTGCATATACGAAAGTGCCTCCGTATATACACTTTCGTATATGCACATATAAGTGCTTATGTATATGTGCTTTTATATACGCTAATTACATACTGGTATACACAAGCAATATATGCTAGTGTATATGTCAATATATACACTAGTGTATATTACTAGTGTTATGTATATATACTAGTGTATATACCGGTGTATAACTCTTATATATTATAGTAATGTATATATACTAGTATATATACACTCAGTATATACACTGATGTATATAATAGTATATACATTGATTTATAATATATCTGTATATACACTAGTGTATATGTGTGTATTCTCATATATACACTAGTGTGCATACTCAACTTTCATATCATGAAAATTTGTAAAACATTGAACACTGCAAGAGATGGACATGTATATACATCGATATATACACTAGTGTATATATTAGTATACACACATATATACTAGTATTCTACACTAGTGTATATACGTAAACCCTTTATTCTTAGCTTGTATATGGTGTCAAAATCTATATAGTTAGGTGGCAACTTCCCACTAGCAAATAAATTATGGTTGTTGAGATTAATGTATTGAGCACTGAGTTCAAAATTGAAAGACCAATTCCCACCAACAAATAAATTATGCTTGATAGTAAGTCATAAAGGGGAGATGGCCTATGGCTCACCTATGAGCAATTCTAACTTCACAAGTTAAATACTTTAAATCTTTTACAAAGCCTTAGATGTTTTAGGGAGTTGGATATCTTTTAGGATAGTGGCTTTGTAATATTAGACATTGATATTGCATATATAGCACAATGCATATATGAAAACTTTTGTATATGTACAACGCATATATGGAAGATTTTGTATATGCATTGTTCCGTATATTCACAGTGCACATACGAAACCTTTTGTATATGCACATATACTAAAGCAACTATATATGCACATATACAAACTCATATGTATATGCGCATAAATGGAAGCACGTATATACGAAAGCTTCTGTATGTGCGCATACATGAAAGCTTTTGTATATGCACACTTCCATATATGCAAAAGTGCATTCGTATATGCACTTTCATATATGTGCACATATTAATAAGCTTTTATAAATGCTAGCAACACATATACAAATGCTTATGTATATGGACAACGCATATATGGAAGCTTTCATATATGTGTTGTGCATATATGAAAGCTTCTAGATATGCAAGCTTCCATAAATGCTCATATACGGAAGCTTCTGTATATGTACATATACATAAGCTTCCGTATATCCAAGCTTCCGTATATGCGCATATGCGAAAGTTTCCGTATATATGCGCATATACGAAAGCTTCTGTTTATGCGCAACGCATATACGAAAGCTTCTGTATATACGTAACTGCTTTCGTATATCCGCTAGGCATATACAGAAACTTGCATATATGCGTTTTGCATATAAGAAAGCTTCCGTATATGGGCAGTACGGAAGCTGCACATATACAGAAGCTTTCTTATATGCACAACTTCCATATATGTGCTGCACATATACGGAAGCTTTCGTATATGTGCAACTTCCGTATATGTGCTGCGCATATACGAAAGCTTCCGTATATGCGTTGTGCATATACAAAAGCTTTCGTATATGCGCAACAACTTACGTATATGCCTTGTGCATATACAAAAGCTGCGCATATACGGAAGCTTCCGTATATGCGCAGCTTCCGTATATGCGTTGCGCATATACAGAAGCTTCCGTATATGCGCAATACCTTCCGTATATGCCTTGCGCATATACAAAAGCTGTGCATATATAGAAATAGTTGCGTCTATATGGAAGCTTCCATATATGTGCAACGCATATATGGAAGCTTCCATATATATGCAACTGCTTCCATATATGCGCATGCACAAGGCATTTACGAAAGCTGTTGCTCATATACGGAAGCTTCTGTATATGTGCAGCTACGTATATATGAATGTTGTTGCGTATATAGGGAAACTTTTGTATATACGCAGCTTATGTATGGAAACTTTCGTATATGCGCAGCTGCTGTATATATGCTGCACATATACGCTGTGCATTTATAGAAGCTTCCGTATATACGTAGATGTGCATATATGGAAGCTTTAGTATATATGCTTTCGTATATGTACAAATGAATATACAGAATATTTTGCACATATACGGAAGCCAACACATATATGAAAGCTTCCGTATATGTGCAACAGCTTCCATATATGTCTTGCGCATATACGGAAGCAGCTAAATATATACGAAAGCTTCAGTATATGCGCAGCGAAAGCTTCCTTATATGCGTTGTGCATATACTTAAGCTGTTACGTATATACAGAAACAGATGCATATATACGAAAGCTTCTGTATATGCGCAGTGCATATATGGACGCTGGGCATATACGGAAGCTTTCATATATGTGCTACGCATATACGAAATCTTCCGTATATGCACAACTTCAGAGAGAAAATCACATACATTTAGAGGTTAAGATCCAGATCTTGATTGGCTGCAAGTCATTAATGATTAGTAAGTTACATCTGGCCCATGATTAGTAAGTTGCATATACGAAAGCTATTGCGTGTATACGGAAGCTTCCATAAATGCGGAGCACATATACGACAGTTTCCATATATGTGCAACAACTTTCGTATATACGCATCTGTGCATATATGGAAGCTTCTGTATATACGTAGCTGTGAATATATGGAAGCTTTTATATATACGATTTCATATGCACAAGGCATATACGGAAGCCACTGCATATACGGAAGCTTCTGTATCTTCCCTACGCATATACAGAAGCAGCTGCGTATATACAAAAGCAGCTGCGTATATACAAAAGCTTCTATATAGGCACAACACATATATGCACTTACTTCCGTATATGCGCAAGGCATATACGGAAGTTGTTGCGCATATACAGAAGCTTCTGTATATGTGCATATACGGAAGCTTCCGTATATCCACTACAACTTCCGTATATGCGCAGCTTCTGTATATGCGCAGTGCATATATAAAAGTTGAGCATATATGGAAGCTTCCGTATATGCGCTACGCCTATACGAAAGCTTCTATATATGCACAAAAAATTTCGTATATATGCAAGGCATATACGGGAGCTATTGTGGCTTTCGTATATGTGCAGCTTCTGTATATGCGCAACAACTTCCGTATATGCCTTGTGCATATACAGAAGCTGCACATATACAGAAGTAACTGTGTATATATTGAAGCTTCTGTATATGCACTTCTGTATATGCACTATGCATATACGGAAGCTTCCGTATATGCGCAACAATTTATGTATATGCTTTGTGCATATACGGAAGCTGCGCATATACGGAAGCTTCCGTATATGCGCAACGCATATACAGAAGCTTTAGTGTATGCGCAAGGCATATATGGAAGCTTCCGTATATGCGCAGCTTCCGTATATACACAAGGAATATACGGACGCTATTGTGCATACAAGGAAGCTTCAGTATATGCGCAAGGTATATATTGAAGTTGTGCATATACAAAAGCTTCCGTATATGCGCAGCTTCTGTCTAGGCGCAGCTTCCGTATATGCACAAAAATTCTGTATATGCGTAGCTTCCGTATATGTGCCACAACTTATGTATATACCTTGCATATATACGAAAGCTTCTATATATGTGCAGCTTCCGTATATGCATTGCGCATATACAGAAGCTTCTGTATATATTGAAGCAGTTACACATATATGGAAGCTTCCGTATATACGTAGTTGCTTTCGTATATGTGTAGCTTCCATATATGCGCAAAGCATATGTACGAAAGTTGTTGCACATATACGGAAGCTTCTGTATATGTGCAACGCATATACGAAAGTAGCTACGCATATACGAAAGCTTCCGTATATGCGCAACTGCTTTCGTATATGTGCTGCGCATATACGAAAGCTGCTCATGTACAGAAGTAGCTGCGTATATACAGAATCTTTTGTATATGCGCAACGCATATACGCAACTACTTTCGAATATGCGCAGCTTTCGTACTTCTGTATATGCGCAGCTTCCGTATATGTGCAACTTTCATATATGCGCAGTGCATATACAGAAGCTTTTGTATATGCGCTATGCATATACAAATGCTTCTGTATATGGGAAAAAACTTTCGTATATATGCAAGGCATATACGGAAGCTGTTGTGCATATACGAAAGCTTCCGTATACGCGTGGCTTCCATATATGCCTTGCGCATATACGAAAGCTTTCGTATATATTCACAACAACTTCTTTATATGCGCTGCGCATATATGGAGGCTTCCGTATATGCAGAAGTTTCCTTGCACATATACAAAAGCTTCCGTATATGCACAACAACTTATGTATATGCGCATCTTCCGTATATGCGCTATGCATATACGGAAGCGTCCGTAGATGCGCAACAACTTTCGTATATGTCTTGTGCATATACGGAAGCTGCGCATATATGGAAGCAACCGCATATATATTGAAGCTTTTGTATATGTGTTGCACATATATGGAAGCTTCCTTATATGCGCAACAGCTTCCGTATATGCTTTGTGAATATATGGAAGCAGCTACATATATACAGAAGCTTTCGTATATGCGCAACGCATATACAGAAGCTTCAGTATATGCGCAAGGCATATATGGAAGCTTTCGTATATGCACAACTTTCGTATATGCGCAAGGCATATATGGAAGCTATTGGGCATATACGGAAGCTTCCGTATATGCGCAAGGCATATACGAAAGTTGTGCATAAACAAAAGCTTCCGTATATGTGCTGCGCATATACGAAATCTTTTGTATATGCGCAACACATATATGGAAGCAGTTGCGCATATATGAAAGCTTTGGTATATGCGCAACTTATTTTGTATATGCGTTGGTTTCCATATATACCAAACAACTTTCGTATATGCCTTGCACATATACGGAAGCTGCGTACATATACGAAAGTGTATATATAGAAGCTTTTGTATATGCACAGGTTATTCCTTAGTTATTTTGCATCATTATTCATTTTTATGTATTTAATTAATAGGTCATACCCCTCCTAGTGTGCTTGGTCCCTCTTTTAAGTGATTGCCACTCAAGAAGTTTGGAATATAAAGTGAAATAATACTTTTATTAATATAATTTGATGCTCCAGAGCTAAATGACTCAACATCAACTCAAAAATACTTTGTCTCAAAAAGTTTTATTTGCAAAGGGGTTCTAAACTCAAGATATCACACATGCACATCTACAATAAATTCCTAGATACAACCTCTCGGAACATGTCATGGGTTTCACAGTGCACCTGCATGGGATCCAAGCATTCTAGATATTGCGCAAGAGTGAGTTGACAAATATGAGCACACAGTTGCAATTCCCTACATTGTTATTCACGCTTAGTGCAGCAAACACAAAATGTCCAGACCTGTATGCAATTATGCAAGTTGTCCAACCCAGTGCTCCACTTCCTAGCAAGGAAGGGTAATCGCCCGTATCAGCTTAGATATTCACAATGATATTTATAAGTTCATTAAAATATTATAAAGCATGAATGAATTTCATAAAATAATGCACTAGCATATGCAGTAGTGTGTATAGACTAGAGAAAATGCATGATAACAAGGTTACATCTTACCATCTATATACAAGGTGTGGGCTATCCTTGGATTTCATCACCTACTATTTCAAGTTAGTATAAACTACATATTTACACATTTAGAGACATAATAATAATGCAAAATAAATCTATTTTTTTTAGATCTTAACTTTTATTTTAGTTTATAAATCTATGTATCTCATCTACATTAAGTTATAAAGATTACTTTTCTTCTCTCATGTAATGATGAACCATTTGACACTAAAATTAAGTAATAATGACAAATTTACTTAAAAAATAAAAAAACTCTTTAACCATTAAATCTAATGTAATAATGTCAAAATTACTCTTAAAAAATAGTAAACCAAATCAACAATTTGACTACTTAATAATAAATTATGTCAAAGTTGTTGTATAAACCAATAACAATATTAATTCTTGTAATGTACCTCAATTTGACAAAAAAAGTAAAAAAATTCTACTTGAAACAGAAGATAGATATTAATGCGTAAAAAAACACAATTATGCACATCTTGAGTATATAACTTTTTTCTTTTTTCTCAGATCACACACAAAAAAATAAAGAATTAACGTCTAAATTAACCAAGCTTTACCATGTTAAGAAAACACATCTAAGCTCTGATCAAAAGTAGGTTGAACTCTGGTCTTAGTTTAGCCATTAAGGCTTCACTCTATTAAAAATTGAGATATGGAGTTTTTGCAAAGTTACTTCTAATGCCCACATAAATATGTAATGGGACACTGTAATTCCAAGATGAATATTGGTTAGTGTATTAAGGAATAACTTGTGATTACATTTCAGGTAAATACATACGATAGGATTTGTTATATAGAATAAAATAATTAGAAAATAATACATCACACAATATTTTTTAATTGAAATAATGAATTGATTTGATTGGCTAGAATGATTTTAAAGCTTTTACTTTGCACAATGAAATTTGGTTAGAAAGATTTAATTTTAAAGGATTTAAATTGAAAGCTGGCATTAACATTTTGAAGGTAGTTAGTGTTGAATTATTTTGGGTTTGAAAGGAACTATAAGTTACATTGGGTGGTGGAGTTTATGAATCGTAAAGAATTTACATTTTAATTTTGAAGATGTGAAAAGGTTGCATTCTAACTTTGGTTATGAGGGATTGAATTTGGATTCTAGTTTGACTTAGTATTTATATTTTGATGTGGCATGTTTAAAGCATAATTTGTTTATCAACATTTTGGTTGAAATGTGTTGATTAAATGCAAAATTATAACTATAGGTTGAAGGTATGATTATATTTGTTGGAGGTGAAGTTTTGATTGGCTTGAGGTCCTATTTGTCCTTAATAAATAAGGCTGTTTATCCTACTAAATAAGGTTGGATTGTAGGGTATGATTTTACCCTACAATTCATAGGGATTAAGTTGATGTTAATTAACATTGGATACCAAACAATTGGTTCTAAATGTAGTTTGAGGAATGATAATGGATATTTTTAAGTTTATGTAAATAAATATTTGGATTATAATAATTTTACCTAAATTTTGTCTTCATTAATTTTCTTTTCAATATATTTTTTCTCCTATCTTAAAAGAACATGTCCATAGTAGTCTCAAAGTCGCCATTAAAGGACTCATTGAGGAAGCATGCATTAAAGATACCCCAAAAAATTAAATTCAACAACCGTTCATTTTTTTATGAAATAGTTTCAATAAAGTAGAACTATAAACCTCAAGAGTTGTATAAAGCCAAAATTGGAATGAATTCATACATTGAGTAATTAGTGATCCTTCATTACTTGATAATAATGAAAATTTGTATAAATCCATAAAGCTATAGAAATCTTATTGTATTGACTTGACTTGAATAAATATATAGAGCGATAAAGCTCTTTAATGCTAATATAATAAAGCTATAAAGCTCTATAACGTTATATAAAATAAAGCTAGCTATAATGCTCTAGAAAGCCACAAACACATTAAACCTATTTAGTAAGTAGTTAAAATTTGTCTCTATATATAAAGAGTACGCGCGGTAGAGTTTATATAATGAGCAACTTTCTTGATTGATTAATTAGAGAAACCCTCCCTTGCGTCTCTTGAATCGATTTGATCTATTAAATAATAGTAATTTTAATTGTTTATATAAACAATACAAATATAAATAAGACAGTACTATCATACATGATTTGGTTGGATTTCTAAAAATGGATCCAAAGAACATCTTCTTGTTATCCATCTATGAAGAACTGGTCCAAATTGTAGGCTCATTCCAGAACATCATTTTCTAGCACATATATAGGGAGAGGAATGTATATGCAGAACAATTATAAAAGTAAGGGATACATCATTTTTTAAAATTGATGCTCTTTATTTTGTACCAAGTCAAGAACCAAAGTCATGTACAGTGTGGATTCTCAAATTTGTAGTGGAAAAAAAATGGCAGAGAGCAATCTCCCTACTTGCGCCTTTGTTTATGATCTCAATATAGCAATAAATATTGGGGAATATTTATAATTAAATGCTGGAGAGTTGTCTTGGATTTTGTTCCTCGAACACACAGGGATATGTTTGGAGAAGTTTAAAACTTGACAGAAAAAAAAATAAAGTTGCCAACACTTGAGCTACAGTAGCTCACCACCATTGAAACCCTAACTACGAACACAGCTGGAAAGTTATGAATAGAGCAGAAAGAGGGGCGTTACACCATGAGATTTGTTGGCATAATGGCATGTATAATGACATTTTTTGGGTCATGATCAGTATCATAGGGTTCAAGTAGTGTTCAGTGAAGGTTTTAAAATGGAAATTCATCGAAATTCATCGAAAATGGCTCATGGAGATGAAAACAAATTAAAAAAACCTTAAATTGATTGAATGAAGAAATATTTACTTCAATGAGAAACAATTTTGGGCTCATTACTCACCGATTTTAGATGTAATGGCTCCTCCTAGTGTTGTCGAGAAATATCAGTGTTGCTGAGTCTCCCCTAGTTGACTACGGGTCCAACTCCTCTCTTCCCCTACTTGCTCGATAGGTTCCTAGCTCAATATTAGCTCCTCCCTTCGACCATGTTACTCTACTCACAAGTTGAACGGAAGTGTAGCTCACTCTCAGCTCCTTCCTCCAACTAGGTTGCTCTACTCATGGGTTGAACAGAAGTCAAGTGTAGGACCTGGTTCAAGATGAAACGTAGCTCAATCTCACCTCCTCCCTCTGATTAGGTTGCTCTGCTCACGGATAGATTGCTCTGCTCAGGATTTGAATGGAAGTCCAGTGCAAGAGGTTCAGGATGAAATCTACCTCAATCTAAGCTTCTCCCTATGACTAGGTTGCTCTGATAATGGCTAGGTTGCTATGCTCATGGGTTGAACTGAAGTCAAGTGCCGGAGGGAGAAAGATGAAATGTATTCATTCTTTGGTGTGGGAGGTCCAAAGGTAAGTTTTTTTCTTTAATTTTTTAATGTATTATTTTTTATTTGTAAATGTATTATTCACAAACTTTAAAAGTAGTTTTATGAATTTATTTATAATCATGTGGTATCATGAAAAGGTAAAATTAACCAACTCTTGTACATGGGGTACCGAACATTAAAGTAAGTGGTAGTTATGTGATTTCAACTATCATTTTTATTTATTTTAATAATCAAGGTATATCTAATATAAAATCATAAATGATATATAGATTAAATACATACTATTAAATCTAAAATAATTTATTTATCCAACCATCCTAACTTCTACACCATTGAAACTTCATGTGATTTCAACTTCCAACCATCCTAACTTATACACCATTGAAACTTCATGTGATTTCAACTACCAAGTTTATGTGGTTCAAACAATTTAGCAAATCACTTCAAAGTTGTGATTCAAGAAATTTAAAGTGTGAAACAATATCGGCTGTAAAGTGATTTCGAGTATCAATTTTATGTGATTTAAATTAAGGGTAAGTTAAAAACTAAATCATGATAAAAATTTACGTAGAGTTTTGAAAAAGTTGAGTTAATACACTTTTTAACTCAGATAGAGTTTTGGAAAAGTCGAGTAAATATATTTTTTGAAAAAAGGTCAAAAATAGTCCATTAGCAAAATTTCACCCCTACAAATAACCTACTGACAATTCCAATAGATTAGACCATTCATTTAATAAATGCTTCATTTGATTTCTCCATGACATGCAACTCTCTTGCAGCACTTCAAGGAGATGGGCTCCAAACTCTCTCCAATCCTAAAGGTGAAAAAGTATCAAACAATGTAGTTGAATAAATATTTGTTAGATATTGCACTTATATCTAGCCATGATGTAGCCTACCACATAGGCCATTGTCTAGCTAGGTTTGCATTTACAATTTCAAATTTCCATCAGATATCCGACAACCAGGATGTCGGAGCTTGTCGGATATCCACGTGTCATCGGATATTTGATGGATCCTTCTATAAATTTAAAAAAAAATCATCAAATTTCATAATTTTGAAGGTGAAATCCGACGACACAGTCCTTTTCGTCGGCTGTCGTCCGATTTTGGGTTCAAATTCTGCAGTGAATAATGCTCATGGTTCCCTAAATAGAGCTCATGGTTTCACCAATAATGCTCATGGTTCCACCAATAATGCTCATGGTTCCCCCAATAATTCTTATGGTTCCATAAATAGAGCTCATGGTTCCCCCAACAATGCTCATGGTTCCACCAATAATGCTCATGGTTCCATAAATAGAGCTCATGGTTCCATGGACAATGCTCATGGTTCCACCAACAATGTTCATGGTTCCATAACTAAAGCTCATGGTTCCACGAATAATGCTCATGGTTCAATAAATAGAGCTCATGGTTCCACCAATAGTGCTCATGCTCCCACCAATAATATTCATGGATCTATAACTAGATCTCATGGTTCCATAACTAAAGCTCGTGGTTCCCCCAACAATTCTCATGGTTCCAGAAATAGAGCTCATGGTTCCACCAACAATGCTCATGGTTCCATAACTAGATCTCATGGTTCCACAGACAATGCTCATTGTTCCACCAACAATGCTCATGGTTCCATAATTAAAGCTCATGGTTTCACCAACAATGCTCATGATTCCACCAAAAATGCTCATGGTTCCATAACTAGAGCTCATTGTTCCATAACTAAAGCTCATGGTTCCATACATAGTGCTCATGGTTCCACAAATAATGTTCATGCTTCCATAACTAGAGCTCATGGTTCCACCAATAATGCTCATGGTTCCATCAATAGTGCTCATGCTTCCACCAATAATGTTCATGGCTCTGTAACTCGATCTCATGGTTACATAACTAAAGCTCATGGTTCATCCAACAATTCTCACGGTTCCATAAATAGAGCTCATGGTTCCACGGATAGTGCTCATGGTTCCACGGACAGTGCTCATGGTTCCACCAATAATGTTCATAGTTCCATAAATAAAGCTCATGGTTCCACCAATAATGATCATGGTTCCATAAATAGAGCTCATGGTTCCACCAATAGTGCTCATGGTTCCACCAATAATGTTCATGGCTCCGTAACTAGATCTCATGGTTCCATAATTAAAGCTCATGGTTCCCCCAACAATTCTCATGGTTCCATAAATAGAGTTCATGGTTCCACCAAAAATGCTCATGGTTCCACAAACAATGTTGGTTCCATAATGATAGCTCATGGTTCCACCAACAATGCTCATCGTTCCATAAATCATGCTCATGGTTCCACCAACAATGCTCATGGTTCTATAACTAGAGCTCATGGTCCCATAACTAAAGCTCATGATTCCACACACAATGCTCATGGTTCCACCAATAATGTTCATGGTTCCATAACTAGAGCTCATGGTTCCACAAATAATGCTCATGGTTTCATTAATAGAGCTCATGGTTCCACCAAAAGTGCTCATGCTTTCACCATTAGTGCTCATGTTTCCACCAATAATGTTCATGGCTCCGTAACTAGATCTCATGGTTCCATAACTAAAGCTCATGGTTCCCCCAAAAATTATCATGGTTCCACCAACAATGCTCATGGTTCCACGGATAGTGCTCATGGTTCCACCAACAATACTCATGGTTCCACCAACAATGCTCATGGTTCCATAAATAGAGTTCATGGTTCCACCAACAATGTTCATAAATAAAGCTCATGGTTCCACCAACAATGTTCATAAATAGAGCCAATGGTTCCACCAATAATGCTTATGCTTCCATAAATAAAGCTCATCGTTCCACCAATATTGCTCATGGTTCCACCAATAATGTTCATGGTTCCATGGACAGTGCTCATGGTTCCACCAACAATGCTCATGGTTCCATAACTAGAGCTCATGGTTCCATAACTAAAGCTCATGGTTCCATAGACAGTGTTCATGGTTCCATAACTAGAGCTCATGGTTCCACCAATAATTCACATGGTTCTATAAATAGAGCTCATGGTTCTACCAATAGTGCTCATGCTTCCACCAATAATGTTCATGGCTCTGTAACTAGATCTCATGGTTCCACAACTAAAGCTCATGGTTCCCTCAATAATTCTCATGGTTCCATAAATAGAGCTCATGGTTCTACGAACAATGCTCATGGTTCCATAACTAGATCTCATGGTTCCACAGGCAGTGCTCATGGTTCCACCAGCAATGCTCATGGTTCCACCAACAATGCTTATGGTTCCATAAATAGTGCTCATGGTTCCACCAACAATGCTCATGGTTCCAGCAGCAATGCTCAAGGTTCCATAACTAGAGCTCATGGTTCCATTGATAATGTTCATGGTTCCATAACTATAGCTCATGGTTCCACCAGTAATGCTCATGGTTCCATAAATAGAGCTCACGGTTCCACCAATAATTCTCACGGCTCCCCCAACAATTCTCATGGTTCCATTAATAGAGTTCATGGTTCCACCAACAATGCTCATGCTTCCACCAATAAGGCTCATGGTTCCATAAATAGAGCTCATGGTTACATGGACAGCGCTCATGGTGATGATGGGATCCTCTGGCCTTTGGAAAAATCGACACATGATGAAATGGAATTTCCAACCGACTTTAATGCTCTCGCGTGGAATGCATTTTTTCACAGTAGAGATTTGTCCACTCATTGTCCTGCTATCATTCCTAACTTTACGCTTGGACTTTGGACCATAAGCACACCAATAACTAAACACAAATAATCAGAACATTTTAGGCATAATATTGTTGCATGTTTTTCAAATTGAACTTGAATTATAGGTTTATAAACATATTGAACGGATTTTGACTCACACAGCATATTCCAAATATGTATCAATGCGGGAATGGGAGATATCCTCCACATCTCTTACTCATTCTTGATTAACAACAAAATAAGTGGGGGCATTGGGATTTGACTCCTCTTCGCTTATAAAATCCCGAAATCGTGAATATGGAATAACTGGAACTTGGTCTCCAAAAACTTGTGTCCACGTCAAATCTTCAGCTGAAAATTCCATCATATCCTCTAGGTCTTCGACCTCCAACTCGAAATATGTAAGCCAATCAAAATTTATAGCCCAATGGTGTAGGAGTCACACGAGGATTCAGCGCAAAGCCAGTCGACATGGCATGCTATCTGGTGAATAGTTCAGCTCAAAACTCCATATGAGGCATGTGATAGTAATAAGCTATCTTTTACACATCTTAGAGTGTTTGAGTGTGATGCCTTTGTGCATATCCCAAAGGAGAAAAGAAATAAACTTGAATGCATGTCATAGAAGTGCATCTTCATCTGGTAAAAGGATGGAGTGAAAGGGTATAAGCTTCGGAACCCAACGATGAGAGAGTCAATTTATAGTCCCACATTGCCTTTGCAATTTGGGGAGAGCCTTTGATCTTTGGGATGGTTAACATCTATGTAAAGATAAACTATAGAATGTTGACTATAATCTTTTATCTACAAAAATTTCATTAATTTGCTAAACGGTTTTTGAAAACGTAATGCTTGTTGTTTGGTAAGTCATTTATTTTAGCATACAACTGTAGTGGTTGTCAATTGCTCTCAATTTACACATCTATGTTTGAGTGGGAGGTTTAGTAGCCAGGTTAGTTGTTTTTGGCTATAATTGTGTTAGAAATAACATATGGAGGATTATAATTTTAGGTTTTCGTGGTTCTAGTTGAATTTTTTATATTCCTATTGTAATTAATTTTGATCAATCAGTCTGAGAATGGATGACTTGATTTGACATCTAGGTCATTGTGGTTATGTGTTTTACAATTGCAGAAAGGGATATCTTTTCCCACGGAACAAAGGAACCAACATACCCAAATTGTATTGAAAACATGGAAAAAAAGGCATGGAAAAAGGGTTAGATTGAAAGGTACCCATATGGTTACATAAGTGCTAAAATTTGAAGAGGGTTGCAATCCATAGATTTGTGCCTTGCCTTGTGAGTTGCGCCTTTGTTTCTCTTGTCTCTTGTCTCTTATGTTTGATATGATGTACATGTTTTTCTCTCATTTAAGATCCTAGATCGTATTGAATTAAATGATGAAAAACTAACAAAAGAGAATCAAATGTTTAGATAGCTTTTCCCTAGGGCAAGCCAATCACATTGCCCATACACTCTTATTTACATCATACATGCCTAGTCATGCATTAGTTGATCATTGGTCTTGAGCATTTATTACATTCTTGTATATATAGAGGTTTGGTCATAACTCCCTAATATGTATCACATGATGCATATGCCAATACAAAACCGAATTTTAATGAGACATTCATATGACACCGTTATATGTGGGACACAACTCTAACACTGACCTATAGGAATGGAAAATGTAGAGTTCACAATAAGATGATGATAGTTGTACTGCTTATTAAAGAAAGATTAAGAATAGTGATTCTTGCCAAAAAATGAACTCTGTTAGTTTTCTCCACTATGATTTAAGAAACAAGAATCGCATGCAATGCATGTGAAAGAAGTATAAGAAATGTGGGAGAGAAATGTTGAATTCAATCACTAACAGTGATACACATTATGCTTTTTTCATAATAACTGCAGGATTGACTAAAACCATACTTGGTACCTTTTAACATTTACATACAGAATGGTTGTTTTATTTTGTGTAAATATCAGAAAAATAAGTATTAACTTTAAAAAGATGATGCTAGATTATATATTATACATTGCTTAACATATGTGTCTTCTATTGTTGCTATAAAGTTTGCAAAACATTTGTAAAATTGTGATCTTCCTCCACCACGGTCAGTTTGGGATGGGACTGCACCTTTTAAAAGCAGTGAAAAATTTAAAGAGATGGACATTTATAAATCCCAAGACAGGTTTTTCAACTTCTGTTGGTAGGTTCAAATCACCATATCTAGAAGAGAAGGGTTTGAAATCCTTACTATTTTATGGCCATTCACCCTATACTTCAGAAGCCACTAAATCGCTAGTTTCACATAAATCATTCTCAATTGATCACCAGGAGATAATAATTAGGTGAGTTTGATTGTACATGAGTAGACTTTGCATATTTTGTCTCTTAATAGTTTGGAATATTTACAATATTTGTTTTTCATTTAAAATTTTAGTATATTATGTATTTTTTAGTAAACTGAGTGGTTAGGTTCAAACTGGTCCAAGTCACGGTCGAGTCCAAGTTTACCCTTGGCCAATTCGGATTCAGAGACTGAGTTTTAAAACATTGGTTAAATAGTTCAAAATAACATGTGGACTTGCATCCCAAAGCCAAGTTTTGAATTGGCAAATATTTTGTTTGGAGTAATGCCTCGTATACCAACTTTATCCCACAATTGTTTTTGAAGTGGGATTATTCTCAAAACATTCATCCAACACACACATATGGAAAGAGGATGTATTAATGTGGAAGAAAAACTCATCATAGAGATATGCCACTATAGTAATTCCTTGGAATTACAAAGATAGAGAGATTTATTGCCATCATGAAAAATTCAAAGCAAGAGAAAGCAATGCCCTCAAGTGAGCAAAAGGGATTTATCATATAAGATTGGACTTTCATTTGTATTGTGTAAGCACAAGAACCCAGAACTATCCCCTTTCTCCCTCTATTAATTGAAAATTACTTTATATTAATTATGGTATGAGAAACTTGAACAATTTTTACGATAAAAAATTAAAAATGAGATGCAAGTTGCAATAGGCATGACCATGTTCAATTGGTCCCAAATGCCTAACTAGGGATGAAAGTGGCATATACCAACTAATTTCTATCACATTTTTTTCTATTAGAATTTGAATAGCAATAAAGTAAAGGATCACTTGAAGCTAAATTTTAAAAAATAATCCACCAAAAATTTAAATTATGAAGTAAGAATCATTTTACCACCTAAACGGCCCGTCAGGGACGCATATTGACGATGTATGAAAAAATTGAATTTTTTCCCCCTGTTTGCAAAATTCAAACTTGAGTCAGCAACCAATAGGAGTGAGAAATTTTTCCACTTGGACAACGGATGTGACCGCGTCTGGTTGGGTGAAGTGCAACACCGGTGCATATGGGATCAAACGCACGGAAGAGGGTAAAAATGAGTTTGATGACACAATTATTTTTTTATTAAACCTTATTCCGGTGTGCTCGAATGTCTAGCGCACAGGTGCGAACGACAGTCGGGTGCACCGGTGCGAATAGGTGTTAAAACAAAATAATATTTTTTTAATAAAATAAAAAATAACCTTTTTTATTTTTTATTTTAAAAAAAAAAAATTTCCGATGCATTTGGTTTCTTCACACGCACTGGGGCGTGTAGTGTCAGTTAGCGCACCAACATTAGTTTTTAAAAAGTTTCTCATTGAAAAAATTATATATGTGTTTTTATTTTTTAATAAAAAAATTCCAGTCCATTAATGTATACTACAGGCACCGAGGTGTTTAAAAACTAGCGCACCGTTTATAAGCTTTATGTAAAATTTTGTGACTTTTATTAATAAAATACTTTTATTATTTTTTAATAAAATATATTTCGGTGTGTTAGGGTTGATAAGATGCATTGGGGAGTTCATTGTTATTTAATGCACCAAGATGAGGTTTTTACCTAAAATTTAACGTGTTTTTAATAAAATAATAATAAAAATTAATTTTTTAATAAAAGATTAGACATTGTGTTTGTTTCTACTACACATATCGGGTGTTTTGTGTTCGGAAATGCATCGCTTTGGTTCTTGGAAATTATTTTGTTTTGACAATGATGTTTATCGTTCGTGGTGTGACATGCTAGGAAACGTACTAGTGCAAGTTGATGACAAATGCACCCATGGTTCCACCAACAATGCTCATGGTTCCACCAACAATGCTCATGGTTCCACCAATAATGTTCATGGTTCCATAACTAGCACTCATGGTTCCATGGATAGTGCTCATTGTTCCACCAACAATGCTCATGGTTCCATAAATAGAGATGATGGTTCCACCAACAATGCCCATGGTTCCACTAATAATGATCATGGTTCCATAAATAGAGCTCATGGTTCCACCTCTGTTTATGGAACCATGAGATCTATTTATGAAACCATGAACATTGTTGGTGGAACCATGAGCTCTTTTTATGGAATCATGAGCATTGTTGGTGGAACCATGAGCATTGTTGGTAGAACCGTGAATACATGTAGGTGGAATCATGGGTCACATGAAGAGTAAATTCCCAACTCAAAGTTTGTAATGCCCCCATCCAAACAAACTATCATGGAGGAAATATTCCACTAACTTACTAGTTCCCTAGGTTGGGGGTGGAAGCATCAAAATTTGGAATAAGGGAGCTACAAGACCCAAAATGAACTTACTTACTATTTGTTTCTATTTTATTTTGGGGATAGGAAATATCCATGATGCCTTGTTGTGTGCATAGGGTTCAGCTGCCAAGAACCCAAAGCATAATTCTATGACCGGGCCATAACATAACTTGGAACTTTGAAGTGTCATCCCAATCTCAATTTCGTTAAGTTCTTAATCATGTTGAAGCTGTATCCTCTGAGCAGAAGAAATTCAAGGAGCCATGAGGCTTTCCCCCTCCTACTCACCTCATACACATATTGTATTATTGGCTACCCAACCCCATTGATTTCAAAATAAAAACATAATATTACCCAGAGACGCATTTTCCAAATGCAGTGTTCAAATGTATCCTCACCTGTTCAAATTTGGATGGCATGGGATGAAGCCCGCCTAGTTCAATTTCAAATTTTGCTATTAAGTTCACGTCATCCATGAGAGGCTTGAGAAATGGGTGTTGGCGGCAGGCGGAGGGACACCCCAAGAAGGATTACATAGGGAAATGATAGAGGTTAGATGACAGCAATCAAGAGTGCAAACGGAGATGGTGAAGATGGATGATGGCAGGTCACTAGAGTGACGGGACCTTCAATCACCAGAGGTCAAACTCGGTTCATGACAATCTTCTCCAGGAAACTTCAAAAAAGGGGTCGTGATTTAGTTATGGAACCATGAGATTTAGTTATGGAACCATGAGCATTATTGGCAGAACCATGAGCATTATCGGTGGAACCATGAGCATTGTTGGTGGAACCATGAGCTTTAGTTATAGAACCATGAGCATTGTTGGTGGAACCATGAACTTTAGTTATGGAACCATGAGAACCGTCCGTGGAACCATGAGCGTTGTCTATGGAACCATGAGCTTTAGTTATGGAACCATAAGCATTATTGGTGGAGGAGAATTAAAAGAACCAAGTGACACTCTTAAACTTCTCTATAGAATGAAGAATCAACTAAACTAGTTAAAAATACACAAAGTAGAGGAAAATGGAGCTAATGTTGTTGAAAGTGATGTATAAAGGTAATGAGGCTCATAACAAAGTAGGGAGCAAAATTAGGTTGTTAATAGTTGTGGTGCGGTATATGAGGTTAAGAGCACATCATATGACCAAAATGCATTATAGGGTTTTAAATCTTAAATCCATGGGAGGATGTGACTATCTAGGAAAGTAGTAGAAATCGATGAATAGAGGGAATCCTCCCCAAGGGGGCCTTGGAGACCCACCTACAACGAAAAAAACAAAGGCGTTATCATATTATACAATCTCTTAATATAATATGAATCAAGAAGGGAATATTTTTCTTGAGTTAAGGGTTAATGATTTTTATTCCTCTTGTGTGCTTTAGAAGGGAATATTTTTCTTGAGTTATCCTTTCCTTGTTCCTCTTTTTTTGTGATCCCTTTTTATTTTCATTTTTTTAGCCTTTTTTGTCTTAGTTCCTTTGCTTTAGATTTAGCTTTGATAACCTAGGACATAGAGAACTTGGTGTACAACACTTCATAATGTGACAAAATAAATGATGTAATTAAACAAATGAAATTGGAATTTTGGTTTTGATTTTTCTCAAAATTTAATATGTAAATTCGGTTTACAGATGGGATGGATTTCAATATTTTATATATCCCGCATAGAGATGGATGGAACTGTATAAATCTATGCTACAAATTAAAATTAGTAGTTTTCTTTATATTTCTGATGGATTTTAAGGAAATAGGGTTTTGACTTAAGAATTTGGACTGTTATTCTGTAACAACTCAAAGATAACCTTCAGGCTAAACATTTCTAAGTGAAATTTGTTCGGTTTTAATGGACACCAACAATGCTCATGGTTCCACCGATAATGCTCATGGTTCCATAACTAAAGTTCATGGTTCCATAGATAGTGCTCATGGTTCCACGGACAATTCTCATGGTTCCATAACTAAATCTCATGGTTCCACCGACAATGCTCATGGTTCCACCAACAATGCTCATGGTTCCACCGATAATGCTCATGGTTCCATAACTAAAGCTCATGGTTCCACAGAAAGTGCTCATGGTTCCACGGACAGTTGTCATGGTTCCATAACTAAATATCATGGTTCCACCAACACTGCTCATGGTTCCATCGACAATGCTCATGGTTCCACCGATAATGCTCATGTTTATAAATTTTCATCCCAAAATCCTGACGGGCTAGCCAAAGGAAACCTACCAGGACTTCAAGGTAAACTAGTGAGCCAGAGCTCGGCCCCTTCTCCCCCCAACCTCACAAATGAAAGTTTCAGATGTAACATGCCCAAAATAATCAAGTTAGTATTTAGGTAAAGATTTAAGATGATTATCCTTTGACAATGTCTATTAAGCTATACTCGTAAAAACTTAGTGAGATAAATGAGTGAGATTTTGTCTAGGGAGGAATATCTACCTTTCTGGAACCCATTACTACAACTGGTTCTCATACGATTTTTCAAAAAGAGACTTACCATGAAAGATGTTCTAATCGTCCTTCCTGATCTCATCATCATAGTTTGATTAGTAACCATAAAAAATATAGGGAATACATAAAGTTGGCTTCAATATCCCTTAAAAATTACTTGACTATGCAAATGTCAATAATCTATCAATACAATATAACCCTGTTGTCTTAGAACGTCTCGTTCACCCTATTTGGGGTCAATCATATGTAAGGGAACTTTTCATCTTTATAATTGTTTAATAATGGTGATCTACTTCGGCCAATAAATGATCTTGGGTGCCCATACATTTGTCAGTCAGATAAATTTTATATTGTAATATCACTATCTATTTGAATTACTTACCCAATGATGATAACCTTGCATGCTTTTAAAGGAAGTTATGCTTTAAAGGAAGTTATATTCACATAGTTCATAAAACAATTAATAATACATAGCAACCATAAGGATTTTAGCAATGAATTCATTTGACGCAATATAACAATACACATCATCAATATATGCACGAGACAAGATATACTGTGGTTCACCCAACCTTTGGGCTACGTCCACAACCCTCATATATTATTTGACCTCTCAAAGTAGGTAGTTACAAACTGTCATGTAGTCATTACAGGAATTTTTCTTTTTACTTCATCTAAGCATACTATCAACAGTAATCACTTAAATTACTGAAATTACTTTGTGCATACAAATTCATATTAGAAAACTAGAAGGAAGTCCTTCTATAGTGTAACACTGAGATGGTAATATACTAGCCTATATCGGGTATTATCTTCTCTACAATCATAAGAATTTCGACATATACAAATATATTTTAATGAAAATATATCTAAACCACTTAAAAGGAACTTCTGTACATTCATCAATTAAACATACAGTGTATATATAATTAGATATATATACTAATATGAGGTCAACTTACTACACAACCCAATCCCCATAAAAAAGGAACTTATAGTATAATCCCACGGACTGTATCCAAACTTCAAGAATGGTAGTGGCGATGGTTTAAGGGATATAAAACAAAACCACCGCATCGAGCTAATACGTGGCATACATAAATCACCAACAACATACTAAAAGACAAGTCGTAGGGGATCATGCCTAAACCACACCATCGAGCGTAGTATATAAAACAAAACCACCGCATCGAGCTAATACGTGGCATACATAAATCACCAACAACATACTAAAAGACAAGTCGTAGGGGATCACGCCTTTTGCTGGGAAAGACAGAGAGGCCAACAATTTCAAACCTAGCATAGCAGGTTTAAGATAGAACCTTCAGCATTCGTCCTAAAGCAACCAGAGTTACCAAGATCTATTTGATCTTATTAAAAGAAAAGGAACTATACATTCTCAGAACATCTTTCTGTTCTAGATAAGATCAAAGGAAAATCATGCATTTCCTAACTAAAGTGGAGGTAGAGCCTAAGATACTCGGTTGGGTTCAGATATATAAAAAAATGCAACTCCAAAAGTCATGATAAAATAATCAGAATTAAATAACCCATACTCAATCAGATCCAGAGTCAAGCACTATGTTAAATATAGCCAAAGCTGAATTATAAGAAGACAATCCTCGGTCGGATCTACCATTTTAAATGCTAAAAGCATTGAACAGTAAATAAATAAACTACAGTAATGATGCTCATATCCAATGTTCAACATTTTTCACCAAGGGATAAGCTATAGAAATAATCCCCATTTAATTGCTATACCCAGGAAAGTCATGGTCATTTGATAATTGCGGCACGCTCTGGAAAATCAATACCTACAGTGACCCGGAGACCACAACGATACACAGATCTAAGTATATCAGAAGACATTAACAAAAATTAAAATGAATAACATATGTAAGCAACTAGCCATAGGGCCAGCGACATTCACACGGATCGCTTTTCGACCATGATTCGGTGACCATAATGCATAGGGTAAATTGTCAGTCTAACACATATGGAATATCCTACAACAATTGCAGTGTAAAAATCTAAGTAGTAAGACATATACATAACATTAACAATCAAGTTAAAAATGCATATAAAAGAAACCAAATACATGGACAACAGCAATCGCACAGATTGTTCTACTACCATGATTCTGTCACCAGAACACGTAGGGAAAACTATCAGCCCACGGATACAGGGGTATCCAACAACCACAACGAGACAGATCGCTTACTACTGAAATAAAGGATACTCTTTCAAGAAAGTGACATACCTTTCGACTTGAATTTTTACTTACTCTACACGCAGTGTTCCATAAAATGGAAACTTGGACTCACGACATCTCCTTGAGGTACGATCCTCCATGCCTGGTCGCCAGTCTGATTTATGAAGGTAGGATGCAAGAAGACAATGATGGAACTCAGTAGTTCTCCTCATTGGCTGCACTGCAGGGCAGGGCATTCTGATTCATCCACCATGACTATCCTCCCCCTTTCAGCGATCGTAATTTCTTTCTCAAATAGTCAGAACCTACTCTTCCCCTGATGGCAAATGGAGTTCCGCATTTCTCCTAAGAGACATTTGTCGGATTGTTAAAACTCGACCACAATCAGATAGCTGAGTGGCGCCATAACCTATCATGAAGGCCAAATGGCACTCCATCGGGAGACCAACTTTTAAATTTCCTCCGGAGCTCACAGATAGTTAGATCCAAACTCCGTCTGCCTACATGTAGCGTCAAACAAGATCCATGATTCTCTTAAATCAAATCCAGAAAATAAAGTACCTTGTACCCGATGCCTCCTTCTTCTCATCGTGGAGAGATATAAGGTAACTTAAAGAAGTGGAAGTGGAGATTGGTGTCATTAAGGAGTTACAACCAACAATGGATTCGCCATTGATGTGGCATATTTCCTTCGATGCCCACAAGTCCCTCCTTTAGGGTATGATAATCTAAAAACATACCTGTTTATGGAACATTAGAATGTTTTACTATGCTATTTACTCACCTTTTAAACTTTACTTTACACTCATGGATATGTTACTGACTTGTAATATTTATTGGTTTCTATGTTGCCTTTGTAAAATAATTAACAATAGTAAGCTAGTATTAGTTCTAGCGCCTTCTTGTTGTAGAAACCTTAAGGGAGAAAGAGGGATATTACATCGGACAACGCTAGTAAGGGTTAACTCCCGTCAGTAGCAGCATGTGAGAATAATTAAGGCACCAGCTAGGTTCCATTATCCAAAAAAAAATTATAAGCGAAACCACTTGTTTCTATTGTATGGGCAACTTCGTTATTCTTAAAATTAATGACCATAACCTTGATCTTTTGTTCGAACAAACTTAGTAATTCTCGGTGAAATTTACTTTATGTCATTACCTAGTGGAGTTAGGATCTGACCCCTTGTAGCACACTTGATAACTTTTAATTCCTTGAATTGTACTAGGTAGAGAAATCCTGACCCACCTGACCTTTCTCCATGAAAAATGCCTACGTGCACCCATACAGACAGTATAACATGCTTTAGCTTTATAATCTAAGTAAGCCTCGAGCCATGCTTAAGGAAATCCTATCGCCTTTCCAAGAAAAATAGTTCATTCAGTTACAAAGATCATCATCCCTTCAAGTTGTTTAGGTTATACCATCACAGACATGATTTTTTATTGACTAGCTATTCTACTAAGACCAGAGTTCAACCTACTTTTGATCAGAGCTTAGATGTCTTTTCTTAACAAGGTAAAGCTTGGTTAATTTAGATGTTAATTCTTTATTTTTTTGTGTGTGATCTGAGAAAAAAGAAAAAATTTATATAGTTAAGATGTGCATAATTGTTTTTTTTTATGCATTAATATCTATCTTCTGTTTCATGTAGAATTTATTTATTTATTTTTTTTAATTTTGGTCAAATTGAGGTACATTACAAGAATTAATATTGTTATTGGTTTATACAACAACTTTGACATAATTTATTATTAAGTAATCAAATTGTGATTTGGTTTACTATTTTTTAAGAGTAATTTTGACATTATTACATTAGATTTAATGGTTAAAGAGTGTTTTTATTTTTTAAGTAAATTTGTCATTATTACTTAATTTTAATGTCAAATGGTTCATCATTATCATGAGAGAAGAAAAGTAATCTTTATAACTTATTATAGATGAGATACATAGATTTATAAACTAAAATAAAAGTTAAGATCTAAAAAAAATAGATTTATTTTTCATTATTATTATGTCTCTACATGTGTAAATACATCTAGTTTATACTAACTTGAAATAGTAGGTGATGAAATCCGAGGATAGCCCACACCTTGAATATAGATGGTAAGATGTAACCTTGTTATCATGCATTTTCTCTAGTCTATACACACTACTGCATATGCTAGTGCATTATTTTATGAAATTCATTCATGCTTGATAATATTTTAATGAACTTATAAATATCATTGTGAATATCTAAGGTGATACGAGCGATTACCCTTCCTTGCTAGGAAGTGGAGCACTGGGTTGGACAACTTGCATAATTGCATGCAGGTCTGGACATTTTGTGTTTGCTGCACTAAGCGTGAATAACAATGTAGGGAATTGCAATTGTGTGATCATATTTGTCAACTCACTCTTGTGGAATATCTAGAATGCTTGGATCCCATGCAGGTGCACTGCGAAACCTATGACATGTTCCGAGAGGTTGTATCTAGGAATTTATTGTAGATGTGCATGTGTGATATCTTGAGTTTAGAACCCCTTTGCAAATAAGACTTTTTGAGACAAAGTATTTTTGAGTTGATGTTGAGTCATTTAGCTCTAGAGCATCAAATTATATTAATAAAAGTATTATCTCACTTTATATTCCAAACTTCTTGAGTGGTAATCACTTAAAAGAGGGACCAAGCACACTAGGAGGGGTATGACCTATTAATTAAATACATAAAAATGAATAATGATGCAAAATAACTAAGGAATAACCTGTGCATATACAAAAGCTTCTATATATACACTTTCGTATATGTACGTAGCTTCCATATATGTGCAAGGCATATACAAAAGTTGTTTGGTATATAAGGAAACCAACGCATATACGAAAGAAGCTGCACATATACCAAAGCTTTCATATATGCGTAGCTGCTTCCATATATGCGTTGCGCATATACAAAAGCTTCCGTATATGCACAGCGCATATACGAAAGCTTTTGTTTATGCACAACTTTCGTATATGCCTTGCGCATATACGGAAGCTTCCCTATATGCCCAACAGCTTTCATATATGCCTTGTGCATATACGGAAGTTGTGGATATATGAAAGCTTCTGTATATGCCTTGCGCATATACTGAAGCTTCTGTATATGCGTTGCACATATACGAAAGCTTCTGTATATATGCAGTTGTTTCCGTATATGTGCAGCTTCCATATATGCACAAAGCATATACGGAAGTTCTTGCGCATATAAGGAAGCTTCCATATATGCGCAACACATATACGGAAGCGCATATACAGAAGCTTCAGTATATACGCGGTTGCTTCCATATATGTGCAACTTCTATATATGCACAAGACATATACAGAAGTTGTTGCGCATCTACGGATGCTTCCGTAAATGTACAGCGCATATACGGAAGATGCGCATATACAGAAGTTGTTGTGCATATACGGAAGCTTTCGTATATGCGCAAGGCAACTTCTGCATATACGGAAGCCTCCATATATGCGCAGCGCATATAAGGAAGTTGTTGCGCATACATACGGAAGCTTTCGTATATGCGCAAGGCATATACGGAAGCCACGCATATACGAAAGTTTCCGTATATGCACATTAGCTTCCGTATATGCCTTGCGTATATACGAAAGTTTTTTCTCATATACAGAAGCTTTTGTATATGCATAGCGCATATACAAAAGATTCTGTATATGCACTACGCATATATGAAAGTTGCACATATATGGAAGCTGCACATACACGGAAGTACGAAAGCTGTGCATATACGGAAGTAGCTGAGTATATGCGTTGCGCATATACAAAAGATTCTATATATACGCAGCTACTTCTGTATATGAGCAGCTTCTGTATATGCGCAGCACATATACGGAAGCAGTTGCGCATATACGGAAGCTTTCGTATATGCATAGCTACTTTCGTATATGCGTTGCACATATACAGAAGCTTCCGTATATGTGCAACAACTTTCGTATATATGCCTTGCACATATATGGAAGCTACACATATACGGAAGCAACTGCGTATATATGGAAGCTTCCATATATGTGTAACTGCTTCCATATATACATAAGCTTTCGTATATGTGCAATGCATATATGGAAGCTGCACATATACAGAAGCTTTCGTATATATGCAAGGCATATACAGAAGTTGTTGCACATATACGGAAACTTCTGTATATGTGTAACGCATATACGGAAGCTGCGCATATACAGAATTTTTGTGCATATACGGAAGTTGCGCCTATACAGAAGCTGCGCATATACAGAAGCTTTTGTATATGCACAACTTCAATATATGCCTTATGCATATACTGAATCTTCCTTATATGCACAATAGCATCCGTATATTCCTTTTGCATATACGGAAGCTGCGCATATACGGAAGCTTTCGTATATGCCTTGCGCATACACTAAAGCTTCTGTATATGTGTTGCGCATATACGGAAGCTTCCGTATATGCGTAGCTTCCGTATATGCACAAAGCATATACAGAAATTGTTGCGCATATACAGAAGCTTCCGTATATGCATAGTGCATATACAGAAGCGCAAATACAAAAGTTTCAGTATATACGCAGTTACTTCCATATATGTGCAGCTTCTGTATATGCACAAGGCATATACGGAAGTTGTTGCGCATATACAGAAGCTGCGCATATATGGAAGCCACAATAACTTCCGTATATGCCTTGCGTATATACGAAAGTTTTTGTGCATATAAAGAAGCTTTTGTATAGGCGTAGCGCATATACGAAAGCTTCCGTATATGCTCAACTTTTATATATGCACTACGCATATAAAGAAGCTGTACATATACGGAAGTTGTTGCGCATATACGGAAGCTTCCGTATATGCGCATATACCGAAGCTTCTGTATATGCACAACAACTTCCGTATATGCCTTGTGCATATACGGAAGTAGCTGCGTATATGCATTGTGCCTATACAAAAGCTTTTGTATATACGCAGCTGTTTCTGTATATGCGTAGGGCAGATACGGAAGCTTCCGTATATGCGGTGGCTTCCGTATATGCCTTGCGCATATGAAACCGTATATATAAAAGCTTCCATATATGCACAGCTACATATATATAGAAGCTTCCATATATGCGCAGCTGCGTATATACAAAAGTTGTTGCACATATATGGAAACTGTCATATATGCGCTCCGCATTTACGGAAGCTTTCGTATACACGCAACAGCTTCTGTATATGCAACTTACTAATCATGGGCTAGATGTAACTTACTAATCATTAATGACTTGCAGCCAATCAAGATCTAGATCTCAACCTCTAAATGTATGTGATTTTCTCTCTGAAGTTGTGGATATACAGAAGATTTTGTATATGCGTAGCACATATATGAAAGCTTCCGTATATTTTCAGCGTCCATATATACACTGCACATATACAGAAGCTTTCCTATATACGTAGTTGTTTCTGTATATGCGTAACAGCTGAAGTATATGCGCAACGCATATACGGAAGCTTTCGCTGCGCATATACTGAAGCTTTCGTATGTATGTAGCTGCTTCCATATATGTGCAAGACATATATGGAAGCTGTTACACATATACGGAAGCTTCCATATATGCGTTGGCTTCCGTATATGTGCAAAAGCTTGTTTATATTCATTTGTGCATATATGGAAGCATATATACTAAAGCTTCCATATATGCACAGCTATGTATATACGGAAGCTTCCGTAAATGCACAGCGTATATGCGCAACATATATATAGCAGCTGCGCATATACAAAATTTTCCATACAATAGCTGCGCATATACAGAAGTTTCCCTATATATGCAACAACATTCGTATATACGTAGTTGCACATATACGGAAGCTTCCGTATATGAGCAATAGCTTCCGTAAATGCCTTATGCATGCGCATATACGGAAGCAGTTGCATATATATGGAAGCTTCCATATATGCGTTGCGCATATATGGAAGCTTCCATATAGACGCAACTATTTCTGTATATGCACAGCTTCTGTATATGCGCAAAACATATACGAAAGCTATTGAGCATATACGGAAGCTTCTATATATGCGCAACACATATACAGAAGCTGCGCATATATGGAAGCTTCCATATATGCGCAGCTTTTGTATATGCACAAGGCATATACGTAATTTGTTGCGCATATACGGAAGTTTTTGTATATGCACAACGCATATACGGAAGCTTTCATATATGCACAATGCATCTACGGAAGTTGCACATATACAAAAGATTCCGTATATGTGCAGCACATATATGGAAGTTGTGCATATAAGAAAGCTTCTGTATATGTGCAGCTTCCGTACTTCCCATATACGGAAGCTTTCTTATATGCAAAACGCATATATGCAAGCTTCTGTATATGCCTAGCGGATATACAGAAGCAATGACATATATACAGAAGCTTTCGTATATGCATTGTGCATAAACAGAAGCTTTCATATACGGAAGCTTCTGTATATGCACATATACAGAGGCTTCCGTATATGAGCATATATGGAAGCTTGCATATACAGAAGCTTCCATATATGCGCAACACATATACAAAAGCTTCCATATATGCGTTGTGCATATACATAAGCGTTTGTATATGTGTTTCTAGCATTTATAAAAGCTTATTAATATGTGCACATATATGAAAGCGCATATACAAATGCACTTTTGCATATATGGAAGCATGCATATACAAAAGCTTTCATGTATGCGCACATACAGAAGCTTTTGTATATATGTGCTTTCATTTATGCGCATATACATATGAGTTTGTATATGTGCATATACAGTTGCTTTAGTATATGTGCATATACCAAAGGTTTCGTATGTGCACTGTGAATATACGGAACAACGCATATACAAAATATTTCGTATATGCGTTGTACATATACAAAAGTTTCCATATATGCATTGTGCTATCTATGCAATATCAATTTCTAATATTACAAAGCCACTATCCTAAAAGATATCCAACTCCCTAAAACATCTAAGGCTTTGTAAAAGATTTGAAGTATTTAACTTGTGAAGTTAGAATTGCTCATAGGTGAGCCATAGGCCATTTCCCCTTTATGACTTACTATCAAGCATAATTTATTTGTTGGTGGGAATTGGTCCTTCAATTTTGAACTCAGTGCTCAATACATTAATCTCAACAACCATAATTTATTTACTAGTGGGATGTTGCCACGTAACTATATAGCTTTTGACACCATATACAAGCTAAGAATAAAGGGTTTACATATATACACTAGTGTAGAATACTAGTGTATACTAATATATACACTAGTGTATATATCGATGTATATACATGTCCATCTCTTGCAGTGTTCAATGTTTTACAAATTTTCATGATATAAAAGTTGAGTAAGCACACTAGTGTATATACGAGAATACACACATATACACTAGTGTATATACAGATATATTATAAATCAATGTATATACTATTATATACATCAGTGTATATACTGGTATATACACTACGTTAGTAATATACAATGGTATATATACATTAGTGTAATATATACGAGTTATACACTCGTATATACACTAGTATATATACATAACACTAGTAATATACACTAGTGTATATACTAGCATATACACTAACATATATTGCTTGTATATACGAGTATGTAATTAGCGTATATAAAAGCACATATACATAAGTACTTATATGTGCATATAAGAAAGTGTATATACGGAGGCACTTTTGTATATGCACATATACAAAAGCATGAATTTCGTATATGCACATATACATAAGTGCATATACAGAAGCACTTTGAGGGAATTCCATACAAAAAGAGAATGGTTCACTCTAAACATATATTTTTATTTATTATAATATATTACCTAACTACCTTGTTGGTTATCCATCACTAATCTCTAACAACTATTTCAATTATTATTCTTCACTTTGCTTTCTTTCGTATTATGCAACATGTCCTCCCTATTTGATACTAGTAGCAAGTGTTCCTATTTGTGATTTAACCAAATGTGGAAAAATGAGTAGTAAATTCATCTTCCAAAAACCACATGGACCATGAGGATGGTATTCCTTTATTTCAAATGAAGTATGTGGTGATAATTCCATATTGACAATTAGATTTCATCTTTTCATTATTGTTAATGAATATGAATCTTCACAAAATAATTGGAAAATGGATTGGAATAACTAGAAGTAGAGAATACATAAGAATTTGGTGCTAATTAAACTAGGATTGAGTGGTAACATAGTGATCGTAGTGCCAAACTAACCTATGGTATAAATGAGAAGAATTTTGTGCATTGACATAGACGATCCAAGTCAATTGGATGAGGCATATGGATGGGTATAAGACATTTCCAATACATGCAACATGTGTTCTTTTATGGTGTCATGGTCATAAAGGAATTGGAGACATTGTGTTCCTTGATTTTTGTATGTTATAAACATGCACCCCATTAGGAAGGGACTTTACTACCCATAATGATATGGGTCATAAGAACAAATCTTAATTATGTGGTGGAGGTCCAAGCTCGAGAGAATTTTTACATATATTAGTATGGATGGAAGCTGCCGTATACCAATACCAGTCAGTATACACAATATACTGACTGGTGTATATACCAATTGGTATACACACTAGTATATATACTAGTCGATATATACATTATATGTTAATGTAATTGTAACTTCGGAAGATATTCTATTGTATCTTATATTGTTATTATTATTGTATTTTATTTGTACCTCCGTCGGAGATGTTTTTCCTCATCTCGGGGATGTCATTATGATGCTTAGTCATCCTAGGTCATTGAGGTAAAAGCCTCCCATGTAAGTCGAGGCAATAGATCCCCTAAAGAGGCATATGTAAAACGTTTACTGTGTCTCCTAGATAAGTCGTCCCAGTTGGGTAAAAAGGTCACCCCAAGTAAAGTATAAATAGAGAGAATAGCTCTCTCATTTGGACACACACTCAATCACTCAAGTTCGCATTAGTGAGAGAGAGAAAACAAGTTCACATAGGAGGAAAGAGAGAGCTACAGAAGACCATCTTAGTGTCTAGAGGCATTCCTGGTATTTTTGTTTATATGCTTACACCATTATTATCCCCTTGGTATACACATGTAGGTGGGTGGGTTCATATATTATTAGGTTATCCCTTTTAAGTTCATTGAATAAATTATAGAAATTAATTTATTTGTATAGAAATTTTAAATTACAAAATTTGACAATTAAATATTGGGTTTTACAAAATGAAATTTTTTAATTTTAACAATCATAGAATGCAATTTCAACAATTACAAATTTGCAATTTCTACAATAAAATAATTAAAAAGAAATTAAGAATTACAAGAAGAGTTGAGGAAAAATCGCAATTTCAACAATTGATTGCTTATTATTTTAGTAATTAAATATTGCAATCTCAACAATTGATTTGATGCTAGTTTACCAATTAGGTATTTCATTTTAAATAATGGAAGACCACATTAGATTATAGATTTGCATCTTTCTTTACTATTCTCATATTGCTATATTTTTAGTTCAAAGACTTTTGTGCTTTAAAACTGAGCCTAAGAGTCTATTAGCACTTTGGATATCCCGATTAAGAGATTCTCAAATGTTTAAGGCTTACTAGGTATCGTAGTCTAAATGCTCCATATAGAAGATACTTTAATGAGTATTCAAAAGTATTTCCTCTTAAGGATGGTGAATATGTATATGAAATAAAATGGAAACGTTTCTTAGAAATAATATATTTCATTGAAGTAGGAGATGGAAGTATGATGCAGGATCGGAATCAATAAGACTAATCCAATCCACAAGCCCAACAATAATTAGGTTCCCAAGTGTAGCAAAACTTGCAAACTTAGCATAAAACAACTAAGCTTTTCTTTCGCAGCTGTAAATTGGACTTCACAGAAAAATGTGGAATTGTGGATCTCATTGGATTGTGGAGCATCAAACAAATTTCCTTCCTCAATTCTCCTTCCCGTAGTCTTCTTTCCACAATTTGTCGTCTGATCGATCCTTTCCGCAATTGTCTCCCTTCTGCAATTGAGGATTGCGGGTGTGATTTTTTGCTTTTTCTTGAAAATGACTTCCGCAAATCGTCTTTCACAAAACTCTTTCCGCAGTTTGTGGATGTCCCTATTTCCGTAGTTGCAGGTGCGCCTTTGCAAATTCCTTCCACAATCGCTATGGATTTTCGGTATCATCCAAACCGTTGTTCTTTGCAAGGCCTACCTCATTCGTTGATCTACGATGAAATGCGAATCGTCAACTTTAAGGGTTACAAAAGTCTATCTCCCACAGCTTAAACAAGCTTGCATCTTGGCCCTGCGGAAACTATTCAAGATTGTTAATCTTCCTCTTTCCTCTGGTCTAGGCCATCCAAATCTTTGCTTCACAGATTTATCAGACTGCAAAATAGTAAATCAATCAGTGCAACTATCAATTTCCACCTAGTTCCTTCGAAAGGTTTCAACATGCTTTCAATCTGTGAATACTTCGGGAAATTAACACTTTATTCACTCACACGGAGGGAAATTACATGTATTTCTGGTTATTGAAAGAAGACAACAAATATGCAATCAATCCCATAGTTTTAAAGCTTTGTTCTTCATTTCATCAACAACCCTTTGCTCGATTACATCGAGCGATTAATTAACACTCCATAAACATGTCAGATCCAAATTAATGGGATCTAGACTTCTAAAGAAAGCAATTACATAACATACCCTATCCTCGAGCAACCTTTTGCAAGATCCTAAGACATGAGTGGGAAATTGCCATTATTATATTCAACTAGTCCTATCTCAAAATCAATTACAATTAATTATATAGGGCTTTGGGTCAATGCTCCTGCATCAATGTACTTCTTAGAAATAATGTTACTTGGAAATAGGAGGATTTAATGTAGTTACATTTAAAAAGAAAATGAATGATGCTTTTAAGAAGATTGATATTATTTTATTTAAATTAAACTTTTCCAAATAAATATTATTTATCTTTTATCTAGCTATAATAATAATAATTAATATTTATATAATAAATTGTACACTTATTATAATTAATATTTATATAATAAATTGTATACTTATTAAAATTAAGAGGAGATGTTTTTTAAATAAATAAATTACTCAAAAATTAGATAAAATATACATTTGAATAAATTATTTTTTACTTAATTTATATATTATATTTATAATTTGAGTGTTTTGGAAGTTTTCCTTAATAAGGTTGATGAATGAACTTCTATCCCTTACAAAAATCTAAATGTAAGTCTTTTTATCATTTGTTTTAAATTCCACTCAAAACCATTATCTAGGTTGGTATAAAGATGCCATGACATAAAAATTTAGAGGATAAAAGAAAGATAAGATATTACAAGGTCATTAACCCTAATATTGAATATCAAAATTATATCTTAGGGTAAGAAGATCCAATAGCTAAAATATGAATGAACATTCAAACATTCATGAGGTGTATACTAAATTAGTTTTAATTTTTTTGTTATAATAAAAATGTGTCAAATAAAACTTTAAAGAAAACTAAGTAGTTCCCTATTTTTCTTTCATAAAGTCCCACGTACCAAAATTAGTCTAGATAAAAATTAACTAACATTATCATCATCATCATTAGTAATTAATTTTTTATATAAAAAATTATATATTTATTAAAGAAATTATGTTTTGAATTACTTTATAATTAAATAATTTTAAAAAATCATCAAATTACCATCTTTAAAAACAAGTTAATTTATCATATTTGTTTTAAATGAAAATGTATTTATCATTTACTTTATTATAACAATAGTTAATATTTTACATATAATATATTAGATATTTTATTTATTTAATAATTATATTAGATATTTTATTTATTTAATATTTATTTACAAATAAATTGAAAAATAAATACACTTGATTAAGTTAATATCTTTTATGTTGAAGGAGAGAATTTCATAATATTTTTAATAATTTAATTTTATTATAAAAATTAGAAATTACATTTAAATTTTAGAGTGAAAGAAAGTGTTTATTTTATTTTCCATAAACAAAATCAGAAATTTTCAATTTATATTTTATTATGCAAATAATATCATAAGTTTTTTTTATCTTTCATTAAGCTATATATATTTACACTTCATTTATAATTATTTATACTTATAACTTCTTCATATAATAAAGAATAATACAAAAAATAAATTTAAATTTTATAAATGTATCATTTAATTATTAAAAAATAACTCCTACAACTCTTAAAAATATTATTTTTTTTGAAATGAAAACTATTTTAAGAATTTTATCAACTTAACAAATATTAAAAAATTATTTATTAAGATTAGACATATAATTATATAAACGTTACTAAATCAATTTATATTTTGATCTTTTTTATATCAATAAATTCTAAATAAATTAAAATGTTTAATATTTCAAAATTCTTCTACTTTATTTGTATCATAATACATTAAGAATACTTATCACTATTTATAAATTTTATTTGAATATAATAATATAATATATTTTATTAAAATAACATATATTTGAATTTTATTTTTCATAATATAATATATTTTATTAAAATAACATATTCAAAATTATCATTAAAAGTTAAAATACTCTCTTCATTTAAAATACTAAAAGTTAATTTCTATATAAAACGGTGACGGCTTGGTGTGTTGATAATGGAACCCTAAAATTACAAATGATCATTTATCAATTTATTTTATTCCCAAAACATTATATCCCACGATCTTAAGTAGAGTAGGAATTTAACTCAATAAATCTTAATTTATTTCCAAAACACTACATACCATTAATGTAATTAATGTAACGTTGAAAAATGGTTTTGAGCAGAGTCAAAATTTAGTTCAACAGATCTCAGTTTCGGCCTAACCTTGGGGATTCCATTCAATATGGAAGGAAAGTGACCCGCCTTATGAACTGCAGAGTGGTAGGGAGGGAGTTTAATCTATAGAACAGGAAAGAAAAGGAAGCAATGGTTAAAGGATTAACTAAAATAATAGTTATCTGTTCTCGGGATAAATGCAAGGAATGGTTCTTGTTGAAGATAAGAAAGCGTGGTACCATGATAGGTTAGTAAGGGCTAAAGGGCCTATAAAAGGCTTCGGCCTGCCTACATGACTAGTTTGTGACTGATCTAAAACTTTATTTCAAGGATAATTTTCTCATTATCCCGAGGAATTACTCTATATATCAGCATACTTAATATAGAGGAAATGCTATTGGAGTCATCACCATATCTCGAGGAAAGACTCTTGTCGGATGGACCCGGCTTCCTTCTGTTGAAAGGCAAAAGGAAAGGAGTAAGGATCAGAATTCGGGTTAGTACTCTGAATTATCAGGCCATTCTAAGGGTTAGTAACTCTTCAGGTCATTGGTAAGCCTTAAATTTATTCATTGAGATAAGACCATTCTATTACCATTAAACTGCATAGGTGGATCCTTGCTATCCTGTAATGAAGCCGAGGCATACATCATTTCAATGGAAAGGACTAATTTCCCCTCATAAAATTTAATTTATGAATTATGAGCACTACGAGAATAATGTGTGAGTTATGAGCATGAGGGGATGACATTCATGGGTTGCACATTCAGAGCTGGCTGCTTTTCGAGAAGTAAGGAAGACAGGACATGGAGAATAAGGGTAACCGTAAGGAAGGAAACGGTAGGATCCTTGGAGCACAATGCCCACAAAAAATCTTTCTCCAAAGACGCCCAACACTCCATTTCCTCGAACAGTCTTCATTTCCCCACTACCCAATATTTATTAAAACATTCCTTTATCTTTCTTTCTTTTTCAACCCAATTTATATCCTCCAAATTTATACTGGAGTGACCTAGAGGTTTTTAATGATCTCTCAATTTATACTGGATGATCTCTAGCCTCCACCTAGACTGGTACTAGCACTGTAATTAAAAACCTATAGTATGCTCTCTCGAAATCTTGAACTCCAAAGGGTATCCGAGAGAGAATTCTTGCGTATTTTCACATTGTTTTTGGGATGGAGAGGCTTGGACTCCTCCATTCATACCTTGGTGTTTGGATCCTTTGAATTTCATTTTGTATGATTCATTAGCAAGGGAAAATCCGATTTTTCCAGCCAAACTCTTACACAAAGATGGTAGCACAAAGTGGTATAGTGTTTTGAGGTTTAGTTTGGAAGTACCATATCTATGAGGGTTTGCAGGAACATTTCCCAGTCAACTCCAATATCCTCTTTAGCTCTAAACATAAGTAACGTGCTTATTTATATTATTATATTTATTTACCTTCATTTTAGCATAGTTACATAGATATTGTTTAATGGTATTGACCATGTCCAATGTTTGGCTCATAGATATGGAATGAAGGTTAACTCGACTGGTGCTTGGAAAAGAGGGTGGACAATGGAGACTGTAATTCTCTTGTAATGCCATGGTCATTCATGGGTCACTCTCCTCTGATTCCGAGGGTCAACTTCTTGGTTCCTTTTGTATTGTCTTGTTTAAACTCCACGTTATTTCACCAGATAACATATATATTAAAACAGCCTTGATCAACCCTGTTGGTAACGCATGTATGTGTGATACGTAACGAAATGTCTGTTCTATAAATAACATGTAGACTATGTTATTTCCCTGAACAATATTGTTTTATCTGGGCATTTGTTTATTTAATATTCATATGTTCTTGTATGGTTCTTAACCTTGAATTACTAGCATTGTTTATTGTTTATTCACTATTGTTGGTAATTGTATGATTTATCTTAGATAGTTACACTGTAAAAGGGGTTAGGGAAACGATGTAAGTGGCCTATATCGGTCCATTTACCCAATGTTTATATATATAAAGAGAGAGAGAGTAATGAGGGAAATGCCTGTCATCCTCGGAGGTTAACGTCTTTTTTAATTTGTTTTGTGAACATAAGTGTTTACAATGTATTCAAGGGTTCGTGTTAGGGTTTGAGCTAAAGAATTGAACCATGGTCGAAATTGTTTTATAAATGTAAATTTATATATGATGTATTGTATACAATGGCTTGGGTGGCCGTGAGCCTCGACCCTAGGTTACCATAAACAATATGCAATGTTTAATATACTGTATGCAAGAGTTTGGGTGCAGTCATGTGAACTCGACCCCTGTTGTATAACTGTATGAAAATGCTATTTGTTATGCTGTGAATCATATGTTGTATGCAATGTTTATTTTATTATGAATTACATTCTATATGGTTATGCAATATAATATTAATATTAATAATAATATGTACTTGCATGTTTTGATCAAGATTTGAACCTAAATCTTGACATGCTAGTATTTACATGCGAGATGCCTCGCTAGGGTAATTAACCCTATGATAATTAAATATATATTTGCATATGTACTTTAGCTTGATTAAATACATTTCTTAGTTTAAATAGTTAAACAAAAACTGTAAATTACTATATAAAATGTAAAACTCATATTCATATATATATATATATAACTTGATGAATAGGTTCTACTATTAATTAAACCAATTATCTGGAATGTATATATTCCATATATATATATATGGAATATATACATTCCATATGATTAGTTTAATTAACCCTACCACCTATTAATCAATCTATATATATATATTAGAGATGATTGGTTTAGTTAATAGTAACACCTATTATATATATATATATATATATCAGTTTTCATATCTATGAATTCTATTAACACATAGGTAGTAAAAACAATGAGAATAGCAGTAAATTGATAAAAGAACCTGATGAATAGGTTCTATTGTTAATTAAACCAATCATTTGGAGTGTTAGTAATTTTCCTAAACAAATTTAGACAATAACAAGTGGAATATATCTAACTGAATTTATAGACATAAGAAGAATTTTAAGTAGTATACTAATAACATATACTTACAACAAGTCTACACAACTATTAATAAACTACTAGCCGATCTAATAAAACCTTTCTCATCATCAAATTCACTTAAAAAAATAATGTTCAAATATGCAATAGAAATAATAAGAGAGTTAGATGAACTTATCGGACTTAAATGCTCCCAATTGTTTGGGTAACTTCCACATTCCTCCTAGACTTATACCTTGAATAGTTCAACTATTCATTCCACAGGTCACCCGAGAGCAAGACCAAGCACAATAGAAGTGGAATAATTAGTGTTTTGTTCTCTATCTTGTTTACTACTATCGAGTAGCCATAAGGTGTTTTACTAGCTCTATGTAAATCCTGTAAAATATTCCCTATTAATATAGTCCTTATTGGAATAGACATATAATACCCATATCTTACTGAGTTCTCAAAGATATACAATTGAACCTTCCAATGAAATAGGGACCATTAGGCCCTGTAATATACACTCTCTGCAAATTTATTTTTAGGAAAAGGCTCTAGTTCTTATTCAGGATGCTCTCTCTTAGTTAGGAAAAGTTTTTTTCTTTTTTTAGCTTTGTCTTATTTTATTTTCTCTTCTTATTCAAGAAGTGGTTAGGTTTTCAGTTCTCTCCATTTCTTTTATTTTTAATTTTATTAATATGTATTTACCCTCACATTGTTCTAAATCTTCATTAACTTTTAATGCATTAATTAAGAAGCCATTCCCCCTATTAATATTCTTGGTCCCTCTTTTATGTGGTTTCTCCCCAATATTTAGAAACATTAAAAGTAGATAAGTAATGAGAATAATCATGTCATTCATTGTCCCTGATGCAGGAGAGTTTCCCATCTCAACATCAAGTCAATATAATTAATCTAAATAGTCTCCATGCTCAAGATTCTCCCTAATCAACATCAAATCAAAAGTAAAAAATCCATAATGCTCTAGAGCCTATCAACTCAAGATCAAATCAAAAGTAAAAAATTCTTGATACTCTAGAGTCTCTCGATTCAACATCAAATCGAAAGTATTTTTAGTCCCTAAGACTTTATTTACAAGGGTTTGAACATGGGGATATTACATCCCACCCCCTTGAAATCCAACACCATCCCGGTGTTAACACTTTTTAACATGAACTTTGAAACATAAAGGGGTATGTCTCCCTCATGACATCTTCTCTTTCCCATGTGGATCCTTCATGTCTATAGTGCTTCCATTGCACATTCAACTGGACAATAGCCCACTTCTAGAGTTGGATTTCTCTCTTGTCCATAATACAAATGGGATTTGGCATAAATTCCCCTTCTTGTTCGACTTGTAAAAAATCCCAATCGATCACATGTCAAGAGTCATAAATATACTTTTTAAGCTAGGATGCATGAAAAACATTATGAACATTAACATGAGTAGGAAATGCAAATTCATAAGCCACTAGGAATTTCTTGGCCAATATTTCAAATAGACCACAATTCTAGGAGTTAGTTTTCTGCACTTTCCCACATTCAATGAAATTTTCACTTTCACTTTCAAATACACATGTTCCCCATACTCTTTATCTCTTATGTTTCTTTCAGCATAACTTTTTTTCCGATCTTGTTGTCCCTTGTTTACCAACTGATCTAATTACTTTACAATATATGGTCCTAGCATTAACATGTCCACTGGACTATCCCAAATTACCAGTGTTCTGTATTTTCTACCATATAACACTTCAAACAGAGTCATTTTGGTAGATTTTTGATAGTTGTTATTATATGCAAATCTTCCTAAGTGTATGTAATCCTCCCAATGTGAAGGATTGTGCATGACATACATTTTAAGCATGTCCTCAATATCTGATTAGTATGCTCTATTTTACCATCTGTTTGTGGGTGGTAAGAAATGGTGAAGTTTAGTTGTGTGTCTAGCCTAGAAAAAAAGGCCTTCCAAAAGTTCCCTATGAACTTTATGTCTTGGTCAAATATAATGGTTTTCGGTATGCAATATAAAAATTTCTCTCATTAAAATATATGCAATGTGAATTGCTTTATGAGTTGATTTGAAAGGAATGGAATATGCAACCTTAGAGAGTTTGCCAACAACTACCATAATAGAACCATTTTGCTTTTTTCTTTTTGGCAAGCTAGTGATAAAATCCATACTTAGCACTTCCCACTTCCATTTCCGAATGGGAAATTCCTAAAGTAATCTAGCTCTATGTTGGTGTTCATTTTTAACAAGTTGACATTCTTGACACATTGCTACGAAAAGAGCTACATTAAATTTTGGTTTAGGCTCGAAATAATGCTTCTTAACACCATAAATAATCTTTTTGTAACCAGGATGTCTTGAATAGGGTTGTTTATGAAACTTTGTTGAAATTTTGTTAAAATTTAGTTTTGATATTTGTTGTTTCAGGTACATACAACCTATTTTTAGACCATAACAAGCCTATTTCGATAATTTGTAGTCTTTCGCTTGTTATCCCAGTTTGTTTTCCTAAATTTTCCTTATTATTTTTGCATAAAATTTGTCATTTTCAATTGTTGTCCTAATTATGGCATGCAAATCAGAACTAGTTTGACTAGCTATAAGCTCATATAATAGATGTATCCTATGACTTAACCCTACCACCCTGTTTTCCTTTCCCTTAATGTGTTTAAATTCAAAATTGTAGTCACTTAAGAAGGCTAACCACCTATCCCGTCTAGCATTTAAATCATGTATTTCAAAGACATATTTTAACCCTATATTATATGTTTTAAGGACAAATATTTTTCCCATCAGATAGTGCGTCCACATCTTTAGAGCATGGATGATGGATTCCAATTCTAAATCATGGGTTGAATAGTTTTGATCATGTTCTTTCATTTTTTGGGACTCATAGAAAATGACACAATCATTTTGCATAAGGATTCAACCTAGTCCTTCCTTACTAGAATCAATGTAGAAAACAAAATCCCCATGTGGATCAACTATCTTTACAATAGGTTTGGTTGTCAATAAGTGTTTCAACTAATGAAAACTAGCTTCACACTTTTTTGACCAAAAAAAAATTGACTCCTTCTTCTGTAAAGATGTCATGGGATATGCAATACAAGAAAAGTTCTCAATGAAATTCTGGTAATATCCTTCCAATCCCATAAATGAACGAATGTCTGGCACATTGGTAGGACTAGGCCACTCCATGATTTCCTTTATCTTTTATGGATCTAAAGCAATACCCTCTTCTGATATTATGTGTCTGAAGTATTGAATTTTTTTCTTATAGAAGTCACACTTGCTGAAATTAGTATACAATTGGTGCTCCCGTAACACTTGTACAACAATCCTTAGATGTGATTCACGCTCCTTCTCAACCTTAGAGTAGATTAATATGTCATCAATAAAAACTAGCAAAAATTTATCTAATTTTTTGCTGAAAATGATGCTCATCATGCACATGAAGGTAGAAGGCACATTTGTCAAGCCAAATGGCATCACTACAAACTCATATTGGCGATATATAGTTCTAAAGGTTTTTTTGCTTATGTTCTCTTCTTGAATTCTCACTTGGTGATAACCACATCACAAATAAATTTTAGAGAAAATATTTACTGCCTTGACTTGGTCAAACAAATCGCTTATTCATGGGAGGGAATATATATATTTTTATTGTTAATTTGTTCAAATATTTGTAATTAATGCATATCCACATTGAACCATCCTTCTTTTTTACGATAAGGATTGGTGCTTCCCATGGAGATACATTGGGTTTGATATAACCTTTCTCAATTAGCTCTTTGAGTTGCAATTTCAACTCCACTAGCTTGGGTGTACTCATGCGTATGAAGCCTTTCAAACTAGCACTGCCCTCGACACCAATTCTACAGAAAAGTCTAAGTCTCGCTTAGGTGGCAACCCTCAGATTTCCTCAGGAAAGACATCTTTGAACTTGCTTAAGACAAGAAATTATTCAACTTTAGGCTTGCTTTCTTCATCAAAATTTTGGATATTAATAGCATAAAGATGGAACCCTTTCTAGCACACTTTCTGGCTTGTAAGGCTGAAATTTGTATTACCGAAATTTGAAGAGAAGATAGAAGATGATTTATGGAGCTTTGGACTACTCGAATTTGTCCCAAAATTGGCACGAAATCCTCTCTATATATTTGTAAGAAAACAAAAACCAACAAACTAATTTAGTATAAAAGTTCCCAAAATCACTTTGAAAGTGTTTTGGGAAAAGTTAGAACAATAAATAAAAAATTATTCTAAGTTAAGCTAGATCTAAGAAAGCAATAACTAAGAGAAGTAGGATTGTAAGACCAAATTTCTTAGGATCTTGAATTTCCTTTAAAGAGTAGCCAATATATAGCACTAATTTGCTTGATTTAAATATTAAACTCAAATAAACAAACTACTTAACAAATCTTAAGTTTTAGCTAAAAATTACTTCCAGAAGTAATAGTTTCTTATGCTATATCTACATGAAAGAATAAATTTTTTGATACTTTAATATCTAAGGAAAAAAAACTTATAAATTAGATATGAAAATGATTTAAAATTTTAGAAGAAGATATCTATAACATAGGCTTAGAAAGTAACCAAAGAAGATAGTTTTAATTTAAGAGAAAGAAGGTGAAGTAGCCAAGAAACTAGAAAGAAGAGCATTTGAATTTTTCTTTGGTGGAACATCGAGGGACTATGTCCTTGATAGACCTTGAAGATGAGGATGATTCAAAAAATATCCAACCCTTCTCCAAATTAGATCATACGAAACTTGAAAAACCCTTACACAAACAAATGGTTAAGGAGAAGTGTTACCGGATGCAGAAAACTAGAGAGCATACATCTAAGTAAACTGTCCATGCATCTCCAACATATCTACTACAAGAAATTAGTAAGAGCATAAACAAATAAGAATAAGCTCTTATCCTATTTAGAGGTAGATCTCCTGGTAGGCCTATAGCTAACAAATGAAAGAAAGAAGAAAAACAAGAAGTATTATACGTCATAAACCCTTGACAATTAACATCCACACATGAATAAATTACACCATATATATTCCTCCAAATCATTCTTTATTCATAAGAGATTTAACAAAATTCATACAATGTTTTGGAAGAGCTTCAATCCTCCCCCCCTAAACAAGGAGGAAGAGCTTGCTTTTATAGGAAAAATAGCCAACAAACCCCAAGGGGGCGCAATTCCTAAGAGAGACAAGTGGATTGGCAGTTGTGGAAGTGGTGGCAAGTGGATTTCAAGAAAGAAGAGAAGGGATCAACCTCTAATGATGTGTCCCAACCCATATTTCAAGGCCTCCAGGTCTCCCAACTCCAACGATGTTTCCATGTGGAGAAATGCATCCCCCTCTTGCTGATTGAGTTGGATCTCCATTTAAGAGATGGATTAGATGCCCATACATGATCTTTAATGACCCAGTCAAGATGCCAAACATCTATGACACCTCAAATACAAGTCTTAGATAATCTCCCTTTGAATTAGGAATTGGATTTTCTCCATATTTCCCAATTATTCGACACTTTTTGTCCTTTCGGAGAGAAAATCAAAATTAGTAATTGAAAATCACTAATTTGATTCTTAAATGCAGGTTTAGGGGTTAAGTGGGAGATATGGTTCCAACAATGTGCATCCCCATGACTAATTTGATCCCCTATACCCACTTTTATGACCTTTTGAAATTTTACAATTAAATACACCTTATCAATGATTTTATTAATAAACTAAAAATTTAAAAAATCCTCGGGGGACTTAATGCATGTTCAAAAGACTCTAGGATTATGACTACCATGGTAATATACACATAATATAGGCTTTAATGACCCTCCCAAGGCATATTCATCAACTTAACCACCCCATTTTTGGAGGATTTGAGTGTAAAACTTGAAAATTATGTGTCGCTAAAAAGCATTTCATAATTAACAAGGAAAAAACACTATAGGGTGATTAGTTTGATTGTAATGCCTTGTTTTGACTTTATCGCCTAAACTATCATTACATGTTGTATTTTCTTATTATTGTGGAACTTTGTCAGTTTGATGACATTGTGGACATATGGATTTATTATTTTGCGGAATTTATATTTATGTGTGTGATGTTAATATTATGAATTATGTTCATGTTTTGATCATGTCTCTAGCTTGCAAATTTAATAGATGATGGGTATGTGCATACCGAGTTAAATTTATATGAGTGGATGGATATGATACCAGGTGCATGGTACATAGACAAATGATTTTCATTATTGTTCATTAGTAATGAAATATGTATATATGTAAATGATTCCACAATATTTCTTGATCTTGTGTTTGGAGACTAACCTACTAGTTAAAAGAGCTAAGTGGTAGTTGGGTCCTACAAGGTGGAAGTACCTCAAGGAAATGAAATCCAAAAGATAAATGGTATGCAAGTGATGCATTATTGTTTAACATAAGTATTAGTTTATTATCATTATGTATGGGTAGGTGTAGGGTTTCAAGAAACTACACCTCCCAAATTGGTTATTCGATGACAAAAACTGAGTACAACAGTTGCAACACAGTCGCTATGTTGATGTAGACATAGTCCCTTGTTCCATAGGAGGGGTGGAGGCATTACCCACCGTTTATCCTCCGAAAACCTAAGTCATGGGAGGGCTGTGATACGTCGCACTCCCCAAGGTGTGTGATGATGACTAGTGGATACATGTTGGAGAAGCTTGGTCGATGTAGTTGACACTTTTGCTTGTGGGTTCTAACTGGGGTTAGGTCCTGTAGTTGACACTCCAGGGTAGTCTAGCAAAGGAAGGATAGAATGTGGAAGTTAGTTGTGAATTAGATAGAAGGAAGTAGGTAGATAGGAATGCCGTAGAAGTTTTAGAGGGAAACATAATTTATTGTGTGTGTTGAAAAATTTGCTTGATTCTTGTGATGTGACTTAGTATATTATGATTGTTTCATAGATGATATGAGTTAGTGGCTGGACATTGCAAATTCATGTTTAAGTATGTGCCAGCAAATGGTAACTCGTGTGATTATGTGTGATGTGTGGTTGAGTACTATTGGTGTACCTACATGACGTATGTAAGCATTAGCTACACTTACATAACTCGTCTACATATGTTGTATGAATTATCTATTATATTATTACAAATGGGCTTGAATATATTGACTGTGACTAATGACATTATAAATGTTACTACTTATTTACTTATGAATTGATACAATTGCGTCAAAATAATGACGAAAGGTTTAGCTGTGATTAAGGTTAATTATTAAGTGTGGTCATTACTAAATAAAGGTTAATTAATGATTAATTTAACTATTGTTAACTTGTTCAATAAATATTAAATAGGTTTTAATTGTAAGTAAGGTTGACTCTTGATAGCTGGGTGTAATCATTAAATAAATGGTAAGTGGATTCTATAAGGATATTAATTAATTGATTAATTAAATTACTAATTAATTTTTATCTATAATAAAATATTTGATTTCAAGTAATGTCATGTACAATATTAACAATAAGTTGTCATGTCAAACTTATGTTGAGTTACATTGTTATTAAATAGTTATGTGGAATTATATATATATATATATATATATATATATATATGTTAAATTGTTATTTAATAGTAATTGTACAATTCAAGTTATGGTGAAGTTGTATTATTATTAATAATTATGTTAAATTAATATTTAATAATAATGGTATGATTCAAGTTATGATGAAGTTGTATTATTAATAATAATCATGTTAAATTGATATTTAGTCATGATTGTATGATTCAAGTTATGATGAAATTATAATATTAAAATATAACTATGTCAGAATTCATATGGATAGTGACGGTGGTCCTTATTTTAATGCTATTTAAATATTTCTTGTGAACTGTGTCAATGATATTAAATAAAAATAAAATAAAATAAAAATATTTTATAGTTTGACAAATGAATGCGACTTGCTCGAGTCGAAGGGAACCTTCAGGAAAGCGGTTGAGGTATTTATAAGAAGATAGCGGTTGTAAAAGATAGGGGGGATGGATTCAGCAGGAGAAAGGATATAGATAGGAGGCGAGGGATTTTGGATAAGGGGATTTTGTGACATGAGAAATTCAACAGAGTGTTCATTGCTGAAGAAACCTAGCATCGACAGTAGGTTTCTTCCCAATGAAAAATACCAATTAGATTATTCACTTTTTGGTATAGGGAATCCGTCCGGTTAACAGTCCAGCTACCATAGATATTGTTGAAATTTACTGGTTGTGGCCCAACCCACCGTTTATATTCTATGTTTAATTATGAGTATGCAAGTGCTCTAATCTAACTGATGCATAACCTATAATTGACAATGATCCCCCGTTTGGAGAGATTTGAGCACATTCCCAATCTGAAAAGGGAGAGAGAGTAGGGTTTGTAGGAAGTGGGCGTGGATGGACAATGCGAGAATGGAGTGTGCAAGAAGCTAGGAAGTGGGCGCAGAAGGGGCAGCGTGAGGATGGATTTTGCAAGAAGCACAGAGCCTGAGCAAAGAAGGGGAAGTGTGAAGGTTGAAGGAAGAGCTGCATGAAGGTTGGAGGAGTGAGGAGTTTTTGGTGCAGACATCGTGAAGGTTGAAGGAGAGAGCTGCGTGGAGGTTCACCCAAGAGTGTTGGGTCGTGGATGATGAATGTGAGTGAAGGAATGCTGAGCATGGAAGAATAGGGAATAATGTTGAGCGTGGAGGGGGAGATGGAGCTGGGCGTGAGGGAAAGATGGAGCTAAGCATGAGATAGAGAGGAGCTGGGACAAAAGGGTAGCATGAGCATCAACCAAGGAGTTGTGTGAAGGATGGGGAATTCTAGCCCATGTAGAGAACATGCATGATTGAGAAAAAGGGATCTTCCTAGAGCCCGGGGGGGTGAAGAGGTGTGAAGGCTCCCTGGAGAGTGGGCACAAAAGATAGCATGAAAGATGGAGGAAGGGAGGAGTGAAGGCTTCCTGAAGAGTGGGCGTAGAAGATAGTGTGAAGGATGGAGGAAGGGATGCATGAATGCTGGGTGTGATGTTGAGTGGGAGTGCTAAGCATTAATGTTTGGCATGAATGAAGGTCAGGAATGCTGCGCGTGAATGCTGGGCGTGGATGCAGAACCAAGTGGTGGCCCTGTAATATCCCTCCTTGTATCCCTATTAGATCTATAAATGCATATTGTTGCAAAAGAAAAATTATCTTATCACCACATGTCAAGTTTAATTATTAGAGTATTCCTTGTTTCATCTCATTCATGCGACCATGATGCTGTTTTAATTTTGGGATTGTGGAGCACTCAACCCCGAACCTCTTATCACTCGCTCAGTTATGGAGCACGGCACTCATTGACCTCCCACTCGTCATTTTAATATGAGGAATCAAACTATTTTTTCATTACAACCTTTTTTATGAAGGAACACCTTCTTCTAGATGGATGCCACACGTTCCATTCGGTAAGCCAAGTATGAGTGGTGGTGAACCGCCGTTAAATAGTTAGTGGATACTTCTTTCTTTATAAAAGAGAGGAGAGTTTTGTCTTGCAAAACTCTCAGAGCAGAAGTGGGCTTCCCTTGCATTAATAGGAGACCTCGTTTTAATGAGGGAGGTCTTCACAAAAAGGAACATGGCGTTTCCACCTACCCCCACGATCTCTTAAAGAATAAACTGATGAAGTTGACACTTACTATTTAGTAATGGTCGCAAATTAATTATTTACCTTTAAGAAGATTATATATATATATAAGCCACTTCTAGTATGTAGTGGAAGGAGGATGTCATTAAGGAATAACAACCTTCAAGGAAGGAAGAAGGTGGAATAACTCCGAGTAGGATGTCCTCGAGACTTTTTAGGAAGTTGTCTCCATAGTGGAGCTCTCGGCTGCCATAGTGGAGCACTCTAAGCCCATGATTGAGAAAATTTTTGAGAACCACTCCCACTAATCGAGGAAAATATTCCTTTAGGGTGCTACCACTACTAAACCCTGGTGACATCTGGCTCTTTAGATTTTTAACGGAACCCACCACCATCGAGGGAGATGGCTTAGAAAGACCTCGATCCTGTTCCTTGAAGATGATGGTACTAGTTTCCCCTGGGCCGTGAGGAGTTCTGGATTTCCTAATAAATGTTATTTTTCCCGCCATTGAACTAGGAGATCGTGGAGGAAATAAATTCTGTAAAAGATATTTAGTGGGGGGGGGGAATTATCCAAGAGGGTGACACTTGTGTGCTTAAGAGGAGCCACGACTCCCTACCAATGGAACGCAGATCTTTCATAGAGAGGTATTAGAAGTTAGTTTGGAGGATTGTTTTTTTTTTGAGAAATTCTTGGGAACTTGTCCCTCTAAAGAACCACCCTTACCAACCGTTTTGAAACCCACTTCACCATTTCTATGATAATGGAAACAAGTCGAGCCATAACTAAAAATCTTGTGGAGGAATCTAAGGAGCAAATTCAGTAGGTTTGTCTCCCTAGTGGAGTTTGGAATTCAAAGATAGGTCGCCACTTGGTTCCAAGACAGTTTTGAAGGACTGCCATTTGTCCATCATCTTCTTTTTGGGTGTGCGATTTTCGGAGGCTTACCTGCCACTTGCACGAAGGGAAGGATGGATCACGGTGATCACTCTTAGTGTTCATTTATTTCGATGCTGTTATAAATAGGGAGCTTGATGCTTGAGCTGGGGGGAACGACTCTATGGGAAGCCCGATCCCGGCATTCCTTTTGGAATAGCGCCTCTCAGGAGATCAGGAGTTCGGCACATGAGGATCCTCGTTTAGTATGGAGGACGTAGATGCTTTACAGTTAACGGCAGTTTGGTTTGAATGCCGATTTATCTCTGCATCCGAGTGGAGAAGTACAGCACCTCGGCATCAGAGTGAATGCATCTATGCGTTAAATCAAAAGAACGGTTTCTGCATTAGATTAAGGGACAGAGCTCGGCGAGAGGGGATAATAACTGTCTCTGCGCATGGGCAGCGCTCAGTGAGAGGTAATAATTCTTTTTTATCTCTGCGTTTTAAATGGGCAGAAAGCTCCGGTGCTAAAGTCTAGTCTTACTCTCCGGTGAGTAGTTATCGTAAATTTGTTTTATCTGTTTGATATCTCTAATGCTAAATCAAACTTGGATTGGAATCTCTGTAATCTCCACCTCATCATTTTCCTTTATACATTATTTTATGTTTTGCCTGCACCGATTCTGAGAGAATGACGGTAGCTGATTCGGGCACAGATTCTTGTGGTTCTATAATCACGTATAGATAGAATATATCCTCTTAAAACTTATGGGTTGTATACACAAAGGGTATGCGAAGGACAGTATAATGCTGATTCTGGAGGTTGGGGAACAACGCCATGCTCATCCTGGGGTTTTCATTTTTATTTAGATTTTAGTTTATATAAATCTCTGCCTACTTATTGCCACAGCAATCTCTGTCTGAACGTTTTCCTTGCTGATGATTCCAGTATTTGAAACGATCTCTTTGGTAGCATATGTTTATGTTTTCCGTCAGGCTGGTCTGGGTATTTGACGTTCCGTGTGTGTTTTTCTATATGCATCGATTTCCCATTTCTGTATGTGCGGGTACCGCCTTTACCAATGACCATGACTTTTCTGTGTATTGGAGAATGCGAGCTACACAGGGATGCGACCTATGACCTATGAGTGGTTGGATTTCGGTATAATGATTTTCGTTTGAAAATGCCTGGATCTGAATGTGATTACTGCGATCTGTATAAATGGTTTCTTTTCTTTTTGCACATTAAAGTTGTTCTTGATTATTATTCGAAAATGGTAGATAGTTATGGAGTTTGACATCCGCATAGCGCGATCTGTATAAATGTATTTTTTTCACATTAAAGTTGTTCTTGATTATTATTCGAAAATGGTAGATAGTTCCGCATAGCCAGATTTCAGTTTAGAGCAAGGCATGCGATAATTTGTGTGATTACACACTTAGAAACTATGCTTCTAAAGTCATATTATAATCTACATTTCTTTCTTGACTGTCACTGTATACGGATCGGTAAGATCATAATGGCGCCCGATGTGAAATCGTGGTTGCGAATCCTTCTATTAACATACGTGTTATACACCTCTGCGTGAACTTACCTTCGTACTTTGTGCCATCAGATTTGGGTTCAATCCCACAGTCGTATGTACTCTTAATTATCTGTTTTATCTTTTTATACTCTGTATTCTGGAATGGAATTAGAATGGGCCTCTGTCCTTGAATACTGCCGTTTAGTTAGGACGGATCTTTGTCTTCGAATACTACTATCATCGAAAATCCCTGTAGGTTGCACAAGTTTGGATGAATCTTTATTTCTTTACGAAGTACGTTATGGATCTGCTACTTTGGGTTGTCTATATTCTAGAGTTGTTTTCTTAAAGATCAGGAACTAGCTTGATTATGAACTGCATTTATTTAGATCACTAATCAGGTGAATGTGTGAGGCTGGGCTGCTACCTTATTTGTCAGGAAATAGTGGAATACAAGATTATTACCAATTAAATTTTACTAATATCTGCATACCGTCAAATACTTGTGGAAATAGGTATCCTAAGTTTTATATAAATATATAATATATCTGCAGTGGAATGCAATGGCTACGATTTCCGAAGCCGTTGGTTGTTGTTTTAGTTTACCATTGATATAGTTGTGTATATTGTCTCGGCCAGACAATTTGTTGGTCGGAAGGCTGAAATGAAACTATGTTGAACTAATAACGAACTATGCTAGCTACTAGCGCTAGGAATAGATCTTGGAAATTCTTGAGGCTAAGATTGAATGTTTTGTAAATGAGCTCTAGGAGAGAAGTATCAAGAATGATGGAATTTTGCAAACAACTGAGTTTGCCATTTTGTAATACTTCACTTGTTTTGATAATTATAATAAAATATGCACACACGTTTGTGGACTAGCCCGTGTACGGGTGAACCACATTATCTTTGGTCTCATGTGGTTTCTTTTGATGTTTCTCAGTGTGTCTTTATGTGCAGTACTTGCTTCTTTCTTATAATAATTATGACTACTTTGAAGTATGCGAAAATATGACAGGAGATAGTACTTGTGATGCATAAATTACATTTGAGGGATCTTTTTCTTTGATTAACATGATGACGTTATAATAAGATTATAAGTCGTAAAGTTATAATTAATTGTGAGCAATAATTAGAGGAAGTAAACCCCACTTTATATTTCTGCATACATTTCAGTGGCATTTTAAGTACTTAGAATAGTTTTTAAATTTTTACGAAATTTCGGGTTCGTGACATATGGTATCAGAGCCTTAGGTTACAACACTAGGGCCTAATGAGCTCAACATGCGATAATTGAGTATGAATGGTTTTAATTTTACTAATCAATGGTTTTCGTTTCATTTTGGATGCATGGATTGTACCGGAGGAGGGGAAAATGAATCTCCAAGCTTGACTTCAAGTTTCTTCCACCAGAGCATAGGTTGTAAACACTTGGGCTTATTGAGCTCAATTGGAGAAGAACAAATACAAGTTGGTCAGACTAGAAAGGAGCTGCATTCTATAAGCCAAGAATAAAATGTTCACTCCCAAAGAATCGTCAAGGGGTAAGCGACAAAACTTCTTGAAATTGCAAGTAAGTACGTATGAGTTATAATTAGAGTATCTATTTGTGAACATTACATAAGTTCATTTGAATGATCTCCTATGGATGACACTAGACGATGAATATCTCCTCACCCTTTACAATTAGTTTCATTGAATGACAAGAAAGTACTCTTAATTAGTTAGATTATTAGAGTTAAGTCCTTATGAATTGGGTACTTGTAAGTAGAGTAAAAGCACGTATGGGAAGTTATCCTAGCTAATTCACAGTGAAGTTTATAGGCTGAGGAAGTCTCCTAATTTGGTTGACCTTAGATAACTAAGTAAACTTGATTGACCTGTAGTCTAGATTTCCAAATATGAAATTTAGATGGAAAATGTAAAGCAACTTAGATCTGTTAAAAGATCCATTAAGATCAGCTCAAAAGTAAATCTTTATGTTAAAAGGTCCATTAAAGATTTGATAGTTTGGGTCAGTCTTGGGTTTTGAACGGTGTAAGAAACGATCAAGTTCCGTTTACATATGAGTTACCTTAAATAAGAATGTTTATAAATTTATAATGAGGTTGACCCTAGTAGTAAAATCTATAAAGGTGCATGTTGCAGGAGGAGTCCTTGTGAATTTATATTCCTAGTTATGAGGGAAGCATAATTATGTGATGTTAAGTTGTTGTTTTACTCCATAAGGAGTATAGTTGGCTAGACTAGGATGTTTGGTTTCCTTTAAACAAAGAAATTAACTTTAATTGGTGTGAAGCTTTCTATGACTAGGAAATTGTGAGACTACAAAGGAGAAAAACGGTTAATAGTCTCCTTGCTAATCAATTTCATTCTAGTATGTAATTGTATAGGATAAGCAATTATAATATGATTTTTGGGACATTGAAGCATGTACCCTTACATGTAAGTGCAACAAAAGGAAAATGGTTATAATTACATATACATGTGAATATTAATCAGTTAAAGATGAGAATGCATGAGTACCTTTTATATATACCTCTTATTTCAGTAATTTCTACTAAGATAGACGTAGGAAACAATGAGTAATAGTAATACTTTTTTCCATCCATGTACAACTATATGTTTTCTCAAATTGATTATTTTGTTAAGGGATAGATTATTGGAAACCTAGACCCAACATGAAATAAATACAGGTTAGTAGGATGCTGTAATCTTTTGACGTTCTTATGTTGCCACAAAGAATGACTGTTTTTATTTATTATGTGTGGAAGAAAAACAATTGATGACATGGAATTTGTAACGGTTTAAAGGAAGGGATCTTCTTACAAAATTTGATTTGTGTATAAAGTGATACTAACCAGTGAAATTTGGCAGATGGTGAAATTCCTGTGAAGCTTGTGAAAATGCGAGAGCATAAATATTATGCATGGTAAAAATCAGGGGATGAGGATTTAAGGTCCACATCGTAATTGTTATTCATTCTTTAAGTTTGATAATTATTGATTGAATAAAGATCTAGACTCACTTGGGTCAGAGTAATCGTATGGTTACAAAATATATATGACGAAATAAATTGATTAAATGGAAAGAGATTTTTTCTAGTCTCAAGCAAGGCGGCTTGGGAAAAATAAATTCCGGGACTCAAGCGAGAAGGCTTGAGGGGAATGGTGTAAAGAATGTTGTAATGGCATTGAAATACTCCCTAAAATGAGGGATTGAGCAGCCACTAGGATTCTTGGAGAATCGGCTGGCTGTAAGACCTAGGCAAGCTATAAGAAAATGTATATGTGGGAGGCAGGACGCTGCTTAGTATACATGAAAGAAATGTTTGTTGCGTGAGCACTAAGGTGTTAGGCAAGACATAAAAGAAATGTTTGCTGTGTGAACACTAAGGTGTTAGGCATGACATGAATGCGATGATTGTTGCGTGAGCACTAAAAGTGTTAGGCAAGACATGAGAGAAAGGATTGCTGCGTGAGCACTAAGGTGTTAGGCAAGAATTTCCTGGATCAAGTGAATGCTGGTTGTTGATTTAGTCAACAGTATAGAATCATGGAGTGCTAGATTTATCCCATATATTGCAAGTGATATGTACAGTAAAGAATTCATGATTTATGTTTCCGAGTTTGATTATGAAGTTGATGATAAAGTTTTTATTATTATTTTTCGTTTTCCTTGAAACCCGGTTTTGTAGCCTAAAACTCAAGTTTGATCCATAACGATTTGCGAGAAATTTTTGAAAGGCCAGAAAGGGTCAAAATAGAGATGACGAAACAAGCGAACTGCTAAAAGTATGAACACCGAGGACGGTGTTATTTTTAAAGGGGAGGAGGATGTAATATCCCTCCTTGTATCCCTATTAGATCTATAAATGCATATTGTTGCAAAAGAAAAATTATCTTATCACCACATGTCAAGTTTAATTATTAGAGTATTCCCTGTTTCATCTCATTCATGCGACCATGATGCTGTTTTAATTTTGGGATTGTGGAGCACTCAACCCCGAACCTCTTATCACTCGCTCAGTTATGGAGCATGGCACTCATTGACCTCCCACTCGTCATTTTAATATGAGGAATCAAACTATTTTTTCATTACAACCTTTTTTATGAAGGAACGCCTTCTTCTAGATGGATGCCACACGTTCCATTCGGTAAGCCAAGTATGAGTGGTGGTGAACCGCCGTTAAATAGTTAGTGGATACTTCTTTCTTTATAAAAGAGAGGAGAGTTTTGTCTTGCAAAACTCTCAGAGAAGAAGTGGGCTTCCCTTGCATTAATAGGCGACCTCGTTTTAATGAGGGAGGTCTTCACAAAAAGGAACATGGCGTTTCCACCTACCCCCACAATCTCTTAAAGAATAAACTGATGAAGTTGACACTTACTATTTAGTAATGGTCGCAAATTAATTATTTACCTTTAAGAAGATTATATATATATATATATAAGCCACTTCTAGTATGTAGTGGAAGGAGGATGTCATTAAGGAATAACAACCGTCAAGGAAGGAAGAAGGTGGAATAACTCCGAGTAGGATGTCCTCGAGACTTTTTAGGAAGTTGTCTCCATAGTGGAGCTCTCGGCTGCCATAGTGGAGCACTCTAAGCCCATGATTGAGAAAATTTTTGAGAACCACTCCCACTAATCGAGGAAAATATTCCTTTAGGGTGCTACCACTACTAAACCCTGGTGACATCTGGCTCTTTAGATTTTTAACGGAACCCACCACCATCGAGGGAGATGGCTTAGAAAGACCTCGATCCTGTTCCTTGAAGATGATGGTACTAGTTTCCCCTGGGCCGTGAGGAGTTCTGGATTTCCTAATAAATGTTATTTTTCCCGCCATTGAACTAGGAGATCGTGGAGGAAATAAATTCTGTAAAAGATATTTAGTGGGGGGGGGAATTATCCAAGAGGGTGACACTTGTGTGCTTAAGAGGAGCCACGACTCCCTACCAACGGAACGCAGATCTTTCATAGAGAGGTATTAGAAGCTAGTTTGGAGGATTGTTTTTTTTTTGAGAAATTCTTGCGAACTTGTCCCTCTAAAGAACCACCCTTACCAACCGTTTTGAAACCCACTTCACCATTTCTATGATAATGGAAACAAGTCGAGCCATAACTAAAAATCTTGTGGAGGAATCTAAGGAGCAAATTCAGTAGGTTTGTCTCCCTAGTGGAGTTTGGAATTCAAAGATAGGTCGCCACTTGGTTCCAAGACAGTTTTGAAGGACTGCCATTTGTCCATCATCTTCTTTTTGGGTGTGCGATTTTCGGAGGCTTACCTGCCACTTGCACGAAGGGAAGGATGGATCATGGTGATCACTCTTAGTGTTCATTTATTTCGATGTTGTTATAAATAGGGAGCTTGATGCTTGAGCTGGGGGGGAACGACTCTATGGGAAGCCCGATCCCGACATTCCTTTTGGAATAGCGCCTCTCAGGAGATCAGGAGTTCGGCACATGAGGATCCTCGTTTAGTATGGAGGACGTAGATGCTTTACAGTTAACGGCAGTTTGGTTTGAATGCCGATTTATCTCTGCATCCGAGTGGAGAAGTACAGCACCTCGGCATCAGAGTGAATGCATCTATGCATTAAAGCAAAAGAACGGTTTCTGCATTAGATTAAGAGACAGAGCTCGGCGAGAGGGGATAATAACTGTCTCTGCGCATGGGCAGCGCTCAGTGAGAGGTAATAATTCTTTTTTATCTCTGCGTTTTAAATGGGCAGAAAGCTCCGGTGCTAAAGTCTAGTCTTACTCTCCGGTGAGTAGTTATCGTAAATTTGTTTTATCTGTTTGATATCTCTAATGCTAAATCAAACTTGGATTGGAATCTCTGTAATCTCCACCTCATCATTTTCCTTTATACATTATTTTATGTTTTGCCTGCACCGATTCTGAGAGAATGACGGTAGCTGATTCGGGCACAGATTCTTGTGGTTCTATAATCACCTATAGATAGAATATATCCTCTTAAAACTTATGGGTTGTATACACAAAGGGTATGCGAAGGACAGTATAATGCTGATTCTGGAGGTTGGGGAACAACGCCATGCTCATCCTGGGGTTTTCATTTTTATTTAGATTTTAGTTTATATAAATCTCTGCCTACTTATTGCCACAACAATCTCTGTCTGAACGTTTTCCTTGCTGATGATTCCAGTATTTGAAACGATCTCTTTGGTAGCATATGTTTATGTTTTCCGTCAGGCTGGTCTGGGTATTTGACGTTCCGTGTGTGTTTTTCTATATGCATCGATTTCCCATTTCTGTATGTGCGGGTACCGCCTTTACCAATGACCATGACTTTTCTGTGTATTGGCGAATGCGAGCTACGCAGGGATGCGACCTATGACCTATGAGTGGTTGGATTTCGGTATAATGATTTTCGTTTGAAAATGCCTGGATCTGAATGTGATTACTGCGATCTGTATAAATGGTTTCTTTTCTTTTTGCACATTAAATTTGTTCTTGATTATTATTCGAAAATGGTAGATAGTTATGGAGTTTGACATCCGCATAACGCGATCTGTATAAATGTATTTTTTTCACATTAAAGTTGTTCTTGATTATTATTCGAAAATGGTAGATAGTTCCGCATAGCCAGATTTCAGTTTAGAGCAAGGCATGCGATAATTTGTGTGATTACACACTTAGAAACTATGCTTCTAAAGTCGTATTATAATCTACATTTCTTTCTTGACTGTCACTGTATACGGATCGGTAAGATCATAATGGCGCCCGATGTGAAATCGTGGTTGCGAATCCTTCTATTAACATACGTGTTATACACCTCTGCGTGAACTTACCTTCGTACTTTGTGCCATCAGATTTGGGTTCAATCCCACAGTCGTATGTACTTTTAATTATCTGTTTTATCTTTTTATACTCTGTATTCTGGAATGGAATTAGAATGGCCCTCTGTCCTTGAATACCGCCGTTTAGTTAGGACGGATCTTTGTCTTCGAATACTACTATCATCGAAAATCCCTGTAGGTTGCACAAGTTTGGATGAATCTTTATTTCTTTACGAAGTACGTTATGGATCTGCTACTTTGGGTTGTCTATATTCTGGAGTTGTTTTCTTAAAGATCAGGAACTAGCTTGATTATGAACTGCATTTATTTAGATCACTAATTAGGTGAATGTGTGAGGCTAGGCTGCTACCTTATTTGTCAGGAAATAGTGGAATACAAGATTATTACCAATTAAATTTTACTAATATTTGCATACCGTCAAATACTTGTGGAAATAGGTATCCTAAGTTTTATATAAATATATAATATATCTGCAGTGGAATGCAATGGCTACGATTTCCGAAGCCGTTGGTTGTTGTTTTAGTTTACCATTGATATAGTTGTGTATATTGTCTCGGCCAGACAATTTGTTGGTCGGAAGGCTGAAATGAAACTATGTTGAACTAATAACGAACTATGCTAGCTACTAGCGCTAGGAATAGATCTTGGAAATTCTTGAGGCTAAGATTGAATGTTTTGTAAATGAGCTCTAGGAGAGAAGTATCAAGAATGATGGAATTTTGCAAACAACTGAGTTTGCCATTTTGTAATACTTCACTTGTTTTGATAATTATAATAAAATATGCACACACGTTTGTGGACTAGCCCGTGTACGGGTGAACCACGTTATCTTTGGTCTCATGTGGTTTCTTTTGATGTTTCTCAGTGTGTCTTTATGTGCAGTACTTGCTTCTTTCTTATAATAATTATGACTACTTTGAAGTATGCGAAAATATGACAGGAGATAGTACTTGTGATGCATAAATTACATTTGAGGGATCTTTTTCTTTGATTAACATGATGACGTTATAATAAGATTATAAGTCGTAAAGTTATAATTAATTGTGAGCAATAATTAGAGGAAGTAAACCCCACTTTATATTTCTGCATACATTTCAGTGGCATTTTAAGTACTTAGAATAGTTTTTAAATTTTTACAAAATTTCGGGTTCGTGACAGGCCCAATTCCTCCCTATTTAGATCTGGAAGTGTCCATGCTTCCATGAGAAGATGAGGAAACAAAGGTTTCTCTTTATTGCTAGTCTATGATTGAAGTTGTTGTTGTCCTTCATGTTGCTATGAGATAAGTTTCCTTGACATATAATGATCTATAGAATAATTCATCTGCTTCTCAATATTAAGGAATTTGTCTTCATTGAACCCTTGTATATTATCTCTCGTTTGTTGTAAATGTGTCATCAATTGTTGTACTACATTCCTCATATTTTTTATCCTTTCTAATTTCTCACCTATCAAAAAAAATTTGAATAGACGCTCATGGGAGCCTCTACAACTTGTTTTTCATCCATAATAAGACCAGGATATATAGTTTGAGATCCATCCTGACTGACAACATTTTGTGCAAGGTTTTGAGAGGATGTTCCTAAAAGAGAAGAAGAAATTCTTGGTGTGCCAATAGTTAGAGTCTGACCATTGGCAGATGTAGTAAATGATTGCTAAAGACCTTGAGTACTTCTAGTATTTGAGACAAAATAAACAATAGGAGAGGACATCGAATCAACATTCTCCATTAGGGTTGAAGGCATTGGAAGAGTTGAAGGGGAATGCTGAGAAACTTTAGAAGATTCCTCAAAACGTGGTGGTGTAGAGGAAGGCAATGATGTTGTATCATTAAAATGTTCATGCTGTTGTATCATTAAAATGTTCAGTAGGTGGGTTTGAAATATGTATGTGTCTCAATGCTTTGGGAATGACATTCTAGGGGAAAGACCATTCATTTGGCCCTAAAGAAACCATTAAGGCATCCAAAACCATGAACAATGCCTTAAGCACCATGCGTGGCTTTGCAAGGGTATCCATGGCACTATGTATCCAAGTCTTGGGGACTTGGCGGATTGGAAATGGTCATGGGAGGAGGCATCAAGCTCAAGCTCTAATGGAATATTCTACCCATCTAGAGATAAGAAGGTTTTATCCACCAACAACACATCACCTTTCAAGGGCCATTGGCCTATGATTAAGGATGTTAGTGACATTAGGGTGTTTTGAGGAGTATGTACATGTCTTAGGGTGTTAAGAATGAAGTTCTAGGGAGGAATAACATGCTTTTATTCCTAAAGAAATCATTGAGGATTCCACAGCCACGAACAATGCCTCGAAGAACCACACATGACTTTGTAGGGATATCCATGGAATTATGTATCTAGATCTTGTGGCCTTAGGGCATTTGACATGGTCAATGAAAGAAACTTAAAAATAGGGCCCTAAAGGAAGCTTCTATCCATATTTGTCAAACAATGATGCCTTCACCAACCACATATGGCCTCTTGAGGGTATCATTGGTCTATGATTAGTGATTTTAATGCCAATAGTTGGTTTTTAGCACTAGACACGTGTCTCAGGGCCTTGGGAACAACAGACTATAGAAGAGGACCATACCTTTGGCCATAAAGAAACCATTTAGGCATACAACGCATGAATAATTCCTCAAAGTACAATGCATGACTTCATAGAGGTATCCATTGTACTATGTATCTAGGTCATGTGGCTTTGGGGCCTTTGACATGGTTAGTTTAGGAGACCTAAACCTTTGCCCCTATAGGAAGCTTCTAGACATCCAGGGATAAGAATTTTTCCTCCACCAAGTACACACAAGCTCCCAATGGTATAATTAGCCAATGATTGAGGATGATGCTATCATTAGGTTGTTTTGAGTAGTAAGTACATGTATCAAGGCCTTGGGAATGATGTTCCTAAGAAAAAGACCATGCATTTGTACCTCAAGTAATCATTGAGGCATACAGAGCCACGAATAATGCTTAAAAGTACTATGCATCACTTTATAAGGGTATCCATGGCACTATGTATCTAGGTCTTGTGGCCTTGGACATGGTTAGTGGAGGTGACTTGAATCTTGAGCTCTAAAGGAATCTTATATCCATCTAGGGATAAGAATATTTCCTCCAATGGTGACACGTGTCCTCTTGAGGGTCTAATTGGCCTATGATTGATTACACCATTTCCATTAGGTGGCTTTGAGCAGTATATACATGTCTCGGGGGCTTGTGAATGATGTTTCAAGGAAAATGACCATGCCTTTGGCCCTAAAGAAACCATTGAGGCACCAAAACCAATGAGCAATTCTTGAAGCATGATGCATGACCTTGCATGGATATCTGTGTCACTATGTATCCATGTCTTGGGGCCTTATGGCCCTGGACATTGTCAAGGGAGGAGACTTGAACCTCTGGCCCTAAAGGAATCTTCTAGCCATCCAAAGTTAAGAATATCATCTCAAAATACCATACATGGGCTCTTGATGGTATCATCGTCCTATGATTGAGGATATTAATACCATTATGTGGTTTTGAGAAGTATGTACATGTCTCAAGGCCTTGGGAATGGTTCTAGAGAAGAAGACCACACATTTGGCTCTAAATAAACCATTGAGGCATCTAGAACCATGAAGAATGCCTTATGGAACCACACATGATTTTGTAAGTGTATCCACGTATTTTTGTATCTAGGTCTTGGGGCCTTGAGGACTTGGACATGGTGAATGGTAGATACCTGAACCTTGGGCCCTAAATAAATATTTTAGCCATCAAGGTTAAGAAGGTTGTCTCTCACCAACCACACATGGACTCCTGAGGGTAAAATTAGACTATGATTAAGGATGATTATTCCATTAGCTAGGTTTGAGAAATATGTATGTCTCTTGATGCATTAGGAATGGCATTCCAAACAAAAGATCATGCCTTTGTCCCTAAAGAAGCCATTGTGGCATACAATACCATGAACAATGTCTTAAAGCACCATATGTGAATTCGTAAGGGTATCCAAGTCTCGGTACTATGTGTCCAAGTCTTAGGGACTTGGGGGCTTGGGCATGGTCATGGGAGGATGCATGAAGGTTAAGACATAAATGACTATTTTACCCATTTATGGCTAAGTAACTTGTATCCACCAACCACACATGGCCTTCTCAGGGTATCATTGGCCTATGATTGAGGATGTCGATGGCATTAGGTGGATTTGAATTGTATGTACATGTATCGAGGTGTTGGGAATGAATTCTTAGGGAGGAATACCATGCCTTTGGACCTAAATAAATCATTGAGGCATCTAGAGCCATTAACAATGCCTCGAAGCACCATACATGACTTTTCGTGGGTATCTATGGCACTATGTAGTAGGGACTTCAACATGGTTAGATGGATATACCTAAAGTAGGGCCCTAAAGGAAGCTTACAAACATTGATAGCTAATAAGGTTATCTCTCTCTTTCTCCCTCCCCCGATAATACCCCACTCCCCCCAACCCCCCCCCTCTCTCTCTCTCCATATGATGGGGAAAACACACGATTCATAACAAGCTGAGGGGCTAGGTGGCTAGGGATGGGCCTTAGAAAATTATTGGGGAAGAAACAAAAATAAGCATACCCTAACATAATATTATTGAGGCAATGGGAAATCATAAAATCAATGAACCATAACATACGCCCTTTAAAGTTGATATTTGGCATAAAATTCAGATATGAGCATAATCAATAGGTTTTACATAGTGGGATAGATCTCAAGGCCTTGAAAAGAGTCATGGGAGTAAATTAAGAGCCTAATTTAGGTGTCCCAATGCCTAGGTAATGATATTGTATGGAATAATACCATGACTTTATCCCTAAAGAAACCATTAAGATATCTATATCCATGAACGCACTATGTATCCAAGTTTATGGCCTTGGACATGGTTAATGGAGGATACCTAAATATTAATCCCTAAAGTAATCTTCTAGCCATCTAGTGATAAGAATATTTCCTCCACCAACCACATATGGCCTATTGATAGTATTATTATCCTATTATCAAGGATGTTGGTTGGTGTCATTAGGTGATTTTGAGTGGTATGTACATGTCTCGAGGCCTTGGGAATGATGTTCTAGTGAAGAAGGCCATGAATTTAGCCCTAAATGAATACTCAAGGCATTCAAAGCCATGAATACTTCCTCAAATCACTATGCATGACTTCATAGAGGTATACATTGTCCTATGCATCTAGCTCTCCTGGCCTTGGGGCCTTCGACATGGTTAATGGAGGAGACCTGAGCCTTCTCTCATAAAGGAAGCTTCTAGCTATCTAGGGATAATAATTTTGCCTCCACCAAGTACACACAACCTCATAATGGTATAATTATCTTGTGATCGAGTATGAGTTACCATTAGGTTGTTTTGAGTGGTATGTACATGTATCAGGGCCTTGAGAATGATGTTCCCAGGAAGAAGACCATGCCTTTGGCCCTAAAGTAATCATTAAGGAAATAGAGCCATGAACATTACTTAAAAGAACCATGCATGACTTCATAGGGGTATCTATGGCACTATCTATCTAGGTCTTGTGGCCTTGTGGCCTTGGACATGGTTAGTGGAGGTGACTTGAATCTTCAGCTCTAAAGGAATCTTCTATCCATCTAGGGATAAGAATATTTCCTCCATAAGTAAAACATGGCCTCTTGAGGGTATAATTGGCCTATGAATGATTATGTCATTTTCATTACGTCATTATGAGCAGTATATGCATGTCTAAAGGCCTTATGAGTGATGTTTCATGGAAAATGACAATGCCTTTGGCCCTAAATAAACCATTGAGGAATCTAGAGAAATGAACAATTCTTGAAGCACCATGCATGACCTTGCATGGATATTTGTGCCACTACGTATCCATGTCTTGGGGCCTTCAATCCTTGGACATGGTCAATGGAGGAGACTTGAACCTCTCACCCTAAAGGAATCTTTTAGCCATCCAAGGCTAAGAACATCACCTCAAACAACCGTACATGGCCTCTTGATGGTATACTTGGCCTACGATTGAGGATATTAATGCCATTATTTGGTTTTGAGAAGTATGTACATGTCTCAAGGCATTGGAAATGGTGGTCTAGAGAGAAAGACCACACCTTTGGCTCTAAATAAACCATTCAGGAATCTAGATCCATGAACAATGCTTCAAATAGCCGCACATAATTTTGTAAGGTTATCCATGGATATTTGTATCTAGTTCTTGGGGCCTTGAGGACTTGGACATGGTCAATCGCAAATAGTTGAATCTTGGGCCCTAAATAAATCTTTTAGCCACCAAGGCTAAGAAGGTTGCCTCTCACCAACCACACATGGAATTCTGAGGGTATAATTAGCTTATGATTAAGCTGATGATTCCATTAGATGGGTTTGAGAAATATGTATGTCTCTTGATGCATTAGGAATGACATTCCAAGTGAAAGATCATGCCTTTGGCCCTAAATAAACCATTGAGGAATACAAAACCATGAACAATTTCGTAAAGCACCATGTGTAACTTCAGAAGGATATCCAAGTCTTGGAACTATGTATCCAAACCCCAGGAACTTGGGTGATTGGACATCGGCATGGGAGGAGGCATGAAGGTTAAGACCTAAAGGAATATTTTATCCATCTAGGTGTAAGTGATTTATCTCCACTAGCCACACATGGCATTCTAAGGGTATCATTGGCCTAGGATTCAGGATGTCAATGCCATTAGGTGGATTTGAGTAGTATGTACATGTATCAGGGTGTTGGGAATGAAGTCCTAGGGAGGCATACCATGCCTTTGGACCTAAAGAAATCATTGTGGCATCAAGAGACATGAACAATGCCTTGAAGCACCACACATGAATTTTTGGGGGTATTTATGGCATTATGTATTAGGGACTTCAACATGGTTAATGGAAGATACCTAAAGGTAGGTCCCTAAAGGAAGATTCAATACATCCATATATAATAAGGTTATATCCACCAACAACACATGGTTTCTTAAGAGTATCATTGGTCTATGATTAGGGATGTAGATTCCATTAGGTGGTTTTGAGAAATACACACATTTCTCAGGGCTTGGGAAATGACATTCTATAGAAGAGGACCATGCCTTTTGAAATAAGGAAACTATTTAGTCATACAAAGCCATTAATAAGGCAACAAATGACCACACATGGCTTTGGAGTGTATCCATGGCACTATGTACCCAAGTCATGGGTACTTGGGGCATTGGACATGGCCAAGGGAGGAGACCTCAACTTCAAACCCTAAATGAACCTACTATCCACCCAGGGATAAGAGGTATACCTCACGTATACCTAAACCAACCACACATGTCCTCCTTAGGGTATCATTGTGTTATGATTCAGGATATTAGTGAAATTAGATGGTTTTTAATAATATCTATGTGTGTCGGGGCCTTGGGAATGATATTCTAGGAAATCCAACTATGTGTTTGGGCCTAAATTAATTATTGTGGTATTTAAAGCCATGAATAATGCATTAAGGCATCATGCATGAATTTATAGGGGTATCCATAGCACTATGTATCTAGGTTTTGTCATTGGGACCTTGAACATGGTCAATGGAGAAAACCTTATCCGTAAGCCCTAAATGAATATTCTAGACATCTAAGTATGAGGAAGGTGGCTTCCACCAACCACACATTGCCTCTTCATTATATTATTATCCCATGATTGAGAATGTTAGAGCCATTAGGTTGTTTTGAGCAGTATGTAGGTCTCTCAGGGCCTTCGGATTGATGTTCTATTAAAGAAAACCATTCCTTTATCCCTACAGAAGTCATTTAGGCATTCAAATCCATGAACACTACATCAAAGAACCATGCATGACATTGGAGTGGTATCTATGGAACTATGTATCTAGGTCTTGTGGCCTTGGGGCCTTGGACATGTTTAGTGGAGGAGACATAAACCTCAGGCTCTAAAGGGATATTCTAGCTATTTAGAACTAAGTATGATTCCTCCACCAACCACAAATGGATTTTTGAGGGTATCACTGCCCTATGGTTGAGGATGTTGGTGCCATTAGGTGGTCTTGAAAATTATGAAGGTGTCCTAGGTTCTTGGGAATTGCATTCTAGGGTATCTCTATCACTCCCTCTCCCCCCCGCTCTCTTCCCTCTCCGTCTCTCCTTATTTCCCTATCCCTTTCTATATCTTTCTCCCTCTCCCTATCCATATTTCTCTCTCTCTCTCTCTCTCTCTCTCTCTCTCTCTCTCTCCTAGTCTATCCCCCCCACCCTCTCTCTCTCTCTCTCCACCCACCCCCCTCTCTTTCTCTTCCCTCCTATCCATATATCTCCCCCATATCTCTCCCCTATCTCTCCCTCTCTCTCTTTCTCTTTCTCTCTATTTCCACCTACCCCCATCTCTCTCTTCCTCTCTTTGTTTCTCTTTGTCATTGCTTCCCCCTACCCCCCTCTATGTTTTCCCCTTTCCTTTTCCTTCACTACCCTTCCTCTATCTCTCCAACCCCCCTCTCCTTTTCCCTTTATCTCTCCCTTCCCCCTTCTCTCTATTGCTTCCCCCTCCCCCCTATCTATCTTTCCCCCTTTAACTAACTACCCCCTCTCCCTCCCTCCCTCCATTCCCCTTCTCTCTCTCCCCCACCCTCTCTCTCTCTCTCTGTATGATAGGGGAACCACATGATTAGGAACGAGGTGAGGGGATAGGTGGCTCTTTGCAAATGTTACAAGGGTCCCTACTCCAAAAATTGAAGAGCTACAATAAATACACCATTTATATTTGAATCTTCCATACTTTTGCACATAGATATATAAGAACATGTTCACACATATTACTACACTATCAAACCACTTAAAAGTTCATAAATATTCTAACTTGTTAAAAAAGGATTCATTACATTTCTTATTCATAAAAAATAAATTACTTCAACTTACACAAATGTTCATTGAAAATGAAATTTTAGTAACCCAAGAAAACCAAATAATGTTGCTTTCAAATATAATTTAGATCAAAATATGTGTACAACAAAAACACTCTCCTAGGCTCGAGACGTTTTGGTTGCTAAGCCTAATGAATGCGATAAATGATTTTTTACCCAAGCTAGTTAACCTAGGTTTCTTTCTATTCAAGAATCAATTTGTAGGACATCTACTACTTAAGTCTTATACATAGAAGTGATAAGTACATTAATTAAATTTTTCATTATGTAGTTTTTAAGTATAGAAAAAATAAAAAAAAATAATTTACAATTTAAAGGGGTGGATAAATGTTTCAAATAAAAAATTATTTTAATTATAGCAATTACTCATGGAGTATTCTTCCTTATATGTATTATTTTTCTTGGTAAGTTTTTTTATAATTTTGACATAATGGTTAAAATTACAAATTTTAATTAATAAAAATTGCATTGAAGATATAGTTGTAAATTTTAGAATTTAAGAAATTTTAAATTTGATGTCAAAATCACAACTTTCCATTATCAAATTCCAAATAAATAACCTACCAAAAAAAAAAATACTTCATACTTACATATGTCCATTTTAATTTAATCTACAACCCTAGTAATTGGAAAATTAAATTCTAAATTAATCTCTGCTATTCCCTTAAATGTGATATTGTGCTTTGGTGTTTCCCTAGAATTGACATGACCTTGAGAGCCTCAATGCTTCTCTTATTGCCTTAAAAGGTTGAAGGTTCACTTTGGGTTATTTCCCGCCATATTGGATATCAAAACAATAGACGGGTTTTATGAAGTCGAACTAGTCGAGGATGAACTAGCAAAAGATGAACTCAAACTTGAAGAGCTCGCCGGGATGAACTTGGAGGGAAACTGGAAGGTATGTCACCAGGTCTAAAAACATCAAAATTACGGCTAGGGGCATCTTCCTCCCAAGTTCCACAACTCAATAGGTTTTAATGTGGACGACTTCAGGAGCTAGGGTTTCGTGCAGTGAGAACCATTGGAAAAATTTGCTTTCGAATGTGAATAGCAGGTTTTATTCATAGGGTCCAACATTTGGATAAAAGTAGTTGATTGAGAACTGATATTATATGCTCAAAGATCCCTTTGCAGCAGCCCACTAGAAACCAAAGGCAGGTTTGGTATAGTAACTTGTTAAATCAATTTTCAGATTTTATTCTTGGTAGTGAATAATTTGAATTTCTTGCTTCTGTTCGAATTTGATGGAATGGGTATGGCCCTAATTGTTTTTATTCTGGTTCATAAATTATTTACTCATAATTGCGTAAGGTAAATTCTCCATTTTAGTGTCTTTCTTAACTAGGTTAAATTGGGGTTTTGGGGGTTTTCCTAACTAGGTTAAATTGGGGTTTTTCGGGATTGCGACCAAACTCACCTGAAAAAAGTGTAAATGGTAGACTTTAGGTGACTCTGAAGATTGAAGGCTGCTCTACATGAAGGTATGGCTAGTGGGACGGTCAAGTAGCCATTCTTTTTTGCTATAGTGGTCTATAACAGAACACCCTATTTGAACAATGTCAGGCCATTTGTTGGGATGGCTTCAGTCTTCAACTATGGATGAACCGTAACCCGTTTCCTAGCTACATGATCTTTTTAAAACCATGGTAAGGTTTACCTACACAGATTTGTTTTACGGAATTAATTTTCCAATTTGGTGTTCATATTCCAACTATACTTAACTACTTATAATAATTGCAAGATGTCCGGGTTGTGTACGGCATGGTATCTTTTTATCAAGTTAGGACCTTCTTATTACCCTGTAGATCGAAATTTTGAGTTATAGTCATGAATATTGATAGGTTCTCATCTTGTTTATGGGGACAACGTCCGAGTACAAACCCGTCAACTTCCATGACGAAGAGTGTAATGTTGTTGATTATTGTTGTGAGTAAAAGCTTAAATACTCATAGAAATTTGATTGAATAAAGGTTCGGTATGGTCGTGTTTGTGTAATACTAATTTATGCACACTTTCACTATTTCCAGGTTGCTTCTCTGTCAAGTAAAATTGAGAAAATGTGTAGATCGATTCTCTGTATATTTGGTTTTGTTATTGATTTTCACTTTTCTGTTATTGGCGTTTCAATTTTAAACTTAACGGAAATACAAACACCTTGTGAACAGAGTTTGTTGAAATAAATTATTGACAATGTGCTCTTATTTTCCTGTGTTGCAGTAGAGATGGAATGCCAGAAATGGGCGAGTAAAGGCATAAATATAGTACAAAGCTGGTGACCTGGAAGATGAAAGAAGGAATGAAGCATGGCTATGTAACGGTATGTGATTACGCTTTAATATTTGAAGCATATTTTCAGCCAAATTGAGACATTCTGGGCAGAACAATTCTATTCTCAGAATTGGCCTTAGTTCAAACTTGTTGGAAGTTGGTAGGTCATCATGATCACTCACTCTCACTAAATTGAATTTGGTATACTAATGTAATTTTTAATGGTTTTATTACTGCTTCCATGGATTGTGTGTATATTCTGCTCGAAGTATAGATTTATGATAGAATGGTTGATTGATGTAATATATGATGGGCAACTGATAGGAAGCATATAATTGCGTGGAGATTTCCCTACCATCCCATACTTTATCCCTCAAATTAATACAAATGTTTTAGTGAGGAAGTTGTATGATTTATTAGTGGAGAAGCAGCAGAAGGCCGGAAAGGAACCTGTAGAAGTGAAAGAGTTTGTAGACACACTGAAGAAATGCATGGCATATTTGGATGAAGGGATCGTTGCAGTGGACAGTAAAATCAAGGAATTGTATAATGCTCTCATTAAAATTCGGATGACATTGTTGGACATTCTAACCTACAATGCTTCATCTGCAAAACCCATCAAAGCCACTATCTAGAGGGCTTTGTGTCCTTTAAAAAAAACGTAGACATAGGTTCCTCTGCCTGTTTTTGTAATTATAGTTGAGCTCCTGTTGGCTCTTGGAAATGCTTTGGCACCAAGGAGTCCAGATGTAAAATATTACAAATATATACAAATATAATCGATAATGACATGATCTATTTCAAATTGTGAACAGAGCAGCCTTTGTTTCTCTTATCGATTTGTTGTTTTGGTATGACTATTTAAACAGCCGATTAGGCACCATTGGCGTACATACCTTTATTTTTCCAATTTCACTTAATCTTTTCTTACATTATGTTTAATTTCTATGTTCTATTTAGAGAGAAATGGCCCATCTGTGACCAAGTTTCATAGAGAGCAATTATCGCCTATGCCAGGACTTTACCTATTTTTCTAGCAAAGCCTTAATTTTCCAAGGAATTCCAGAATTACACTAATGGCTACCGAGCAGGTTGTGTATGCAAATATATCTCCAAACCCTGTAAACAATTATATTGCTTCTGCTATATAATTATTATTTTCTACTTTGATGGGACGTGATTAATTAGTAATTACTAAAAACTTTGCTTCAGTTATTTTTTTACGGTGGTAGGGTTTGGGTTTTTAGATCATTCTTGTAGATATGAGCATATTTATACCAACATGATGGCCATTGCATATGGATAGAGCTGACATATTATGGACACAAGTAATGCCCAATTAACACCCCCAGAGAACCTGCTACATTTGAATATACACCACGTCTTTTTGCCCAAAGTTTCATACACCTAGGTCTGGTGTGCAAGTAGGAGATTGATGTTGAAGTTCTTGGCCATATTTAAGAATTGGATGAATTGAAATTTATGTAGGCGATTTACGTTTTATAAATGTAGTTTAGAAATGGAAATGTTGTTTTGAAGCTTCAAAGAATTACATATGATTTGTGTTGAGGACTTTTTATGAAAATGACTCAACATAACTCTGTTCAAGACCCTGAAAGTCAACAAATAGAAAAAAATTCAAAACACGGTAAATTTTGTGCAATTGAACAGAATCTGGAAAGTCCAAGCTTGAGTATGGCCTCCCCAGCCCCGAGTTTTAGACGGAGCCTGGGCTGAGTACTTGGTTCAGCGGCCAGTCGGGCAGATTTGCGAGTGTCAAGTCCCCACGAGTCAAACTACAATAATTGAACACCAGTGTCTTTGTGAACAAATGTAACTATTGTGCTTGCGCACATCAGTTATATTGCATCTCATATTTAGATTGGACATCTTAAAAAGGAAGGTGATATAACAATTATCTTGGATCTCGTAGTAGATTGAACATGTAAAGAAGCAAGGTTATCGTTTCCACCAACAGCTTGGTGTAAAGACAAATTATAATTAATCATTTCCACTTGGTGCATGGTGGCAACAAATTTCTTTGTTGTGTTAATGTGCACTCTTTCCATTTGGGCTTGCATCCACTGATCCAAGTTACTTTGATATGTTCTCTATACCTCACCCCGTGAAATATTATCTGCTTGAAGTTAAATTCTTGCTACTGAAATAAATTGAACAGGAACAGTTAGCTAAATAGAAATTATTTGAAATGTTACCTGCCGAAAATAGCAGCGAATTATCCAGTAACAGTTAGCTAAATAGAAATTATTTTGAATGTAATCAGCCCAAAATAGCAGCGACCTATTAAAAGGTAGGAGTTGCCAAAAAAATGGAAAATTGGAAAAGGAAGCCCAATTGTTAGAAGGTCCACTTTTTGTTTTTCAAATATGATAAATAGTTCCATCTGTAGTTAGCAAATGAATGCTTTATAATATGGAGTTCTTGGAGTCCTCACAATCTAAATTTGGGGATTTAGAATGTGTAACATGTAATGGGATAGTGGAAGGTGTTACCTCTAGATTTGTAGGTGTAACTTACGATGCATTTTATTGGATTTAGATTGTGTAACATGTAATGGAATAATGGAAAGTGTTACCCCTAAGATCGGTAGAAGGTCCACTTTTTGTTTTTCAAATATGATAAATAGTTCCTTTATTAATGCTTTATAATATAGTGTTCTTTTAATTATACTTTATGAAAAACAAAACCTTCTACATTTGAATATACACCACGTCTTTTTGCTCAAAGTTTCATACACCTAAGTGGTTTGAAGATTCTGAATATTTGGCACCAACCCCAAAATTTGAAATGTTTCACTAAAGTTCTTTGCCACACCTTTAAATGTCTTCTCAATGGATTCATCGTGGCGTTGGTCCAATACTGAAATTAATTCTCTGAATTTCTTATCACCAATATCAAGTTTTGTATGTCTTTTATGTTACTCCTCTCTTTGTTCAGTAGAATTGGCACATTCATCCAATGCTTCCATGTTGACATGACTAAAAATTTAAGGCATTCATTGCAGTTGTGAGGCATTTTCTGCAGTTCTTTAAGATTCCTGTACTTGTATTTTTCAAATGCATGTGATGGCAATGAACCCAATTCCTGAATTTTATTCCTGTAGTCATCTTACTTTGCCATAAGGGATTTCTCTTATTTAGAATTTGTTCAAGGTCTTTTGCTTCATTCGGAAGTGTGGGATCATAGTTGTCTTCCAATTTTGAAACAACTTGTCTATTGATCTGTAGCGTCCTATTTTCTTTCAGTCCGCTTGTCATTTCACTCCAAAATTCAAGCAAATGCAGTGAAGAAAGACTTGTTAAATCGCTCAAGGAAGCAGTGAGTAGACCACTTAAATTGCTTTATTCAATCATTTGAAGTTCGCTCCCTAATTATAATATATATGGCATTAACCTTGGAAATTGTTCTTTCAATCTTTAAAGTGAGTATTCCCTTAATGCCCTTATAAGTTATTGGCGCTAGTTAGCTAATGCATGTATGATGGATAACATTTATTTATCATAATTATAATTCAAACATTCTCTAGAATTTAGTTTCTCTTTGTTCAAACGCTATGGGTTTTATTTCTTGCATTAGCGTAGCCCCAATTCCCCAAATCCTGAAGCATCGTACTCAATTACAAATGGTTTTTCTAAGCTGTCTGGTTGGCTTTGTCTATCTGGCGTTCTGGCTGGCCTTTTTCGAATGATTGTCTGAATGGGAAATGGCTACGTTAATCGTTGACAGGGTTACTGGCCCCACCATTTTCACCAAGATCGGCTGGTCTTTTCCTTCCAATTTGATCAAAAAGTGGCCAAGCATGTTGGTAATTAATTTAGTACCAGTCCTACTTTAATTTCAGTCCACTCTGTTTTTCATTCTGCTCTCTTCGATCCAACTTAACAAATTCTTAATATATATTTTCCTAATATTTTATTTGTTTTATTTATAAATCTTTCCCTTGGTAAGTTAGTGAGTGCTTTAGTTTTAATTGCTTTGCAGGATAAACAATGAAGCAATTTCTTTTTTTACATTGGAGATTTTTTTTATTTATAAAAAACCGATATCTTTCCAACAAGATAGAAAAGATTAAAATAATATGGCCATGAATGTGCATACAGATATCCAGAGAAGCGAAGATTTTTTTTATTTATAAAAAATGGATATCTTTCCAGCAAGGTATAAGAAATTATAATAATATGGCAATGAATATGCGTACAGGTCTCCAGAGAAGATGAAAAAGATGCAGATTGAGGTGGATTAACTACTTACACCTGGCCTTAAACACGGTGCAATTTCACTTCAAGAAGAGGAATTGATCATACACCTACACTCCATTCTGGGTAACAGGTTTTTCTTTTATCCATTTCTGCATGACCTATGGCGTTGTCCTCTATTCTCTGATTTCTCTATTAATAATTGCTCACATGAAGTCTTGCTTTCTGTCCATTGATTTGGCAAAATGAATGGTATTGACCAGGCAGGTGGTCTCAAATTGCTTCTCATTTGCTCGGACGCACAGACAACGAGATGGAACTCTTACATCAAGAAAAGGCTCAACAGTCATCCCTCCTCCTCCTCCACCGAAGCCAACGACAACAAAAACACAAAATCTAGTATCCACTTGCAATCCGATCACACATACAATACAAATTCAGAGTTTACGCAGTCTCACGATGCTTATATGGGGTTTCGCTCTGCCAAGCCATTGGACGTCATGCCTGAAGGGTACCTGCAATCACTTGATGACATACTGATCAAAGGATATCGACAGATACCGAGCAAGACACATTGATTGATCGAGTAAGGAACGGATCAATGCGCTGATAAAGATACAGATAAAAACAGATACATCACAATGCACAGAGATCTACGTACTTGTTATAGAATATATGCCCTTCTTACGTTATTAGTGCAAAACGGCTCGTTTTGGAGTTATTTATATTATTGCGGGATAGGAAATAAAATGGTAGAGTCAAGTCTATTTTGTGATGGATGCAGGAGAAATGAGCCATAGCTATGTCATCCACTTTAACATTATTAGTGAAAAACGGATCGTTTTGGAGTTATTTATATTATTGCTGGATAGGAAATAAAATTGTAGAGTCAAGTGACAAGTCTATTTTGTGATGGATGCCGCAGAAATGATCCATAGCTATGTCATCCACTTTAACAAGGTTGTTAACCGTAGATGTATCTGGCGGTTTAGATATAACTATCGCTTTTTTATGAAAAGGTTGTCTTTTTCCCCCTTCTCCTCTTCTATTATTGAACTAAACATGTCATTTCAAATTTTCTGAATAACTCGCTGCAAGTTCTCCATGATTGGTCACTACAGAAAATATGCACTCTTGTGTTCAAGATGTACTGGATTTAAAGCATAAGCAGCCACAAGTTCTCCATGATTGGTCACTGCATTAAATATGGACTCTTGTGTTCAAGATGTACTGGATTGAAAGCATAAGCAACCACAGGATCAAATGAATGAGTTTGCAATCTATGTAGACTACGCCAACAACCAGCTAATTTCTTGTTCTCAGCTGTGGATTGATTCCACTTCTCACACCAGTGACAGCTTCTTTGAGAATTTTAAATTTCGACACACAGAATTGATGGATGGCTCCACCCCTGGTGGAGCCGTTGAATGGATCTTACAAGGAGTCTCAAGGAGCCCAACATCATCTTTCAACCTATTGGTGTTTTACTTTTCAATTTGTTGTATGTTCTATAAGAGACTTGTTATTTGTTGCTTCTATACACCCTTGCTAGCTACTGAAAAAGGGGTTGAAAACATTTATTTATAATTGTACACAATTCTTTTGCATTTAGAAATTTATTGTATTAAGTTTAGCATATAAATGTGACTATTTGATATTCCTTGAATCCTATATCTTGTGTGTATGTTTACATTAATTATTATTGAATTCCAACTAAAATGAAATGAAATTATATTTATACATTTAATAATTTTATTCAGAAGCCCTAAATGGACCATTATAGGCTAGCAATGGAGATCACAATCAATGGGAAAGGGCAAACAAGGATGTTTGGAATATAAATCTCACATATATATATATATATATATATAAAATGTAATTTATATATATTTTTTGCACCACTTCTTATTTTATGGTGTTTTGCACCATTTCTTATTTTATGGTGCTTTGCACTATATACATGTTTGCATATATTAAATAATATTAATAATAATTTTGGTGTTTCGCACCATAAAGTCACAATCCATGTTGGATTGTTTTGGTGTTTTGCACCACAAAATCCCAATCCACCTAGGATTGGTTTTGGCGGTTTGCATCATACACCATGGAATGCCACATATTCATTTAACACCAAAATCAACTTTTTTATAAACACCACTTTTGCACCATAAATCTTAGCACCACTTGCGTATCCCCACATTATCACCACTTTTGCACCACTATTTGAAAATTGAGGATTTCTCAAATCCTTTACAAATAGTGGTGTTAATGTGAAGCTAAAATGCCCTTTTTCTTGTAGTGTTTCTTGGAAAAGGAAATGTTGCAGCAATAAATTCGAATTTATAAGAAAATATATGTTTATTTTAAAATAGTTTGTTTAAGTCCTTGCAAATGGTTAAAGCTTATCCCTGTTTGAAAACGCAAGGGTTGAGGTATTTGGTACAATAGTGTATTTCATTAAACCTACAGGGTACATTCTGAAGGCGTAAACACACACATTTTCTGGGTTTAAAATCATAGATTTCATCTCTCTCTTCATTTTCGAAAAGGTAAGTGTATTTCGTAAAAGTAATTTTTCTGGGTTATAATTCATAGATCTCAACTCTGTCTTTTTTTAGAAAAGATAAGTATAATCCGTAAAAGTAATTTTTCTGGGTAAACTTAAATTTTATGGGTTATACTTCATAGATTTCAACTCTATCTTCTTTTTAGAAAAGATAAGTGTATTCCATAAAAGTAAATCTTCTGAGTTATAATTCATAGATTTCAACTTTGTCTTCTTTTTAGAAATGGTAATTGTATTCCCTTTAAGTTTTATGGCTACAATCTAAACCCTATCGGGCTCCATACCTAGATTTGTCAAATGAAAAAGGTTTTTTAAAATAAATATTAATGATATAAAAAAGAAAACGTACTTAGAAGATTAATTAAAGGTAATGCCCTGAGGGAGAAGTAAAAAAAAAACTGAGATTTAGAATTAAACTAATACTATTTTTAAGAGGGTAATATAAATGGTAAAACCCTAAATCTATTTCAAAGTATTATAATATTTTATACGATTTCCAGCTTCTAAAATAAAATGATTTATTTCTAAAGATTTTACTTCTTATTTAATGCATAAAAAAAAAGGAAAAAGATTTTGATGAAAGAAAAAAAATCCTAATTTGGTAACAACAATAGAAAAGAAAACTATTCTTTTATGATAGAACTAAATTATGATCTATAGAATTCTTTTCTAAAATAAGAGATACCTGCTTGAATGTATTATCTATTAGGTAATTAATATAATTCTTAGTTGTAAGATTCTGTATTTTAAAATATTAGTTCCTCAACTAATCATACATAATCTTTATTATATATATATATAAATTTCTATGTATGTATTTGACTGCTAAAAGATCTATGTAGAAAGGGAAGGGAAAAACTAGAAATTGCCGAAACAGAAAGCTAAGTTGATGGGTTAGAGAAGATCCTAAACCTAAATAAATTATCGATCTCTTAACTAACAAACATTCTAGACAATTGAACAATATATAGATAGCAATCAATTCTCGGAGCAGTCAAGCTCCAGAACCCCCGAGCTCATCTGGTGAACTACCTGAGCAAAGATCCACCATGCTCCATCTCTTGCATTGAAATTCTCAACCCCTGTCCAATGCTAGCCTCCTGCTGCTCATGGACTTACTATTTGTAGTAGTTGCCTAGGTCTTGGCCATTTATGAGCCTCCTGCTCTTCAGCACTCAACTAGGAGTGGAGGCCTGATTTTTAGGGATAATGCCTCCTACATCCTTAAAAGTATTTGACACTTGTCTTTTTCCTCAATTAGTTCAGCAGACACTCTTCAACAACTAGATCCATCCTTGTCTCCTGTTTTATTGAATTAAAAATAATATCTTCAATACAATTTGTTTCATATTGACTTGTCAGTCAAAATAATAAAATAATAATTATTATCAATATACTTTTACCTGCAGAAATAATAAAAATGTTTATTATTTTGGGGATGTTACAATCAGGCTCTATGGAGCCGTCCTATCCCCAAACCAGCGCTTAGATCATGAATTAAATTTTCGGTCGTAAGCTCGTCCCTCTCGAAAACCCCAGCGAATTCCCCATAAAACATTCTTCCTCTATTTCTGCTCCTCCTACCCCATGATCCAATGTATAAAATAATAATAAAAAATATGTCCCATACTTTAGAAAAACCGCCCAGATCCCGAGATCTTCTCTAGAGATCGAAATCTTTAAAGCTATGGGAGTGGGAACTGTTACGTGCAGACTGGTAGGATAACTACCTTCCGGATCAAGGGGACAAACGCCCGAGGAAATCTTCACGAAGACTTCCTCCATATTCTCCACAACAACTAAACCTAAGAATCCTCAAGGTGTTCCTACGTCCTTAAACCTCACCTTTACGAGTATATGTATAACTATCTTAGTATGAAATCCTTTCTTTAAAGTTTTACTCTTTGATAAAATACAAGGAGGAAGGTATACCACGCCTTCATCTCTCGTCATTTATAAATAAATATGTAATGACCTTTATTCCTTTAATGAGTAAGGTATACAATAGTTAATTGTATATATATGTATATCTATATGTGTGTTCACATATGTAGTGATCTTTAAACCACCTTTACCCTAAGTTAACTTTAAAATATGATAGACCATCTTCTCATTATTTTAAAGAGTGGGTACGAGTAATAATATTTAGCTAATCCCTCTTGTAGGATTATCTTAGTAATATAGATATATAGATATATAGATATATATATTTGATCCAGGGTAGGTCCTAGGAGTTTTCTATTTTCTTTTGTAACAAGTAGTTACTTCCTTAAGATGACACTTAAGGTCTTAGGAAACTCAATTAAACCCTTACTTTTCTTCAAGCGCCTAATGGCACCAAGATGAATTCCATCATTAATGTATTTGATTTTCATGGCTTTCTAACCACTTAAAATCTCTCTCTCCTATTGGGTTCAATTGCGTCACACGTCACCTAGTCTATTGATCGACTATTGTGATGAACCTGCAATAATTAATTAATGCAAATACACGAGATATCTTAAATAATAGAACATAATCACTTTTATATTGATCATGGGCCACTTCGAGGGGGAAACCTCCTTTGAGCAAGCTCAATACAATTAACTTCACGGTGCCTTCAATGACCTCAACACACACTTATATACTAAGTCTATGCCCAATACAATGAGTCAAAACCATGGGACATATAATACTATGGGACGACTTACAAAGCATATGCATCCAATACTATGGGTCAATACTATGGGTTAATATAAACTACAGATCAACAAATACTACAGGATGACTTACAAAGCATATGCGTCCAACAACAATATACTAACATAGTAAAGAGAAGGGTTGACATAGGTTTCGAACATCCCCTCTCCCTTAGAAAAAGCTTTGTCCTCAAAGCTTTGTTTGGAGAATTTGCTGCAGAATCTGAACGAGTGGTTCCTTGGTAGCATCCTTAGGTTGCATTTCAGGCCACTAACGCCTTTGGAGTGTCAAGGAGGATTGCTTGGAAGGCTGTAGATGAAGAAGAACCCTGTCAGCTACGTGGAAAATGCGCTCAGAACAGTGCTGATCGGCTTGTTGTTTCAGCCGAATTCTGGCCATGTGAAGATTGTCCTGCAGAATGAGAAGAATCTGATCGTGGTTTCGAAGAACCGAGTCAATTTCCTGAACTGGGGAGTTGCTAAGGTTGTATGGAAGAAGAACTGGTGGTTTTTTTCCATAGACTGCTTCATATGGTGTCCTTTGAGATGTGGTATTGTACCACTAGAGCTCTGCTAGGAAATCCATAGAAATAGTTGGCCAAAGCTATGTAGGGATGGGCAAGGGTTTGAGCAATCCTGAAAGGAGTGTCGTTTCACCCTTGTTGACTTGGAAAGTATCATCGTCAGCCACCATCTGTTGAATTGTCATTTTTAGTCCCTGCCAAAAGAAGTTACATTGTTCCCGGTCATACATTTTGTAGAACCCAGAGTGCCTTGTTGATGAATAAGCATAGAGTTCATAGAAGAGAGAGCCCTGTTGAACATATTGCAACCAATTTGGAACAAGCAGAGAAAGAGCTGTAAGAGAAACTGGGTCATCAATTGTGCAAGAAGGAGAATCTTCCACCATATTGTCCTTACCCTTCTTGTAAGTGGTCACATAGGGATAACCCATGAGTTGGATAACCCATTTCAGGTGTGTTGGGGAGGAGACCCATTGTTCCAGAAAATTTTCCAGACTCGGGAGATTAGTCTTGATGCAGAAATAATTCCCTAATAGGTATGGCTGCCACTTCTGTACTACATGCAAAATAGTCATAATTTCCTGCTGAGAGGTAGATGTGGCTAAATTCTTACCAGAAAGGTCTCTTGAAGGCAGCAAGCGCATTGGTTCAACAAAGATACCTGCATATCTATCCAAGGAAGTAGTGGAGACTGTTGATGGGTGCATCTGAATGGAATTGAGCTGAGCGATGACACCATGTGAATTCTTTTTAAGGATTTTTTCCAGGCGATGTGAACTGATGATGCAGAGAGACCCTGGTTGTAAGCCCATAAATTTGTGTTGTGCCTCGTTGACTTTAAATTGCATCCAAAGTTCAACAAAATCCCATAAGAGGGGGCCAAGTGTGCGTAACCATTGAACACCCAAAACCACATCACATCCGCCTAAGGACAAGGAAAACATGTCAGAGCATAGGTTATAATCTTCCATAGAGATACGCACATTGTGACACTTCCCCTTGCAAGGTAAGGTGCCCCCATTGGCAACCATGACTTCAAAGTTGGAGCAAGGATGGACAAAACAATCAGCCTGTTTGGCAATCCAAGGGTCAATGAAGTTATGAGTGCTACCAGAATCAATAAGTATGGTAAGAGGGAGCTTCTTGAAGTATCCCCTGACCCGCATTGTTTGTGGGGTGGTGACGCCGGTTACAGCATGGAGAGGGATCTCGGGTGGGTCATCCTGAGATGGGGTGTCAACAGGCGGGTGTTGAATGTCGACCTGATCATCTACTGTATCTGTAGCTTCTTCACCAAGTTCTAAGGAAGGCGGAGAATCCACATCTAAGAGATAGAGCTTTTGTTGAACACATCTATGTCCTCGAGTGAATTTCTCATCACAATTATAGCAAAGCCCTTTTTCTTGGCATGCCTTCATATCTATTTCAGAAAAATGCTTGATAGGAGTTGGTTGAGGAGAAGGCATGATGGGAGGTCGTTGGGAACCCATATTTCTGAAGGGAACAAAGGTGGGTTTGGAGCAGTTTTGAGCTGTGATCTTGTCCTCCGCCAGCTTAGCCAACCCTAGGACTTCCATCATTGTGTTGGGACAAAACATTTTGACCTCTAAGCGGATTTCATCCTTGAGACCACTGATAAAACAACTCCTGTAGAATTCATCAGATAATCCTTTTGTGTGATTGGCCAATTTCTCAAATTTTGTCTGATACTCTCTCACTGTGCCCATTTGGTGAAGTTTAGTGAGTGCTCCTATGAAATCATCAAAAGCACTAGGACCAAATCGTGGCAAAATGAGTTGGAAAAAATCTATCCAGTTTGGCTCGGGATGAGCTTTGATGTACCAACGGTACCATTGAAGGGCTTTCTGTTCCAAATGAAAGGATGCAAGTGGAACTTTCTGGACATCAAAAGTATTATGCAGACTAAAATATTGTTCTGCTCGGTATATCCATCCAGTCAGATCAGTACCATTGAAGCGAGGAAAGTCAAGCTTCAACCCACGAAAATTGCTGGAAGAAGAGAACCCGGTGGCTGCAAAAGATTCTGGCTATCGGTTATCGTTCATGGCTGAATGTTGAAGATGGAGGCTGAGAAATTTTTCATTCAGATCTTGGAGTTTGGTTTGGATGGCTGCAAGTGCTTCCTCCATGGTGTTTGCTCCTGCACGAGTGACAACGATAACTAGGTTTTTTTTTTTTTTCTTGTGGAATGGGTAGAAAAACACAAACAGAAGCTAATTTAGTAAAGGAAAATTTGGATTGGGGAAACAATCTGATGGGTAATTGGGGTTTGACTAGATTTTGGACACTGTCGAAAGGACAAGAAAGCAAAAAGGGGGAATTTGGAAGCGGGGTGATAGAATGAGAAAATTTGGCAGAGAGGGACAAAGAAGCAGAATTCAGAAAGGAATTCTGTGGTAAAATTTGAAGGTGATTGGGTGAAATCTGAGGAAGTTACGGCAAACTCTAAAAATAGACAAATGTGGGATTTCGAGCTTTGGCAAGGGGAATTGGGGATAGGGTCCTCAGGAATGAAAGATGCAGAATGGAATGACAGGGATTCCCCGAAAATTTCAAGGGAAACAGAGTGAAAACAAGGGAGATATGGAGAAAAAAACTGAATTGAGATTTCGGGCTTTGGCAAGGGGAATTGGGGATAGGGTCCTCAGGAATGAAATATGCAGAATGGAATGACAGGGGTTGGTTAAAAATTTTGAGGGAAACACAGTGAAAACAAGGGAGATATGGAGAAAAAACTGAATTGGGATTTCGTGCTTTGGCAAGGGGAATTGGGGATAGGGTCCTTAGGAATGAAAGATGCAGAATGGAATAACAAGGGTTCCCCGAAAATTTCAAGGGAAACAGAGTGAAAACAAGGGAGACATGGAGAAAAAACTGAATTTTATACTCGTTTTTTTTTACTCGGTTTTTTTTTTTTTTCCAGAAATGGATCGGCAACAGCGGCGCGGAAGGGATCCGCAACAGATGGATCTGCAATGGCGCGGAAGGAATCGAAAACGGCTGGATCTGAAACAGCGACTCGATCTGGAACGACTTTCAGAATAGATCTGAAACGGCCGGATCTGGAGCGGAAGTGACCGGCAATAGTTCAACTGAAAATAGATATGGACCCCAGGTATGTGCGGCTTCCTAACAGTTTAGGGGTTTCACTTAGCCACCAATGCTGTCTGACGGCTTGTGTATTGGGGCAATACCCCTCACTCTACGACTCAGGTAAAACTTATAACCGCTTTGCCACAAACGACAGCTCTTGGTTTACCTCACGGGTGGAAACTACTCAATCAGGCAAGGGTCATTGCCCTTTTTGCTGGCAGGTCCTCTCAATGGGCCAGCTACTTTAGGGTTCCTGTGGTACTCCTCACAATGAGTTTTAGGGCTTATGCCCAAGTACTTCCCACAGTTAAGCGGATAGGGATTATTCCCAAATCCGAACCTGCAACAGATGTGAAAAAAAATTTCGTAGAAATTTCACCCAGCGAGCCCAAGAAAGTGCTCTGATACCAGATGTGATGAACCTGCGATAATTAATTAATGCAAATACACGAGATATCAGAAATAATAGAGCATAATCACTTTTATATTGATCACGGGCCACTTCGAGGGGGCAACCTCCTTTGAGCAAGCTCAATACAATTAATTTCACAGTGCCTTCAATGACCTCAACACACGCTTATATACTAAGTCTATGCCCAATACTATGAGTCAAAACCATGGGACATATAATACTACGGGACGACTTACAAAGCATATGCTTCCAATACTATGGGTCAATACTTTGGGCTAATATAAACTACGGATCAACAAATACTACAGGACGACTTACAAAGCATATGCATCCAACAACAATATACTAACATAGTAAAGAGAAGGGTTGGCATAGGTTCTTAACAACTATTACTTCTAGGACATAAACAATCATTCTAAGAGGTTTACTGGTGGCGCCTTGGCCTTGAGCTCCTCACCAGAAACCATAATTATATTTTTAGTTTACAATAATTAGGAGAAAAAGAGGGATGTTACATCCTTTTCCCCTTAAAAATGACATCGTCCTCGGTGTTCATATTTTTCAAGACTGGCTTTCGGCTCTTGAGTTCTGTCGTATTTCATTTTGTTAGTTCACTCTCGTCTCTTCTTTGGTCTTCTTGTTTCACCTTTGAATCTTCATGATCTTCAGAAGTCTTTATGGTCCATACTTATTTCACCATCTGTACATTGTGCAGCTCATACAAGATTCTTCAGCATAACATAACTATATCATTTGCAATTTTAATCATAAGGTAAGCACAAGTCTTTGGAACACCTTATCATTCATAGGTTAGCCTCATGTACTTCACAAAATTCAAATGGTAATTTTTTAACATTTATCATTCATCCTCATCCTTGAGGAAATTTTTTCTTACTCAAGACTTCATAAAGATATCCAATAGTCTAGTTTACAAGACAAATCATTAATATTTGTTATATCATAAACAAATCTTTCAACAACACTTTGTTGATCATCAAACTCTCCCATGAGTTCGAAACTTCAACAACCCTCTGCTGAACACAGAATTATTCCTCGAATTCTGTCACCTATTCCTGTGGACTTATGGGCTACACTTTTGAGGTTACTCTCCTTTTTTATTGCTAGTCAAAAAAATTTCCTCAAGACATCAAACAATATCCTGTCTCGAGATGTCAATATTTGTGCCTAGGTCTTTGCTTTTGATACCACAAAACTCTTTTGCATTTCCATCAAGCCTTCTTGCTTGAGTCTAAGAATTTCTTTTCCACCTAGCCTCCTACTTGAGTCCAGGAAAAGTTGCTTTAGCAAAGCAGAGTTGGGTTAATTTTTGCCACCTCAAGCCTCCTACTTGAGTCCTGGAATATTCTTTTCCCCTCAAACCTTCTCGTTTGAGTCCAGGAAATAACAATCATTTATTATTTCTTGTAGTTTTGACTAACCACAAGATGCAACATAATAGCAACAACATATTAACATCACATATGTTCACCTTTTTACTCATTAGTTCGAATGCATGCTTTTAACATTTCCTTTCATGAGTCCTTGATCTTTATTCGTATTCTAACCATATGCTTACCATGTATACTATACCGCGTCCTTGTCCTTCCATAAGTTCCACAGAATTTTGATCATCTGCAAAATTTACTTATTAATACCACTTTATATAACAAAGTCAAATATTGTAAGGAAATCCTTTCCTGTGCATAAAAATAAGAAAATCTTCATTCACACTGCTATGACTATGCCCTTGAACACAAACTATCATTCTTCCATGCACCTTATGATCGCTTATCCTCAATTCTTAGCCTTCATAATTTCACACACAATTCCTATTTTGGTTATACGACTATTATATGCACATATTAACATCATACAACCCATTTGTCTAAAACTATACTTTCATACCTTTACAAAGATAACCGCATATCTCCTTTTTATATGATGCTTATATGCCAAGGTACACCTTTGCTTGTATTATCTCACATTAGTATTATACTCAATATCTCCTAAATCAATATATCAAAATGAATTAGATTATCAAGATATCCATGCATATACCGTATACCTCTATCACATAATGCTTGATCACATAAAAATATAACTTTTATGACAACCACTCATGGTATCCCAACATCCATAGTAAGGAGTACTAGAAATATGAAATTATACCATATGCATCCTAAAACAAGTGGAACATAACAAAAAGAGATTTCCTTGTCATTTATCTGGTAACAGATAAATTAATCTTCTAACAGAATGTCATCTTAACCATACTAACATATAAGTCAAACTTGATTGTGACTCGTCCTTACCTTAAACCTATTAAAATTTCCAAATCAGCATGCATCTTTTGTCATTTTACTATAATAACACTTTACAAAAACCTTCTCTACTCAAGGGCCTTTATATTGCGTATTCTATATTAAACAAGCATAACCCTAATCACCTTAAATTAACAAAATTATATGGGCAAAAAAAGTACCCTAGTATAACATTCATCAAAATACATGAACCTCCACAAATGTCTATCTTCGTTAAATGGTAGTAACAAGGCCCGACACGCATATTTAATAACTCTTTGTTCTTCTGGTATCACACGATCGATGTCTTATTATTGTTATCTACCTTTATTCGCTAGACCATCATACATGAATCATGGATTGTAGCCTAAATTTGAATTTATGATAATAATTCCAAACAAGGCTTATATCTTTCAAAGTATAATTATATTAATTTTACTGTCACCCCCAAAATTCCTCGAAATCATTTCAATGTATTATAATTATATATGCATAAATTGTCCATGTAGATTTCTATATATTCCTTCTCCTTAGGTATTATCGCAGAAGGTAGAATTCAGTTTAGTCATGATACTTATTTAAGCTACTTGACCTATTATATCAAGTCCATTATACCTAAGACAAACTACATAACAACACTTGAATCACCCAAAATGAGTTTATGTTATGCCACCTCATTCAAGTATTAGGAGAATTACTTTAATTTCCTTAACTAAAAGAGAACACTACTTATACATCTAGTATAGTGTCAATCACTTCACCTTAATGCTTTTACCTAAGATTTAATATTGATCCTTAGAGGTCTAGCATATATATACAACAAATCGAAGGACCATTATACTACAATCCAACAAAATGGTGAATTTTTCAACAATGAAGGATCATTCAACTTATTCCCTAATCAATTAAGTATCACCATCGTAGCACCTTTTAATCATTTACATATGTTTATTTTTGAACAATAGAGGATTACCATGGAACATTGGAAGTACTAATGACTTTTACATAAGGCTTTGAACAACAAGTACATGCCTATCGGCCATAACTGAATACATGCAAATCACCAAACCCGAATACTCAGAAGTACCATTAGAATGTTCAATTAGACCAATTAAAGTTAATTTCATTAATTCATACCTATAACTTTAATCTTTCACTACGAGGATGACTTTTTGCTATGCATTTACTCCAACATGAAAGATTAAGACAATGTCATACAATATAGTAAACTTTCCATTTTTAGCATGTAACCTAGCACAAGATACTAAATAATCATGAAGTATAACATGTATACTTACAGTTTAACCCGACGAGTGATGAAATCCCATATTCTGAAATCTCATAATGTACTCTCATCCATTTGTTTGAGGCATTCAAAACAAAAATATAGTTAGTTTCAAATCCTTCATACTTCTTTACCTTATGTTGAGACCTTATAGGCCCGAGTGTTGAAACCTTGCGCTTTGATACCATATGTAACATACCCCAAATAAACGAATTAGTATTTTAGGAAAATTTAAAAAATTTCTTCAATTAAGTTCTTCACAATAAAACTATCGGAATTAAAAATAAGGAGCCCGCCACCAAAGCATCGATAGATGACTCTTTTCAGGAATAACTAACATGCATTTGGTCTTCGTTTCTACAATTGAAGTTTCTTATCATTCTTAATTACCAATTCCATTATGTGTAAAGGAACTTTGCAGCTACATATTATGATAGTGAATATATAAGGCAAACAAGCCATCTAAAAACAATAATGGATAATATGAATCTTACCATTTTTACCTTGCACGCTTTTCCTGAAGTTATTAGGTATTAGTGATAACTCAATTATGCCTGATGAAACTTAAATACATTTATGGGGTCATTGCGTGAACAACATGATTAACTTAATTTATCTTTTACCATTGAATCACTTAAAAAAACATAAAAACTTATATGAACAACAACCATCATGAAAAATACATAGGAGAGAGACACATGTACACATGGTTCACCCAACCATGGGCTACGTCCACCAGAACTATTGCATCATCATCTATTAATCATCCCAAAAATAGAGTTACATATGCAAACCAAATGTTGCATTATTCAACTTTCCACCTATTCGCTACCAGCCTATTCTATGACAAGTAAAAGTTTCACATAGTACTTCACAAGTATCCTATGCTACATCAAGCTAATTATAATGTTTATTCTCTTAACCTAGTTCCATTCGAATGATTACTTTTCACTATAGACCTATTTACCAAGTTCTCATTAACAAATTAAGATAACCTTACTTAACATGTTATATATCCTTAGTGCAATATTCTCGCTGACATTTTTCACATGATAGTTAAACCGGCGCTCAATGGTAGGCGAGAACGCCGAATCAGACGAGGTCTTTGGGTCGATCCTGGGTGGGGACGGCCACAGCCGACCGCCCCAGCCACCTGGCCATAGCGGCGGCCCCAAATTATTCTTGCTGACATTACGAGGTCATAACACATACTCTGGCATAGTATTAATAATAACCCGTGCCATTTATACCTCTTTTCTATTAACATAAAAGATAAATCCAATGCATGCATCTACTTTATGTGGTAGCAGTATTATTAAACATTGCATTACTTTTACTGCTACCGTATATAGTATTAATCCTACATCGATTCTAGTGAAGTACACCCTTACCCGAGCACTTAAACCCATTAAAGCTATGATAAAATCATTTACCCAAACAAATAATTAATGCATCATACAAACATAACAACGAAAACCGAACTAAAATCGTGGCAGCGTAAGTAACGCCGAGATAAATGAAGCATACAAACTTAACAATGAAAACAAAACTCAAATCGTGGCAGCATAAGTCACACCGAGATAAATGCAGCACACAAACTTAACAATGAAAAACAAACTCAATTCGTGGTAGTATAAGTCACGCCGAGAGAAATGTAGCATACAAGCTTAATACTCAAATCAGGGCGATATTTGATCGTTACAGAAATTCAAAAGTTAAACAACGCAAAATTAAAAGAATGGAAAAAAATCTAGTCTCTGCGCACACCGAGATGTCCCCAAAATTGGGGGCTATTTGATCACTCCAGGATCACAAGTTTTAAACAAACAGAAATAACAAAAGGAACTTTGATCTCTAAGCACTCAGAGATCTTCAGTATTGGGTGTTACTGGTTTACGCAAGGATCACAAGTCCTTTCATGAGGTGTTCTCCTCTCATGATGTGCATGCATAACAACCAAAATAACTGTGGTCCGGCTTCGTTGAAGCTTTCCCTTCACTGGAAGATAAAAATCATAAACTAAAAGACTCTGTATACACGCCAGGACAGAAAATACTATACTGAAATGCATCACTAGATTTTAACAAGCCAGTCGACATCCTCTATCTGATAGAGCGGTCGAATCTGTCCTCACACATCACAGAAGAAAGAACTAGCAAGAATAATATAATCACACATCACAATCCAGTTTAGCAATTCAATACTGAAATGCATAACGTTTTTTTTCAAAAAAGTGATCCCTATGGATCGTATAAAAAAAAATGTAATGCCTACGGATGCTTTCCAAAAATCCAACTTGATCCACATGTAAAACGAAACCAAGTTTACTTATCTGAACAGCATTCACCCAGAAGATGTCTACTGAGGTCTCCCTTCTTTGATAGCTATCCCATGCCCTCGTCTCCTGAATATCCAAAAATCAATGCAGCTTCCAACATTTTAATGAATTATCTATAAAACTCAGAGGCGTCATGGAATGGGGCTTTATGGAGCCGCCGTATCCCCAAACCAGCACTTAGATCAGGAATTAAATTTTGGGTCGTAAGCTCGTACCTGTCTAAAACCCCAGTAAATTCACCAGAAAACGTTCTTCCTCTTTTTCTCCCCTTCCTCCCCCATGACCCAACGTATAAAATAATAATAAAATTAGAGATCGAAATCTTTAAAGTGATGGGAGTGGGAGCTATTACGTGCAGACTGGTAGGATAACTACTTTGCGGATCAAGGGGACAAACGCCCAAGGAAATCTCCACAAAGACTCCGTCCATATTCTCCACAACAACTAAACCTAAGAATCCTCAAGGTGTTCCTCCGTCTTTAAACCTCACCTTTACGAGTATATGTATAATTTTCTTAGTATGAAATCCTTTCTTTAAAGTTTTACTCTTTGATAAAATACAAGGAAGAAGCTATACCATGCCTTCATCTCTCGTCATTTATAAATAAATATGTAATGACCTTTATTACTTTAATGAGTAAGGTATACAATATTTAATTATATATATATAAGTATATCTATATGTGTGTTCACACATGTAGTGATCTTTAAACTGCCTTTACCCTAAGTTAACTTTAAAATATGATAGACCCTCTTCTCATTATTTTAAAGGGTGGGTACTAGTAATAATATTTAGCTAATCCCTCTCGTAGGATTATCTTAGTAACATATATATATATGGTCTAAGGTAGGTCCTAGGAGTTTTTTATTTTCTTTTGTAACAAGTAGTTACTTCCTTAAGATGACACTTAAGGTCTTAGGAAACTCAATTAAATCGTTAATTTTCTTTCAAGTTCCTAGTGGCACAAAGATGAATTCCATCGTCAATGTCTTTGATTTTCATGGCTTCTTAGCCACTTAAACTCTCTCTCTCCTACTGGGTTCAATTGTGTCACAAACTTCCTCACCTAGTCTTTTGATCAACTATTACTTCTAGGAGATAAACAATCATACTAAGAGGTTCACTGGTGGGGCCTTGGCCTTGAGCTCCACACCAGAAACCATAATTACATTTTTAATTTACAATAATTAGGAGAAAATGAGGGATGTTACAGATAATGAAAGAAAGTAACAATTAAATGTAAATATGTATTAAATTTAAGAATCAAATTATTAAATATTATTTCAAAGAAGATAAATTTCATAAAAAATTATTCAATTAAATTAATATGTACCAGTGGATGTGGAAAAACAATACAAACATACATTAAAGAAGCTTGATGCATTACAGATGGTGGGCTGGTGCAAGGTAATGACACCCAATTATGACACGTTAGTTGCAATGATATGCTGGAAAAACATAAATATTATCATTAAAATGAATTATTAGAGGTACCTACAAAACTTTTTCGGATTAAGTGTAAGAAGATGAAACATAGAATGGCGGATGACCTTCCGGAATATATAACTTTTATTTATGGAAAAGTGGTATAACCACCCCAAAATGTCATTATTTTAAGATTGGTATGTTATTTCTTCTCTGAAACATAATGCACATGTTTTAATTGAGCCACCTGTTTTCTATGTGTATTGTCAACTTATGAGGAAAAAAATGTGTAGAGGCGTAGGTAACAGACAAATCTTGTGTGACGCTATTTTTCCAAAATTTTAATAGTTAATTTTATATATTTTTTAAATTACAAAAGTTAGTGAAGCCCTAAAACAACATGCTCACGTGTTGAGCCACCATATCATGGTCTGGACACCATCAATTTTGTTTTTTTGTTTTTAACTTGTAGGTATTCTTGTACTCTTATGCAGGTTATTTTCCATTCTCAAAATAGGTAAGCCAAAAAAAAGTTATAGGCCAAATAAACAACCTATGTTTTTTACAAATTTGACATGAGTACAGTTAAAAATGAATTAAAAATAGAAAAAAATAACAAATCTTTTCAAAAAATATATATAATTAGAATCTACAAATGGAGCTCAACAAGTGTGTGCAATCTCATCAGTAGTGCAAAAGTGGAGCATATGCGGAACTAGCTAGGCGTGAAAAACATGAAGTTACGGAAATTGTTATGTTCTGCCACAAATCAGACCAAATCAGACCGAGCCTCAAGGTTTGGCAATCCGAACCTAATACCAAACCTACAAGGGTGCCAAAAAAAATTGAATCCATTCACGCATGCGCGCAAATACACGGATGTACATATGCTCGCACACGTCACTAGGAGCGCGCACGCGTGATTGCACGCACGCATGTATGAGAACGCGCACGTGTAGATGCACGCACGGATTGTTTAATTTCATGTGTCAAGGGGATACATAAGTTGACAAAGTATATTAAATAAAACATACAAAGGGATACGTAAAGTTGACAAATGAAATTAAAGAATACATATAATTTGCAGCGAAAAAATAATAGGGTGGTAATAAACTACACTCGTGTCGTCCATTGCCAGCTGCACTTCAAGCTTGAAGGTGGTAGCCTTAGGACTAGACATAGGTTGCAATTTCGAATCTCCCCAGTTCAATTCGATGATGGACAAGATGATGGTGATGGAGATGTTGATTAGGAAGGGGGAGATGAAAATGATGATGAAGAGGAGGATGAGGATGGTGATGGTGATGGTGGTGGTAGTGGTGATGATGATGATGGTCATGAGAGGATGATGATGATGGTGATGATCATGACGATGGTGATGCAGATGATGATGATTATGAAGATGATGATGATGATGATGATGGAGATGTTGATGAGGAAGTGGGAGATGACAATGATGATAAAGATGAGAACGATGATGATGAGGACGAGGATGATGATGATGATGGTGAGGATGATGATGATGATGGTGATGATGAAGAAGAGGACGATGATGGTGATGATGATGAGGATGATGATGATGATGTGATCATCATCATCATAATCTTCATCATCATCACCATCATCCTCATCCTCATCATCATGTCAACCTCGAATTGTGTAAGTCAAAAATTGTATTAAAGGACAGAAAGTCGTAATTATATGTCAACGTCGTAATAATTAAATCTTGCCGAGTTGAGTAAGTCGAGAATTGTATTAAAAGACAGAAAGTCAAAATTATATGTCAACGTCGTAATAATTAAATCTTGTCGCAGTGTGTAAGTCAAGAATTGTATTAAAACAGAAAGTCGTAATTTTGAGATGCGGCGTTTCAGAATGAATGGACGGGTTTGTTCTTCATCACATCCACTCCAATCACGACGTCATCCCCGATCTAACAACCTCCGCCACGTCACGAGAAGTAATGCCACGCGATGTAACATCAGCCGCCACGTCAGAGAGGTTATGGCATCGACATGGATATCACCGCGCGGCCTATAAAATGGAGGTACCCGCCGCACGGTCATAAGCACTGCAATAACATTAACATTTGTGATTTGAAGAGTTTGTTAGAGGCAGCCACGGCGATGAAATCATTTGGCATTGCATCGGTGGTAGTTGTGGTAGTCGTGGTGGTGGGCAGTGCTGCAGGTGATTGGGATGGAACCTTCATTTCGGGTCTCTGTAACACGCAGAAAATCCCACGCGGAAACCCATTCTTTTCGACTCTGGGAAGCCTGCTCATAGATCTCGAGCAAAATCATGAATACATGACGTCGCATGCAGGCACCGGGGGCTCAGCCACTGCTTACGGACATTCCTACTGCAATAAGGCAATCTCTCAGTCTGATTGCACCGCCTGCCTTAAGTACATTGGGGACAACATTTGGGGCATGTGCAGCGACGCCATTGGTGCTCAAGTTTACCTCGCTGACTGTAACCTCCGCTACGAACAGTACAGCTTTTATCTGGAACCGATTGGTAATTGATGATGTTCTATGTCCATCAATCACTATCTTGCGCAGTCCTCTATTTTCCGTTTCTATGTGCCGCACTTGTTCATAAATAGACTAGCTCTTGCGCAGTCCTGTATTTTCCGTTTCTTTGTACCACCCAATAATTTATTTTCCATGACGTTCTTGCTTTCGTTTTTAATATATTACAAGCATAGAATTTTACTTACCTGGCCTTTCAGTATGTTAATTCATACTCTAATTACAGTGTCTAATATTGCTATTTATAGATTTTATGTTTGCTTAGTCTTTAGTTCCCAATAATGTTTTGATTTTGAGCAATAACATCTAAATATCTTTAAAGTTGATATTCATTTGTATTCTTCACTTCAGTTACATTCATTTTAATCTTCGTCATTCATATTCATATTAGTTCGTGCTGGGATGTCATCGGTTCATCGGTGTTTTTATATAGTTAAACTTGTGACACAGCCGGTTCTGGATATGGCTCAGACTGATCTGGGCATCTGGACATCTGCTTACAGTATTAAAACCGATCAATGATTTGGATTACCAAAATAAATTTTACTAAGCAGTTGTTCTACTCATTCTCACGTCCCACTGGGCCGAGATTCGAAATACAGTGATTGAAACGTATAAGTGACGGTCCAGCCAGTCAAACCAGTACCGGCTTCACAATGCCTTACAAATTGCATGTTTAATAAGTATATATAAAGTATCATCTTATATTGAATATGTACGCTGCAATTTTTATTATATATTATAATTTTGACTTAATAATAATTTGAAATTATCAATATAAAAATAATTTGAATATAAATCTTTATTATATGATATTTCTATGATTTCTGATAAGAATATGTTCATGAATGGTATTTTTCTTTAATCACTAATCAATGATATTTTTCTTTAATCAATGTGAATGAGGATGGTCAATTTTATGTTTGCAATAATCAATGTTATTCAAAAATTGGAAAATAAAATATTAAAAAAAAGTTAATAATTATTTTTTAAATTATTTGAATTGAATTTTTTTATTTAATATTTTTTAAATATTAAATAATATTTAACAAGTTAATCAAAATATTAATTACACAATTTTCCTACAAACTATAAGATGTAAACTTAAAAGATGAAATGAAAAAAAATAAAAAATAATGAGCAAGTTAGAGATTTAAATAAACAATTAAAGAATGTGACTTCTTCATACTCACCATAATATTTAAATAATCAATTGAAAAATTGGACTTATTCTTTATCATAATATTTTTCATTGCTATTAATTCATTGAAATTAAAGTGGATACATAATACAAATTAAAGCATATAGAAAAAGTCTCCATCTTAAAGTGGTCATAGGACATAAATTAGATTACATAGGAGATAAATTAGATTACATCATAGTGGAAAAGATCTTTATAAAGTTGGTTACTCAGATAAAATAAACAATAATAAATAAAGAAAGTAATAATTAAACAAGGGAGAAAGCTGCAAGCAATTAATTTCTGCCAACTTGAAGGTGCATCTTTGGAACACATGATATTGAAGGCACGGTTGAAGCCAAAAGATATTTTAGTGGTGAAGAAGAGAAGAAATATGATGCATATTATTTGAAAAGCACTGAAAACGTCCATAGGCTAATAGATAATCCAAAAGGTAAAATGGATGCGAAAAATAGGGGCTTTTGGGTTCATCACATGTTAAATAATTTGCATGCATCTTGTCCCCAAAATCCTACTTCTTCTTCCATGGATGTTAGTCATGGTTAGCCTCTCGACGTTTTCAGTGCTTTTAGATTTATATGCTTCGAATTTCTTCTCTCCTCAACTACTGAAATATCTTTTGGCTTCGATATATTACGATATATTACATGTTGGTTCTCAATGCATATATCTCCCTCTTCCCTTCGCTACACGGGTGAATCCATGAAGATGGGTGTCTATTTTTGGGGGTTCCGTGAGAAAATAATTCTGAATTTTTCATGTTTTCCATCTTTGGGCAAATAAAAGTGATATTTTTGTTTGGAATTTCACTTTTCACTTAAAAGCAAACTTTTAGAGAATTATGTTAGCTTGCTATCCATATTTTTTTCAATTTTTTATATTGAGATTTGATATGTCGATTCGACAAATGTTTGACAGTATGTTCTTATAAAACTAAAGGACTACAAAATAGTCATGTTTTGTTGCACACCTAAAATCGTTGTTAAACTTGTGTTTTGCAAAAAACAAATATGCTACAACAATCTACACACAGTATACTACTGCATGACTATAAGTTTGTAGCAAATGGATCTATATACTTCTTATTATATTCATTTGAATTCAATCAATGGGGAAACTCTGTCAATTTTCAACATATATTTTGTCGCAACATTTTTCTCTCAACTGAATATAAAACTAAAAATTCTATGAATACCCTTTTGAAGTAGACACGCCAATTAACTGCACCATAGTTTTCTCAAATTTTTTCATGGTGTATTTTTAAAGTTATGGATTTTTCATTTCACCGCATTTTGAAAGACCTGAAACTAAACTCGACACCTGTTAAGAAAACAAACAATTACAAATATCAGATCTTACGTATACATAAAGAAATCTATATATTTGGAAAGTAGATTCAATAATGAAACTAATGGTATCAAGTCCGACAGTCGCCTTATAGTGTAACAGATCATTTTTACCTTCCGAAAATGGAGAAACCTAAAAACTGTGAGTGGCTATCAGATTTTCAGGTTTCAGAGGTTGTTCGGACCGAACAATTGTTTTCCGTAATGGCCACGTCAATTTAACGTTTGGTTATTCGGCCGAATAACCAAACGTAAAAAAAAACTCGTCGACCGGAAAAAAAAATAAATTTATTTTCTACACTCCTATAAATAAAACTAAATATTTCGATTAATTTCGCATACTTTTTGGTCAGAGTATTTTGGAAGGGATTTTCTAAGGAGCTTATTTTGCAAAGAGAGTTTTTTTATGAGGTATTTCTTTTCTTACTTCTTTAAAAAGAATACATTGAAAGATTTTTTTTGCAAAAGGAGTATTTATTCCAAGTTTTTTGCACTTCTTATTTCTTTGCAATGGGTTTTTTTCTAAGGATTTTTTAAGGAGCCTTTTTTTGCAAAGAAAGTTTTTTTTATGAAATATTTTTTCAAGCTATTTGCACTTTTCATTTCTTTGGAATGAGTAATTTTTCCAAGGGTTTTCTAAAAAGCTTTTTTGTAAAGAGAATTTTTTTATGAAGTATTCTTTTTGTTACTTCTTTCTAAGAAATACATTGAAAGATTATTTTTCTAAGACATTTTTGCAAAATAAGTTTTTATTCCAAGTTTCTATACTTCTTAGTTCTTTGCAATAGGTTTTTATTCCAAGTTATTTTTTCAAAGGAATTGTCTTTTTCTTTCTTATTTTTTCAAGTGATTTTTTCAAATGACTTCTTTCAAAGTTTTTTTTTATAAATATTTTTGCAATAAACGTTTCTTTCCTTCATATTTCTTTGAAAATGGGTTTTTTCAAAGTCTCCCAAGCTATTTTTGCAAAAAAATTATTTTGTTGCAAAGGTTTTTACAAAGAATTTTTTTTTTCCAGTGGATTTACAAAGAAAATTTATTTAGAAAGTGTTCTTATTATTTTCCAATGGGTTTTTCAGCAAATGTTTCTTTCCAAAGTGTGCATTTACAGATTTTTTATTCCAAGGCATTTTTCAAATAAGATTTTATTTCAAGTTATTTTTACAAAGGAAATATATTTTTCCTTCGTATTTATTTGAAAAGGGATTTTTTCAAAGTCTCCCATAGTTATTTTTGCAAAAAAGTTATTTTGTTGCAAAGGTTTTTACAAAATCTTTTTCTCAGATATTTTTTCAAAGAAGATTTATTTTGAAAGTGTTCTTATTCTTTTCCAATGGGATTTTTTCAAAGGTGATTTATTGTCGAAAAGTTCTTATTTCATTCAAAGAAGGTTCTTTTCAAAAGAAACTTGTTTCCAAAGAGTTTTTCTTCAAAAGATTCAAGTACAAGATTTTGATAAGGTGAAGTAAATTTTAGTTCATGTGTTCAAAATTTCATAACTGTTTTTAAATATTCATTTTGTTTATTTACAATAAAATGATGATCTTCTTTAATTTATCATTTATAGATTAAACAATCATGGGCAGTAAGAGAAACCGTCAAAGAAAATATGATCGCAAACGTGTTGATGATGATGATAATAGAGAAAAGAAAAAAATTAAATATCATGCCAACAAAGCAAGCCTTGCAGAAACACAAGCAACAATTATTGAAGATACAAATACAGTTTTACATGATAATGTCGATGAAATGGAAATTGAAAATAGAGTACAAGAGGAACAAATTGAAGTTGAAGAAACCATTGTTGAGGATGTAAATAGTGATTTACATACTAATGTCGATGAAGTCAATGTTGAAGATCGAGTTCAAAAACCAAAAATTGGACCAGGTATGTATATATTGAATGTATTTTTCAAATTGATTTTTTATAATGAATTGTATTTTTGGATGCATGTTTTAAATTAAATTTATCTTGATATATAGGTACCTTCACCATTGATGATGAAACGTTAGAAAACGTTGATTGCAATAAATATGGAAAAAAAATACCCATACACGCTGCACGATATCGGGCTCAAAAAATTTATGATGATATTCTGAAGAATTATTCAGCAACAGGACAAGCACAAATTTTGAGATGTTTATTAGTGACTAAGAAATTAGAAGATGCTACATCATTATTGGGTATTCACAAGGCGACCAAAGAGTCGAAATTAAAACATAATGTGATAGAAAATATAGGTGATGCAATAAAAAAGTTTGGAAAATCTAGGAAGAAAGACATTAGTGCTGCACGAAGAGCAATTCATACAACAATTATTTTGACTAGTACTAAACAAAAACGTTTGACAACACAGCTAGCAAAAGCAGTTGGAACCTCAAGAAAGACATTATACAGACATAGCAAATTCATAATGCAAATAGATGAAAATGATGAACTTGCTTGCTGGGCAATTATTTGTAGACATCCCTACAAAGATAGAATGGGGGCAGGGGTTAAAGATATTGTACGAGAATATTGGTTGACACATGCCCGAGTTTCACCAAATTCAACAGATGTAATATGACAAAGAGTATCACGAGGAGTATATGTAAGCAGGCCAAAACATATAATGGATATGACACAAGTACAATTGTTCAATAAATTCAAGAAATATCATCGTGGAATTAATGTGTCAATCACTACATTTGTGCAACTAAAACCATGGTATGTTAGACCTATTACTATCCGTGATACATGTTGTTGTCATTATCATGTGCAATTCCAATTATATTACGACACATTTCTTGAATTTGGTAAAATGTTTTGGACAAATTCACCGCCTCCTCCTACAATACGTGAATTCATATCTCAAACCCTATGTGAGAGAAATCACGATGAAGTATTTTATAATAAAAAATGTGTCAATGGAAAACATTGTAATCGTTGTGGAAATTTGGTTTTATACCACAATAAATATCCTATCGACACTGATGATCACTCATTGTCAAATGTCACCATTGATTGGAAAATATATGAATACATTACAAGTACTAGTGATGTACATTCCAAAAGGATTGATTTACGAGAAGATAAAATAGGTGTGGTAGATTTTCTCAAGAAATTCAAAAGTGAAATTTATAAATACACCAAGAATCCACATAGAGCACGATGGAAAAACCTTCAATTCAAACAGTCTCGTGAAATTTTTCCACCAGGAACAATTTTGTCAGTGGTTGACTTTGTAGAAAATTATACATTTGCTGCACAAAAAGAAATACAGAGTGAATACTATCATTCTGACCAGGTTTCAATATTCGTCCATGTTTTATATAGACATTCTCAATAGGATGTTGATGGCATTGAAAGCACGTGTGACAATCGAGATGTGATTAAAGAATATCACTTTTATATCAGTGACGATCGTACACACGATACACATTTTGTTCAGCATTGTATTGAAAGTATTTTCTACAATTCACTAAAGGAACGTAACATTAAATTCAATGAGCATTGGATATGGTCAGATGGATGTGCCGGACAATTTAAATCTTCACGATCATTTTATTGGTTATGTCGACTTCATAAAGCATTGAACATTAAACATCACTGGAATTTCTTTGAAACTGGTCATGGAAAAGGTGAACATGATGGTGCTGGAGCATGCGTAAAAAGAGCACTTCGAAGATGGAAAATGAACCATAGTTCTGCACGATTCCATTCAACTGCAGAGGTTTTCCAATGGTGTAAATCACATCTAAACCATGATTATAATCAACAATCAAAAAATGTGCGCAGGTATGTACACACAAATATTTTAATTTATATTTTATAGTCAATTTAAAAAAAAGTATATATGTACCTAACATCAAAATTTGTCATTTGTTTACTAGGTTTTTTTGGCATATCGGGATCCAAGATATAAATAGATCAATACCCTACGACGCTAGCACCATACAAGGAACTAGAGATTTTCACTCTATTCAAACAAAAGCCTTCCAAAACATTTATGCATTTGACAGTAGAAAGTAATCATGCTTTTGCCATATTTGCACTGAAAATATTGAATCTACAGAAGTTTGTGAAAACATAACGAACAACTACGTGAAACATTGGAAACACACAGAAATTAATCCTAAAGGAAAAATGCCACTAGCAAGCACAGAAGAATTAGAATCAGAAGATATAGCAATATCATTTGACGGTGACAGAATTTCAGATCTCGTTAGAGAAGGTAATGATCGCATACCACTGTTTTATCGATTATTCATTCTTGTCATTCACTTTATACACATGTATATTAGTCAATTTAGTTGAATTAAAAATCCTGACATCAATTGTAATTTGCACAGGAGATGTCTTTGCTGTGATTGCTCCTGTCGACAATGACGAAAATGTGAAGTATTATTAGATGCGATGCACTGAAGGAAAAATGAAGCTATTGGAAGACTACAATGACAACGGATATACATACGAGAGAGGATCCATCATTTTAAAGGGCTACTTTTTTCAGCAAACCCATATGACTCAAAATTATGTCTACTTTCAGGATTATGAACCTGATGTCATATGTTGTCAATATAGCCATTTAGTATGTGCATCTCGAATAAAATTGGTTCAAGTTCCATTGAAAAAACAATTAAAAAATAAAAAATGGAAACTGTCCAAATATGACCATGAACGAATAATTGAAGACGACATTCCATTGCGATGTTTTTAAAACTATATATTTAAAATTAATAGATGATTTTGTTGATGTCATTGTCAAATGTGTACAATATATTTTTTTATTTTTATGTTTATAATCTTGAAAAGAACTATAATATATAAAAGTTTAAATAATTGTATTCTAGTATGCTGAAATTTGAATTCAAAAATTATTTGATATTGAAAACTTCAATGTGTAAAATTTTTTACTTAATTCTGTTTCAAATTTACCTTATTCGGGTCCCCATATGTCTATTAGACCACTTAAGGGATGAGATAACGGATCTGTGGTTGTCGCCACTCTCCACCCCGAATCTTTAATTGAAAATATGATCGCTTGTATAAAATTATTTGGTAACGAAAACCTGAATGTGTAAAATGTCTTAAATAGATATCTCAAATACTTTATTCACGTGGACCCATATGTTTATTAGACCAATTAAATGACAAGATCTAACAGATCTGTAATTGTCACCAAGTTCTCCTCCCCAAATCTTTAATTTAAAATATCGCTTGTGCAAATTCACATAACTGAAATCATGGCAAATGGAGACAACGATCATTTGATTTTTAATCACAAGAAAAAATTTCAGGATTGTGAAGCTTATGCTAAATTAGAGAAATGATTATTTACAACAAATCAATGAAAATTCATCAAAATGTTGTTTAAAATCATTGCTCTAATTTAACACAAACTTCACAATCCTCTAATCTTCGCTTATGATTAAAAAACAAAAAAACCGTTACCCCCATTTGCCATGATTTCAACCGCATCAAATGTACCTGAACATTGAAAATAAAAATTAAATCAATTAAAAATCCATTATATCAAAATTTGAACTTCATATATTCGCTTTTAAACTTCCTAGTTCATCCATATTTCTATCAAAATTTTTAACATTCATAAACTTCTTAACATTTAAAAATAACATTTGAATATACTCTTAACATTTTAAACTTCCTTTAATTGATCCATATTTTTATCAAAACTTATATTTAACATTCATAATCTTCCTTTAAACATTTCTAAATTTCATAACATGAACCTAAACTTCCTATTTCATCCAATATTTCTATCAAAACTACTATCATTCCCTAAAATTTTATAATATTCCTAAACTTTCTATTTCTTCCATATTTCTATCAACTTCTAACATTCCTTAAAACTTCATATTAACATCCTTGAAGATAACATTCAAGTACTTAAATTTCATTTTTTAACTTTATATTTCATTCATATTTTTATCAAAACTTCAAACATTCTTCAACTTCCTAACATCTCTAAAATTTGAACTCAACATGTTATCACTTTTAAGCTTCCTAATTCATCCATGTGTATGAAAACTTCTAACATTTCTAAACATCCTAATGTTCAAAGACAACATTCATTTTTAAACTTCCTGATTCATATTTCTATCAAAACTTCTAACAAATTATTAAACTTCCTAACATTCTTGTTCTTAATATACTCAATCTTATCATTCATTCATGTCGAACAATCAAAACTTCCTCATTTATAAACTGTAAACCTATATGTGAACTTCCTAAATAACATTTCTTAAACTTCAATCAAAACTTCATCATTTATAAACTTTGAACCTATGTTTATCCATTTTTAAACTTCCTAACATTCTTGTTCCTAATACACTCAATCTTATCATTCATTCATGTCGAACAATCAAAACTTCCTCATTTATAAACTTGTGAACATCCACTTTTAAAAATTTCCTAAATAACATTTCTTAAACTTCAATCAAAACTTCCTCATTTATAAAATTTAAACCTATGTTTATCCATTTTTAAACTTCCTAAATAACATTTCTTAAACTTAATAATATTCAAGAATGTCATGTTTCTTAACATTCATTTTTACATATATTCATTCATTCATTCAAACATGCAAATACATATTTTAAATTAGATTTAACACCAAATATGTCAAATAAACAAAAATAAACTAAATCATTTAAAAACCATGATTCATGAAATATGTAAGTTCAAAATTTACATGTATATAATCTCCAAAAAAGTACTCATGAACATGCAAATTCAATATACATCCATATATGTATATATCTAGTCCAAAAATAAACCTCCTCAACATGTCCAAAACAAATGTTTCCAATCTAAATGCATATCAACAACAAAAAATTGTCCACCATGAACTATAAAAATAAAATGTCCATGCCATGCTATCCTCCACTCGGGCCTCCCCCTGGACTCAACCCTCCCTGCAACATGTGTAAAAAAAAATTATGTTCATATCATTTAAATTATTTAAACTATAATCAAAGAATTAAAATATTAAACTAATATATCAAAAAACAATTCAAATATTAACAATATTACATCAAATTCTCCAAATGCTTGTCCACCACCATCCTCCAAAGGAGTTTTTCCTTTGCCTCCAAAAGATTTGAGAGACCCAAGCTGCGACATATATAAAATCAATTTATGAATCTCATAAATCTAAATCCACAAAAATTAAAATATTAAAACAGTAAACAAAATTAAAGCAGTCAATGGAATTACCTCTCTACCAATATCTGCTTCATTAAGCAAAGAACCTATATCTCCACCCTAAAATTTAAATTGTATTAATAAATAAAACATACAATGCAAACCAAAAAAATTACTATACCAATTAACTTAAAACTAAAACAAAAAAATTAAAAAAAATTAGCTCACAATAGATGGTAAATCATTTATAAAGTTCGTATCTAAAGAAACCTGCCTGGATAAGTCAAATTAACAATAAGATGCATAGTTAAATTATCATTCAAAAAATAATAATTTATATATATATATATATATATATCAAATTCAAACATAATTACAAATATGTTGATAATAAATATGTACCTCTCTCTCTAGATTTTCGCTAGTTGAAATGTGGAAAGCATGTTCATTCATCATTCTTGAAAACTACAACCAATTTAAACATTTACATAATGTACCTATGATAATGTAACCAAAAAACTAAAATCAAAATAAATAAAATATTTAATTCAAATCAAATCATATCATGTAGTCAACAAACCTCTCCCAAACTCGATGTGTCATTGGATATAACATTTGCCGCTAAGTCACGACAAATCTTCGCATATGCCCTGAGATCTTCAATGCTTATTCCATCTATTTCATCATCATTTTTATAAACAAACTTTTGACGAATAGCAGAACGAGCCCTTTCTCTAACCAACCCCACATCTACTCCCACTAATATTGATGATAACCCATCGCCAACAAAATTCCTTGTTGTTGTCCCAAGTTGAGATGTGGGCTCCATCTCTGATTTTAATGCCACCAACCTAGGTGGACGAGATATCTGGGGTGGAGGTCTAAGAGTTGCAGGATCTCTATGCGCACCCTCTCGATCATATATTCGACCCTTTCCAACTCCATAAAATTTTGAATGAACATCAGTATAATCTGGCTTCATATTTAAAAAAAACTCAGCATAAAAAAATCTAGCAAAATACTGAGAAACCTCATCGTTCCATGGAAAACGACCGTAGGCTGCAAGAAACCGATCATAAAGTAAATGTGCCAGATGAGGATGTTTGAAATATTGCACTTTCAACATTTATTTTTTCAAACCTTCTTTGAAATTAAACATTGATTTGGCCTTCTCTTTTGTCACTCTTTCTTTCACAACATCCCATTTGTCTAGACCCATCACTTGATCCCTTCGTCTTCGCATCAAATCTACAAAACCATCCGTAGTTGGCCCGAGATTCTCATATGCCTGAATGAAGTTTTGCAATGATCCCAAAACAATCTCCAAACTTTGTTTACTCTTCGGAGGGAGATGCATAGTAGACAAATCATTTTGCAACTTCTCATAGTGGGATCTACATCTTTCAAGAGTCATTTGATGATCACCACCTTCCCATGGAAGCTCCCGAGGTAGATCAGATGGATATGTTGTAATGGGTGTACAACCCTCGGTTAATTCAACATATTGCATCCTAGCTCGACCATCATCACCTCGTGTCGAATGGTGAGCCTCTTGAAAACCTTGCTCTGCACCATCATCCGTCTCCCTTGCTTGCCCTGTCTCTCTCCCTATAGAATTACAAGCATCTTCCGAACCATGCTCTGCTTCAAATGACAATAAAGTTTCGTTTAAACACAACTACAAGTTTTGCACACACAAAAAGACAATTTGCATATATAAATGTTAAAAGATTGATATTCATATGTACCAATAGAGGGTCGAGATCGACGTTCTCCCACAGAAGATACAGGGGAATCATTTGTACCCCTTTCACCTCGTTGATGCGAACTATACAATAAATTAGAGTCCTGAGGAGAGGTTGACAACCTCCGATTATCACTCGTACCCCCTACCCCAGAAGATTGTGAAGACCTCCTACGCTTTCGCCTCAAAGAATCCTCTCTTTCCATTTGATATATAATGCCTACACCTAAACACGAATATCAACTAATTACATATTCAAATCCTGCATGTTAATTCTATGAATTCTAAAACCTAACTACTAAAGAGACTAAGTTATTTAACAAGTACCTAGATTTACCTAATTTATCATCTAATAGTTATCAAAAAGAGTATAGCTAATATTGTTAGATGATGAATTAATGTATCAATCTATTTGATATATAATGCCTACACCTAAAGACAAATCAACTAATTACATATTCAAATCCTGCATGTTAATTCTATGAACTCTAAAAACTAACTACTAAAGAGACTAAGTTATTTAACTTGTACCTAGATTTACCTAATTTATCATCTAATAGTTTTCAAAAAGAGTATAGCTAATATTGTTAGATGATGAATTAATGTATCAATCTTTTAGGTGTTTTTGATGTTTAAAATGAATGGAACCAATATAGTTAAGTACTAAGTAATGGGTTCATTTTTTTATGTCAAAGTATGAGTTCATGAATCTATTTTACCTTCTTAATACATAACTTAATACCTAAAACATAAATTACATCTTGAAAATATTTTCATTATTGCACAAAATAAAATAAAAATTGACAATTCATGTATTATGTTTTGAGTTGAAATGTTTTCAAAATTTGCCATTTTTGATAATCATTTTCAGTTTCTTAAACTACAAATTTAAACAAGATATTTTATTACTCTAAACATAAATTATATCTACAAATAATCTCATTATTCCATAGAACAAAAAAAAAAATACTGTTCATAGTATTATGATTGAGTTAAATGTCATGTTTCTCAAATTGGCCTTGTTTGACAATGATCTTTAATTTTACTCTAATAACGGTAACAATTCTTGGTATTATGTTCTCCAAGTCTACCATGTTGCAAACAAAAGAAAACATAATACCAAGATCACCACCTTTACTAGAATAAAACTCAAACCATTGTGATATAACATCACCTAGTATTTTATAAAATGACTACAACTATTATTGTTAAATTACATAAAACTTACTATAGTACATCTAGATTAAAGCCTATTCATGTCTATAGTTCCCTTATACATAAAATCCATTTAAATTATTGTTTTATCAAAAATAGAGTTTAATTGTCTAAAATTTGATTGTATCTAAGCTATCTATCCACATAGTTTGTAATATAACTAATATCTTGATCTCTGTCAACTTAGACATGTTGACAGAGTTCATGAACTCTGTCAACTAAGACATGTTGACAGATTTCATGAGTGTTAAATTACATAAAACTTACTATAATACATCTAAATTAAATCCTATTCATGTCTATAGTTCCCTTGTACCTAAATTCCATTTAAATTATTGTTTTTATCAAAAATAGAGTTTAACTATATAAAATTTGATTGTATCTAAGCTATCTATCCACACAGTTTGTAATATAACTAATATCTTGATCTCTGCACTTTGTAAACAGACAGAGTTCATGAACTCTGTCAACTTAGACATGTTGACAAAGTCGTTGAGTAAAACAAACCTACATACAACTTAGAAATGTTCTTTCCAAATAAAATTACTGTGCTACTTTAATTTTTTTTCTAAACACAGCCAAATACAACAATTTAAAAAAATACTTTACAATATTCCTCTTTATATTTAAATTTAAACATTCCTCTTCATATTTTAATTTAAGACATTTTGGACATTCAATACGACCAACATCCAAGAACTCTAATGAAGTGGGCAGAGTCCATGGACTCTACCCAACTGGACAGAGTCCATGGACTCTGCCCAGTTGAGCAAATACCATGGACTCTGTCCAACTGGGCAGAGTCCATGGACTCTGCCCTGTTGCAGCCCATGGCCTCTTCCCAGTTGGACAGAGTGCAATATACAGAGTCCATGGACACAACCGACACGTTATTTAAACGAAACGATCGCAGGCAATTAAAATAAATGAGAATTACAAAACTATATCCACCTTACCTCTAAAATGCAGCCAAAACAAATAAGCGCAAACTGAAATCTTGCCGAGGACAGCGCAAATCCAAATTTAAAACATCCGAAACAAAGCGGCCGTAGCAGACGAACTGAGAGACCTTCAGTAACAACATCAACATTTTAGACAACACACAATAACGATAACACATTCAATAAAATACACACTTTCAAAACTGAAAAACGATACCTTCTACCTCTGCACACACCGTGTCGATCTGTCACCAGCTGCAGCTCCTCAACGACGTTCGACCAACCACTGGGAAGCTCTACAAGCCTAAAACTGCTACAGATGTTGTCGCGTCCAACGGCCGAAACGACATTACATACAGGCAGTAAATAGGGAACCTCACTTACGTGCAGGTGGCCATACCAGATGATTTCTGACAAACGAATAGGAGAGGCATGGGCTACGACGAACAGAAGACTTACACGCAGGCTGACGGGTCATCAACACATGCCAGCAACCAATAGAGTGGCTGACAGGCAACAGGGCAGAGGGATGACGGAGCAGACGGAACACTATCAACGCAACAGGGGTCCACGGGATCCAGCGAAAGTGATGGGTGAAGGGCCCGGATCGAGCTTTTATGCCGAATAATTGTTCGGCCGAATAATTATTCGGCCGAACACTTGTTGAGCCGAATAATTATTCGGCCAAACAATTATTCGGCCGAACAATTGTAGCCACCGCCGTGAGTTTCCTCCGTCCGTCTAACACACGGCACATATTTCGAGGCCTCTGTTATGTCTAACGGTGGCCCGTTAACAGTTATTCATCCGAATAAATACTAAGTTATTCGGCTGAATAACGTTAATTATTTGGCCAAATAACGTTAATTATTCGGCCGAATAATTAAATTATTCGGCCAAATAATTAAAGTTATTTGGCCGAATAACCTACGCTAGAGATCTTCCCCCGCCGATTCTCACCAAAGTGTTACCCACCTTCGCGTTTCCACCCACACGCCATCTCAAAGCTTTAAAATTATACTGCGCCTCCTGTTATGAACCGTGCCTTCGATATCATGTGTTCCAAGGATGCACCTTCTAGTTGGCAGGGAATTAGCTGCTTCCAACTTTCACCCTTGTTAACATAATAAAAATGATCCCTTCCCACATAAAAAATAAGAGACTATAATACTATTATGACTACTACTAATATATATATATATATATGAAAACATCATTAAGAAACCTTTTTAAAAAAGAGATGACAAAAGCTTGATTTTATTATATAAAACCAACAATTATGCTTATCAACCTTAGTCAAGACTCATGAGGAGTCTTATGTTTATGCACGCGAAGAAGTGTTTCAATAAAAATAAAAATGGAGATGAATTTAGATATATGAAGAATGGTACCTAAAGATTTACCGGCCTTGATCTTTTCTCTCTATAAAATATGGAATTATACTCCTATGTAAATGATAGAATTATGTAATTTTATCCCCACAAATTGTTTGTTATTGAAGAAACACCCAATGCCTCTACTTAGAGAATTCCAAAAGCTTTTTGAAAATTGATTCTAATAGGATTGTGTTTTTATGTAGTGGTATTTTGTGTTTTTCTAGGAGGCTAACTTCTACATTGTTTTACATATGCAATCCCGCTACACAGGTATCGAAGTGATTGCCTCTTGATGATTCACATTAATCAAGTTCCTTTGGATTCACATACAACACATTCACAAACCTAGAGAGCCTATCTCTAGATTTGTTGGAGAAAGCAAGGCTCCTCAATCGCCTCCATCTCTCTCCACCTCCATTGCAAGTGTAGAAAAACCTAGAGAACTTATCTCTAGATTTGTTGGAGACAGCAAGGATCCTCAATCGCCTCCATCTCTCTCTGCCTCCATCACACGTGGTTTGTAAAATGGAATGGGCACCACTTGCTGCTGCTGCACTTGGGTGAGACCAATTTGAAAATGACTTAGTTAGAATCTACATAAATTTTGGATTTTTGAAGTTTGACCTTCATTTTATCTTAAAAAATGGAGCCAATAAAATTGAAAGGTGATAAACATCATAACATAAACATCTAAAACATAATAAAAAAATAAAAATTAGTGTAAAAATGTTTTAACCCTATTACTTTTGAGATGAAAGTTTCCTTGATGTTACCTCTACGTAGATTATATATAATATATGATGGTTATTAAATATGAAAATGAAAATGAGTAAATGTAAACATGTGATTTTTTTATAATGATGTGAATTTTATTTTTTAATATTGACAATCTATTAAATTAAATATTAATGCATTTTTTTCTAGTTCCAAAAATAAATTGTTATATGCGTACTGGAGCTGATATAAATCTACTTAAAAGTTATCATTGAAAAAAATCAAAATCATGAGCATACAAAAGTTTCCACATGGTTTACATTGAGATGAATGGATACATAAAACATTGAATTCCTTTTTCTTGATATTTACAAAAGGGTATTTGGTGCACCAAAGAAAATGGGAGTGTTGACATTGAATGCTCATTAGTCATGATGTGAGATAACACAATTAAATTCCTTATCATGTTAAAAGAAAAATTCCTTATCATCTAATGACCATCACAGAGATCCATCCCATGAGAAATTAAATAATTATTCTTCGGTAGTGGCTTGAGGTCGTGTTTTGCTATAGTTTTTGGTTGGTGCGAAAACAGAATTCGTTGATCTTCAGGTGAAAACAAACAATTGACTTTCTTTATTTGAAGTAATTGAAGGTTTGTTCATCATGGGTGCACAAGAAACCTTCTTCATTTAGATTGCTTCTCTTGAAGGGTGGACAATCCCAAACTAATAACAACACTCTGCAGCCTTCGTGTGCCTTTTACCAGAGACAACACTGAATGAGTGATTGGCTTTGAATAGAAAAAGAAGCGCCATCTTTTTACTAGTTCCCCAACCAAACAGGAGATAAAAGTAATCGAAGTGCTTTCTCTTCCTATTCTTTCTCCCTTCCCTGGTTTATCTCCTCATTAAATCCGTATTAAGGTGTAACATCTCCATAAATGAGTTAGTGTTATTTTTCGAAAATAACAAATTTTGCTCCTCTAGCCATTAACCCGATCACATTTTAATAACATAAGTGTAACATACCCTAATATGTGAGTAAAGTAATGAATCTAGAAAAATTTCATATCATTAACGATTCTTCAGAATAATACTTTACAAATGAAAGGACTAAACTTCTTAACATACTTCCATGACTAAAATGATGATTAGTTAAATTGAAACATTCATCATGCACCATCGTTTTACCTTGAAACATACTCATGAAATTCTTAACCAGAAGTAGTAACCTCCAATGTTGGCTGAATTCATACATTGTACACATCTATGTGGTCGTCACAACACAACGTGATTTTAACAGAAATTTACCTTTCACTAATGAAACATTCTATGACAATACACATGTTCATAAGTAACAAATCTTCTATCAAATTGATATATTACATATGAAGATACCATATAAACAACCAAGTCATTATACATATTCAAATGAAAGAGACCATCAAAATCATACACAAGAGACCACACATAAGAGACCATAAGTAACATGGTTCACCCATCTTGGGCTACGTCCACAAAGCAGGGTCATATCATATTTTATTAAATCAAGGGAAGGATTACATTTCACAACAAGCTTGTGTGCCATAACTATTCCACTTCCTCATCGCCTCCCTCATGGAGAGGGCTATCAAGGCCACTTAAGCTAACATTAACATTTTTATAAAGATCCGTCCATATATAATAATCTTAAGTTACTCCACAAAAGAAAGACTCCTTCTTCCTTAGGAAATTAGGTGAGTAACAACATAAGTAACTATGCTATCACTATTTTCCAGGCTACGATATATAATGGTGACCACTTTATGAGAAAAACAAAGGGGAACCCCCTTCTTTGCTATGTACACACTATGTGCAAATAAGAGAATTTAATTAAAGGAGTAATACCCTTATCTTATGAGTTAAAAATAAAGAAAAATATGATCCTACAACCCGATGGTAGGGACACCATCACCGATCGGTATTAGCCAACCCAAAACAAACACAAAACGATTCTTCACGGGAATTTTCTCCTTCTTGATGCTAGACTTAACCTAATAGACAACAAGAGAAAATACAAAGAGGGGTCGATTTCTCCATACAGAGGCCACCTCATTAATCCTTAATTTTCATGAATTCCAGTTCATTATCTCTGAGATCACCGAGATATGTTACTACACTGCAAAGTACTCTCAGCGTTAAGCAAAAATTCAACAAAAACAAAACCACAAAAGGGTATTATGCAGGAAAACCCTAATACAATTTCATACATAATCTCTACTATGATAGTAGCCCACAATGACATAAAACTAAATGATAGAGATCGATTGCTAACTCCCACGGTTTTAGGTAGCATATATATATACGACCAGAAGTAAAACCGGTTCCGTACATCTCCAGGTAGCAGCAATAGGCATAAGAATATATACCTAATCCTGATTTAAGTTCTGTTATATATATCCCATACTATAGTTATCATTTTGTATATATTTATATAATAAGATATACAATAACTAAATACCCAGGTCGGCCAAAATGGATTGTCCCCTCTCATCACCGTCTAAGAAAACTAAGCGCCAACCACTTGTCTGAAACAAATAATTCCAGCAGTTTTCATATCAGCATAAAAACTGAGGCAAAGGATCCAACGATTTCTTAGCAAAAAATACGTATGCACTGGATTCGATTTATTGACAGACATACCTATACACTGTAATTCGAGCAGCACAAATCCCCTACTACATAGTTTATAATATTTGTAATTCCTACCGGATCTGGTAAACAAAAGGAAGCCAACATCAATACGTCGACCACAAATCTACTGGTTTCTTCCCTACGCAGGTGTATATCCAAAAGAACCCAACATAAGTTCTTTATTGTAGTTTTATACCTAAAAACAGAATCTCCGAGGGTTTTCAACTCCCACAATTAAAGTAAAACAAACTATCAAAAACGTGATAAAGGGATCGAGCTCGAGAAAATGCCGTCCTTTCCCATGCAATGTCAACTAATCGTATGGGCAGTGATTTGCTTCACGATTTCATTTCATCCTTCAATCATTCAAGCAGAGTTAACATTGCAACAAGAATGAGACATAATATGTAAGATCCTATACTAGCAGAGATCCACAATTCCCGATTTCATTCCAACAGTATAGATTCAAAAATAAATACAGAGTTACTGAAGTAACCACATATAAATCCTAAGCCATTTTTCAATGCCATACCGGTACTAGCAACAATAGCTATTCGGGTAGATTCCCCGAAGAATTCTTCAGAAATCCCATCGATATCATCTTTAAATTATCTTGTACAGATTTCACATACCTGCAAAGGAAACTGACAACATACGTACCAACCCTGGAGCAACCGCGACTCTATCTAAAAGTAAATCCAGCGGTCCAGTCCGAAGTGAATTAGGTGAACATGGTGTGGAGATCGCCCTATTGAATCCTTGCAGAGATTAATTCATCTCCCGGTGGATGGTGTGTGCTCTCTTCGCAATGAATTTCGAAAGGGCTATGCCGGAAAACCCTCCTCGTCTACGGTAACATGCTGGAATATAATGCCGAGCCAGAGATCAAACGTAGAAAGAAAAGTTCTAAATCTAATTTCCTCCCTCCCCGAAATTGCGCCCTTCAATCCTCCTTTTGTGCATTCCCCCCCGATGATATTCGACTTCCCCACAATCAAATAGAAATCTCCAAAACCGCAGTACTTCCGCCATTTGTCCAGAAGGCTCCACCTGCCGGCGTATTCACTTTGGAAATAACGTTTTTGCCAAGAAGGCTCCACGTGCCAGCGTAACAATATTGTGCTGGGCTTGGTTCCCCAAAATGAGACACCATCCTCTTAATGAGTCGAAGTGGGTTCAACAACCCTGTCGAGAATGACGAGCGGGAATAGGTATTGTTTCTATCAAAAATAAACAATGGTTTACTCTTGTATAATAAGGAAGACATAACAAAAGGTTCCTAAACATATATAAATATATAATGTATGTGCTATCTCCATTTTGGAGTTCATGCTTCATCCTATCGAGGAGAAGTATATACATATATATATATATGTAATATATATACAATCACAAAATGGTAAACCTATCCATCAACATAGATGCTTCATATTTCAGTTTTATACATATTTTTACATGTATGTTATTATTATTAAGTATACCTATTCTTTATCTAGGAAGCCATGTTATTACTTAATTAGCTAAACTCCTTTTAGCTTTAATAGGTTCTCCATCACTCTCTCGTTAGAGTAGGTTAATGATAATAAATCTTAAAAAAAATCATCCTTGACGTATGGCGTTATGTTAATGGATACGTCCTAATGTTACCTGTTCGGCTTAGGCATCGCATAAATGCTTTAGAGTAATAATCATCTTCACGCTTTTCTACACCCTTAACCAAAGTAGTTCGGTCACCTAAGAGCATCCTAAAAACTCTTAGACATCATCCTTTAGAAACTCAAGGATTCCCTTAACCTTTCCTCTCCTTTAGTGGATTCGACTGTCGTCGGTTAGTTGCGTCCAAGTTTGGTTTCTTCGTCTATGAACATAATTAAACAATAAATAAAATGTTTGTCTGGTTTTCTCATGGGGCCTTCGCCTTGAGCTCCTCATGAGAAACCAATAATCGATTACATTTACAAAATGAGGGCATAAAGGAGGGATATTACATAAGGGACTTCTACTTAAGTTTCTATGTGTTTCTCTATCTATCTTATAGAAGTTTGAAAACACTAATAATTTTAATTTCAATTGGTTATGCAATTTGACCTACTATCCCTCCTAATTGCATAATTACTTATGTGTTTTATTTGTTAAGGAAGCTCAACGTTGTTGTTTCGGTTAATATTGGCTAATGCAAATACTAAAGTGAAAGCGAATTAATTGACTCAGTTGATTTCATTTAACAGATAAAGGAGAAAAAGTAATATCAGAGAATACAAATATCTCAAACAAATTTACGGCCAGAAGTTGCTCTCCGTAATTATTAGATAAAACATTCCAAAAATACAACAAAGTTTCAAAACAATAGGCTGTATCAATAAATCTAAAGCTCAAACTGCGTTTATGGACACTTATCGATCGAAGGATGTCTGCATGTAAATGCAAATGCAGCAGCACCTTCGGGAAGACTTCTTCTTCACTGGCCTTCTGTTGGACTCAAGTGGCCTTAATGCCCAACCACTGAACAATTGCATGAGCATCAGAATAAAAAGGAAACACCACCCTAGGAACCTCTCTCAATCTGGCATGTGTACTTTCTACTCTAACCCACGTGAACCATCACCACAATCCAGGTGCTTTTGATTCTAGTAAGATAAAAACCTGCAATGTAACTTTACTCTGCAATAATTGACATACAACGATTCAATTATAGAGACACACAATACACTAAAATTAGAGGGAAATTAAAGAAAACCCATCCAAGCCCATTCAATGAGTATTTTTCGTGTCATTGTTACCAAAAATTTGTGAATAGAGATGGTTTGTGAAGCAACGGTTCGCATAAATGCATAGCAGTCTGTGATATCCCTCCTTTATGACCTATTTTGAGCTTCATTTTTATTATTATTCTTATATATATGTATATATGTGTGTGCGTATAAAAATAAAGCAAAATCATTTAGGGATGAATGACTAGAGACCAGGAAGGTCAAGTTGTGTCTAGGGTCACCCTAACTTGATGCCACTTAGGTATTGGTATCTAAACTAAGTGTGATATCCCCCTCTTTTCGTATGCTATTGTTGTGTAAATATGTCACATTTTGTAAATGGACATGGTGAGGAACGCAAGGCCAAGGCCCCACCAGAGGTCCTTGAGTAGATTGTAATCTATTTTTCTCCTAAGGTGTATTTGATGTTAATAACTTAGGAGACAAAAGGGTATACTACAATATGCTTAGGGGAAATTAACCTATTAAAAATATTACATCAATATGAATTATATATTAAGAAGCAGCTAAGTATTGATAAAACATTACTAGGCTATTATGGACATATACATATAAAGGATAGTGATAGTCATTAATGTTATTATTAGAAATAACTTATATACTACCTTTAAGTGCTTTAAAAAGGTGTGTAAATATTTCTCACACCAAATATTATGTTGATAGTATTTATTAAAATTATTAAAACGTTTCCTTATGTTATGATGGATTTTATTAAAAAAACACACACGGTATGCTAACACCTCTTATTACTATTTTCTCTCCACGAGAGCATGGGGAACACATTCCCATAGATATAGGAGATTTTGTTGGGATAGAAGTATTATTAGACTAAACTTATTCCTGGCCGGAGTGGAGCGCCAACGAATTTTGCTCGTTGTATTCTGAGTGGAGGGAAGCATTAATTAAAAAACTTCCTCGGGATTGCCATTTGTCGTATAGTTAACATGCAGACTACCTTAAGTAAGAAGGGGGGAAAAATCTCTGGGGAAGAGTTCCAGCTCTACGATGGAGTGAAGGGGAAACGAAAGGAGAGTTTCAGTATGGAGGAGTTGCCATCGGTGCTATTTGGAAGGGACAACGGTTTCATTGAGAGGTCGCACCAGTTTTACATAGGCTACTCGGAAGGAAGGACTGGAAAAGTGGGATTCTGAAAAGATATGTCTCTTATACTTTATACTCCTTTCTTTATGAGCTGATCCTTGCTGAGACGATTGACCAGTCTTCTGTTATATTTACAACCCTGTTCACTTATTTGCATGGATGCCTACAATGAGCTGTAGTGTTTTCTTTTTGGTTGTATTTATCAACCTATACCAGAACAGAGGGAGGGGCGATCTGACAGGGTGTTAAAAGCTTTTAGCCTGGAAATTGACTTATTGGGTGCAAGGTTTGACAGATTGCATGATTCAGATAAGTAATTTCTGCATGCATTGAGATTTTGGCATTGTTAGAATTAATATAATCCAAAATTATGCGCATCATTACACGTATTAGAGGCGATCCTACAGGGATCGATCACTGCATTTTGTTTTTATATGTATGTGCATCTTGTTTGGTATTGTGATCTATCACGATTGGTTCTAATGCGTGGAGAATGCTTGCACAGTATTAGAGAGATTTGATTTTCTTGATTATCAGTTGAGGAATGGCCACATTGTAGACAATCCCTTTGACTGCTCGAATTAGTAGGAAATCCATGTGTCAGATACATCAATCATGGTTTTCTGAATAGAAGTCAGGGTGTTTCATTTCATTAAGCTCGTTAATTGTTATGTTTTCTGCTAGGGCAATATTTAGTACCCGTTTTTTTTTTTTTTTTTTACTGAGTTAGCTTCAACACAAATAGCTCTCATTGTAGAATGTATATCCGCCTATGGACAACTAGTTACAAAAGATTTAGTTTGGCTGGAAACACCTTGGAAATTCTCCTACCAAAGGTTGTAAGAGAAAGTATGTCTGCTTGTTGAACGGTATTTATTAGTTCTGTGAAAGTGTGTTGCATATTAGTATTTATTTTAAATTAAATACCCCGTGTAATCTCTGCCCCGTGTGTTCTCTGCTTGTTTACACAACCGAGATTAGATCCCATTGGAAATTGCTATAGTTTTTATTTGTTAAACTCTGTTATAGTTATACCAGCGCTCTATTTAATAAACGTTCTGGCATCTTACGAATATGTGAGTATTGCTACAGAGATCACTATTAATTCTTTTGTAGTTTGACTTATCCAGTCATCTCAGTTGGTTATTGCAGCCTAAAATTCATGACTTGGTGTTTATTTAGATATGCTGCATAATCCTGTAGGAAGTTTTGTATTTTCTTTTGCTTGGTGGTAGACAAAAATTTATATGTATATTTATATGCATGCTGCATAGATCCGAGGTATTATTTATTGATCGTAGATCCCTGCACACACTACTGGATTGAGATTGTAGCCGATCTCGGTATGCAAAACTAAATTGGGATTGTATCCCTGCATTCATTACGGGATAGCTGATCTTTGCATTCAATGTTTGATCGAGATGGTGTAGCCGATCTCTGCGCACAATATTTGATTGATATTGTATTAATTATTGATAGTCGATTTCTGCACCCACTGCTTGATGGATATTGTATCTTTTCAATTATTTATTTGATAGCCGAGATCTACACACCAATGCTTTATCGAGGTTGTACCTCTACGGATAGTTCGATCGAAAGGTTTTATATAATATATTATTATCCTGATCAATTTATTGGGAGCATGACGGGTCTACAGAGAATGGTTGTTTCGTTATGTCGAGTCTGTAGAAATTCGACCTCTAACCTTTCGGTGTGTTAATATAATCCCTGTATAAACATGATTCAGATTGTGTAGATCAGAGAAGGCGTTCTTTTCTATATGTATATCTGTTCATAGTTATAAATTGGTGAAGTGGCATTAATAATGTTGATAACTAGTGTATTGGGGATAGAGTCTTGCATCTGCCTTTTAGGTATGTGAAGTCTGCTATCGTTTTTTCCCTGCTAAAGCATATATAAACCCTAGTTTTGTCATCACGTTAGTATGCGTGTTATGGTTGACAGAGGTTACACAACTCGACAGATTTGAACTTTGAATCTATGTGCTTACTTCCTTATGACTAGGGTGGTCCTTTCTTAAGCGAAAATCTAGACTGTTTTGAAATTATTGAACCTTGGTTTTATGCGATGTCTTTATGTTTTCTCACTCGATAAACAGAGTATATTCTGTATAGTTATGATTACTGGAAAAGGCTCTCTAGGAGAGAGGTTTGAGAAAGTGGAAAGCAACAAATGTGTTGCAAGTTGTAATCTTATGATGTGGACAAATTAATAAAAGAAAATATGACCTGCCTTTGTGGACGTAGCCCAGTCGGGGTGAACCACCTATATCATTGTCTCGATCTTATGTGTGTTCAGATTGGCATTATTGTTGTTCAATGGAGATGTGATGTTATTTACTTATATGTCTTCTTCTAATACATGTGTTTGTGTGTCAGGATTTATCTGCTGAATTATAATGGTCATGGATTAACGTCATGAAGATTTCTTGTATGATAATCTTGTTCAGGTTAAATGTATTCATTGAAAAAGTAAGGAATCAACAGCAGATGTTTGGAATGTGAAAAGTAATTTTCGAAATTTACTAAATCCTAAGGATAAAGATTGGATGTGTCACATTGAATCCCATGAGTTTGTTAAGTGAAGATGTTAATAGTGTATCTCATAAAGTCTTATGTTTTTAAGTGGTTATTACTTAAACTTTGAAGGAACTAATCGTTACACTATGAGAAGTTAGGAAATAATTTAAAGGAGATTTGTAAGAAATTTAAGGTAAAATCGAAACGAATGTACAAGCATGCTGTATATCTATTTTGTTTCTCTCTTTTCGCTCAATGAAAATTTCTGTAACGAAGAAAAATCCTCAAGATTACTAACTCAAATTATGGAGATGTTACATATGGTATCAGAGCACAGGTTGCAAACACTCGGGCATAGTTGGGCTCAGTTGAGGAGATAATATAAGCTGGTCAAGGGAACTCCATCGATAAGACGCAAACAAAGGATTTATGTTCCAAAGAATCAGCAAGAGGTAATCGACAAGATGTCTTTTAAATCACAAGTAAGTATACTTCACTTGTTGAAGCATTCTAAAGGAAAAGCATTGTCTATATGTGAGCATTTATATGTTTCCTCCCGAAGTTGAATGATCTTCTATTTATAAATACTAGAGGATGAATATCTCCGCATGCTCTACAATTAGTTTCATTAAATGATAAGAAAGTATTCTTTAAAAATGATTAAAATAGTTGGAATATGTTCCTATATTTACCTTGGTGATCTTGTTAACATTTTCATATACGTTGATCGCAATGATAGTAATGAGAATCATAGGAGCGTTTGCATGTTCAAAAGTTCATAAACATATTTAGGATTATGTATCTAATGAAAGATGTACATTCATATCTGGTCGATTGATGCCATTGGTAGGGCTTTAGTACATATATAAGTCAAGTCATAGACACTCATCATAGGTACTTGATTGCTTCAATCATATTTATGAGGATAAGAAAAGTTCTAGGCTTGGAAAGGTGACTATACAAAAGAAGACAGGATAGCAAACATATGGAATCATAAGGATTGAATGAATGATGGTAGGTCATTATGAGAAGGATTGGAAAATTGTCATGAATTACCTAGTTATTGATTTCACGCATTTATGTTGGGACGATTGTATTAAGTATGTGCACGAGATTGTAGGGTGCAGGGATCCTTATCATGTTAGAAAAATGCATAAATGGTACTAAGGAGTAACTCCTGAAATTCTCCTTATTGGCTAAATGTTATTGGGAGAAGGTGTAGAAGATGTTTGTACATTATATTGAATATTACATGTGATGGTTTCGATATAGAATATTAGTTTTGTGTTCTTCCTTAATTGTTATGTGACATGGTAGAAAGAATGATTAATTGATTTTATAAATATATAACCTTCAAGGTTAATGTAAGTAATGTTACTATCCAAACCATAGATGGTTAGAAGAGTTGTAAAACTTTTACGAATGATTAACAAAGGGTCATCCTCAAGGTAAAAGATTGAAAGGATAGGAATTAACTTCATTTGGTTTAAATGGACATTCTACTGTGAGAAATTTTCTAGGACTAGGAAATTGCCATCCTTGTGAATGATTTTCATGACCTTCGACTTAACTCTACAAACGAGTATCCTTCGTCATTATAACCTTATCTGAAGATTTCAAGGGATAAAAGAGAATAATTGTTAAGAATCCCCTTGTCTCTTTGCAGTATAGGATTGTATATAATAATGAAGTATAAATGTGTGACATGGGAACACGCTGGTAGCCTTGCTTGAAGGTTCAAAAAGATGATGGTTATAATTACTCAAGAAGTATGCATGTGTATTCAAAGTAGTTAAAAAGATGCTTATGATGAAATGTTATGATATTCTATTTTCAGGAATCCTTACTAGGAATGTTGGGATACTGGGAGTGGTTGACAGAAGGATTATGCCTTCATGTAGTCAAAGCTTTGTGTTATATGTATGGATGCTTGAAAACCCGTTAAAGAATGCATGAGTATATTTTATATATACCTCTTACTTCAGTAATTTCTACTAAGATAGACGTGGGAAACAATGAGTAATAGTGATACTTTTATTTTTGCTCAATAATTATGCCGACTTGCTATTCATGTACAGTTATATGTTTTCTCAAACTGATTATTTTGTTAAAACGGATAGATTATTGGAAACCTAGAACCAACATGAAATAAATATAGGTTAGTAGGATGCGGTAATCTTCTGACGTACTTATGTTGCCACAAGGAATGACTGTTTTTATTTATTATGTGTTAAGGAAAACATTGCTGACATGGAATTTGCAGGGTAGATCGGAAGTGATCTTTGAGACAGTAATCGAAGTAAACTGGACCCTCGGCAGATGAAGGGAGCTATGCGGTCGCCTTTGCAAAGGTATATGGTTATCATTATAAGGTATGCAAGTATGTTTTAGAAGATTGGTTATTCCTATGTGATATTAGTATATACAAAAGAGAAGTTGTATAACTAAAATAGAAAGTGTATTTGAATGGTGAAGGATAACATTCGAGGTTAAGAAATCATAATGTCCACGGAAGAATATTAATTTTTTTTTTTTTTTCAAGGGATTATGTAATCCTATTAAGTAAGTGAGTTATGCCTTGGATGGAGAAAACGTTTACTTCAGAGGATCAAGTATGGATATGGTAGTTTGAAGAATGAATGATTTTCTTATTTACAATATTTGATTTTGTTATATAAAGTGTTACTAACAATTGAATTTGGCAGATGGCCAAAAACTCGGTGGAACTTGTTGAAAGACAAAAGCTTAATATAATATGCGTGGTACAATAAAGGGGTGAGGATGAAAGATCCACATTGCAGTTTTTATTATTGTTAATTATTGTTGAAGTAAAGAACTAGACCAAATTGGTCCGAGAAATTAACAAAATGTAATATGACAAAATAATTGATGAATTTGAATGAGATTTTCCTAGACTCAAGCGAGGGGGCTTGAGGGAAATGAATTCCTGGACTCAAGCGAGAAGGCTTGAGGGGAATTATGGAAAAGTGCGTTAAAGGCACCGAAACACTCCCGAGAAATCAGGGAGTTGACAGCCGCTAGGATTCTTGAAGGAATCAACAAGCGGTAAAGACCTAGGCAAACTGTAAGAGAATGCATATGCGGGAGGCAGGACGCTGCTTAGTATGCATGAGAGAAAGTATTGCTGCATGAGCACTGTGGTGTTAGGCAAGAAATCTATGAAATAAATTGGTGTGTGAGCACTGAAGTGTTAGGCAAGAATTTCGAAAAGATTGTTGTTTGAGCACTCGGGTGTTAGACAAGAATTTTCTGGATCAAATGAATGGTTTGTTGTGATTAAGCTCATAGTCTACATTCCTAGATAACTTGAATTGTGGGTGCTTATGATAATAAAAGCACAAACAACGATTAAAATATACTCCATAAGCTGCAAATGTTATGTTACAATAAAAGACTCAGTATTTATGAACATGAGTCTGATTATGAAGTTGATGATAAGTTTTACAGTTTCTTTGAATTCAGGTTTAAGACGAACTGCTAGAAATATCCACACCGAGGACGGTGTTATTTTTAAAGGGGAGGAGGATGTGATATCCCCCTCTTTTCGTATGCTATTGTTGTGTAAATATGTCACATTTTGTAAATGGACATGGTGAGGAACGCAAGGCCAAGGCCCCACCAGAGGTCCTTGAGTAGATTGTAATCTATTTTTCTCCTAAGGTGTATTTGATGTTAATAACTTAGGAGACAAAAGGGTATACTACAATATGGTTAGGGGAAATTAACCTATTAAAAATATTACATCAATATGAATTATATATTAAGAAGCAGCTAAGTATTGATAAAACATTACTAGGCTATTATGGACATATACATATAAAGGATAGTGATAGTCATTAATGTTATTATTAGAAATAACTTATATACTACCTTTAAGTGCTTTAAAAAGGTGTGTAAATATTTCTCACACCAAATATTATGTTGATAGTATTTATTAAAATTATTAAAACGTTTCCTTATGTTATGATGGATTTTATTAAAAAAACACACACGGTATGCTAACACCTCTTATTACTATTTTCTCTCCACGAGAGCATGGGGAACACATTCCCATAGATATAGGAGATTTTGTTGGGATAGAAGTATTATTAGACTAAACTTATTCCTGGCCGGAGTGGAGCGCCAACGAATTTTGCTCGTTGTATTCTGAGTGGAGGGAAGGATTAATTAAAAAACTTCCTCGGGCTTGCCATTTGTCGTATAGTTAACATGCAGACTACCTTAAGTAAGAAGGGGGGAAAAATCTCTGGGAAAGAGTTCCAGCTCTACGATGGAGTGAAGGGGAAACGAAAGGAGAGTTTCAGTATGGAGGAGTTGCCATCGGTGCTATTTGGAAGGGACAACGGTTTCATTGAGAGGTCGCACCAGTTTTACATAGGCTACTCGGAAGGAAGGACTGGAAAAGTGGGATTCTGAAAAGATATGTCTCTTATACTTTATACTCCTTTCTTTATGAGCTGATCCTTGCTGAGACGATTGACCAGTCTTCTGTTATATTTACAACCCTGTTCACTTATTTGCATGGATGCCTACAATGAGCTGTAGTGTTTTCTTTTTGGTTGTATTTATCAACCTATACCGGAACAGAGGGAGGGGCGATCTGACAGGGTGTTAAAAGCTTTTAGCCTAGAAATTGACTTATTGGGTGCAAGGTTTGACAGATTGCATGATTCAGATAAGTAATTTCTGCATGCATTGAGATTTTGGCATTGTTAGAATTAATATAATCCAAAATTATGCGCATCATTACACGTATTAGAGGCGATCCTACAGGGATCGATCACTGCATTTTGTTTTTATATGTATGTGCATCTTGTTTGGTATTGTGATCTATCACGATCGGTTCTAATGCGTGGAGAATGCTTGCACAGTATTAGAGAGATTTGATTTTCTTGATTATCAGTTGAGGAATGGCCACATTGTAGACAATCCCTTTGACTGCTCGAATTAGTAGGAAATCCATGTGTCAGATACATCAATCATGGTTTTCTGAATAGAAGTCAGGGTGTTTCATTTCATTAAGCTCGTTAATTGTTATGTTTTCTGCTAGGGCAGTATTTAGTACCCGTTTTTTTTTTTTTTTTTACTGAGTTAGCTTCAACACAAATAGCTCTCATTGTAGAATGTATATCCTCCTATGGACAACCAGTTACAAAAGATTTAGTTTGGCTGGAAACACCTTGGAAATTCTCCTACCAAAGGTTGTAAGAGAAAGTATGTCTGCTTGTTGAACGGTATTTATTAGTTCTGTGAAAGTGTGTTGCATATTAGTATTTATTTTAAATTAAATACCCCGTGTAATCTCTGCCCTGTGTGTTCTCTGCTTGTTTACACAACCGAGATTAGATCCCATTGGAAATTGCTATAGTTTTTATTTGTTAAACTCTGTTATAGTTATACCAGCGCTCTATTTAATAAACGTTCTGGCATCTTACGAATATGTGAATATTGCTACAGAGATCACTATTAATTCTTTTGTAGTTTGACTTATCCAGTCATCTCAGTTGGTTATTGCAGCCTAAAATTCATGACTTGGTGTTTATTTAGATATGCTGCATAATCCTGTAGGAAGTTTTGTATTTTCTTTTGCTTGGTGGTAGACAAAAATTTATATGTATATTTATATGCATGCTGCATAGATCCGAGGTATTATTTATTGATCGTAGATCCCTGCACACACTACTGGATTGAGATTGTAGCCGATCTCAGTATGCAAAACTAAATTGGGATTGTATCCCTGCATTCATTACGGGATAGCTGATCTTTGCATTCAATGTTTGATCGAGATGGTGTAGCCGATCTCTGCGCACAATATTTGATTGATATTGTATTAATTATTGATAGTCGATTTCTGCACCCACTGCTTGATGGAGATTGTATATTTTCAATTATTTATTTGATAGCCGAGATCTACACACCAATGCTTTATCGAGGTTGTACCTCTACGGATAGTTCGATCCAAAGGTTTTATATAATATATTATTATCCTGATCAATTTATTGGGAGCATGACGGGTCTACAGAGAATGGTTGTTTCGTTATGTCGAGTCTGTAGAAATTCGACCTCTAACCTTTCGGTGTGTTAATATAATCCCTGTATAAACATGATTCAGATTGTGTAGATCAGAGAAGGCGTTCTTTTCTATATGTATATCTGTTCATAGTTATAAATTGGTGAAGTGGCATTAATAATGTTGATAACTAGTGTATTGGGGATAGAGTCTTGCATCTGCCTTTTAGGTATGTGAAGTCTGCTATCGTTTTTTCCCTGCTAAAGCATATATAAACCCTAGTTTTGTCATCACGTTAGTATGCGTGTTATGGTTGACAGAGGTTACACAACTCGACAGATTTGAACTTTGAATCTATGTGCTTACTTCCTTATGACTAGGGTGGTCCTTTCTTAAGCGAAAATCTAGACTGTTTTGAAATTATTGAACCTTGGTTTTATGCGATGTCTTTATGTTTTCTCACTCGATAAACAGAGTATATTCTGTATAGTTATGATTACTGGAAAAGGCTCTCTAGGAGAGAGGTTTGAGAAAGTGGAAAGCAACAAATGTGTTGCAAGTTGTAATCTTATGATGTGGACAAATTAATAAAAGAAAATATGACCTTCCTTTGTGGACGTAGCCCAGTCGGGGTGAACCACCTATATCATTGTCTCGATCTTATGTGTGTTCAGATTGGCATTATTGTTGTTCAATGGAGATGTGATGTTATTTACTTATATGTCTTCTTCTAATACATGTGTTTGTGTGTCAGGATTTATCTGCTGAATTATAATGGTCATGGATTAACGTCATGAAGATTTCTTGTATGATAATCTTGTTCAGGTTAAATGTATTCATTGAAAAAGTAAGGAATCAACAGCAGATGTTTGGAATGTGAAAAGTAATTTTCGAAATTTACTAAATCCTAAGGATAAAGATTGGATGTGTCACATTGAATCCCATGAGTTTGTTAAGTGAAGATGTTAATAGTGTATCTCATAAAGTCTTATGTTTTTAAGTGGTTATTACTTAAAATTTGAAGGAACTAATCGTTACACTATGAGAAGTTAGGAAATAATTTAAAGGAGATTTGTAAGAAATTTAAGGTAAAATCGAAACGAATGTACAAGCATGCTGTATATCTATTTTGTTTCTCTCTTTTCGCTCAATGAAAATTTCTGTAACGAAGAAAAATCCCCAAGATTACTAACTCAAATTATGGAGATGTTACATATGGTATCAGATCACAGGTTGCAAACACTCGGGCATAGTTGGGCTCAGTTGAGGAGATAATATAAGCTGGTCAAGGGAACTCCATCGATAAGACGCAAACAAAGGATTTATGTTCCAAAGAATCAGCAAGAGGTAATCGACAAGATGTCTTTTAAATCGCAAGTAAGTATACTTCACTTGTTGAAGCATTCTAAAGGAAAAGCATTGTCTATATGTGAGCATTTATATGTTTCCTCCCGAAGTTGAATGATCTTCTATTTATAAATACTAGAGGATGAATATCTCCGCATGCTCTACAATTAGTTTCATTAAATGATAAGAAAGTATTCTTTAAAAATGATTAAAATAGTTGGAATATGTTCCTATATTTACCTTGGTGATCTTGTTAACATTTTCATATACGTTGATCGCAATGATAGTAATGAGAATCATAGGAGCGTTTGCATGTTCAAAAGTTCATAAACATATTTAGGATTATGTATCTAATGAAATATGTACATTCATATCTGGTCGATTGATGCCATTGGTAGGGCTTTAGTACATATATAAGTCAAGTCATAGACACTCATCATAGGTACTTGATTGCTTCAATCATATTTATGAGGATAAGAAAAGTTCTAGGCTTGGAAAGGTGACTATACAAAAGAAGACAGGATAGCAAACATATGGAATCATAAGGATTGAATGAATGATGGTAGGTCATTATGAGAAGGATTGGAAAATTGTCATGAATTACCTAGTTATTGATTTCACGCATTTATGTTGGGACGATTGTATTAAGTATGTGCACTAGATTGTAGGGTGCAGGGATCCTTATCATGTTAGAAAAATGCATAAATGGTACTAAGGAGTAACTCCTGAAATTCTCCTTATTGGCTAAATGTTATTGGGAGAAGGTGTAGAAGATGTTTGTACATTATATTGAATATTACATGTGATGGTTTCGATATAGAATATTAGTTTTGTGTTCTTCCTTAATTGTTATGTGACATGGTAGAAAGAATGATTAGTTGATTTTATAAATATATAACCTTCAAGGTTAATGTAAGTAATGTTACTATCCAAACCATAGATGGTTAGAAGAGTTGTAAAACTTTTACGAATGATTAACAAAGGGTCATCCTCAAGGTAAAAGATTGAAAGGATAGGAATTAACTTCATTTGGTTTAAATGGACATTCTACTGTGAGAAATTTTCTAGGACTAGGAAATTGCCATCCTTGTGAATGATTTTCATGACCTTCGACTTAACTCTACAAACGAGTATCCTTCGTCATTATAACCTTATCTGAAGATTTCAAGGGATAAAAGAGAATAATTGTTAAGAATCCCCTTGTCTCTTTGCAGTATAGGATTGTATATAATAATGAAGTATAAATGTGTGACATGGGAACACACTGGTAGCCTTGCTTGAAGGTTCAAAAAGATGATGGTTATAATTACTCAAGAAGTATGCATGTGTATTCAAAGTAGTTAAAAAGATGCTTATGATGAAATGTTATGATATTCTATTTTGTAACATCTCCATAAATGAGTTAGTATTATTTTGTGAAAAGTTTGCAAGAAAAGAGAAATACATCTTTGGTTTCTTTTTGATAGTCAACCAACTCCATACCAAAAACTTTCTTACTAACATTCGTGTAATCATAAGATAAGCCTAGTATATTCATTCCAACTCCATAATGATCATTCATTTATTTGTAAATCACAATTATTACTCTTACAAACACTTAAAGGCGTTTATCTATCAAGAGGGAATTATCAACCTGTAAGGCCCTTATGTCGGCTCTTCAAGCCACAAATATATTATAGTCTTTATTAATTACACAAAACACTTGATTATAGTCTTTATTAATTACACAAAGCACTTGCTCAACCAATATAAAATGCCAATTAACTGGACTAAATGGAAGATACATCTAAATTAACCATGAGCCATCATAAATCATTTAAATTTAAACAATGAACCATCAAAAACACACGATACCATATGTAGGTGGTTCACCCCCAAGGGCTACGTCCACAAGGCCAGGTCTCCACTTGTATTAATCATCGGAATAACATTTACAACCGCAACACAACTGTTGCATTCCACGACATTCCGATTTTCACCAAGCCTCTCGAACTTTATTATCTACAATGCAGTACTCTACTGAAGACAGAAATCTATCCTATCTTTGTAGCAGCAGGACTATGAGCCATACTGAACATATCACCAACGTTAATATCTGATGTATGGTTAGATCTGGAACCTAAAAAAAAAACAGTTCTCAACAAAATCAAAGGCAAAACCCTTCTGCGACTCTGGCTATAAGCATGGTTAAAGTACTATCCAATGATTCAAGCAGAATATGCTCAATTCATTAATATAAACTATATGTTACAAAACACACAGCCAGCGCACGATGGAAATTTCATCAGTCCATACAGAGTTGGCGCTAAAACTTCATCATGCAAACCATAGTTCTGTATTACATAATTATTCAACAAATAGTAGCAAAGGTTTAGGCAACGATTAAAGTCCAGTAATTACAATAAGCAATCTGCCAACAGTTTACGCCAGTTAAATAATCCAACATAAATTCTTGAACCGTCCAAAATTAAATGCACATCAGAAGAAGGAAAAGCTTCCACTAATTTATTTCGTTAAAGATAATTATAGGGCCAGTAAATGAAATGCCGCAACAGATGCTGAACACGAACACCCTGTATGACCTCTCCCTTTTCCGATTTTCTGTAAAGGATGGGCTTTCATACTCCCTGCCCTTAAACGACAAGTAAACCATCCAGATAAAAGAGAAACTGGTATTAAAGAGACTAAATGATTAAAGTTCAGTAAATACGATAAGTAAGTCTACCAACATAAAACAGTTTACGCCATTTCCCAGATCAGGGCGGCGATTTAACTCAGTAATTAAATAAGTAAAAGTAAGATCGACCAAATCGCCAGATCTAACTGTCCAACCACTTACGACTTGATCTGAGTGTTTAGGTTTTGGGCTTTAATAAACCACTGATTTGGAGGCGTTGATTTAGGACGAGATCCTTCAAACATCGAAACCAAGATCTATGGTGCGCACCCATAGAGTGCATGGATCGCATCATGCAGAAGTTGCGTTGTTTAAATATATGCCAGCGCAGAGATCGATATGCAACCGACTCAGTCATGAAGGTGTAGATCCTTTCTACCGAGATGTGATGAATAAAGTACAAATCCTAGTACATAATTGACGTAGAGATACAAACGCTACTCAACCCTATCGCTACCTCCGTAGGGTATTAAGTGCAGTTCACTCAGTGACTCTACCGATGTCTAAAATTATTAAGCAGCTGGAAAATTAGACACTATTCTATCCCGTAATATCTATTACTTCCAGTTTATTTTCAGCAGATCTATTCTCCGATGTACCTACATTATTATGTATGGATTTGCTAGAAGGCAACTCGATTTAGGGTAGAAACACGTCTCTTCATATTCAACATATCACACCATATCGCAAAGAACAAACAGTAGCTTGGATCGGTCGAGTTCGAACTGTTTTCCTGGAGCAACATAATACTAAAGACTCGATCTGAATACCCTATTGAGAAGCTGGAAAGAGGATTGCTCTGTAGTTAGAGGAAATATATACCAAAACGACCGGGCAGAGATCAATGTCTCATACGCTATACAGTGTTAGATGTAACCTGTGATCACAAATTATCTAGCAACAGGCATGGATCCTAAAATTATTATCTGTCAGGCGACATCTATTTATCCAGATCCCATATAGTATAGAGGTTTAAACAAAATGTAACAACCAATATCTTTTTCTTCTTTATCTGATACATACAAAGCTATAATGTGGCTCAATCCCTTCATCCCCAAATTAAAAATATGCCAGGCAGAGAAAATAATTCAACAGTTACGCAGAGGTAAGAAATAACTTATCATCGGATTGCATTCCCATTCCAGGCTGCGTTGTTCTTGTCCTTTCCCTCGTAACAATCACTTCTGCCATATATTTTGAGATCGTACACTCTCAGAAGTCACATGCCTCCGTTCTATTCCATTTCGACTCTATCAATCACCATGACCAGGCTGTAGGTTTTTCCTTTTTCTCCCCCTTCTCGAAGTTCCGACCTCCCTTATATCCTTCGGCTTCACCTTTGGAGAGTCCGCTCATGGGAGGTGACCTCCCCACTAGAAGCCGTTGAGGTCATAACTCCCATCATTAATGAGTGGAGTGGCAAATAGTAAAGGGAATCAGATCATTGCAAGAATCGAGGGCGGTGTTCCCTCTACTATTCGCATCTTGAAGAAAGACGTTAGAACCAAAGTTCTAAACCCATTACACGTGGTGATGTTGAAACCGAGATAGGAGGAATCGTGTCTCCGGGAAGTAACGAGTTTTACTAAGCATACTGAAATTCTCTTGGTAAGGGTATGAGTGGATCGAGGTGATACCACCACTATTTGTATGTGCCTCGTATATATATATATTTATTCATATATATCTTTAATATCCATTTAGTAAGTAGTCGATGATAATCATCTAAACAATGTCATAGTTATGAAGGAGTAAGACAAGCTTTAACGTAGGGATTAAATTGCATATATATATATATAGAGGCTATATATATATAATTATATCCTATGCATAAATGCATTTCTCTAGTTAACGCGTTGATATATATATATATATCTATATATATCTATATAACTAGCTCTTTGTTCTTTTGATCATATATATATACATCACATGTATAATTATTAGCTAACTCCACAAATATACATATACCACATATATATATATATGTCTAAAAGGTTACTCACTCATGGAAGGGTCTAATATTACTCTTGTAGATTATGACCACTTCATCCTCTTTGGAGCTTTATGTGATTTATGATAATCCTAAGTGAAGCAACATAGAAAGCTTGATGGTTGAACAAAATAGCTCGTAAAACTTTTGCAGAAGAGACGAATCATCTAGTCGTAAGTTTATGTTAGACCCTACTTAGGTGAGCCCTTCGAGTCTTTGGTGATCATTTTTATTCTTTCACTTCCATTATCTATGGTTCTTTATCACATATATACTCTCGCAGATTCTTAGTCGCTTCACCCTTCCTCCTCGAGGATTCAATCGCTTATAATTTTAATTGTGCCATCGTTTTCATCACTACACTTAAGAGTTAAATCAACTGAGTTATAAGGTTTTCCTGGTGGAGCCTTGGCCTTGAGCTCCTCACCAGAACCAATAATCAAATACATTTTTACAAAATGGGCGTATAAAGGAAGGATATTACATCCTCCTCCCCTTAAGAATAACACCGTCCTCGGTGTTCATACATTTGCAAATTGTGTTCTCTTCTCGAATCATTCTTTACTTGCTTTACCAGTTCCTCTTGATCACATCTTCATTCTTGACTACAAAAAACCAGGAGTCAAAGAAACCGTAAAACTTACCATCAAATCCCTAATCAAACTCAAAACATAAATCATGAGTTCTTTATGGCACATATCACTTGCAATATATGGAGTAAATCTAGCGCTCCATGATTCTATACTGTTGACTAAATCCACCAACAGCATTCACTTGATCTAGGAAATTCTTGCCTAACACCTTAGTGCTCACGCAGCAATCCTTCCCCTCATGTCTTGCCTAACACCTTAGTGCTCACACAGCAAACATCTCATTCATGTCTTGCCTAACACCTTAGTGCTCACGCAGCAAGCATTTCTTTCATGTATACTAAGCAGCGTCCTGCCTCCCACATATACACTTTCTTATAGCTTGCCTAGGTCTTACAGCCAGCCGATTCTCCAAGAATCCTAGTGGCTGTTCAATCCCTGATTTTAGGGAGTATTTCAATGTCTTTACAACACTCTTTACACAATTCCCCTCAAGCTTTCTCGCTTGAGTCCTGGAATTTATCTTCCCCAAGCCGCTTGCTTGAGTCTAGAAAAAAAATCACTTTCAATTTAATCACTTTATTACGTCATATTACATTCTGTGCCCATACGATTTCTCTGACCAATATGGATCGAGTGCCTTGTTCAACAATAATTATCAAAATCAAAAGAATAAATAACAGTTGTGATGTGGGTTCTAAATCCTCACCCACTTATTTTACTTTGGGTAATATTCATGCTCTTGTCTTTCCATAAGCTGCATAAAGTTTTGACCATCAGCCAAAATCACCTATTAGTAACAAGACTATTATTTGTAAGAAGATATATATATTTTTTTATGCAAAAAAGTAAAATAAAAATAAGAAGATTACTCTTCACATTATAATGTCCATACTTGGTCATCTAAATTGACCCAAATAGGATTACATAATGCTTTAAAAATACATTCTTTCTTTATTATGGGCATTACGATCACTTCACCTCAATCCTTTTCCTTCATCTGCATTAAGTATCCATTTTTCTTGCATATGCCAACATCATGTGAGTAACAATAAATCGTCTACATATATATACTTGCATATATTTTTCTAATGATAATTACATACCTTTATGGGGGAGACTGCATATCGCTTTATTGTATGGCCCTCATATGCCAAGGTACACGTTTAACTTGTATTAACACACATTAGTAATCCCCTCCATAACATATAATCTATATATCAAAACGAAACAGATTATCACAGTATCCATGCATATAACATAAAGCTTTGATCACATGAAGGTATAATCCTTCTGTCAACCACTCCCAGTATCCCAACATTCCTAGTAAGGATTCCGTGAAAATATGATATATATATATAAATGAAATCATAACAATTCATCATATGCATCCTATTAACTACTTAGAATACACATGTATACTTCTTGAGTAATTATAACCATCATCCTTTTGCACCTACAAGCAAGGCTACCAACGCGTCCCCATGTCACACATTTTATATTTCATTATTCTATACAATACTATACCACCAAGAGACAAGGGAATTCTTAACAATTATTCACTTTTATTCCTTGAAATCTTCAGCTAAGGTTATAATGACGAAGGATACTCGTTTGGTGGAAGTAGAGTTAAGTCGAAGGTCATGAAAATCATTCACAAGGATGGCAATTTCCTAGTCATAGAAAATTTCACACAGTAGAATGTCCATCTAAACCAAATGAAGTTAATTCCTATCCTTTCAATCTTTTACCTTGAGGATGGCCCTTTGTTAACCTTTCATAAAAGTTTTACAACTCTTCTAACCATCTATGTTTTGGATAGTATATAATTATAAATTCAACTAATCATTCTTCTCTACCATGTCGCATGTCCCATATAACAAATAAGTAAGAACACAAACTAGTATTCTATATCGAAACCATCGCATGTAACATTCAATGTAATGTACAAAACATCTTCTACACCTTCTCTCAATAACATTTAGCCAATAAGGAGAATTTTCAGTAGTTACTCCTTAGTACCATTTATGCATTTTTCTAATATAATAAGGATTATCTCCATCCTACAATCTCATGTACATAATTAATACAATCATTTCAACATAGGTGCGAGAAATCAATAACCAAGTAATTCATGACAAATTTATAGTCCTTCATATAATGACCTAATTGCACTTTACTCATTTCATAATACCCATACTATATCAACTTTTCTAAGTGCTTCAACCCTTATAATTTGATATACTTGCTATCCTGCCTTCCTTTGTACACTCACATCTCCAAGCCTTAAAACCTTTCTAATCATCATAATACACAATTAAAGCAATCAAGTACTTATGATGAATGCCTATGACTTGACTCGTATAAGTACTAAAACCTTACTCATGGCATCAATCGACCGGGTAGGAGTGTACATCTTTCATAGGGTGAATGATCCTAATTATGCTTATACAGTGCTCATAAACTTATGAACATTCAAGGCTCCTATGTTTCTATCGTTATGATCAATATACGTGAAAATATTAACAAGATCACTAAGATAAAGATAGAAACATAGTCCAATTAATATAATCATTTTCAAAGAATACTTTCTTGTCATTCAATGGAATTGCATGAGGAGATATTCATCCTCTATTATTTATCAATATAGGATCACTTAGATATGAAATATATACTGCTCACTCATCGACTATGCTTTTCCTTTAGAATGCTTCAACAAGTGGAGTATACTTACTTGCGACTTAAAAGACCTCTTGTCGATTACCTCCTGAAAATCCTTTGTTTGCGTCTTGTCGATGGAGTTCCCTTGAGTAACTTATATCATTTCTTCAACTGAGCCCATCTAAGCCCGAGTGTTTGCAACCTGTGCTCTGATACCATATGTAACATCTCCATAAATGAGTTAGTATTATTTTGTGAAAAGTTTGCAAGAAAAGAGAAATACATCTTTGGTTTCTTTTTGATAGTCAACCAACTCCATACCAAAAACTTTCTTACTAACATTCGTGTAATCATAAGATAAGCCTAGTACATTCATTCCAATTCCATAATGATCATTCATTTATTTGTAAATCACAATTATTACTCTTACAAACACTTAAAGGCGTTTATCTATCAAGAGGGAATTATCAACCTGTAAGGCCCTTATGTCGGCTCTTCAAGCCACAAATATATTATAGTCTTTATTAATTACACAAAACACTTGATTATAGTCTTTATTAATTACACAAAGCACTTGCTCAACCAATATAAAATGCCAATTAACGGGACTAAATGGAAGATACATCTAAATTAACCATGAGCCATCATAAATCATTTAAATTTAAACAATGAACCATCAAAAACACACGATACCATATGTAGGTGGTTCACCCCCAGGGGCTACGTCCACAAGGCCAGGTCTCCACTTGTATTAATCATCGGAATAACATTTACAACCGCAACACAACTGTTGCATTCCACGACATTCCCATTTTCACCAAGCCTCTCGAACTTTATTATCTACAATGCAGTACTCTACTGAAGACAGAAATCTATCCTATCTTTGTAGCAGCAGGACTATGAGCCATACTGAACATATCACCAACGTTAATATCTGATGTATGGTTAGATCTGGAACCTAAAAAAAAAACAGTTCTCAACAAAATCAAAGGCAAAACCCTTCTGCGACTCTGGCTATAAGCATGGTTAAAGTACTATCCAATGATTCAAGCAAAATATGCTCAATTCATTAATATAAACTATATGTTACAAAACACACAGCCAGCGCATGATGGAAATTTCATCAGTCCATACAGAGTTGGCGCTAAAACTTCATCATGCAAACCATAGTTCTGTATTACATAATTATTCAACAAATAGTAGCAAAGGTTTAGGCAACGATTAAAGTCCAGTAATTACAATAAGCAATCTGCCAACAGTTTACGCCAGTTAAATAATCCAACATAAATTCTTGAACCGTCCAAAATTAAATGCACATCAGAAGAAGGAAAAGCTTCCACTAATTTATTTCGTTAAAGATAATTATAGGGCCAGTAAATGAAATGCCGCAACAGATGCTTAACACGAACACCCTGTATGACCTCTCCCTTTTCCGATTTTCTGTAAAGGATGGGCTTTCATACTCCCTGCCCTTAAACGACAAGTAAACCATCCAGATAAAAGAGAAACTGGTATTAAAGAGACTAAATGATTAAAGTTCAGTAAATACGATAAGTAAGTCTACCAACATAAAACAGTTTACGCCATTTCCCAGATCAGGGCGGCGATTTAACTCAGTAATTAAATAAGTAAAAGTAAGATCGACCAAATCGCCAGATCTAACTGTCCAACCACTTACGACTTGATCTGAGTGTTTAGGTTTTGGGCTTTAATAAACCACTGATTTGGAGGCGTTGATTTAGGACGAGATCCTTCAAACATCGAAACCAAGATCTATGGTGCGCACCCATAGAGTGCATGGATCGCATCATGCAGAAGTTGCGTTGTTTAAATATATGCCAGCGCAGAGATCGATATGCAACCGACTCAGTCATGAAGGTGTAGATCCTTTCTACCGAGATGTGATGAATAAAGTACAAATCCTAGTACGTAATTGACGTAGAGATACAAACGCTACTCAACCCTATCGCTACCTCCGTAGGGTATTAAGTGCAGTTCACTCAGTGACTCTACCGATGTCTAAAATTATTAAGAAGCTGGAAAATTAGACACTATTCTATCCCGTAATATCTATTACTTCGAGTTTATTTTCAGCAGATCTATTCTCCGATGTACCTACATTATTATGTATGGATTTGCTAGAAGGCAACTCGATTTAGGGTAGAAACACGTCTCTTCATATTCAACATATCACACCATATCGCAAAGAACAAACAGTAGCTTGGATCGGTCGAGTTCGAACTGTTTTCCTGGAGCAACATAATACTAAAGACTCGATCTGAATACCCTATCGAGAAGCTGGAAAGCGGATTGCTCTGTAGTTAGAGGAAATATATACCAATACGACCGGGCAGAGATCAATGTCTCATACGCTATACAGAGTTAGATGTAACCTGTGATCACAAATTATCTAGCAACAGGCATGGATCCTAAAATTATTATCTGTCAGGCGGCATCTATTTATCCAGATCCCATATAGTATAGAGGTTTAAACAAAATGTAACAACCAATATCTTTTTCTTCTTTATCTGATACATACAAAGCTATAATGTGGCTCAATCCCTTCATCCCCAAATTAAAAATATGCCAGGCAGAGAAAATAATTCAACAGTTACGCAGAGGTAAGAAATAACTTATCATCGGATTGCATTCCCATTCCAGGCTACGTTGTTCTTGTCCTTTCCCTCGTAACAATCACTTCTGCCATATATTTTGAGATCGTACACTCTCAGAAGTCACATGCCTCCGTTCTATTCCATTTCGACTCTATCAATCACCATGACCAGGCTGTAGGTTTTTCCTTTTTCTCCCCCTTCTCGAAGTTCCGACCTCCCTTATATCCTTCGGCTTCACCTTTGGAGAGTCCGCTCATGGGAGGTGACCTCCCCACTAGAAGCCGTTGAGGTCATAACTCCCATCATCAATGAGTGGAGTGGCAAATAGTAAAGGGAATCAGATCATTGCAAGAATCGAGGGCGGTGTTCCCTCTACTATTCGCATCTTGAAGAAAGACGTTAGAACCAAAGTTCTAAACCCATTACACGTGGTGATGTTGAAACCGAGATAGGAGGAATCGTGTCTCCGGGAAGTAACAAGTTTTACTAAGCATACTGAAATTCTCTTGGTAAGGGTATGAGTGGATCGAGGTGATACCACCACTATTTGTATGTGCCTCGTATATATATATATTTATTCATATATATCTTTAATATCCATTTAGTAAGTAGTCGATGATAATCATCTAAACAATGTCATAGTTATGAAGGAGTAAGACAAGCTTTAACGTAGGGATTAAATTGCATATACATATATATAGAGGCTATATATATATAATTATATCCTATGCATAAATGCATTTCTCTAGTTAACGCGTTGATATATATATATATCTATATATATCTATATAACTAGCTCTTTGTTCTTTTGATCATATATATATACATCACATGTATAATTATTAGCTAACTCCACAAATATACATATACCACATATATATATATATGTCTAAAAGGTTACTCACTCATGGAAGGGTCTAATATTACTCTTGTAGATTATGACCACTTCATCCTCTTTGGAGCTTTATGTGATTTATGATAATCCTAAGTGAAGCAACATAGAAAGCTTGATGGTTGAACAAAATAGCTCGTAAAACTTTTGCAGAAGAGACGAATCATCTAGTCGTAAGTTTATGTTAGACCCTACTTAGGTGAGCCCTTCGAGTCTTTGGTGATCATTTTTATTCTTTCACTTCCATTATCTATGGTTCTTTATCACATATATACTCTCGCAGATTCTTAGTCGCTTCACCCTTCCTCCTCGAGGATTCAATCGCTTATAATTTTAATTGTGCCATCGTTTTCATCACTACACTTAAGAGTTAAATCAACTGAGTTATAAGGTTTTCCTGGTGGAGCCTTGGCCTTGAGCTCCTCACCAGAACCAATAAGCAAATACATTTTTACAAAATGGGCGTATAAAGGAAGGATATTACATCCTCCTCCCCTTAAGAATAACACCGTCCTCGGTGTTCATACATTTGCAAATTGTGTTCTCTTCTCGAATCATTCTTTACTTGCTTTACCAGTTCCTCTTGATCACATCTTCATTCTTGACTACAAAAAACCAGGAGTCAAAGAAACCGTAAAACTTACCATAAAATCCCTAATCAAACTCAAAACATAAATCATGAGTTCTTTATGGCACATATCACTTGCAATATATGGAGTAAATCTAGCGCTCCATGATTCTATACTGTTGACTAAATCCACCAACAGCATTCACTTGATCTAGGAAATTCTTGCCTAACACCTTAGTGCTCACGCAGCAATCCTTCCCCTCATGTCTTGCCTAACACCTTAGTGCTCACACAGCAAACATCTCATTCATGTCTTGCCTAACACCTTAGTGCTCACGCAGCAAGCATTTCTTTCATGTATACTAAGCAGCGTCCTGCCTCCCACATATACACTTTCTTATAGCTTGCCTAGGTCTTACAGCCAGCCGATTCTCCAAGAATCCTAGTGGCTGTTCAATCCCTGATTTTAGGGAGTATTTCAATGTCTTTACAACACTCTTTACACAATTCCCCTCAAGCTTTCTCACTTGAGTCCTGGAATTTATCTTCCCCAAGCCGCTTGCTTGAGTCTAGAAAAAAAATCACTTTCAATTTAATCACTTTATTACGTCATATTACATTCTGTGCCCATACGATTTCTCTGACCAATCTGGATCGAGTGCCTTGTTCAACAATAATTATCAAAATCAAAAGAATAAATAACAGTTGTGATGTGGGTTCTAAATCCTCACCCACTTATTTTACTTTGGGTAATATTCATGCTCTTGTCTTTCCATAAGCTGCATAAAGTTTTGACCATCAGCCAAAATCACCTGTTAGTAACAAGACTATTATTTGTAAGAAGATATATATATTTTTTTATGCAAAAAAGTAAAATAAAAATAAGAAGATTACTCTTCACATTATAATGTCCATACTTGGTCATCTAAATTGACCCAAATAGGATTACATAATGCTTTAAAAATACATTCTTTCTTTATTATGGGCATTACGATCACTTCACCTCAATCCTTTTCCTTCATCTGCATTAAGTATCCATTTTTCTTGCATATGCCAACATCATGTGAGTAACAATAAATCGTCTACATATATATACTTGCATATATTTTTCTAATGATAATTACATACCTTTATGGGGGAGACTGCATATCGCTTTATTGTATGGCCGTCATATGCCAAGGTACACGTTTAACTTGTATTAACACACATTAGTAATCCCCTCCATAACATATAATCTATATATCAAAACGAAACAGATTATCACGGTGTCCATGCATATAACATAAAGCTTTGATCACATGAAGGTATAATCCTTCTGTCAACCACTCCCAGTATCCCAACATTCCTAGTAAGGATTCCGTGAAAATATGATATATATATAAAAATGAAATCATAACAATTCATCATATGCATCCTGTTAACTACTTAGAATACACATGTATACTTCTTGAGTAATTATAACCATCATCCTTTTGCACCTACAAGGAAGGCTACCAACGTGTCCCCATGTCACACATTTTATATTTCATTATTCTATACAATACTATACCACCAAGAGACAAGGGAATTCTTAACAATTATTCACTTTTATTCCTTGAAATCTTCAGCTAAGGTTATAATGACGAAGGATACTCGTTTGGTGGAAGTAGAGTTAAGTCGAAGGTCATGAAAATCATTCACAAGGATGGCAATTTCCTAGTCATAGAAAATTTCACACAGTAGAATGTCCATCTAAACCAAATGAAGTTAATTCCTATCCTTTCAATCTTTTACCTTGAGGATGGCCCTTTGTTAACCTTTCATAAAAGTTTTACAACTCTTCTAACCATCTATGTTTTGGATAGTATATAATTATAAATTCAACTAATCATTCTTCTCTACCATGTCGCATGTCCCATATAACAAATAAGTAAGAACACAAACTAGTATTCTATATCGAAACCATCGCATGTAACATTCAATGTAATGTACAAAACATCTTCTACACCTTCTCTCAATAACATTTAGCCAATAAGGAGAATTTTCAGTAGTTACTCCTTAGTACCATTTATGCATTTTTCTAATATAATAAGGATTATCTCCATCCTACAATCTCATGTACATAATTAATACAATCATTTCAACATAGGTGCGAGAAATCAATAACCAAGTAATTCATGACAAATTTATAGTCCTTCATATAATGACCTAATTGCACTTTACTCATTTCATAATACCCATACTATATCAACTTTTCTAAGTGCTTCAACCCTTATAATTTGATATACTTGCTATCCTGCCTTCCTTTGTACACTCACATCTCCAAGCCTTAAAACCTTTCTAATCATCATAATACACAATTAAAGCAATCAAGTACTTATGATGAATGCCTATGACTTGACTCGTATAAGTACTAAAACCTTACTCATGGCATCAATCCACCGGGTAGGAGTGTACATCTTTCATAGGGTGAATGATCCTAATTATGCTTATACAGTGCTCATAAACTTATGAACATTCAAGGCTCCTATGTTTCTATCGTTATGATCAATATACGTGAAAATATTAACAAGATCACTAAGATAAAGATAGAAACATAGTCCAATTAATATAATCATTTTCAAAGAATACTTTCTTGTCATTCAATGGAATTGCATGAGGAGATATTCATCCTCTATTATTTATCAATATAGGATCACTTAGATACGAAATATAAACTGCTCACTCATCGACTATGCTTTTCCTTTAGAATGCTTCAACAAGTGGAGTATACTTACTTGCGACTTAAAAGACCTCTTGTCGATTACCTCCTGAAAATCCTTTGTTTGCGTCTTGTCGATGGAGTTCCCTTGAGTAACTTATATCATTTCTTCAACTGAGCCCATCTAAGCCCGAGTGTTTGCAACCTGTGCTCTGATACCATATGTAACATCTCCATAAATGAGTTAGTATTATTTTGTGAAAAGTTTGCAAGAAAAGAGAAATACATCTTTGGTTTCTTTTTAATAGTCAACCAACTCCATACCAAAAACTTTCTTACTAACATTCGTGTAATCATAAGATAAGCCTAGTACATTCATTCCAACTCCATAATGATCATTCATTTATTTGTAAATCACAATTATTACTCTTACAAACACTTAAAGGCGTTTATCTATCAAGAGGGAATTATCAACCTGTAAGGCCCTTATGTCGGCTCTTCAAGCCACAAATATATTATAGTCTTTATTAATTACACAAAACACTTGATTATAGTCTTTATTAATTACACAAAGCACTTGCTCAACCAATATAAAATGCCAATTAATGGGACTAAATGTAAGATACATCTAAATTAACCATGAGCCATCATAAATCATTTAAATTTAAACAATGAACCATCAAAAACACACGATACCATATGTAGGTGGTTCACCCCCAGGGGCTACGTCCACAAGGCCAGGTCTCCACTTGTATTAATCATCGGAATAACATTTACAACCGCAACACAACTGTTGCATTCCACGACATTCCCATTTTCACCAAGCCTCTCGAACTTTATTATCTACAATGCAGTACTCTACTGAAGACAGAAATCTATCCTATCTTTGTAGCAGCAGGACTATGAGCCATACTGAACATATCACCAACGTTAATATCTGATGTATGGTTAGATCTGGAACCTAAAAAAAAACAGTACTCAACAAAATCAAAGGCAAAACCCTTCTGCGACTCTGGCTATAAGGATGGTTAAAGTACTATCCAATGATTCAAGCAGAATATGCTCAATTCATTAATATAAACTATATGTTACAAAACACACAGCCAGCGCATGATGGAAATTTCATCAGTCCATACAGAGTTGGCGCTAAAACTTCATCATGCAAACCATAGTTCTGTATTACATAATTATTCAACAAATAGTAGCAAAGGTTTAGGCAACGATTAAAGTCCAGTAATTAAAATAAGCAATCTGCCAACAGTTTACGCCAGTTAAATAATCCAACATAAATTCTTGAACCGTCCAAAATTAAATGCACATCAGAAGAAGGAAAAGCTTCCACTAATTTATTTTGTTAAAGATAATTATAGGGCCAGTAAATGAAATGCCGCAACAGATGCTTAACACGAACACCCTGTATGACCTCTCCCTTTTCCGATTTTCTGTAAAGGATGGGCTTTCATACTCCCTGCCCTTAAACGACAAGTAAACCATCCAGATAAAAGAGAAACTGGTATTAAAGAGACTAAATGATTAAAGTTCAGTAAATACGATAAGTAAGTCTACCAACATAAAACAGTTTACGCCATTTCCCAGATCAGGGCGGCGATTTAACTCAGTAATTAAATAAGTAAAAGTAAGATCGACCAAATCGCCAGATCTAACTGTCCAACCACTTACGACTTGATCTGAGTGTTTAGGTTTTGGGCTTTAATAAACCACTGATTTGGAGGCGTTGATTTAGGACGAGATCCTTCAAACATCGAAACCAAGATCTATGGTGCGCACCCATAGAGTGCATGGATCGCATCATGCAGAAGTTGCGTTGTTTAAATATATGCCAGCGCAGAGATCGATATGCAACCGACTCAGTCATGAAGGTGTAGATCCTTTCTACCGAGATGTGATGAATAAAGTACAAATCCTAGTACATAATTGACGTAGAGATACAAACGCTACTCAACCCTATCGCTACCTCCGTAGGGTATTAAGTGCAGTTCACTCAGTGACTCTACCGATGTCTAAAATTATTAAGCAGCTGGAAAATTAGACACTATTCTATCCCGTAATATCTATTACTTCCAGTTTATTTTCAGCAGATCTATTCTCCGATGTACCTACATTATTATGTATGGATTTGCTAGAAGGCAACTCGATTTAGGGTAGAAACACGTCTCTTCATATTCAACATATCACACCATATCGCAAAGAACAAACAGTAGCTTGGATCGGTCGAGTTCGAACTGTTTTCCTGGAGCAACATAATACTAAAGACTCGATCTGAATACCCTATCGAGAAGCTGGAAAGCGGATTGCTCTGTAGTTAGAGGAAATATATACCAATACGACCGGGCAGAGATCAATGTCTCATACGCTATACAGAGTTAGATGTAACCTGTGATCACAAATTATCTAGCAACAGGCATGGATCCTAAAATTATTATCTGTCAGGCGACATCTATTTATCCAGATCCCATATAGTATAGAGGTTTAAACAAAATGTAACAACCAATATCTTTTTCTTCTTTATCTGATACATACAAAGCTATAATGTGGCTCAATCCCTTCATCCCCAAATTAAAAATATGCCAGGCAGAGAAAATAATTCAACAGTTACGCAGAGGTAAGAAATAACTTATCATCGGATTGCATTCCCATTCCAGGCTGCGTTGTTCTTGTCCTTTCCCTCGTAACAATCACTTCTGCCATATATTTTGAGATCGTACACTCTCAGAAGTCACATGCCTCCGTTCTATTCCATTTCGACTCTATCAATCACCATGACCAGGCTGTAGGTTTTTCCTTTTTCTCCCCCTTCTCGAAGTTCCGACCTCCCTTATATCCTTCGGCTTCACCTTTGGAGAGTCCGCTCATGGGAGGTGACCTCCCCACTAGAAGCCGTTGAGGTCATAACTCCCATCATCAATGAGTGGAGTGGCAAATAGTAAAGGGAATCAGATCATTGCAAGAATCGAGGGCGGTGTTCCCTCTACTATTCGCATCTTGAAGAAAGACGTTAGAACCAAAGTTCTAAACCCATTACACGTGGTGATGTTGAAACCGAGATAGGAGGAATCGTGTCTCCGGGAAGTAACGAGTTTTACTAAGCATACTGAAATTCTCTTGGTAAGGGTATGAGTGGATCGAGGTGATACCACCACTATTTGTATGTGCCTCGTATATATATATATTTATTCATATATATCTTTAATATCCATTTAGTAAGTAGTCGATGATAATCATCTAAACAATGTCATAGTTATGAAGGAGTAAGACAAGCTTTAACGTAGGGATTAAATTGCATATATATATATATAGAGGCTATATATATATAATTATATCCTATGCATAAATGCATTTCTCTAGTTAACGCGTTGATATATATATATATATCTATATATATCTATATAACTAGCTCTTTGTTCTTTTGATCATATATATATACATCACATGTATAATTATTAGCTAACTCCACAAATATACATATACCACATATATATATATATGTCTAAAAGGTTACTCACTCATGGAAGGGTCTAATATTACTCTTGTAGATTATGACCACTTCATCCTCTTTGGAGCTTTATGTGATTTATGATAATCCTAAGTGAAGCAACATAGAAAGCTTGATGGTTGAACAAAATAGCTCGTAAAACTTTTGCAGAAGAGACGAATCATCTAGTCGTAAGTTTATGTTAGACCCTACTTAGGTGAGCCCTTTGAGTCTTTGGTGATCATTTTTATTCTTTCACTTCCATTATCTATGGTTCTTTATCACATATATACTCTCGCAGATTCTTAGTCGCTTCACCCTTCCTCCTCGAGGATTCAATCGCTTATAATTTTAATTGTGCCATCGTTTTCATCACTACACTTAAGAGTTAAATCAACTGAGTTATAAGGTTTTCCTGGTGGAGCCTTGGCCTTGAGCTCCTCACCAGAACCAATAATCAAATACATTTTTACAAAATGGGCGTATAAAGGAAGGATATTACATATTTTCAGGAATCCTTACTAGGAATGTTGGGATACTGGGAGTGGTTGAGAGAAGGATTATGCCTTCATGTAGTCAAAGCTTTGTGTTATATGTATGGATGCTTGAAAACCCGTTAAAGAATGCATGAGTATCTTTTATATATACCTCTTACTTCAGTAATTTCTACTAAGATAGACGTGGGAAACAATGAGTAATAGTGATACTTTTATTTTTGCTCAATAATTATGCCGACTTGCTATTCATGTACAGTTATATGTTTTCTCAAACTGATTATTTTGTTAAAACGGATAGATTATTGGAAACCTAGAACCAACATGAAATAAATACAGGTTAGTAGGATGCGGTAATCTTCTGACGTACTTATGTTGCCACAAGGAATGACTGTTTTTATTTATTATGTGTTAAGGAAAACATTGCTGACATGGAATTTGCAGGGTAGATCGGAAGTGATCTTTGAGACAGTAATCGAAGTAAACTGGACCCTCGGCAGATGAAGGGAGCTATGCGGTCGCCTTTGCAAAGGTATATGGTTATCATTATAAGGTATGCAAGTATGTTTTAGAAGATTGGTTATTCCTATGTGATATTAGTATATACAAAAGAGAAGTTGTATAACTAAAATAGAAAGTGTATTTGAATGGTGAAGGATAACATTCGAGGTTAAGAAATCATAATGTCCACGGAAGAATATTAATTTTTTTTTTTTTTTCAAGGGATTATGTAATCCTATTAAGTAAGTGAGTTATGCCTTGGATGGAGAAAACGTTTACTTCAGATGATCAAGTATGGATATGGTAGTTTGAAGAATGAATGATTTTCTTATTTACAATATTTGATTTTGTTATATAAAGTGTTACTAACAATTGAATTTGGCAGATGGCCAAAAACTCGGTGGAACTTGTTGAAAGACAAAAGCTTAATATAATATGCGTGGTACAATAAAGGGGTGAGGATGAAAGATACACATTGCAGTTTTTATTATTGTTAATTATTGTTGAAGTAAAGAACTAGACCAAATTGGTCCGAGAAATTAACAAAATGTAATATGACGAAATAATTGATGAATTTGAATGAGATTTTCCTAGACTCAAGTGAGGGGGCTTGAGGGAAATGAATTCCTGGACTCAAGCGAGAAGGCTTGAGGGGAATTATGGAAAAGTGCGTTAAAGGCACCGAAACACTCCCGAGAAATCAGGGAGTTGACAGCCGCTAGGATTCTTGAAGGAATCAACAAGTGGTAAAGACCTAGGCAAACTGTAAGAGAATGCATATGCGGGAGGCAGGACGCTGCTTAGTATGCATGAGAGAAAGTATTGCTGCATGAGCACTGTGGTGTTAGGCAAGAAATCTATGAAATAAATTGCTGTGTGAGCACTGAAGTGTTAGGCAAGAATTTCGAAAAGATTGTTGTTTGAGCACTCGGGTGTTAGACAAGAATTTTCTGGATCAAATGAATGGTTTGTTGTGATTAAGCTCATAGTCTACATTCCTAGATAACTTGAATTGTGGGTGCTTATGATAATAAAAGCACAAACAACGATTAAAATATACTCCATAAGCTGCAAATGTTATGTTACAATAAAAGACTCAGTATTTATGAACATGAGTCTGATTATGAAGTTGATGATAAGTTTTACAGTTTCTTTGAATTCAGGTTTAAGACGAACTGCTAGAAATATCCACACCGAGGACGGTGTTATTTTCAAAGGGGAGGAGGATGTGATATCCCCCTCTTTTCGTATGCTATTGTTGTGTAAATATGTCACATTTTGTAAATGGACATGGTGAGGAACGCAAGGCCAAGGCCCCACCAGAGGTCCTTGAGTAGATTGTAATCTATTTTTCTCCTAAGGTGTATTTGATGTTAATAACTTAGGAGACAAAAGGGTATACTACAATATGGTTAGGGGAAATTAACCTATTAAAAATATTACATCAATATGAATTATATATTAAGAAGCAGCTAAGTATTGATAAAACATTACTAGGCTATTATGGACATATACATATAAAGGATAGTGATAGTCATTAATGTTATTATTAGAAATAACTTATATACTACCTTTAAGTGCTTTAAAAAGGTGTGTAAATATTTCTCACACCAAATATTATGTTGATAGTATTTATTAAAATTATTAAAACGTTTCCTTATGTTATGATGGATTTTATTAAAAAAACACACACGGTATGCTAACACCTCTTATTACTATTTTCTCTCCACGAGAGCATGGGGAACACATTCCCATAGATATAGGAGATTTTGTTGGGATAGAAGTATTATTAGACTAAACTTATTCCTGGCCGGAGTGGAGCGCCAACGAATTTTGCTCGTTGTATTCTGAGTGGAGGGAAGCATTAATTAAAAAACTTCCTCGGGCTTGCCATTTGTCGTATAGTTAACATGCAGACTACCTTAAGTAAGAAGGGGGGAAAAATCTCTGGGGAAGAGTTCCAGCTCTACGATGGAGTGAAGGGGAAACGAAAGGAGAGTTTCAGTATGGAGGAGTTGCCATCGGTGCTATTTGGAAGGGACAACGGTTTCATTGAGATGTCGCACCAGTTTTACATAGGCTACTCGGAAGGAAGGACTGGAAAAGTGGGATTCTGAAAAGATATGTCTCTTATACTTTATACTCCTTTCTTTATGAGCTGATCCTTGCTGAGACGATTGACCAGTCTTCTGTTATATTTACAACCCTGTTCACTTATTTGCATGGATGCCTACAATGAGCTGTAGTGTTTTCTTTTTGGTTGTATTTATCAACCTATACCGGAACAGAGGGAGGGGCAATCTGACAGGGTGTTAAAAGCTTTTAGCCTGGAAATTGACTTATTGGGTGCAAGGTTTGACAGATTGCATGATTCAGATAATTAATTTCTGCATGCATTGAGATTTTGGCATTGTTAGAATTAATATAATCCAAAATTATGCGCATCATTACACGTATTAGAGGCGATCCTACAGGGATCGATCACTGCATTTTGTTTTTATATGTATGTGCATCTTGTTTGGTATTGTGATCTATCACGATCGGTTCTAATGCGTGGAGAATGCTTGCACAGTATTAGAGAGATTTGATTTTCTTGATTATCAGTTGAGGAATGGCCACATTGTAGACAATCCCTTTGACTGCTCGAATTAGTAGGAAATCCATGTGTCAGATACATCAATCATGGTTTTCTGAATAGAAGTCAGGGTGTTTCATTTCATTAAGCTCGTTAATTGTTATGTTTTCTGCTAGGGCAGTATTTAGTACCCATTTTTTTTTTTTTTTTTACTGAGTTAGCTTCAACACAAATAGCTCTCATTGTAGAATGTATATCCGCCTATGGACAACCAGTTACGAAAGATTTAGTTTGGCTGGAAACACCTTGGAAATTCTCCTACCAAAGGTTGTAAGAGAAAGTATGTCTGCTTGTTGAACGGTATTTATTAGTTCTGTGAAAGTGTGTTGCATATTAGTATTTATTTTAAATTAAATACCCCGTGTAATCTCTGCCCCGTGTGTTCTCTGCTTGTTTACACAACCGAGATTAGATCCCATTGGAAATTGCTATAGTTTTTATTTGTTAAACTCTGTTATAGTTTTACCAGCGCTCTATTTAATAAACGTTCTGGCATCTTACGAATATGTGAGTATTGCTACAGAGATCACTATTAATTCTTTTGTAGTTTGACTTATCCAGTCATCTCAGTTGGTTATTGCAGCCTAAAATTCATGACTTGGTGTTTATTTAGATATGCTGCATAATCCTGTAGGAAGTTTTGTATTTTCTTTTGCTTGGTGGTAGACAAAAATTTATATGTATATTTATATGCATGCTGCATAGATCCGAGGTATTATTTATTGATCGTAGATCCCTGCACACACTACTGGATTGAGATTGTAGCCGATCTCAGTATGCAAAACTAAATTGGGATTGTATCCCTGCATTCATTACGGGATAGCTGATCTTTGCATTCAATGTTTGATCGAGATGGTGTAGCCGATCTCTGCGCACAATATTTGATTGATATTGTATTAATTATTGATAGTCGATTTCTGCACCCACTGCTTGATGGAGATTGTATCTTTTCAATTATTTATTTGATAGCCGAGATCTACACACCAATGCTTTATCGAGGTTGTACCTCTACGGATAGTTCGATCCAAAGGTTTTATATAATATATTATTATCCTGATCAATTTATTGGGAGCATGACGGGTCTACAGAGAATGGTTGTTTCGTTATGTCGAGTCTGTAGAAATTCGACCTCTAACCTTTCGGTGTGTTAATATAATCCCTGTATAAACATGATTCAGATTGTGTAGATCAGAGAAGGCGTTCTTTTCTATATGTATATCTGTTCATAGTTATAAATTGGTGAAGTGGCATTAATAATGTTGATAACTAGTGTATTGGGGATAGAGTCTTGCATCTGCCTTTTAGGTATGTGAAGTCTGCTATCGTTTTTTCCCTGCTAAAGCATATATAAACCCTAGTTTTGTCATCGCGTTAGTATGCGTGTTATGGTTGACAGAGGTTACACAACTCGACAGATTTGAACTTTGAATCTATGTGCTTACTTCCTTATGACTAGGGTGGTCCTTTCTTAAGCGAAAATCTAGACTGTTTTGAAATTATTGAACCTTGGTTTTATGCGATGTCTTTATGTTTTCTCACTCGATAAACAGAGTATATTCTGTATAGTTATGATTACTGGAAAAGGCTCTCTAGGAGAGAGATTTGAGAAAGTGGAAAGCAACAAATGTGTTGCAAGTTGTAATCTTACGATGTGGACAAATTAATAAAAGAAAATATGACCTGCCTTTGTGGACGTAGCCCAGTCGGGGTGAACCACCTATATCATTGTCTCGATCTTATGTGTGTTCAGATTGGCATTATTGTTGTTCAATGGAGATGTGATGTTATTTACTTATATGTCTTCTTCTAATACATGTGTTTGTGTGTCAGGATTTATCTGCTGAATTATAATGGTCATGGATTAATGTCATGAAGATTTCTTGTATGATAATCTTGTTCAGGTTAAATGTATTCATTGAAAAAGTAAGGAATCAACAGCAGATGTTTGGAATGTGAAAAGTAATTTTCGAAATTTACTAAATCCTAAGGATAAAGATTGGATGTGTCACATTGAATCCCATGAGTTTGTTAAGTGAAGATGTTAATAGTGTATCTCATAAAGTCTTATGTTTTTAAGTGGTTATTACTTAAACTTTGAAGGAACTAATCGTTACACTATGAGAAGTTAGGAAATAATTTAAAGGAGATTTGTAAGAAATTTAAGGTAAAATCGAAACGAATGTACAAGCATGCTATATATCTATTTTGTTTCTCTCTTTTCGCTCAATGAAAATTTCTGTAACGAAGAAAAATCCCCAAGATTACTAACTCAAATTATGGAGATGTTACACTAAGATTTTACATACCTATCTATGAGAAAACTACTAGCTAAACGTATTGAGGAAAAAGGAGACTATATGGATATATTTATATATATATGTACCTTTATATGCTTAAACTTATATTTTAAGGTATATGGTTAAGGTGAGTTTATAAGATAATTTATAAACAATAGGAGTTTTTGAGTGTGAACTCTTATATACATATATATCTATACTTTTAAAGACAAGAATGATTTACGAAATTTGAAAGGGGTTAACCTTTAAACAAATGGTATCGGCGTTAGACTGAGGTAATCTAGAGTTTTAAGCGAACTCGATGACACCGAGTGAGAGTGTGAAGACCGGAATTTTGTGACAAATGGTATCGGTGTTAGACTGAGGTAATCTAGAGTTTTAAGCGAACTCGATGACACCGAGTGAGAGTGTGAAGACCGGAATTTTGTGACAAATGGTATCGGTGTTAGACTGAGGTAATCTAGAGTTTTAAGCGAACTCGATGACACCGAGTGAGAGTGTGAGGACCGGAATTTTGTGACAAATGGTATCGGCGTTAGACTGAGGTAATCTAGAGTTTTAAGCGAACTCGATGACACCGAGTTGGAATGGAGATAAGCTAAAATTTGGTGTGGTCTCTGTAATACGGGGATGGACAAAAATAACCTGGATTGAGGGTAATCTATGCATTCACTGCCTGACATAGCGGAGATAGATTGGGAAGTCTCTGCGACAAGAGGAAGGACTCGAACTACTCCGATGGAGAGATTCTAGGAAGGTGGTCACGTGTGTAATTGAGCTGCCACTTGTAATTTTAATGGAGCATCTGGGCAAAAGGATATTTGAAAACCGCCACTTGTGAAGTTTGAGGAGTATTGTCATAGTTTTCATTTAAACCACCACCTCGGAACTTAGTGAAGGGGGTGGTGGACATTTAATTTTCTGCTGGGCATTTAGTGGGGAACAAACTCGTGGGAACAAGAGGTTCACAATCTAGCTCCCATGATCAGCTTGATGCTGCTCGGTTTTGGGGGAAAAGAAAGAATAAAACTGAAGGGTGAAAAAAAGTTTTGGGCACGGAGAGGGGATCGTCTCTACGATAGAAGGAAGAAAGAACATCGGAATTAAATCTTTGTGGAGAATACACATGGACGGGTTGCCCTCGATAACCTCTGGATGCTATGCTACATATCGCAGTGCTATGACATAGAGGGTATTCATCTGGCGAGGTAGATCACTATTGGTAATCTCGAAATGATATGCTGCAATATGCCAGCTATCCGATAGAGGTAAGTAACCTTACGCCTTTCTTAGTCCGAACCGTCTTTTATCAAATAGTAATTTGATATCAGTAGAGTCTGAAATCTATGTGAGTTTTCATTATTCTTAAGTGTTGTTAAGATCTCCGCATTTCTTATATATACATTTGGCCATAGAAATTAATATTTGGCTATAGGGTTTTGAATCATCGTTTCTCTGCTAGGCTTCCCTTAAATTTTCGTTTCGTGTGCTGCGACTCCGTGAGAAGAGAGCGACTAGTTAGCCGAATCATATGCTTTTGTCTTGTTATTATGGGTTTCGGTATATGCGGTGACAATGTTATAGTATTTATATTTTGTTTACCCTGAAAACCATATGGATTTCTTCTAGATTCATTTTACATTACTTTAGTGTAACTATAGTATTTCCGGTAAGGTTTGGTTTTTGCTGCTTGAAACAATAGTTTAGATCTGTTTGTAATTATAAATTATTAATTAACCTGAAAACGTAAGGTTGGGTATCGCTTTCTGAAATGATAGATTGGTTTAGATTTATGTTATATATATTCAATGACTTGAAATCATAAGGTTGGAATTTGTTTAATAATTATATTGTTGCCGCACAAGATAGTTCGTTGTTAGGTTTAAAAATCTTAAATCTCCTTATATAAGGCTGCCACAATTTGAACTTGGAAGTCAAGTTTACCATCCTGAAATAGGTTGATTCTTTTGGAAAGAATATATATATAGTTTAATGTATGATAAAAAGTGACGGGATTTCCCTCATCTTAAGTTATTGAAAAGATTAGACATTTTAGTGAATGTTAAAGTATGGGGAATAATTCTTTTTTATATATATTGTAAAGTATGTATAAATATATACGTTATTATATGATAGGAATATTTTCCCTTATTTGAAAGTATTGAAAGGAATTTATATTTTCTTTTAGCATGGGAAGTTTTGTCCCTTAGTTAAATAAATGAAATTATATATAATCTTCTTTTAATTGAGTTATTGATTAACTATATATCCCTTTGTGTATATAAACTAAAGAGAGGTAAAGCCCTTTTTAATATGAAGGAATCACTTCAAATCTTTATCCAAAAATTTAAGTATAAATCCAAACTTCCATGCATTGATGCATGTTTTAGTAAATATGAATTTATATTTGAAAATAGTTGGAAAGGATCTAAACTTTATTAGTTAAACTTTATTCTAGAATCGCTGCTAATGCACATAATATTCTATGGTTAGTTAAACTTTATTCATGGATATCTTTTAAATGCTAAACTATCGCTATGTTAGTGGGAATCGGAGGACTATGTAATACGAATTATTCACACATATGTTAAAAGATATTAACCTATCTCATTTAGGTCTTGTGATATAAGTACAAGCATATATCATTAGGATGAGGATATGGTCATATTGAAATAGGGATATGAAGATTTTTACTTATGTCAAATAGGAATAATGGTAGATACTATTTGAAACGTCAAAAGATACAAACATAGTTTGTCCTTGCAATATGACTAAAATGATGTTTATCATTATGCTAGATTGTTCATATGGTTGTAGGTATTCTGTGAAAGTGTGGTTCCTTCTAAATCTTTTTGTAGGGCTAATTGATGCCTTGAAGACTCAACTATTTTAGATTTGGTTGATTCATGAAAAAGTTCTATTTGATAGAAGCTTGACGAAAGGAGAAGGAATCGTATTGCAGCAACTACGTTGCTAGTTGTAATACTATTTCTTTTTTCTTAATAATAAAAGATGCACACACCTTTTGTGGACTAGCCCGTGTACGGGTGAACCACGTTATATTTTGTCTCCTATGATTCCTATGGTGTTTCTCAATGTGTCTTATGTATGAGTACTTGTTTCTGTCCTTCAAAAATGTTTATGATTACTTTGAAGTATACGATTCAGTTAGAAAGTTGGTTGTTTATATGTTGTATATTGCTAATATGTTTCCCTTATGATTAGGCTTATGTTGTTACCATTTAGGTTGTTGTATTGGTAAAATCAACTGATAAAAGATGTGCATGCTTCTTGAAAATGAATTAACATCTTGAAGTGCATTTTATTAATTTGACGAATAACTGAATGAATTGATATGGGGCTTAAATATAGTTGTCTATGGTTTTTAAGGTTGTATTTGGTGCACACATCTGAAGAGTTAATTGGTTCAAAGGAAGAAAACCATGTGTTGAAATTAGAAGAGTTATGTATTCGAAGAGTTATAATTATTTGTAAGCAATATTTAAAGAAAGTAAACCCACACTTTATGGTTCCGCATATATTTAAGTAGCACTTAGAAAAATTTTAAATTTTATGAAATTTTGGGTTCGTGACATATGGTATCAGAGCATTAGGTTACAACACTAGGGTCTAATGAGCTCAACATGCGATAAGTGAGTATGAAGGTTGTTAAGTTTACTAATCATTGGTTTTCGTTTCATTTTGGATGCATGGATTGTACTGGAGGAGGGGAAAATGAATCTCCGAGCTCGACTTCAAGTTTCTTCCGCCAGAGCGCAGGTTGCAACCACTCGGACTTATCGGGCTCAACAGGAAAAAAAAAAAAAAAGAAAAAAAAGAAAAAAAAAAAAGAAGTTAAAAAAGTTTGTCGAGCGAGGAAAGAAACTCCATTCTATAAGACACAAACATAAAACTTAATTTCCAAGGATCGGCAAGAGGTAAGCAACATGACGTTTTGGGAATTGCAAGTAAGTATGTTCCATTTCGCTAGAGCATTATAATGGCTTAGTAGTGTCTATTTGTGAACCTACATCACATACGTCTCTTTTTGTAATTAGAGTAAAAGCACGTATTGGAAGTTATCCTAGCTATTTTACAGTAAGGTTTATAGGCTAAGGAAGTCTCCTAATTTGGTTGACCTTAGTTAACTAAGTAAACTTGATGGACCAATAGTCTAGATTTCCAAATATGAAATTTAGATGGGAAATGCAAGCAACTTAGATCTGTTAAAAGATCCATTAAGTTCAGTACAAAAGTAAGTCTATATGTTAAAAGGTCCATTAAATATTTGATAGTTTGGGGTCAGTCTTGGGTGTTGAACTACGTAAGAAACGATCAAGTTCTGTTTACACATGAGTTATCTTAAATAAGAAAGTTTATAATTTATAACGCTGTTGACCTTAGTAGTAAAATCTGTAAAGGAACATAGTGCAGGAGGAGCCTTTGTGAATTTAGTATTTCCAGTTATGAGGGAAGCATAATTATGTGATATTAAGATGTTGTTTCCTTTTTACTGAGGTATCAACTATAAGTGAGTTACATATGCTAAATTAATATTCCATAAAAAGTATAGTTTGGTTAGACTAAGATGTTTGGTTTCTTTTAAACAAAGAAATTAACTTTAATTGGTGCAAAGTTTTCCAAGACTAGAAAATTGTGAGATTACAAGGGAGAAAAATTGTTAATAGTCTCCTTGCTAAACAATTTCATTCTAGTATGTAATGGTATAAGATAAGTATTTTTAATACGATTTTTGTGACTTTGAAGCATGCTTGTACCCGTACATATAAGTACAACAAAAGAAAATGGTTATAACTACAAGGTATACATGTGAATATTAATCAGTTAATACATATGATGGAAAAGCATGAGTACCTTTTATATATACCTCTTATTTTCAGTGATTTCTACTAAGATAGATGTAGGAAACAATGAGTAATAGTTATACTTGTAATTGTTCAATAATTATGACGACTTGCTATTCATGTACAACTATATGTTATTTTGTTAAGGGATAGATTATTGGAAACCTAGAACCCACATGAAATAAATACAGGTTAGTAGAATGCTGTAATCTTCTGACGTCCTTATGTTGCCACAAGGAATGACTGTTTTTATTTATGATGTGTTAAGGAAAACATTGATGACATGGAAGTTGCAGGGTAGATCGGAAGTGATCTTAGAGACAGTAATCGAGGTAAACTGGAACCTCGGCAGATGAAGGTGAGCTATGCGGTCGCCTTTGCAAAGATACATGGTTACCTGTATAAGGTATGTAAATTTGTGTTAGACAATTGGTTATCTCTATATGATGTTAGGGTATACAAAAGGGTTGTATAACTAAAATAGGAATGGTGTTGAAATGGTGAAATCTAACATTCAAGGTTAAATGAGCATAATGTCCACGGAACATCATAGGAAGAATGTTATATCGTGTTCAAAGCATTATGAAGTTTTATAAGCTAGTTATGTGTAGTAGAAAATGACCCCTTAGATGATCACATATGGATATCTTATTAAGAAAGATGATTTTCTGTTTAAAGGAAGGGATCTTCTTACAATATTTGATTTTGTATATAAAGTGATACTAACAAGTGGAATTTGGCAGATGGTGGAATTCCTGTGAAGCTTGTGAAAATGCAAAAGCATAAATATTATGCATGGTAAAATAAGGGGATGAGGATTTAAGATCCACATCACAACTGTTACAGATTCTTTTAAATTTTGATATATTTTTAATCAGGAAACACGACCGAGATTGGTCAGAATAATCATATGGGTACAAAATGTATTGTGACGAAATAAATTGATTAAATTGAAAGAGAATTGTCTAGACTCAAGCAAGGCGGCTTGGGGAAAAATTCCGGGACTCAAGCGAGAAGGCTTGAGGGGAATTGTGTAAAGAGTGTTGTAATGGCATTGAAATACTCCCAAAAAGCAGGGATTGAACAGCCACTAGGATTCTCAGAGAATCGGCTGGCTGTAAGACCTAGGAAAGCTATAAGAAAATGTATATGTAGGAGGCAGGACGCTGCTTAGTATACATGAAAGAAATGTTTGCTGCGTGAGCACTAAAGTGTTAGGCAAGACATGGATGAAATGTTTGCTGTGTGAGCACTAAGGTGTTAGGCAAAACATGAGAGAAATGCTTGCTGCGTGAGCACTAAGGTGTTAGGCAAGACATGAGAGAAAGGATTGCTGTGTGAGCACTAAGGTGTTAGGCAAGAATTTCCTGGATCAAGTGAATACTGTTTGTTGATCTAGTCAACAGTATAGAATCATGGAGCACTAGATTTATTCCATATATTGCAAAATAAAGAAACTCATGATTTATGTTTCTGAGACTGATTATGAAGTCGATGACAAGCATTACTAAACATTGTTCTTCTGAATCCCAGTTTGTGATACAAATGATTGCTCCAAGAAAAGAGTGAACATCGAGGACGGTGTTATCTTAAAGGGGATGAGGATGTGATATCCCTCCTTTATGACCTATTTTGAGCTTCATTTTTATTATTATTCTTATATATATGTATATATGTGTGTGCGTATAAAAATAAAGCAAAATCATTTAGGGATGAATGACTAGAGACCAGGAAGGTCAAGTTGTGTCTAGGGTCACCCTAACTTGATGCCACTTAGGTATTGGTATCTAAACTAAGATCTTACATACCTATCTATGAGAAAACTACTAGCTAAACGTATTGAGGAAAAAGGAGACTATATGGATATATTTATATATATATGTACCTTTATATGCTTAAACTTATATTTTAAGGTATATGGTTAAGGTGAGTTTATAAGATAATTTATAAACAATAGGAGTTTTTGAGTGTGAACTCTTATATACATATATATCTATACTTTTAAAGACAAGAATGATTTACGAAATTTGAAAGGGGTTAACCTTTAAACAAATGGTATCGGCGTTAGACTGAGGTAATCTAGAGTTTTAAGCGAACTCGATGACACCTAGTTGGAATGGAGATAAGCTAAAATTTGGTGTGGTCTCTGCAATACGGGGATGGACAAAGATAACCTGGATTGAGGGTAATCTATGCATTCACTGCCTCACATAGCGGAGATAGATTGGGAAGTCTCTGCGACAAGAGGAAGGACTCGAACTACTCCGATGGAGAGATTCTAGGAAGGTGGTCACGTGTGTAATTGAGCTGCCACTTGTAATTTTAATGGAGCATCTGGGCAAAAGGATATTTGAAAACCGCCACTTGTGAAGTTTGAGGAGTATTGTCATAGTTTTCATTTAAACCACCACCTCGGAACTTAGTGAAGGGGGTGGTGGACATTTAATTTTCTGCTGGGCATTTAGTGGGGAACAAACTCGTGGGAACAAGAGGTTCACAATCTAGCTCCCACGATCAGCTTGATGCTGCTCGGTTTTGGGGGAAAAGAAAGAATAAAACTGAAGGGTGAAAAAAAGTTTTGGGCACGGAGAGGGGATCGTCTCTACGATAGAAGGAAGAAAGAACATCGGAATTAAATCTTTGTGGAGAATACGCATGGACGGGTTGCCCTCGATAACCTCTGGATGCTATGCTACATATCGCAGTGCTATGACATAGAGGGTATTCATCTGGCGAGGTAGATCACTATTGGTAATCTCGAAATAATATGCTGCAATATGCCAGCTATCCGATAGAGGTAAGTAACCTTACGCCTTTCTTAGTCCGAACCGTCTTTTATCAAATAGTAATTTGATATCAGTAGAGTCTGAAATCTATGTGAGTTTTCATTATTCTTAAGTGTTGTTAAGATCTCCGCATTTCTTATATATACATTTGGCCATAGAAATTAATATTTGGCTATAGGGTTTTGAATCATCGTTTCTCTGCTAGGCTTCCCTTAAATTTTCGTTTCGTGTGCTGCGACTCCGTGAGAAGAGAGCGACTAGTTAGCCGAATCATATGATTTTGTCTTGTTATTATGGGTTTCGGTATATGCGGTGACAATGTTATAGTATTTATATTTTGTTTACCCTGAAAACCATATGGATTTCTTCTAGATTCATTTTACATTACTTTAGTGTAACTATAGTATTTCCGGTAAGGTTTGGGTATTGCTGCTTGAAACAATAGTTTAGATCTGTTTGTAATTATAAATTATTAATTAACCTGAAAACGTAAGGTTGGGTATCGCTTTCTGAAATGATAGATTGGTTTAGATTTATGTTATATATATTCAATGACTTGAAATCATAAGGTTGGAATTTGTTTAATAATTATATTGTTGCCGCACAAGATAGTTCACCGTTAGTTTTAAAAATCTTAAATCTCCTTATATAAGGCTGCCACAATTTGAACTTGGAAGTCAAGTTTACCATCCTGAAATAGGTTGATTCTTTTGGAAAGAATATATATATAGTTTAATGTATGATAAAAAGTGACGGGATTTCCCTCATCTTAAGTTATTGAAAAGATTAGACATTTTAGTGAATGTTAAAGTATGGGGAATAATTCTTTTATATATATATTGTAAAGTATGTATAAATATATACGTTATTATATGATAGGAATATTTTCCCTTATTTGAAAGTATTGAAAGGAATTTATATTTTCTTTTAGCATGGGAAGTTTTGTCCCTTAGTTAAATAAATGAAATTATATATAATCTTCTTTTAATTGAGTTATTGATTAACTATATATCCCTTTGTGTATATAAACTAAAGAGAGGTAAAGTCCTTTTTAATATGAAGGAATCACTTCAAATCTTTATCCAAAAATTTAAGTATAAATCCAAACTTCCATGCATTGATGCATGTTTTAGTAAATATGAATTTATATTTGAAAATAGTTGGAAAGGATCTAAACTTTATTAGTTAAACTTTATTCTAGAATCGCTGCTAATGCACAGAATATTCTATGGTTAGTTAAACTTTATTCATGGATATCTTTTAAATGCTAAACTATCGCTATGTTAGTGGGAATCGGAGGACTATGTAATACGAATTATTCACACATATGTTAAAAGATATTAACCTATCTCATTTAGGTCTTGTGATATAAGTACAAGCATATATCATTAGGATGAGGATATGGTCATATTGAAATAGGGATATGAAGATTTTTACTTATGTCAAATAGGAATAATGGTAGATACTATTTGAAACGTCAAAAGATACAAACATAGTTTGTCCTTGCAATATGACTAAAATGATGTTTATCATTATGCTAGATTGTTCATATGGTTGTAGGTATTCTGTGAAAGTGTGGTTCCTTCTAAATCTTTTTGCAGGGCTAATTGATGCCTTGAAGACTCAACTATTTTAGATTTGGTTGATTCATGAAAAAGTTCTATTTGATAGAAGCTTGACGAAAGGAGAAGGAATCGCATTGCAGCAACTACGTTGCTAGTTGTAATACTATTGCTTTTTGCTTAATAATAAAAGATGCACACACCTTTTGTGGACTAGTCCGTGTACAGGTGAACCACGTTATATTTTGTCTCCTATGATTCCTATGGTGTTTCTCAATGTGTCTTATGTATGAGTACTTGTTTCTGTCCTTCAAAAATGTTTATGATTACTTTGAAGTATACGATTCAGTTAGAAAGTTGGTTGTTTATATGTTGTATATTGCTAATATGTTTCCCTTATGATTAGGCTTATGTTGTTACCATTTAGGTTGTTGTATTGGTAAAATCAACTGATAAAAGATGTGCATGCTTCTTGAAAATGAATTAACATCTTGAAGTGCATTTTATTAATTTGACGAATAACTGAATGAATTGATATGGGGCTTAAATATAGTTGTCTATGGTTTTTAAGGTTGTATCTGGTGCACACATCTGAAGAGTTAATTGGTTCAAAGGAAGAAAACCATGTGTTGAAATTAGAAGAGTTATGTATTCGAAGAGTTATAATTATTTGTAAGCAATATTTAAAGAAAGTAAACCCACACTTTATGGTTCCGCATATATTTAAGTAGCACTTAGAAAAATTTTAAATTTGATGAAATTTTGGGTTCGTGACATATGGTATCAGAGCATTAGGTTACAACACTAGGGCCTAATGAGCTCAACATGCGATAAGTGAGTATGAAGGTTGTTAAGTTTACTAATCATTGGTTTTTGTTTCATTTTGGATGCATGGATTGTACTGGAGGAGGGGAAAATGAATCTCCGAGCTCGACTTCAAGTTTCTTCCGCCAGAGCGCAGGTTGCAACCACTCGGACTTATTGGGCTCAACAGGAAAAAAAAGAAAAAAAAAGAAAAAAAAGAAAAAAAAAAAAGAAGTTAAAAAAGTTTGTCGAGCGAGGAAAGAAACTCCATTCTATAAGACACAAACATAAAACTTCATTTCCAAGGATCGGCAAGAGGTAAGCAACATGACGTTTTGGGAATTGCAAGTAAGTATGTTCCATTTCGCTAGAGCATTATAATGGCTTAGTAGTGTCTATTTGTGAACCTACATCACATACGTCTCTTTTTGTAATTAGAGTAAAAGAACCTATTGGAAGTTATCCTAGCTATTTTATAGTAAGGTTTATAGGCTAAGGAAGTCTCCTAATTTGGTTGACCTTAGTTAACTAAGTAAACTTGATGGACCAATAGTCTAGATTTCCAAATATGAAATTTAGATGGGAAATGCAAGCAACTTAGATCTGTTAAAAGATCCATTAAGTTCAGTACAAAAGTAAGTCTATATGTTAAAAGGTCCATTAAAGATTTGATAGTTTGGGGTCAGTCTTGGGTGTTGAACTACGTAAGAAACGATCAAGTTCCGTTTACACATGAATTATCTTAAATAAGAAAGTTTATAATTTATAACGCTGTTGGCCTTAGTAGTAAAATCTGTAAAGGAACATAGTGCAGGAGGATCCTTTGTGAATTTAGTATTTCCAGTTATTAGGGAAGCATAATTATGTGATATTAAGATGTTGTTTTCTTTTTATTGAGGTGTCAACTATAAGTGAGTTACATATGCTAAATTAATATTCCATAAAAAGTATAGTTTGGCTAGACTAAGATGTTTGGTTTCTTTTAAACAAAGAAATTAACTTTAATTGGTGCAAAGTTTTCCAAGACTAGAAAATTAGGAGATTACAAGGGAGAAAAATTGTTAATAGTCTCCTTGCTAAACAATTTCATTCTAGTATGTAATGGTATAAGATAAGTATTTTTAATACGATTTTTGTGACTTTGAAGCATGCTTGTACCCGTACATATAAGTACAACAAAAGAAAATGGTTATAACTACAAGGTATACATGTGAATATTAATCAGTTAATACATATGATGGAAAAGCATGAGTACCTTTTATATATACCTCTTATTTTCAGTGATTTCTACTAAGATAGATGTAGGAAACAATGAGTAATAGTTATACTTGTAATTGTTCAATAATTATGACGACTTGCTATTCATGTACAACTATATGTTATTTTGTTAAGGGATAGATTATTGGAAACCTAGAACCCACATGAAATAAATACAGGTTAGTAGAATGCTGTAATCTTCTGACGTCCTTATGTTGCCACAAGGAATGACTGTTTTTATTTATGATGTGTTAAGGAAAACATTGATGACATGGAAGTTGCAGGGTAGATCGGAAGTGATCTTAGAGACAGTAATCGAGGTAAACTGGAACCTCGGCAGATGAAGGTGAGCTATGCGGTCGCCTTTGCAAAGATACATGGTTACCTGTATAAGGTATGTAAATTTGTGTTAGACAATTGGTTATCTCTATATGATGTTAGGGTATACAAAAGGGTTGTATAACTAAAATAGGAATGGTGTTGAAATGGTGAAATCTAACATTCAAGGTTAAATGAGCATAATGTCCACGGAACATCATAGGAAGAATGTTATATCGTGTTCAAAGCATTAAGAAGTTTTATAAGCTAGTTATGTGTAGTAGAAAATGACCCCTTAGATGATCACATATGGATATCTTATTAAGAAAGATGATTTTCTGTTTAAAGGAAGGGATCTTCTTACAATATTTGATTTTGTATATAAAGTGATACTAACAAGTGGAATTTGGCAGATGGTGGAATTGCTATGAAGCTTGTGAAAATGCAAAAGCATAAATATTATGCATGGTAAAATAAGGGGATGAGGATTTAAGATCCACATCACAACTGTTACAGATTCTTTTAAATTTTGATATATTTTTAATCAGGAAACACGACCGAGATTGGTCAGAATAATCATATGGGTACAAAATGTATTGTGACGAAATAAATTGATTAAATTGAAAGACATTTGTCTAGACTAAAGCAAGGCGGCTTGGGGAAAAATTCCGGGACGCAAGCGAGAAGGCTTGAGGGGAATTGTGTAAAGAGTGTTGTAATGGCATTGAAATACTCCCAAAAAGCAGGGATTGAACAGCCACTAGGATTCTCGTAGAATCGGCTGGCTGTAAGACCTAGGAAAGCTATAAGAAAATGTATATGTAGGAGGCAGGACGCTGCTTAGTATACATGAAAGAAATGTTTGTTGCGTGAGCACTAAAGCGTTAGGAAAGACTGTGATATCCCTGCTTTATGACCTGTTATGGTAAAAATGAAAACATTGTTGTACACTTGGTTACTAGTCAGGAGCTCAAGGCCAAGGCCCCACTAGTGGACCTTGAAATTATTGTTATAGCATTTCCTAAGCTTTAGATGTTATTGTAAATCTAAAGGACTAAAGGAGGACACAACTTAACAATGGGCGACTAAATACGCTAAGAAGGAAAGTGATTGGTAGGGTGACCATCAAGATCTAGCGATAGATGGTGGGTATCATCTGGGTGCCATAGGCACTTAGAGGAAAGCAACGACCTACTTAGTCGACTTTAGATGAGCGATCCTAAAATTAATAACTAACTCGTCGCAAGGGTTGAAGAACTCTTAAAAATGACGTATTCGTTAGTGATTATTAATCACAAAATAAGTAATCTAGCCCCTATTTCCTTTTACGATCAAGCTAGCTACTATTTTAAATCAAGACTAAGTAGTCATCCTTATTATCTGGTTTCATATCAAATCACATACTTAATGTATTGAAAATATAAAAGAAGAAGTTACTTTTATGAAGTATTTAATTGTATAAAACTGAATTAATATGTGATATTATACACATATGAAAATGAATTTAAGTTAGGAAGATTTTGCTAAGGACAACTAACTTCAGCCTAAATCACTAGAGGTAGCACACTTAATATCTTCTCATATTTATATGTGTTACCAAATAAAGAAAACTACATTAAATTACTAATTGTGGATAGACAGATGTAAGTGGAAAGCTAAACACAAATTTTTGGCGTATTTATATATATGCCATGTTTTTACATATGTGAAATATATATGTATTCAAAGAATTACAAGAAAGGTTAAACTCATACCTGGAAATGTGGATTATTTCCCGAATTGGCAGACTCCATGGAGTGGGGTATTGGTTGATTTATGAGAGTAAAGTAAACATATATCTCATATATATTATTGAGTAAAGATTATAGGTAGAAGCACTCCAAGTCTTACCATTGCCAATTTTTTTTCCTGCGTGAAATACCTTGGTAAGTTCGCCTGCACCACTTGTCAATTTTCCATCGACATCTGTCGAGAAGAGGCTTTAGAAGAAAACTATTTCAGGAGGGAGTATAGTATCCACGTGGTAGGGTGAAAACATCCCGGCATTTGTGTAAACAAACAATTCGGTGTTATGATGCTTAACAACTTTGCGATAGAGAAAAGGATGGGGAGATTTCGGAGTATTTTGTGGAATGGCACGATCTCCACTTTAGTTGTCTTAAATGGCAAGTGAAGGAGATGAAGAGGGGAGTTAGTCGTGTAGTGGGGATGGTCATCGCGATTTATAAGGGATTTAGGCGATAGTTGAAGGGGAGGGCGGTGGTTAAGCGATATTTCTTATGCTCGACGGAGCTCTCCATATCTGGGTACACACAGAGATGAGGGGAGGATAGAAATCGGGGAAAAATCGAGTTCGAGTTTAAGCTTACATCTGAAGTTATGAAATGCAGATCTCAGCCGAGTGCGGACGGGGGCATTGAGGATTTCTGGGAAGGAGGTAATCTCTGCAAGAGGAAGTTGACCTCTGCGAGACGAGTTGGGATGAGATCAAGGAGTACGCACCCAGCTCCTTTAATTTCGTGAAAGAACAGAGTTTCCTTGTAAGTATTTAATACCTTGCCTTTTTAGACTGATCTCTGCATAACGAAATATATAAATATATATATATATATTCTGGAAAACATGCAGCTGCATGAGTGGCGATCGGAGTGTCTCCATTGTTGTGTGAAATTTTATACTTTAACTCAGATCTCGACAACCTCTCTCAACAAAAATACGAGGGGGATCTCTGCAAGTGAGACATAGGAGGATGGGGATAGCGCTTGGAAATCGTGAATCTTTGTCTGTTTTGTATGTGCTTTGATCGGAGTAGGTAAGACGCTATCACCTTGATAGATTGAGGGGATGGTCATGATACCCGATCTCATAATAGTGCCTCTGTTACTAGCCTATGTTTTCTTTGACTGTATGTTTTCATATTGTTCTTTTCCCTTTCATTTTTCATATTGTTAATATCTGGGGAAGGGATGGCTGGGAGGCCCGATCCCAATACTATTTTGTTTCCCTTGCGCAAAGCCATATGCTGTGGCTGGGTAATGATTAAACAGTTGCATATTCTTATATATTTTTATTGTGATAACAATTGGGAAAGGGGACGACATGCTAAGCCCGAACTCAATGTTCCTCTCTGAAGATTCTTCTCTATGTTTAGTTATAATTTATGTGTATATAGCCCTACGTTTGTGTATATTCAGATACAGCAAGAACTGGAAAAGAAACTTCCCTATGAGCCGATCCCCAATGCTTTGCAGAAATGAATCCTTGCGATTGCCACTAGAATATAAAGTAGTTTAACTTTTACTTCTTGCAATTGTCATGTTCAGTATACAGTGCGGGACTGAGTACTCGCGTGTTGTATGTGAACTTTTTCTTTTGATCATCTGAAATCTATTTTGCTTGAGCCCCGGTGACGGTGAATCTCTGCCCGAACAGCGATCACGCGTAACTATCTATTGATGCCTTGCATGGAATCACATTCTCTTTTGATATTTTTGTTTGTTGAATTCGTAATGAGCCCAGCGACGACGGATCTCTATGGAGACAGAGATCATGGGTCGCCTAAGCCTATGGTTGCATTGGTATTCCAATTTGTATAGAACCCTGTAGGTCTTATACTTTTGTTTTTATTCAGAATCCTGAGTTTCTTATTCGATCTGATCTGCTTATTCGACCCAGACTGTAGATGAATGTCTAATAAACGTATCTCAGTTTATACATTGTTGGTTGACCTTCTTCCTGCGATGAAAACAACGCGATGTTATATAGTTGATGCTCTGGTTATGTGTGCGCTGCCACGAAATCGTGAGCACGGTTATACATTTCTTGTTAACCTTCGTACTGCTCTGAAATCAGCACTATGTTAGATTTGTTCATTGAACGCTGTTATATTATACATCATCTTCTGTAGTTAGTTTGAGATTCGATGTAAGACAGTTTAATTTTTATTTAGGTGGTCTATTTCGGTGTCTTGACCACTGCGAATATCAGAATGATCCAGGTCAGCAAATTGTATGATCAAAGTACGTGATGTATTCATCTATATATAGTCAAATAGATTTTTGCAGTTATATAAGTATTGCCTTAGATGATAATTCTTATATAGATGACAAAATAGAGATAAGTTATCTGTATTTATATTGTTGGTTAGCGGGGAAGGGAGCACATACATCTAATTTTGATACATGAAATCATGGAGCCTAGGAGGGTCTCAGTTATATAATTTCTATGGTATGAAATAAATAGATCTCTTTTAGAAATAGGAGTTATCTCTCCTTGGATGACTAAAGAAAAAGGGGTTGAATCTAGTTGTTCAAGATTAAAATATTAAAAAGAAAAGAGTCTAAAGTTAATTGTTCAGGATTAAAGATTGAATTAGTTGTTCAATATTTTAAGGTACAAAGTGAAAGAGTTTGAATTATTGGTCGAGGATTTAAGGAGGGCCTTGTAATTAGGGAGTATAGACCTTTGAGGAAAGATCTCTCTTGTGAGAGGCTTGAGAAAGAGAAAGTAAATTGTAAACACCTTGTCGAAAGGTGTACCCTTCTTTTGGATCAATAATATATCACAACTGCTCCCGTGGACGTAGCCCAAAGGTTGGGTGAACCACATGTATATCTGTGTCTCTTGTGTTTCAAATTCATGTGATTGGTGTGATTTACTTTATGAAACATGTATGTTCATATCTTGTGTTGTTTGCAAATGATGTGGTTTACTTTATGAAAGATGTACACTCATGCCTTGTGTTCGTAAATGATGTGATTTACTTTAGGAAGATGTACATTAATATTAAGTTGATTTGATGCCGTCATCAGTTTATTTCATGTAAGATATTCAAATGGGTTAAGTGTATTAAGTCATTTTTATGAAAATGTAAGTTGAGATTAAGTCATTTGTATACTGATGGATCCTCATCTTTAGTGCTCAAATTGATACAATAATATATAACGAAGTTTAGAAAGATGATTTGGTAAATGAATGCAAGATAGTCGTTATAATGTAACTTTTAAGTGTCGTAGAGATGGGCTTGTTTTTTTTCCTGTCGAGATAAGTATGTATCAAACGGACCTTGAAAGTTGATGTATTATGAAATAATTTAAGATACAAGTTGCTTATCATTCGGGGTCTATGGAATGGTCACGAATCACTTTATCATTTGGTTATACATTCTTATGAACAAATTTTTTTTTAATTACCCCCTTTCCTTAGTATCAACTCGGAATTAAGGGGAAGTTTTACAAAGACATGGATGAAATGTTTGCTGTGTGAGCACTAAGGTGTTAGGCAAAACATGAGAGAAATGCTTGCTGCGTGAGCACTAAGGTGTTAGGCAAGACATGAGAGAAAGGATTGCTGCGTGAGCACTAAGGTGTTAGGCAAGAATTTCCTGGATCAAGTGAATACTGTTTGTTGATCTAGTCAATAGTATAGAATCATGGAGCACTAGATTTATTCCATATATTGCAAAATAAAGAAACTCATGATTTATGTTTCTGAGACTGATTATGAAGTCGATGACAAGCGTTACTAAACATTGTTCTTCTGAATCCCAGTTTGTGATACAAATGATTGCTCCAAGAAAAGAGTGAACACCGAGGACGGTGTTATCTTAAAGGGGATGAGGATGTGATATCCCTCCTTTATGACCTATTTTGAGCTTCATTTTTATTATTATTCTTATATATATGTATATATGTGTGTGCGTATAAAAATAAAGCAAAATCATTTACGGATGAATGACTAGAGACCAGGAAGGTCAAGTTGTGTCTAGGGTCACCCTAACTTGATGCCACTTAGGTATTGGTATCTAAACTAAGATTTTACATACCTATCTATGAGAAAACTACTAGCTAAACGTATTGAGGAAAAAGGAGACTATATGGATATATTTATATATATATGTACCTTTATATGCTTAAACTTATATTTTAAGGTATATGGTTAAGGTGAGTTTATAAGATAATTTATAAACAATAGGAGTTTTTGAGTGTGAACTCTTATATACATATATATCTATACTTTTAAAGACAAGAATGATTTACGAAATTTGAAAGGGGTTAACCTTTAAACAAATGGTATCGGCGTTAGACTGAGGTAATCTAGAGTTTTAAGCGAACTCGATGACACCGAGTGAGAGTGTGAAGACCGGAATTTTGTGACAAATGGTATCAGTGTTAGACTGAGGTAATCTAGAGTTTTACGCGAACTCGATGACACCGAGTGAGAGTGTGAAGACCGGAATTTTGTGACAAATGGTATCGGTGTTAGACTGAGGTAATCTAGAGTTTTAAGCGAACTCAATGACACCGAGTGAGAGTGTGAGGACCGGAATTTTGTGACAAATGGTATCGGCGTTAGACTGAGGTAATCTAGAGTTTTAAGCGAACTCGATGACACCGAGTTGGAATGGAGATAAGCTAAAATTTGGTGTGGTCTCTGCAATACGGGGATGGACAAAGATAACCTGGATTGAGGGTAATCTATGCGTTCACTGCCTGACATAGCGGAGATAGATTGGGAAGTCTCTGCGACAAGAGGAAGGACTCGAACTACTCCGATGGAGAGATTCTAGGAAGGTGGTCACGTGTGTAATTGAGCCGCCACTTGTAATTTTAATGGAGCATCTGGGCAAAAGGATATTTGAAAACCGCCACTTGTGAAGTTTGAGGAGTATTGTCATAGTTTTCATTTAAACCACCACCTCGGAACTTAGTGAAGGGGGTAGTGGACATTTAATTTTCTGCTGGGCATTTAGTGGGGAACAAACTCGTGGGAACAAGAGGTTTACAATCTAGCTCCCACGATCAGCTTGATGCTACTCGGTTTTGGGGGAAAAGGAAGAATAAAACTGAAGGGTGAAAAAAAGTTTTGGGCACGGAGAGGGGATCGTCTCTACGATAGAAGGATGAAAGAACATCGGAATTAAATCTTTGTGGAGAATACGCATGGACGGGTTGCCCTCGATAACCTCTGGATGCTATGCTACATATCGCAGTGCTATGACATAGAGGGTATTCATCTGGCGAGGTAGATCACTATTGGTAATCTCGAAATAATATGCTGCAATATGCCAGCTATCCGATAGAGGTAAGTAACCTTACGCCTTTCTTAGTCCGAACCATCTTTTATCAAATAGTAATTTGATATCAGTAGAGTCTGAAATCTATGTGAGTTTTCATTATTCTTAAGTGTTGTTAAGATCTCCGCATTTCTTATATATACATTTGGCCATAGAAATTAATATTTGGCTATAGGGTTTTGAATCATCGTTTCTTTGCTAGGCTTCCCTTAAATTTTCGTTTCGTGTGCTGCGACTCCGTGAGAAGAGAGCGACTAGTTAGCCGAATCATATGCTTTTGTCTTGTTATTATGGGTTTCGGTATATGCGGTGACAATGTTATAGTATTTATATTTTGTTTACCCTGAAAACCATATGGATTTCTTCTAGATTCATTTTACATTACTTTAGTGTAACTATAGTATTTCCGGTAAGGTTTGGGTATTGCTGCTTGAAACAATAGTTTAGATCTGTTTGTAATTATAAATTATTAATTAACCTGAAAACGTAAGGTTGGGTATCGCTTTCTGAAATGATAGATTGGTTTAGATTTATGTTATATATATTCAATGACTTGAAATCATAAGGTTGGAATTTGTTTAATAATTATATTGTTGCCGCACAAGATAGTTCGCCGTTAGGTTTAAAAATCTTAAATCTCCTTATATAATGCTGCCACAATTTGAACTTGGAAGTCAAGTTTACCATCCTGAAATAGGTTGATTCTTTTGGAAAGAATATATATATAGTTTAATGTATGATAAAAAGTGACGGGATTTCCCTCATCTTAAGTTATTGAAAAGATTAGACATTTTAGTGAATGTTAAAGTATGGGGAATAATTCTTTTTTATATATATTGTAAAGTATGTATAAATATATACGTTATTATATGATAGGAATATTTTCCCTTATTTGAAAGTATTGAAGGAATTTATATTTTCTTTTAGCATGGGAAGTTTTGTCCCTTAGTTAAATAAATGAAATTATATATAATCTTCTTTTAATTGAGTTATTGATTAACTATATATCCCTTTGTGTATATAAACTAAAGAGAGGTAAAGCCCTTTTTAATATGAAGGAATCACTTCAAATCTTTATCCAAAAATTTAAGTATAAATCCAAACTTCCATGCATTGATGCATGTTTTAGTAAATATGAATTTATATTTGAAAAAAGTTGGAAAGGATCTAAACTTTATTAGTTAAACTTTATTCTAGAATCGCTGCTAATGCACATAATATTCTATGGTTAGTTAAACTTTATTCATGTATATCTTTTAAATGCTAAACTATCGCTATGTTAGTGGGAATCGGAGGACTATGTAATACTAATTATTCACACATATGTTAAAAGATATTAACCTATCTCATTTAGGTCTTGTGATATAAGTACAAGCATATATCATTAGGATGAGTATATGGTCATATTGAAATAGGGATATGAAGATTTTTACTTATGTCAAATAGGAATAATGGTAGATACTATTTGAAACGTCAAAAGATACAAACATAGTTTGTCCTTGCAATATGACTAAAATGATGTTTATCATTATGCTAGATTGTTCATATGGTTGTAGGTATTCTGTGAAAGTGTGGTTCCTTCTAAATCTTTTTGTAGGGCTAATTGATGCCTTGAAGACTCAACTATTTTAGATTTGGTTGATTCATGAAAAAGTTCTATTTGATAGAAGCTTGACGAAAGGAGAAGGAATCACATTGCAGCAACTACGTTGCTAGTTGTAATACTATTGCTTTTTGCTTAATAATAAAAGATGCACACACCTTTTGTGGACTAGCCCGTGTACGGGTGAACCACGTTATATTTTGTCTCCTATGATTCCTATGGTGTTTCTCAATGTGTCTTATGTATGAGTACTTGTTTCTATCCTTAAAAAATGTTTATGATTACATTGAAGTATACGATTCAGTTAGAAAGTTGGTTGTTTATATGTTGTATATTGCTAATATGTTTCCCTTATGATTAGGCTTATGTTGTTACCATTTAGGTTGTTGTATTGGTAAAATCAACTGATAAAAGATGTGCATGCTTCTTGAAAATGAATTAACATCTTGAAGTGCATTTTATTAATTTGACGAATAACTGAATGAATTGATATGGGGCTTAAATATAGTTGTCTATGGTTTTTAAGGTTGTATCTGGTGCACACATATGAAGAGTTAATTGGTTCAAAGGAAGAAAACCATGTGTTGAAATTAGAAGAGTTATGTATTCGAAGAGTTATAATTATTTGTAAGCAATATTTAAAGAAAGTAAACCCACACTTTATGGTTCCGCATATATTTAAGTAGCACTTAGAAAAATTTTAAATTTTATGAAATTTTGGGTTCGTGACATATGGTATCAGAGCATTAGGTTACAACACTAGGGCCTAATGAGCTCAACATGCGATAAGTGAGTATGAAGGTTGTTAAGTTTACTAATCATTGGTTTTCGTTTCATTTTGGATGCATGGATTGTACTGGAGGAGGGGAAAATGAATCTCCGAGCTCGACTTCAAGTTTCTTCCGCCAGAGCGCAGGTTGCAACCACTCGGACTTATTGGGCTCAACAGGGAAAAAAAAAAAAAAAAAAAAAAGAAAAATAATAAAAGAAGTTAAAAAAGTTTGTCGAGCGAGGAAAGAAACTCCATTCTATAAGACACAAACATAAAACTTCATTTCAAAGGATCGGCAAGAGGTAAGCAACATGACGTTTTGGGAATTGCAAGTAAGTATGTTCCATTTCGCTAGAGCATTATAATGGCTTAGTAGTGTCTATTTGTGAACCTACATCACATACGTCTCTTTTTGTAATTAGAGTAAAAGCACGTATTGGAAGTTATCCTAGCTATTTTACAGTAAGGTTTATAGGCCAAAGAAGTCTCCTAATTTGGTTGACCTTAGTTAACTAAGTAAACTTGATGGACCAATAGTCTAGATTTCCAAATATGAAATTTAGATGGGAAATGCAAGCAACTTAGATCTGTTAAAAGATCCATTAAGTTCAGTACAAAAGTAAGTCTATATGTTAAAAGGTCCATTAAAGATTTGATAGTTTGGGGTCAGTCTTGGGTGTTGAACTACGTAAGAAACGATCAAGTTCCGTTTGCACATGAGTTATCTTAAATAAGAAAGTTTATAATTTATAACGCTGTTGACCTTAGTAGTAAAATCTGTAAAGGAACATAGTGCAGGAGGAGCCTTTGTGAATTTAGTATTTCCAGTTATGAGGGAAGCATAATTATGTGATATTAAGATGTTGTTTTCTTTTTACTGAGGTATCAACTATAAGTGAGTTACATATGCTAAATTAATATTCCATAAAAAGTATAGTTTGGCTAGACTAAGATGTTTGGTTTCTTTTAAACAAAGAAATTAACTTTAATTGGTGCAAAGTTTTCCAAGACTAGAAAATTATGAGATTACAAGGGAGAAAAATTGTTAATAGTCTCCTTGCTAAACAATTTCATTCTAGTATGTAATGGTATAAGATAAGTATTTTTAATACAATTTTTGTGACTTTGAAGCATGCTTGTACCCGTACATATAAGTACAACAAAAGAAAATGGTTATAAGTACAAGGTATACATGTGAATATTAATCAGTTAATACATATGATGGAAAAGCATGAGTACCTTTTATATATACCTCTTATTTTCAGTGATTTCTACTAAGATAGATGTAGGAAACAATGAGTAATAGTTATACTTGTAATTGTTCAATAATTATGACGACTTGCTATTCATGTACAACTATATGTTATTTTGTTAAGGGATAGATTATTGGAAACCTAGAACCCACATGAAATAAATATAGGTTAGTAGAATGCTGTAATCTTCTGACGTCCTTATGTTGCCACAAGGAATGACTGTTTTTATTTATGATGTGTTAAGGAAAACATTGATGACATGGAAGTTGCAGGGTAGATCGGAAGTGATCTTAGAGACAGTAATCGAGGTAAACTGGAACCTCGGCAGATGAAGGTGAGCTATGCGGTCGCCTTTGCAAAGATACATGGTAACATGTATAAGGTATGTAAATTTGTGTTAGACAATTGGTTATCTCTATATGATGTTAGGGTATACAAAAGGGTTGTATAACTAAAATAGGAATGGTGTTGAAATGGTGAAATCTAACATTCAAGGTTAAATGAGCATAATGTCCACGGAACATCATAGGAAGAATGTTATATCGTGTTCAAAGCATTATGAAGTTTTATAAGCTAGTTATGTGTAGTAGAAAATGACCCCTTAGATGATCACATATGGATATCTTATTAAGAAAGATGATTTTCTGTTTAAAGGAAGGGATCTTCTTACAATATTTGATTTTGTATATAAAGTGATACTAACAAGTGGAATTTGGCAGATGGTGGAATTCCTGTGAAGCTTGTGAAAATGCAAAAGCATAAATATTATGCATGGTAAAATAAGGGGATGAGGATTTAAGATCCACATCACAACTGTTACAGATTCTTTTAAATTTCGATATATTTTTAATCAGGAAACTCGACCGAGATTGGTCAGAATAATCATATGGGTACAAAATGTATTGTGACGAAATAAATTGATTAAATTGAAAGAGATTTGTCTAGACTCAAGCAAGGCGGCTTGGGGAAAAATTCCGGGACTCAAGCGAGAAGGCTTGAGGGGAATTGTGTAAAGAGTGTTGTAATGGCATTGAAATACTCCCAAAAAGCAGGGATTGAACAGCCACTAGGATTCTCAGAGAATCGGCTGGCTGTAAGACCTAGGAAAGCTATAAGAAAATGTATATGTAGGAGGCAGGACGCTGCTTAGTATACATCAAAGAAATGTTTGCTGCGTGAGCACTAAAGTGTTAGGCAAGACATGGATGAAATGTTTGCTGTGTGAGCACTAAGGTGTTAGGCAAAACATGAGAGAAATGCTTGCTGCGTGAGCACTAAGGTGTTAGGCAAGACATGAGCGAAAGGATTGCTGCGTGAGCACTAAGGTGTTAGGAAAGAATTTCCTGGATCAAGTGAATACTGTTTGTTGATCTAGTCAACAGTATAGAATCATGGAGCACTAGATTTATTCCATATATTGCAAAATAAAGAAACTCATGATTTATGTTTCTGAGACTGATTATGAATTCGATGACAAGCGTTACTAAACAGTGTTCTTCTGAATCCCAGTTTGTGATACAAATGATTGCTCCAAGAAAAGAGTGAACACCGAGGACGGTGTTATCTTAAAGGGGATGAGGATGTGATATCCCTCCTTTATGACCTATTTTGAGCTTCATTTTTATTATTATTCTTATATATATGTATATATGTGTGTGCGTATAAAAATAAAGCAAAATCATTTAGGGATGAATGACTAGAGACCAGGAAGGTCAAGTTGTGTCTAGGGTCACCCTAACTTGATGCCACTTAGGTATTGGTATCTAAACTAAGATTTTACATACCTATCTATGAGAAAACTACTAGCTAAACGTATTGAGGAAACAGGAGACTATATGGATATATTTATATATATATGTACCTTTATATGCTTAAACTTATATTTTAAGGTATATGGTTAAGGTGAGTTTATAAGATAATTTATAAACAATAGGAGTTTTTGAGTGTGAACTCTTATATACATATATATCTATACTTTTAAAGACAAGAATGATTTACGAAATTTGAAAGGGGTTAACCTTTAAACAAATGGTATCGGCGTTAGACTGAGGTAATCTAGAGTTTTAAGCGAACTCGATGACACCGAGTGAGAGTGTGAAGACCGGAATTTTGTGACAAATGGTATCGGTGTTAGAATGCGGTAATCTAGAGTTTTAAGCGAACTCGATGACACCGAGTGAGAGTGTGAAGACCGGAATTTTGTGACAAATGGTATCGGTGTTAGACTGAGGTAATCTAGAGTTTTAAGCGAACTCGATGACACCGAGTGAGAGTGTGAGGACCGGAATTTTGTGACAAATGGTATCGGCGTTAGACTGAGGTAATCTAGAGTTTTAAGCGAACTCGATGACACCGAGTTGGAATGGAGATAAGCTAAAATTTGGTGTGGTCTCTGCAATACGGGGATGGACAAAGATAACCTGGATTGAGGGTAATCTATGCGTTCACTGCCTGACATAGCGGAGATAGATTGGGAAGTCTCTGCGCCAAGAGGAAGGACTCGAACTACTCCGATGGAGAGATTCTAGGAAGGTGGTCACGTGTGTAATTGAGCCGCCACTTGTAATTTTAATGGAGCATCTGGGCAAAAGGATATTTGAAAATCGCCACTTGTGAAGTTTGAGGAGTATTGTCATAGTTTTCATTTAAACCACCACCTCGGAACTTAGTGAAGGGGGTGGTGGACATTTAATTTTCTGCTGGGCATTTAGTGGGGGTCAAACTCGTGGGAACAAGAGGTTCACAATCTAGCTCCCACGATCAGCTTGATGCTGCTCGGTTTTGGGGGAAAAGGAAGAATAAAACTGAAGGGTGAAAAAAAGTTTTGGGCACGGAGAGGGGATCGTCTCTACGATAGAAGGAAGAAAGAACATCGGAATTAAATCTTTGTGGAGAATACGCATGGACGGGTTGCCCTCGATAACCTCTGGATGCTATGCTACATATTGCAGTGCTATGACATAGAGGGTATTCATCTGGCGAGGTAGATCACTATTGGTAATCTCGAAATAATATGCTGCAATATGCCAGCTATCCGATAGAGGTAAGTAACCTTACGCATTTCTTAGTCCGGACCGTCTTTTATCAAATAGTAATTTGATATCAGTAGAGTCTGAAATCTATGTGAGTTTTCATTATTATTAAGTGTTGTTAAGATCTCCGCATTTCTTATATATACATTTGGCCATAGAAATTAATATTTGGCTATAGGGTTTTGAATCATCGTTTCTCTGCTAGGCTTCCCTTAAATTTTCGTTTCGTGTGCTGCGATTCCGTGAGAAGAGAGCGACTAGTTAGCCGAATCATATGCTTTTGTCTTGTTATTATGGGTTTCGTTATATGCGGTGACAATGTTATAGTATTTATATTTTGTTTACCCTGAAAACCATATGGATTTCTTCTAGATTCATTTTACATTACTTTAGTGTAACTATAGTATTTCCGGTAAGGTTTGGGTATTGCTGCTTGAAACAATAGTTTAGATCTGTTTGTAATTATAAATTATTAATTAACCTGAAAACGTAAGGTTGGGTATCGCTTTCTGAAATGATAGATTGGTTTAGATTTATGTTATATATATTCAATGACTTGAAATCATAAGGTTGGAATTTGTTTAATAATTATATTGTTGCCGCACAAGATAGTTCGCCGTTAGGTTTAAAAATCTTAAATCTCCTTATATAAGGCTGCCACAATTTGAACTTGGAAGTCAAGTTTACCATCCTGAAATAGGTTGATTCTTTTGGAAAGAATATATATATAGTTTAATGTATGATAAAAAGTGACGGGATTTCCCTCATCTTAAGTTATTGAAAAGATTAGACATTTTAGTGAATGTTAAAGTATGGGGAATAATTCTTTTTTATATATATTGTAAAGTATGTATAAATATATACGTTATTATATGATAGGAATATTTTCCCTTATTTGAAAGTATTGAAAGGAATTTATATTTTCTTTTAGCATGGGAAGTTTTGTCCCTTAGTTAAATAAATGAAATTATATATAATCTTCTTTTAATTGAGTTATTGATTAACTATATATCCCTTTGTGTATATAAACTAAAGAGAGGTAAAGCCCTTTTTAATATGAAGGAATCACTTCAAATCTTTATCCAAAAATTTAAGTATAAATCCAAACTTCCATGCATTGATGCATGTTTTAGTAAATATGAATTTATATTTGAAAATAGTTGGAAAGGATCTAAACTTTATTAGTTAAACTATATTCTAGAATTGCTGCTAATGCACATAATATTCTATGGTTAGTTAAACTTTATTCATGGATATCTTTTAAATGCTAAACTATCGCTATGTTAGTGGGAATCGGAGGACTATGTAATACTAATTATTCACACATATGTTAAAAGATATTAACCTATCTCATTTAGGTCTTGTGATATAAGTACAAGCATATATCATTAGGATGAGGATATGGTCATATTGAAATAGGGATATGAAGATTTTTACTTATGTCAAATAGGAATAATGGTAGATACTATTTGAAATGTCAAAAGATACAAACATAGTTTGTCCTTGCAATATGACTAAAATGATGTTTATCATTATGCTAGATTGTTCATATGGTTGTAGGTATTCTGTGAAAGTGTGGTTCCTTCTAAATCTTTTTGTAGGGCTAATTGATGCCTTGAAGACTCAACTATTTTAGATTTGGTTGATTCATGAAAAAGTTCTATTTGATAGAAGCTTGACGAAAGGAGAAGGAATCGCATTGCAGCAACTACGTTGCTAGTTGTAATACTATTGCTTTTTGCTTAATAATAAAAGATGCACACACCTTTTGTGGACTAGCCCGTGTACGGGTGAACCACGTTATATTTTGTCTCCTATGATTCCTATGGTGTTTCTCAATGTGTCTTATGTATGAGTACTTGTTTCTGTCCTTAAAAAATGTTTATGATTACTTTGAAGTATACGATTCAGTTAGAAAGTTGGTTGTTTATATGTTGTATATTGCTAATATGTTTCCCTTATGATTAGGCTTATGTTGTTACCATTTAGGTTGTTGTATTGGTAAAATCAACTGATAAAAGATGTGCATGCTTCTTGAAAATGAATTAACATCTTGAAGTGCATTTTATTAATTTGACGAATAACTGAATGAATTGATATGGGGCTTAAATATAGTTGTCTATGGTTTTTAAGGTTGTATCTGGTGCACACATATGAAGAGTTAATTGGTTCAAAGGAAGAAAACCATGTGTTGAAATTAGAAGAGTTATGTATTCGAAGAGTTATAATTATTTGTAAGCAATATTTAAAGAAAGTAAACCCACACTTTATGGTTCCGCATATATTTAAGTAGCACTTAGAAAAATTTTAAATTTTATGAAATTTTGGGTTCGTGACACAGTCCACATCATAATACCTTCCACTGCTGGATGAGAAAACCCTTCTCTCAATATCTCCTCCAAATAACAAGCCTCTCTTGCAAAACAAATTCCCAACAATAAATGATATATTTAATCCATTTACATCTTAAATTCGATTCATGACAAATTAAATCCAATTTTACGTGTGTGTTTTGATCGAATTTGCTGCTAACATCGACTTCTATGATCCAAATGGGCAAGCCAATTGTGCTAAACTTGTCCAACACTGCTCTCATTAATGGAATATTTGGTTTGCTGAAGTGGCTTTCGAGGCCAATGCCTTCCATTACCCATCCCGAGTTTCCGAGCTCCTACATCTTTTTAATGTATGAATCCACCATAGCCTGTGAATCCTTGCATGTCTCGATGACGTTATAGTCGTTCATAAACATGGGAATCCACAGATAAATCTCCTGAGTGGTCTAGAAGAAGGAATCAGAAGCATTGGGGCCAGGTTTTTCCTCATAAAAAGAAAAGTGAACCAACTCATTGCTCATGTCCCAGTTTATAAAATTCCCTGTGTATCTGCTCATCACGGACTCGATTCTAAAAAAAATTGCTTTCTAGAGTTGTTCATTGTCAAGGCTGTTGATCCATGAAGGGATGTATCTTGGGTCTTCCCAAAAGATATTGTGCCCTCGAGTAGAGATATTGTTGGCATTACAGAAAACCAGCATTTCATCTGCAAGGCTGTAATTGAGCATCCCCTGTTTTGGCTCTGTCATACGATTTTAGCTCATTTTAGAATACTACCATGTTGAATTGCTTCATGAACCATGTTTGTTCTTGAAGCCAAAAAATTCCATTTGGATGGGCCAAAAAGGGAGGGAGGGCTTGGGAGCCAAAAATTCCATTTGGGTGGGCCGAAAAGGCAACCAGTCTTGATCTTTTATCCAGTATGAAATTATTTACAACCACTACTATTGATGTAGGAGAACAAAATGGCAATGATTGATGCATGTCCTTGGAGGATCAAGTTTGATACTCGAGTTAGAGGCAGGGGATAGATCCTAGAGGAGGGTGGCATAGGGTGTTATTGATGAATAGGATCCCAATATAGGCAATGATTCACCGACATGTATGATTTATGATTTATGTTTCATGTTCATTTTTTTAAATGTCCTTTCTCATCTCTCTCTCTCTCTCTCTCTCTCTCTCTCTCTCTCTCTATATATATATATATATATATATATATATATATATATATATATATCTCATTTCCCCATTTCCAAAATTTTGGGGGGTCACGTTTCTCCCATTTCCAAGTTTCCCTGTTTTGTCCCCATTTCCCCATTTCATGCAACTTAGACTAAAATCAAAAGACCATGAATGGAGAACTAGAGAGAGACAAGACCCAGCCATGGGCCTTTTCTGATGGTGCATGCCAAGACAGGAACAATTTATGTGGAGCTGGAGGAGAGATCCACCTTCCAGATTCACACAAAATCACTTTCAAAGCAGATCTAAGGTAAGGCACAACTAACATTACGGAGTGGAAGGAATTGACAATACTATTGAGATTGGCAAAGGACTAAGGAATTGATCCCATTGAGGTGATGGGGGACTCAAAGTTTGTCATTGATTACATAAACCAGTGTTACACAAGGACACATTCCCAAGGGTGAGGGACATGCACCATACGTTTCCCACAACCCTGAAACCGGGGTACTTCATCTAAAATGTTCAATGACATCCTCATCTTAGGGAAATGTAAAGAGGGACATTTCTGTGCTAAAAAGCACATTTCAACATCCCCTGTTGACCAAAACTGTCTAAAAAATAAAAATAAAAATAACAACTTAAAAGCATCATGTAAATTTATCTGCCGCCCACACTTTATCATTTATCATTTCCAATTTTTATTATTAGATTATAAAATTTTCCATTTATCCTTTTTCCATTTATGATTTATGTTTCAATTTGCACATATTCTAATTTAAATTTTGTAGTATTTCAAGTAGGGTCCCCTATGTTGAAGACCCTGACATCCTCTTCAATGTTCCCTAAAATTCGGGGGGTACTTCTACATAGGCCGCTCCTGCGTTGCCACATCCTAGAATGTCAAAACCCAAAATTTTTGAAAAATTTAAAATTTTTAAAATAGCAAGTAATGTTATTAAATGCAGTCATTTAACTGTTTGTTTCGCTTACGTGATCATAATTGTGTTTGAATGATCTTTTATTATACTTAAATTTTATTATGGTTTTCTTTTTCAGTTACTGATTGTTTTTCTGTTCTGCAATCTCAAGGGGGAATTGCTATGACCGACTGGGCTTACTTAGCTTCCGAGCTAATGCAATCGATTTTCTTTCTGTTACAGATATACAGGTAAGATCGGGTTGCTGCAATTAAATCTTTAAAGTATTTTCAGTAAAAAGTCTAAACATGCTAGCCAGATTATCAAGTGTTTAAAGGTAGCACTCTGCCAATTATCTCCTCCAGATCTTACTGATAGATAGTTAAATTTACTAGAGAAAATGTTCGCTATTTTTCTTGATAACAATTGAATTAAAAAGATAGCTATATGGAATATTTGTTCTTCAAATGTATTATTGTAATGCAAGCATACTTTATAACTTAGCACTGTAGAACATTACACGAGGATCATGTTAGACCAAATTTTCTAATCATCCGTTGTTATTGTACCAAGCCAAGTTTAGAGTTGGAATATTTGATATGCAACTTTCCAATGTAAGGATCTGAAGATATCAATATAAATACTTTGCTTGTCTCAAACAATTACAAGGTAATCTGTAAATTACATGTCTTCTCTTAACGTTTATAGGAGTTGTTTAGGTTTAAAAATTATTCCTATTTCTATGGTTGACAATGGATTAAGATCTATAAGTCATCTTGATTAAACTCATTGCGTCTCAAGGATGACAAGAGTCTACTTGTCATCACAAGGTGTCTGAAATAATTAAGTGATTGTTATTTATTGTAACCGCAAGTGAATTGGATTAAAGTAACCTTAATCCAACATTACGTGTTATATAGCTTTTAGTTCTACCAGTTAAAATTGCATAAGACAGGATGACAAGTCCTATATAATCTATGCAAAGCTATAACAACGGCATTAGTGGTAGAATTTTTAAGCAACTGTTCTTAATATCGCACAAATAAAAGAATTATTATCTCCCAAGTTTGTGCACATGAGACTAAAGGAAGTGGCAATCTAGTGACAAGTTGATGAGCTACTTATATCATATCATTACTCCCATAATCTCATACTCATACAATTAGGAGTCAAATTTTCTATGTTTTGGCACTTTAAGACTTAATCTTGAATGCTATCTACAAACATGTTTTTTTTTTATAATTATAAAGCAAGGTTCTAAATGTTCCAATGCAAGGTTCAAGTTTTTGTGCTAACCCTTCGATTTTGTAAATATGGTAGGTGATACTATGGTATCGTGACTCAAATGGATATTCATGTTATGATTTTTATTTGGCAAGCAATGATGGAAACTTCGTCGTAGAACTATGGAAGTCGACCCACTGCATGGGAAATATTTAAGTGCTACGTGGTTGCTCCATGACCATGCATTGATGATATATAAGCATTGACTAACCCTACCTTATCATTTTCCCTTTGCCTTCGGGCTTGGTCTCTCGACGAACCCTTCTGGTCCGGTCTCCATTGTTACAGTGTGCTAGCAGCTCACATGCTGCCTCAAACCTTCGTATTTGTTCATGGCATTGTCTGGGAGTCATTGTTTTTGCTGTTTGGCAGCTGTGAGGTTGTTATGACCTAGGGTTTATCTTTTTGCTACCCGTATTAACCCTGTCTCGGCTTCCATTGTCTGCAATTTTCTTACTTTGGTTCTGTTTAAGCTTCTCGGATGGATGATAACCCGTTGCTTTTGGTAACTCGTTCTCCGGTGCCAATGCTGGGGCTTATCCTTCTTCATCTCGTGGCTATTAGTCTATCTACTGTATTTGCACTCCATTTGCAACACCGGTAAGCTACAGAAATTCCATCTTAGTTTTCTGATTACAAAAATTGTTTTATTTTTAAGAATAAAATTTGTAATTGATTCGTCTTTTGTTATATGCAGGTGTTGGCTACTTATGAAGGTGTAAACGACACAAACCTCAACGCTTTGCACTTACATGGTAAGCCTGGTTTCACCATGGCTTTTCCTCCTTGCTGGTTATTAGAGTGGTTAGGGTTTTGTTTTTGGGAAGAACAACTCTGTGACTATCTCCGCTTTGTTCAGTATTGTAACTGCTTGTCACCACGAGTTTCTTGACATATTTAACCCTGTGTTGTAAAGGGAATGTTATGGCTTCGGTCAAGATTGTAATTACTAGCTTTGCTTTCATGTTGAAAGACTTCTGTAGATAAAATACTGTGAAAAATATGGATAGATGGTAAGAGTCGTGAGTCTACCTGTTGATGAGGTTACGGCTTCCATACAACTGTTTTCCTGTTCTGAAATCTGAATTGGTTCAGGGTTTCTGCTAGGTGTTTTTATAATATAAAAATATTATAAAGCTCTACTGTATCTGTGAGCTTGTTTAACGCGTATAATTTTCTTATTTCTCTGTCTTTATAAATGCTTATTTATAAATCTGAGCTGCGGCCGTAGGTGAAATCGTTGTCTCAAACCTTTATATTTATTTTATTTAAAACAAATATTGGGAGGATAAGGTTCAATTCGAACTCCACGGTCGTGGTTTGTTTTAGTTGTTTAGTTTATTGTTGTGATTATGACTTTGGCGGGAATTAGAGTTAAGTGAAAGTTAATACTTAAATATTAAAAACTCGATACTGAGTTGAATATGGATTTGTTGTTCTCGTGGTTTGTAAAAATGATAACTAGGTTATTTTAAACTGTTAAAGTCTTTAGGTTAAGAGTTGTGAACCTGTGAACTGAGATTTCCTCTCGTTTGATTAAAATCGGCTGTTAGGGTTTGACCCAAACTAATTTACAGTTATGATTTAATTTCGAAAGATAAGCTATCAGTTAAAATATGACTCTGTTGATGGTTGAGAAACAAGTGAATAATATTATTATATTGTTGAGCTCGATAAATGAGCTACATCACTGTTCTGCTATTTCTGTGGTTTTAACACAGTAACTAGGTTTTACGATTAAGGCTGTGTCGATAATTGAGAATCAAGTGTAAGATATTATGATGATGTTTAAGCTCGACAACAGGGTTCTGTTATTTCTTTTGTTTTTAAAACATTAACTAGATTATTTAACAATGATAGATTCTTTATGATAACTTCTTGCTAGGGTTTTGTTCAAAAGTTTAATTGCTAAGTAAAGACTTGTTCAATATCAATTAGGGTTTGTTTATTAAGTTAATAATAGACTACGACTGGTTAATTTTTATCTAGGGTTTATACTAAAACAAAATAGATGTTTGAACTACAGCTACAATTCTTATGCAAATTATCGATAATGATGATAACACTGTAATTTAACTATTTATATTTTATTTCTGTTCCTATGATTGTTTAAACGAGTTGTATTTCGAGAAAATAATTACTGTAAACTTAACCCTACTTATCTATATAAATATTATAATTAACTAGGTTTAAAATTACAATAATAAACTATTGATTACAATATTAGTATTGTGCAGCATGCATAAAAATTACCTTATCAATAGGATAATAATGATTTAAGGAACATTGAAACACATTAACTATACCAAATCTATCTACTGCTACTCTGATATCCTATCTTACTAACTGATTACTCTTCAGACATTTAAAAATAAACTCATCATACATTTATTCAGACTTGACAAACATAAGGAAGTAAATGACAGAACCTATTTCTGTGGACAACAACAGCAATGGGAGGCTGTTCCTCCCTACCAACTCCTGGAGAGTGCCCAGACAGCACTTCTCTGGTCTCCCTGGCTGGAACTAGGTGCAGCAAAATAATTCACTCAGCCCAAACAGCTATAATGGAACCAAGTTTCTGCAACATTCCTCTCAAACAACTTCCTTACTGTAATTCCGTCTTCCTCAATAGGATTCCTGAATAACATTCACCTGAATGCCTTCTCCCTCTAGAACAAATTCAAACCATCAGCTCAGTTCATTGACTACTATTTAAAAGATTGCCTAGGTCTTTGTTGGGTTAACTGTCATTAATGAGCCACCTGCTCAGATTCCACTTTCTTGGGGAATCATGACCCTAAATATAGGGAAGTTGCCACCTGCAACTTCGGAAATGTTTGAGGATGCTGCCACTTGTTTTTTTCCTTTCCACCTAGTTCCATCCAAGTTTGACTAGTAACCTCTTTTTAACAGCTCTCCCATGCTATTGTCTCCATAATTTATTTATTAATAATAAAATATTCTGAATTACATTCCATTTCTAGTGACTCTGCTGAGTCATCAATTCCTACTTAGCATTAAATTTAACAAAATGTCTCAGGAATATAATAAAATAATTACATAATTTTTACAAAATTGGGGTAGGTGACACAGAAACTTGGTGGAACATGGGTAAAGAAATCCACTTGGGATGCAGGACCTTATCCTGAGACCATTGTTGGACCAAGTAAATGGCATTGGAAGCTTCTTTCTCAGCCATTTCATTTTCACACCTACACAGAGCTTAACATGGAAGTAGACACACATTCCTAAAAAGCATTAGAGATTCTAGAGTATTTTTTCCTCATCCAAAGCTTTATGTACACTTTATTCTTATACAGTCATGCATGTTCAAGTGTAAAGCACTTTCTTAGCTCAGACACCGACATAGAGATAAGGACAAATAATTGCCAGCTTAGATGACAAATAGTAAATTATGAAAGAAAATTACAATTAAATTATTTGGAGAATCATTTATGGACAAATATTTTCCAGCTTAGATGAACAATGGTAATTATGAGTGATAATTACAATTAAATTATTTGGAAAAATCATTTATGGAAATATATTTGCAAGCTTATATGACCAATGGTAATTATGAGAGAAAATTACAATTAAATTATTTGGAGAATCATTTTATAAAGTATGAAAACATATTAAGACTTTAAGAAACACTGCAACCATGGACCAATTAAAACATAAATGTCCACAAACTCTTTTCATATATATTAATCTTGTAATTATTTTTTAATATTTAATATATAATTAGATAAAATATTAAAAACTGATTACAAACAAGAAAAGGTATATGTTTATATATATATATAACTGTTATTAATTATAATCGATATATAATGAAATTTACAACATATCCGACAGAGTTTACAAGATCCTTCAACACAGCGGTCAATGAAGGCCTATAAAACTAAACCAGTCTATGAAAAGGACAAAAATATGCCCAAACAAAACAAAAAGTAGGTATCAACATCCATTCTAGCCTAAAACAGTTGTTCCCAAAAGATATGACAGAGAAAAAAGAACAAGAATAAGCTCATCCCTATAGAGGCTTTGGATACTCTTCTTCCATGGAGGATCTGGATATTACTCTGCAAAGATCCATCTCTTCATAAACCAAACCAACCATGGGAGGGAAAAAAACAGCCATAGAGGCTCTGGATATACATGTTTTCAAATTTTGACTTTGATGATGAATGGGCTCAAAGCCCTGTTTTGACTTTATGATTATAGACATTTTCTTTTTATTGACATTTTGACTATGAGATTTCACTAGAGCTTGTGATGGAGATGAACATCAGAGAGCTCTATGTTGTTTATAGATGTAACTTTTTTCATACTGAAATATAAGTTTATGATATTTTCCTAAGAAAAAATATATCTATATTGATGATGACATAAATTATTTCAATCAATAGATCTACCTACATAAAACAAACCAACTAATCTCATATTAATTAGAAAACTAGCTAAAAAAGGAGGATGCAGCAACATGTTCATTCACTTGTGAGAGATTGTAAGTGAACAGTAAACTGTTTCAAAAGCCATACAGAAGGAAAAGAATGATCAACATAAGGCAAGTGTAAATAGGCACTGTTTAGAGCTAAATTTCGCACAAGAAAATAAAATATACAGAAGCTGGGCATATTGAAAATGTGAAAAATAGTCCCAATCCTTGATTTCCACTAAGACGAAAGTCAAACATGACACATTAAAGAACTCACTACTAATATATTATGCCACAAAAACAATGCCTATTAAGAATATAGCTAATAGAAATTATTATGATGTGTATCAGGTCATGAGAAAGACAACATAAATGAGTAGGGTAGATATATTTTACCCAAATAGCCAGGGCTCTCTCCTCTTAGTGTCATGATGTGCATGACCTCTAAAAAAAGGGTAATATGCACCTAACTAGTACCATCAAAGTAGTAATTCAGGCTCAGGATTTCTAAAAAAGCCACCAACATCAGCACCTGCGGGAAAATTGCAGCAGGAATCAGGTTCCTTCTATAAAAGTCTGCAAGAATGGTTAATGCAATATATCAAAACAATTATATACCAAAAAATGCCATTCCTTCAGATGGTCCCAATCAGCTGTATTATCTCTTGTCCAAATTGGGCCAACCCTCTGGCTTCTAGCAAAAAATGCTCGCGATTAAACAAATGGCCCGTCATTCCCACCTCCTTGTTTCAGAAGACCATCAACATAACCCATATGAAAGAAATATCCCTAAGCATTATGAACATCACCGTGCTCAACATCTCCAAAGTGAAGAGCATCTCTGGGCATCGTTGCCTGCAGCACAAAAGGGGGCGTCACACAGAAAACAAATAAAAAATCCAAACATTTTATTGCTCTATCCTTCCATTGAATTTCATCTATGAATTTCAAAGCTCATAAATGTGTATCTTAAATAAAAGTTTGCAAGGTATAAAATAGGGGCCTTTGAGAAGAATAAAATACCTCTCGACCATTGAATACAGAAGCTTCATTCATATCATTCCATATGTACAACAATGGCATTGAACCCTTATAGCTGCTAAGAGAAAACTTGTCAGTTCACTATGACCTGATTTCTGGATTCAGCATATCCAAATAAGACGATGCACCTGGCCAACACTAGCCGTCGTAATCCCTACCATGGACGTCCTTAACATAATACCCTTTTTGAGTCGCTTTTTTGTGGCGGAAACCCATCATCCCTCTTAATATGAGGATCAACAATAGTCACCATATGCCGGCCTTATGCCATGAGCTTATTATGCGTCTCTCCGGTATTCGGGAAGAGCAAGTTGTCCCATGTAAAGTATCTCTTCCCATCAGTGTGCTCAATGTCAAGCCAGAGAACATCATAAGGTATATCAAACTCATCAAACTTCACATCCACATTGGCTACATCTTCCTCCTCTATGTAATTCCAGCAACACTGGTGATAAGTAGTTGCGAAAAGCTGTGGCATGACAGAGTTCCAGTAAGACTGGCATATTGCCCCATAACATCCTTGGGACCAGGACCAACGAAAAAGAATCCATCCACAATACCACTCTCAGCCATCCACATGGTATGGATCGCATCGGTATTCGTGTTGGAATTAGAAGCAGAATCCCCATCCCACCCGGTAGCGAATACATCTATTTGCATTTCGGTGGAATGGAACTGTAAGTCTAAAGGGGGATTCGTTGATATATTCAAAGACATCAAGATTGAATAAGCGGTAGGGCTCGAAATCAACCTCGGGACCTCTAGTTGGCTTCAGGGCAAGGCCAGTGGCATGTTTGGGTATCCTATACACATGCTTGGCCCCATGAAAAGAAACGTCGAGGCTAATAGATTGGGGACCATGGGGTCTGGAATCGATATGACTATGAAACTGCTCATCCCAATTCTCTTCCTCATTCCTATTTCTATGTTGCTTGAAATGAAAAATCCCTTTGCTATTAAACCAGACGAGATGTTGATTCTTACATCTTCTCACATAGATTTCCAGGGGATCATGCCGCAGCATGGCCGCATAGCCAGTGGTGCGATAAACGGAGGAAACCCTATCCTGCTCTGGCTCGATTCTCTGCAGCCAGATGCGCCTGTCCTCCAGATCTTTGGCCAAGACATTGGGAACCTCGAACCGCTTTCTCTTCACGTGTATGAATCTCAGGATGCCCTCTCGGTAGACCGACATTCGAATAATTAATGCATTTTCGGCCTCGGCCTCGGGGTTTAGGATTTTGTGAACGAGTTTTGCAGTAAGCTGTCCATCTTCCAGAGTAACATCTATAGCTCCGAGGTTCGATGTTCCGGCTTTCTTCCCTGTCCTTGCTTGCATAACGGAGTCTGGTGGCAGTTTCAAAATTGCAAAACGTTGTCTGGTGGTAGTTTCAAAATTTTGGTACATAGGACAGGACATGTGTGGTTATTATAATTTTTTTTTTTTATAAATTAATTTTATTTATTTTTAAAAATTGAAAATTGAAACTACTCATGTAGGGATTTAAGTCTCATTGGGAGTGTACTGCACCAATAAAAAAATAGAAATATTGAATTTAAAAAAATATTAAAATTATTTTTATTTTTCAGATTATTGTGTTTAATAATAAAATTTTACAAAACTAATATAGAAAACTTTGTAAAAATATTTGTGAGAAAATACAAATTAATGTAGGTCAAAAGTGTTTAACTATCTAAGGATTAGTATATATCCTGCCTTGGCATGAAATAATAATGTAAATATGTATCAAATTTAAAAATCAAATTACAAAATATTATCTAAAAGAAAGATAAATTATACAAAATTATCTAATTAACATTAAATTTTCAGCAAATATTAATATAAATATTAAATTTCATATTTTATAAAAAAATTATAAAATTAAGATAAAAATATTGAATTTAAATTTTTTATAGAAGTTTAATAAAAATTAAAAAATTTAATTATCAATGAGTAATATTCTATTTTTATATCAATGTTGATTATAAATATTATATTTTCAATAAACTATCTTACTCTATAAAATAATATATTGAAAAATATTAAATAAAAAAAATAATTAAAATATTAATTATACAAATTTTCTATTAATTATATTTTTTATTAATAAATAATATTAAATAAAATAGATTCAATAAAATTATTAATTACACAAATTTTATATTAATTATAAAATCTAAATTTAAAAAACTAAATGCAAATATAAGAATTCCCTTTACAAGTTTATACTAATATATGAATAGAAATTTAAATAATCAATTAAAGAATGTGACTTCTTCCTCCTTGACCATAATGTTTATCATTACCACTAATTCATAAAAAAATAAAGTGGATGGACAATAAAATTTTTACTCATTCATAAAAATGAAAATAGATAGATAATAAAAGTCTTAAAATATAGTAAAAGTCTCCATCATAAAGTTGTCATAAGTAATATAAATTAAATTACATCATTATTATGGAGATTCTTATAACAATGATTGCTAGTTTGTGATTTAGATATAAATAAATAATAATAATAAATAAATAAATAATGATAAAAAAAGAAAATAACATTTAAATGTAAATATGTATTAAATTTAAAAATCAAATCAATAATATTATTTAAAAGAAACATAAATTTCATAAAAAATTATCCAATTAAAATTAATATATATCGATGGATGTGAAAAACAATACAAACATACATTAAAGAAACTTGATGCATTAGAGATGGTACTATGTGTTGCTCCATTCCCTTCTCGAATTTACTCATTTCTTTGCTATGGAGGCTAGACGAGTGAGATAGGAAAATAGATCTTTAAGTCTCTCAAAAAAATCATTAGCATAATCCTTGTTGAAGGGAATATGATTGGTGTAACTAATAATGGTATTTTTATAAGATATTGATAGGAAATCCTCAAGAAATTTTCTTTGGCATAGCTTAGATTGGATCAAAGAGTTATTGTTTTCTATGTTCATTGTAAGAAGAGTAACTCTAGTTTGAACATATCTAACTCCAAGTATGTTGATGTTGATGATCAACTATGTTAGATGGGTGTTTGACATTTTATAACTATTTCTTTAGATACCTCAAAACATTATTATTTTGATTTAATATTTTGATAATTACATATTCAAAAATACAAAGTGATATTTTGCATAACAAACTATTTTTTATTATTGAATAATAGAAAAAGACACTTGGAGAGTTAATCTAAATAAGGGGACACCGCCATGGCACAAGTGAACATGTGTAAGCAAGTTAGGGTGATATTTAACAATTAAATCCAATATAAAACTCAACAACCAAACAAGATCTTAAATCATAGGGATTTATGGATTGATTGGAGATTTGATTGGGATGACACAAAACCTGGAAAAAACTATATATAATAGTACACTGCGATAGGATGGGACGCCATGTTGTGCATAGAGGAACGGTTGAGTGTTCTCTATTTTCATAAGCCCATCATTGTTTGTTACACACTGTGAGAGGGAGTGACGCAATGAAGTGATTGCTTGTGCTCTAGTGCTTGGTGGTGATGTAGCTCTGGAGCTGGGAAAACAGTCCAAATACTCTCTCTTATAGTTGGGAGGAGCTAGCTCTCCAAATAATTGTACTCATTATTATCAAGTAAGTATTTTTTGTTGTTGTTGTTTTTGTTATATCACTATCTTTTATTTTCAATATATGTGAGAATGATGTTATATCTGTAGGAATGCCATAGTATTCCTTGTTTAATTACTGTTGAAAGTATTACAGAAATAATCTTAAACGCGGTTGGAATCGAATCTTTTCGAATTGATATACTCATGTAGTTATGTAAGGCTCAAATCCTAAATAAATTCTGAATAAAATTATGTCTGACAGAACAATAATTTATTACTGAGTGTATTCAGGGTTTTAATATTTACCCCATACAGATTGAAATTTCGATTCTATAAGATAGAAGTTAGGAGTGTGTAAAGATGACGCCGGCCTCATAGAGGAAACAGTAATGTTCCGATTCTTTAGAAACCATAAATTATACCTCAGTCGTTAAAATAAATCAATATATATCTGATGCAGAGATTAAACTCTGACATATGGTTCCGTGTTAACGACAAACTTATTTGGTCTCAGTTTTTCTGTTTATCCTTTCTTATTGGGTTTAGGTTCTGTTCTTCCTTTTATTTTTTATAACGCTATCAAATCAATGCAAGTAAAATAAATCGTTGGATTTCTGTTGCGATGTGAAGTAAATCATGCTGGAATATATTAGTCAAAGAGGTAGAAGATATGCATAGACTTAATGAAAATAACTAGGCCAGGATAAATAACTCTTGTCTCCGTAAATTGGTAATATGAACCTCGAAGAAATCACATTCGTTTCGATGAGGTCCATGGAGTTTACCCCCACATATATATATACATATCCCGCATCATTTCTCATTACTAAAGATTTCAATCTGTCCTGAGAACTTATGGTTATTGAAAGTGTTAGAAATAGTAATTATTTCCGTTAGCTTAGCTTTAGCTTTAGATTTTATTTTAGTTCTTATTTAGAAGTTCAGTTAATAAAACATGCAACATCATGCAAAAGCTAGATTAGACTTTTTAAGGTTTCCATAAGTATTTAAATACACATTCAGTTTTGGTTTGTAATGCTAGTTGATCTTCCATTTATCAATAAAGAAAGAAAAAGCTTAGCTCATTCTGCATAATTTTTGTGTTTATTTTTTCCTCCATCCATCAGTTTGGTATCAAAGCATTGGAAGAATATCGATTGATCATGAGAGTGCAAGAGAAGCCTTAGCTTCCAAGCCCCTCTCATGCATGAAGGCACGAAAATATTTGGCAAAATTTTGAAATAAAAAAAAAGTAAAATTTTTCATGGCCTCGCTATAGGCCCAAGCGTGAAATTTTTAAAAAAAAAAATATGGCCTCACTATATCCCAAAGCGCCAAAATATTAAGCCAAAATATTATATTTTTCATGAGTTCACGTTTTTTTTACTTCAAGTAAAAAAAAAAAATTATTAAAAAAAAGGGGTGGAGTTTTACAAGAGTAGAAAAGATTTTTTTTATAAAAGTATTTTTTAATTTTTTAAGAAAGTGAAGAAGAGTCATTAAAAAAAGGGGAAGAAGAATTTTTTTTAAAAGCCAGTGAAAGACTCTACAATGTCTATGGCATCTAGCAGCAACAATCAATCTCATATTGAACTCCTCTTACAGGAAAAATGGACTATGATGTATGGGCCATGAGGATGGCAGTTTATCTCAGATTAGAAGATGCATGGGAATATGTCATGAATGGCTATTCTGAACCAGCAGATGACGCAGCCTATCAAGCCCTATCAAACGGAGAAAAGGATATTGTGCGAATTCATAGGAAGAATGATGCAAAGGCACTCCATCACATAATAAACGCTTTGGATAACAACGTATTTCCAAAGATATGAACTTCATTACATGTTAAAGTAGCATGTGAAACCTTGGCGACTAGTTATCAGGGTGTTGGTAAGGTAGAAACTGCTAAACTCCAAAACCTAAGAAGAGATTTTGAAGATCTAATGATGAAAGAATCAGACTCAGTAGATTCTTTCATGACCCAAGTCATGGAGATTGTTAATCAGCTGAATACCCATGGTGAAAAGATCAAAGATCAAATGGTGGTTGAAAGGGTTCTGAGATCCCTACCCCACAAATTTGACCCAAAAGTTGTAGTGATTGAAGAAGCAAAGCATCTGAGTACTCTCCCTATAGACGAGTTGATCGGATCGCTACTATCATATGAATCCAGAATCAACAGTAATGAAGAGTCCTCTCTGGAGAGTGCTTTCAAACCACAAGTCTGATTCTCATAAGGTAGAGGAAGAGGCATAGGCAGAGAAGGATCAAGAGGAAGAGGCAGAGGTGGCCGAAGTAATGGCAAGGAAGATCAAGATCATGATCATAACCATGAAGGAGGGAACTACGACAAAAAAAGGTCAGATAAATCTAATGTTAAGTGTTATTATTGCAGTAAATTTGGCCATTATGCTCATGAATGTAGAAAGAAAAAGTTTGATCAGGAAAAATAGAATGCTAATATGACTAATACCTCTGAGAATAAAGAAGATATGTTATTTCTTACTTGTCATGTTGCACATGAAAGCCCAAAGGGACTTTGGCTTTTTGATAGTGGCTGTAGTAACCATCTGATGGGTGATAGAGGTCTAATTGCAGACCTAGATGTATCAGTGAAGAAAGATGCCAAAGTCGGCATGGATGCGGTAGTTCCAGTTCTTGGAAAAGGAGTGGTCAACATTCTGACCAAACAAGGCCAACAAAAGACAATCACATATGTATATTATGCTCCAGGATTGAAGCATAATCTACTTAGCATTGGGCAACTTACTGAAAATAAATACAGACTTCTCTTTGATGGATCATACTGTGAAATCTATTACAAACCCCCAAATAGACAGTTGATCATCAAAGGAAAACTGAATAGGAATAGGATGTATCCACTAGTCATGAATTGCAATAGCAAGGTAAGATCTTTTTCCTGAAAAGCCACATTCATCGATGATTATTTGTTATGGAATTTCAGATATGGACATCTTTACTTTGGTGGTCTCAAGTTGTTGTAGCAGAAAGGGATGGTAAAAGGATTACCCCCTATGAAGGAGCAAGCAAACAGTTGTGAGTGTTGCATCATTTACAAAGCAGCATAGGGATAGCTTTCCAAAAGGTATGTCTTGAAGGGCACATGCACCTCTAGAAATTATTCATACTAATTTGTGTGGTCCAATGGAGAAATAGTCAATTCGTGGAAGCTATTATTTTCTTACATTTATTGATGATTTCAGTAGAAAAACATGGGTGTATTTCCTTCATCAGAAGTCTGAAACTTTTGGCAAGTTCAAGGAATTTAAGGCTCTAGTTGAAAAATATAGTGGTTATCAACTCAAAGTATTGAGATTAGATGGAGGGGGAGAGTGTGAATCAAAGGAATTTCATGATTACTACAAATATCATGGAATAAAGAGGCATTCACTACAAGATATACACCTCAGCAGAACAGTGTTGCAAAACACAAGAACCAAACCATCATGAATATGGCAAGGAGCATGTTGAAAGGAAGAAACTTGTTCCATGATTTTTGGGGAGACACAGTGGCTTGTGTTGTTCATGTGACAAACATATCTCCCACCAAAATTGTGAAAAACAAAGCACTATAGGAAGCATGGACTGGTATGAGTTGTAATATTTCTCATTTCAGAATATTTGGTTGCATTTCTTAATAGCTAAGAAAAAAGATAGATGACAGGAGTGAGAAATGTATCCTTCTTGGATACAGTGAAGAATCTAAAGCCTACAAGCTGTATAACCCTATTACCAAAAAGGTTATCTTCAGCAAAGATGTGTTGTTCAAGGAGGAAGAGTCATGGAATGGAACCACAAACAAGGTTGTGGGAGCTGCAATATGCCAACCAGAAGATGAAAAAGAAGAGTAGCTGATTGGACAACATGGTCTGCTAGCATCTTCACCAGTAGCAAATGCTCCAGCAAGAACACCTAGAAACTCAGTTCGAGGTGAAGCATCAAGTCCGCAATCAGGTAATGAATATGATCACATTAATAGAAAGACTAGAAGATTGGAAGATATTTATGATGAATTGGATGCAAATACCAATTATGCTTTTATTGCCACTGAACCTGTGTTTTATGAAGAGGCAGTAAAAGAAGAGCATTGGGTAAAAGCTATGGACGAAGAGATAGATTCCATTGAGAGATATGGTACATGGGATCTAGCTGACCTGCCAAAAAATAAGAAACCCATTGGTGTGAAGTGGGTCTATAATACCAAACTCAATAAAAAGGGTGATATTGATAGGTACAAGGCAAGGTTAGTATCAAAAGGTTTCTCGCAACAACCAGGAATTGGTTTTGGAGAAAATTTTGCACCAATGGCAAGATTGGACACAGTAAGAGCAATCCTAGAAATAGCAGCACAAAACAGATGGAAAGTGTATCAAATGGATGTCAAGTCGGCATTCTTGAAGAAGAAATTTATGTGGAGCAGCCACACGGGTATGAAATCAAATAACATGAATAAAAAGTTTACAAGTTGAAAAATGCTCTATATGGGCTCAAGAAAGCTCCAAGAGATTGGTAAAGCAAAATTGGTTCTTATCTGATAAAAAATTGTTTATATGTAGATTATATGATTTTTATAGGTTACCTGTTAGTAGATGAGTTCAAGGCAACTATGAAGAAAGAGTTTGAGATGAAATACCTTAGATTAATGAAGTTCTTTCTTGCTTTAGAGGTAGAACGGTCAGAAAAAAGGTATATTTATTTCTCAAAGTAAATATGCTAATGAAGTTCTTAAGCGATTGAGAATGCTTAATTGCAAACCAACACATACATCAGTGGAAACAAGTACAAAGTTGAACAAAGAAGATGACAGTCCCAAATTAGATCCAACATTGTTTAAGAGACTTGTAGGAAGTCTCATGTATCTCACAAATACGAGACTAGATATTATGTATGCGGTCAGCTTGATTTCCAGGTTCATGGAGTCTCCCAAAGACTCGCATTGGAAATTTGGTAAAAGGATCTTACGATATGTTGCAGGGAATTCAAGCTATGGAATTCTATACTCAAGAATTGACTATGATGTTTTGACAGGTTTCACTAACAGTACTTTTGCAGGAAGTGTGGACGACATGAAGAGCACTTCTGGTCATGTTTTCCATCTTGGATCAGGGGTGATTTCATGGGAATCCAAGAAGCATCCCATTGTGACACTTTCATCAACAGAAGAAGAGTATGTAGCATCAACATCAACAGCATGTCAAGGAGTCTGGTTATGCAGAATTTTAGAAGGTCTTCAATAGAAACAAGAAGGACCAACAACAATCTATTGTGACAACAATTCAACAATCACTCTATCCAAGAACCATGCTTTTCACCAGAAAATCAAGCAGATTGATACCAAATATCACTTCATAAGAGAACTTGTGATTAATGGTGAATTTCATGTTGAGCATTGTAATTCGATTGACCAATTGGCTGATATATTCACAAATCCATTGGAAAAATAATTTTTTGAAACCCATAGAGATAATTTAGGCATTCTAAAAGCTGCAGTAGTAATTAAGAGGGAGTGCTAGAAATAGTAATTACTTATGTTAGCTTAGCTTTAGCTTTAGCTTTTACTTTAGTTCCTATTTACAAGTTCAGTTAATAAAACATGCAACATCATGCAAAATCTAGGTTAGAATTTTTAGGGTTTCCATAAGTGTTTAAATACACATTCAGTTTTGGTTTGTAATGCATTAGTTGATCTTCTATTTATCAATAAATATAGAAGAGCCATAACTCATTCTGCATAATCTTTGTGTTTCTTTCTTCCTCCATCCTTTAGAAAGTAGTGGTTAAAACAAAAGATATATTTTGGGAAAATAATCTGTTTAACTAGATATCTATCAAGATCTCCCACATACTAACTTCTCTTCATTGAGTTTGGGAAGATCTTCCCACGTGTATAGATAGGAATTGCATCGATTCCTTGATACAAATGTCTAAAATGCCCAAAGTATATTAAGGTATGAAATTAAAATTTGAAAATAAAATAGTATGGTTGCCCTATGTGTATATAGGATAGCTCACATCAAGATATATGTGGAACTAATAAATTGTATTGGGGTTACATTAGATATGATGAGGGGAGTGTGAGAATCATGTGTGAAAAATAATCACCTTATTGACTTATGGAATAAGTAGAGATAGGAGTAAGAGTTAAATATCCGTACACACCATAATTACAAGATATCGTGAGAATGTACTTATTACATAAACTAGTATTTTTCGGTATAATAGCGATCCCATGTAATAACCGAAAACAAATCAACACAAATTTTAAAAAATTTAATAAGTCACTAGTCTTGACATCCTAAGGTTTAACTGGATAAAAAAATCCCATAGTAAAAACCGTAACAAGGGGATCAAATCCGACTAAGAAAAGTTCTTAATGTCCTTCTTAAGTATGTAACACTTAGACGACTAGTTGGGTGCGTTGATCACAAGTTTCCTAGAATTGAATTCTCCCATTGTTGGTTTAGAGATGTAACAGTCCTTCTTATGTTTATGAAGTAAGATGAAAATTCTATAATGTCCTCAATGAAAGGTGAACACCTGTCAGGTTAGAAGGGTCTCTCGGGCCCCCCGGTCTTACTTAGCTCTTCGGTGCTAAAACATTACAACCATTTCTTTTTGCAGGTGCAAGGAAAGTGTTAAAATCTAACGCAAGGACATAACTAAGGTAAAATGCCAAAATCCCAAGTCGTTGGGGGTTTATGGTGAATGTATGAAGTTGGATCTACAAGGTCTACTTTCGAAAAACATGGGTTTAAGAGAGGGCCCAAGATATTTCCCTTAAACCCTAACTCTTGTCTCAAAGTTCGCTGGCTTGAAAACTATGCATAACAGTGTTTGGGTCACAAAAGTATTAACGTGAAAAGACCCTCGTAGTTGGCGCATTAACTTTTCCCATGTGAACAAACCGATAGTGGAATCCACGTCGAAGCCTGGGTAAATGGGCTCTTAAAAAAAAACCCTCGTCCAACCTTTTGGTTCTGCATTATGTCGTTGTGGTTTTTTTGGAAGAGCACTCTGGGGTTTCATCCCTGGTGAGGGTGCTCAGGTCACGCTACCAACCTAAGCTTAGCTCGAGTATCAATGGCTGCCCTTCGAGCGTTTGAGCGAGGGAATGGTCTCTAAGTTACTGCGTTAAATGTTGCATTGTAAATTCTTACTTCTGGTGCTGTAACAATTGTTAATCAACATGCTAATTTTTCTTTTGTGGCATGGCAGGGGAAACGTTGCAGTAGTTGGGCATATTCTAAAGGAGGTGGCGACTATCAGAAGGCAACTGCTCGAGCGTTGGACCATGGTAAGACCTGGGGTACCAGGCTTAATCTCATCTTGTGTATTAGTTGTGTTTTCATTTTTCACAAGGGGCATGAATAATAAGACGCAGAGGCTGGGGAGGTACAAGGAGTTTTTTAGCCCATGCTGAGTTTCCCACTCGCCAGCATCTAACTGTTTTGGATGAGAGAGATGCCAAAATGAGGATATGTTTAACCCCGTTGATTTATGTTTTAGTCAGTTCAAGTTATCGATAAATTTCACGGTATGCTTGGGGCAGATTCTGTTGCCAAGAAGTCTTATTTCATGTTTTTCTTTAGTAACAATGACCGGGACTGTTTGTAATCGTTGTTGTGGGAAAAATCACTATAACCCTATCCAAGGAATTTTATTACTTAAATTTAATTGTGGGATATCTTCCAGATGACCCTAATTGTCGCTCCATCCATCCTTCCTTTTTAAAAGAACTGTTGTTATTTTTAAAACGTTGTATAGTACATGTTTCCTATTCTTTCAAGCCTATGCTGTGATGTTATGACCGTTTGTGTCTGAGGTTCAAGAAGTAAGAGTTAAAAATCCGTAAAGAAGATTTTCCAAAGTTATTCCTCAGAATTCTATTGACTGTATTAACGCCTAGGTTATGAAAAGGATACGCCTGCTAGAGCTAGATCTAAATCAAAATAGTTGGTTATCAAATGTAGAGTTTAAATGTTTAAATGCTTATCTACATTTCAATATTAAAGGAGTTATTCCTTTGTTGGGTTCTATGCATCGTTTATAATTTTAGCTATGAGGCAAAGGGCGTGTGGTCATAAATTAAAGGAACGTGGCCTCTATACATGGTTCCCTGAAGTCCATTTCTTGTGAAAAATGTATAACTCTTTTCTTTTTCAGTGTAATTAAAGGAAAATCCATGATTGTAAAGAGTCTAGGAAGAATTAGTGTTATCATTGAAAAGAGATCCAATACTAACATTTTCTTCATAATTTGCTTAAGAGTTGAAAAGAGATCCAATACTAACGTTTTCGTCATAATGTGCTTAAGAGTTGAAAAGAGATCCAATACTAACGTTTTCTTCATAATGTGTTCAAGAGTTGAAAAGAGATCCAATGCTAATGCTTTCTACAACAGGTATAAATAATAGTTAATATATATATTTTTATATTATATAATGTAAGAATTATCTATTATCTCATGCAAGGTTTAGGGCATGCTGCCTGGAAATCCTTAGGGAATTCTCTCCTTGTATAAGGGTTTTAGGAGATTTCTCCAAAACTATGTTTTAGTAAATGCGAGGGGTTAAAGCCAAGCTACTTCCATTAATAAACAAAATAATTTATTCAAAATAAAAGGAACCCAATTTAACAATATCCAGAAAGTGACGTTTCACCTAACAAGCTCTGATCTATAAATTCGACTCTAGTAGATCAGGGTTTCATTTTACCCCAGATCTATAAACAATACCGATCTAGGTTTAAATTTAAAGATCCCAACAACTTGAACCATGGATCTGCATTTTTAAACAAATCTCTAGAAAATGTGAGAGTATAGCTTTCTTGGAATGTATGAAAATCTTACAGGACCGTATGCTATTAAATAGGTCTAAGAGATTAGTTACTAATATGTATGGCAAGCTCACATATCTATAAAAAAATTCAGATTAGTGAGATCAATGAAAATTATACGAAATCTGTAGGATATTAGGTTAGAGAGATCTATTAAAAAAAAGGATTGAATCCACAGTTATCTTGAACAAAAATAAACCTATGATAAGATCTAGTCTAACCATTTACTGAATCACCTATTACAACAATGGATTTGCACATTACAAATTAGGTGGATCATCCGTAACTCATTAACAAGAATGAAAAAAAATGCATTAAGTTAGAAATAACTGAAACTTGATTAAAATACTTATCAGTAAATTTATTGCAGACTAACTGAATGAGGAGCTTCCACGTTCCTTGCAACCTTAGACCGCAATCCGTGCCTGGATTTTTCTACCGGTCACCCCCGAGCCAAGCTAAGCATAACAAGAATCTAAAAAGGCCTATGGTATTTTTCTATCTCTTTTACTACATCAGAGTGTCCACAAGGTTAATTTATCATCCTATTTGGTGTGAGTCCATCTGAATGACATTTCCCATGCAATGATAATATAGCCCTCTCAGGATGGTCCCTTATGTTGGACACACTAGGTTTCAGTACTCTAGTGTTGAGCGCTCAGACTCATGACTGGACTCTTTTCAATGTACTTGGAAAGCGTGCGCATACAACATTACCTTCTCTGCTATTTATAATTTTTGGGGCAAGGCTGTTAGGAATTTTTGGTTTAAATGACTTTGTTATCTAACTGACACCTAGGAGATTCAATTTTCTTTATCTTTAATTAATATTTCTTTATTTTAATCCTCACAGTTCATTTTAAATCTTTAATTAATTTAATTTGGACTTTTACTCACCTATCAGCTAGTTTAGACTTTAGTTGTAGGCTATTGACCCATCTAGATTCTTGCATGCTCAGCTTCTCTTTGAGTGGTAGTCCCAGTCAGTTTAAAAGAATGAAATAATAATAAGTCATATTTTTAAAATAATTATTGGTTCACTTGATGCTCCAGAGCCCCTAGCTCAACATCAGTCATTTAGTTCAAGTCGAAGTGCTCCAGATCTTCTCAGCTCAGCACTCACCCAACTACTAGTGCTTCTCGAGGCCCCTTGGCTCATGCACGTGTCACACATAGTGAAGTTTATTACAACGCAAATAAAATAATATTGAAAACAATAAAACAGTCTTTTCTCGAGATGTTACATCCCTCCCCGCTTAGAACAACACTGCCCCGGTGTTAAAGACTTGAACTGAAACCATGAAAGAAGGAGGGGTAGGCCTCTTTCATTTCGGTCTCATTCTCCTAGGTAGCCTCTTCAGGCTCGAAATGTTTCCACTGCACCTTTAGTTTGACAATGGTTCACTTTATGAGTGATACCTCTCTGTTTTCCAGTATGTGAAGAGGTTCAGACAAAAATTCCCCTTCGGGTTCTACCTGTAACAAAGACCAATCAATCACATGTTTAGAATCGTGAACATATTTCTTAAGTAAGGATATATGGAAAACATTATGCACTTTTATATGTCCAGGTAGTGCCAAATCATAGGCCACTGGTCCCCTATTGGCCAGTATTTCGAAGATCCCACAAAAACGTGGAGCTAATTTTCTGCATTTTCCCAAACTTAAAGAAGTCCTTTTCGCTTTGACCTTTAAGTATACATGCTCGCCAACTTGATATTCCTTGTACTGTCATTTTTTGTCTGCATAAATCTTATGCCTATCCTGTGCCTCTTTTAAATTCTGTTGTACCTTTACAACCAGCTGCTCCAGATCTTTTAAGAGGTCTGGTTCCAAGATAAGTTGATTCACCGGGCTGTCCCAGGTGACTGGGGTTCTGCATTTCCTGCGATACAGTATTTCAAACAGGCTCATTTTAGTTGAAGCTTGAAAATCGTTATTGTATGAAAACTATGGAAGGTGTAAATACTCCTCCCATTTGTTGGGATTGTTCATGACATACATCCTGAGCATGTCCCCAAGGATTTGGTTGACCCGCTCTATTTGTCCATCTGTTTGCGAATGGCAAGCAGTGCTAAATTGTAGTTGTGTTTCTAAGCCAGAAAACAAGGCTCTCCATAAATTACTTGTGAATTTTGTGTCCCTATCAGAGATGATGGCCTTAGATATGCCATGCAGCGTAAAAATCTCTTTTAAAAATATATCTACAGTATTTACAACTTTATGAGTGGACTTAACCGGAATAAAATGCGCAGACTTAGACAACTTTTCAACCACCACAATGATTGAGTCATTATGTTTCTTTCTTTTTGGCAATCCTGTGATAAAGTCCATGCTGATTACTTCCCATTTCCACTCTAGAATGGGTAAGGGTTGTAGCAGCCCTGATGGATGTTGATGTTCAGCCTTTACCAATTGGCATTCTTGACATTTTGCGATAATTAATGCGATATCGGATTTAAATTTTGGAAAAAAATGAAATTTCTTAATGGCAGATATCATTTTTTGATATCCTTGATGTTCAAAATATGGTTTCTGGTGAAATTCGATTAATATATCAAACCTGATATTTCCACTGTCGGGAACGTACAGCTTGTCCTTTGACCAAAGTAGTTTTGTATCGTCAATTTTGTAGTCTTTCTGCTGTACAAACAACCTATCTTCTTGTATTTTCTGCACTATTTCAATGTAAAAGTGATCATTTCTGCTTGATGTCCTGATTTTATCAAGCAGGTCAAAACTGGTCTGACTTACTGTTATGTTGTGTATTTGGCGAATTCTATGGTTTAGTGCGTCTGCAATCTTCTTCTCCTTTCCCTTGATGTGTTTTAGCTCAAATTTGTACTCACTAAGGAAAGCCATCCATCTAGCCTGTCTAGCATTTAAATTAGGTTGGTCAAAAAGATATTTCAAAATCATGTTGTCTGTTTTAAGAAGGAATTTCTTTCCAATCAAATAGTGTCTCCACATTTTTAGTGCATGGATAATGGTAGCCTGTCACGTACCCAATTTCTGAAATTATTATTTTATTGGCAAAATACTTTATGTTAAATTTTAATTGCAAAGTTTTGTAATTATGAAAAATTTTGTTCAAGGATGAATGTAATTACTGATTTATTATTATTTAATAAATTAAAGTAGGAGACAAACACCCAAGGGAATTGTTAAATGAGTGTTCATTGACCCACTAGGAGGAATGGAAGCTGTTAGAAAGCATGGGACAAATGGCAGCAATTGCACTTCACCACTAGCTGTTGGTTATGGGACAACTACCCCTACAAACGTGGCATTATTCCCCAAGTGGAGGGGGTGAGCAGGCAGTTCATTTAATGACCAGTTAACAACTGAAAAGGCCTAGGCAGCCTACAAAAGGAAAATTTGAATTGAGCAGGCAGCTCTTACACACAATATTTTCTGCAGAAATATTCCTCATGTACATCAGGTGATGACTGAGAGATTCGAATAGGGTGGCTATGTGAGTGCAATGTAAGTCTACAAATTATACGAAGAAGGAGAACCAGAGGTGTTGGTGTAGGTCCCTTTGACTGCTAAGTCTTAAAGATTGGATAACTATTACTACTACAAGTTGAGGTCCTAAGCTTCTAGGTTTGTTCCTCCTAGTGATTCATTGAGCAGGCTCGGGGGTCCGAAGGCAAGTAACTTGGCTGTCTTCAGGAATTGGCTGGGTGGAACAGGCTTCTTGGGCTGTTTATTTCCCTACATAATTACTCCAGGTTTTACTGTTTCCTAATTTGTTTCAGTTAATAGTTCTGTTTAGTAAAAATTATCAACTATGTTTTGTAAAAGAATTGATTTCTGATTTTGTTTGAGTCTGAATCATAAGTTTAATGAAAATTTGAATTGATAATCCATCTCTACATTTTTCCACATGCTGTTATTTGCATCGTACTCTAGTATAGAGAAGCAATTTAAATATAGATGAAAGATGTGCAGATTGCCAGTGATTAGACAGATAAGTACAGTAATTGATATGTTTTTCAATTTATGCTCTATAACTAACATAATGAAAAATTACTGTATAAGTATCTAAAATAATATAGGATATTTTATTTATTTCATGAAAAACAATTATTGTTTAACCTCTGCACACAAACATATTGGTTTTCTTATCTCTACTATTTACATAGTAAATAAATGTAATTCAAAACTTTCATATATTATATCTTCAAATAAATAGTATTGTTATTGATTACTATAAGCTGCAAATATTAACCAATACACAGTCTTCTTGTTTTCACACACACACTTTGTATCTTCACAAATTCTGCTGTTAGAATACTTTTATCAATTATTTGAGTAGTATTAGAAACTGGAAACATTGTAAACCCTATCTTGTTTACAACCATCGTATTTTTCTATTGCATGACAAACTATGGACAATATTTAAAGCATGGATTCGTCTCATTTATAAAAGCCTTAGACAGTATTTCCAAGACCTTGTCATCATCGTTTTCAACAGTAAACCAAAACACGATCTACACACTCATGTTCAAAATTACAGTTTAACAACCCTAGTTTTTACTTGAGGGTTTTTCTGGAGTTTTTCATACAAAAACATCTTTTTCAAATCAAAGAAAAACTAGAATTTGGGAATAGTCCCTTTTCATTTTCTTTTATAATTGAAAAACTACTTCATCATTTCCAAACACACAGGGTTCATCAACTAAGAAAATGCATACAGTTTTTACATGCTTGATAGACATTATCATTTACACAGTAACCAAGCGCATAGTAGAAAACAACATTTTCCATTACAGAGAATAAAAACATAGTATACAGAGTTTAACGAGCTTCGGCTCTAAATTCTTATTCATTAAAATTTAACCCAAAACATTTCTGAGTTCAAGTCTTGGACCTATCACAAGTTCCAGCTTTACAAAGAAAGCATTAACATACCAAATCGAAATTACATTTTCAAACAGAAACTACATAGGGTTTATCCCCACCTCTAGCATTCAAACGAGTATTAAAACTCTCAACATTGACGAGCTAGACATAAAAAATAGGCTGAGTATCATTTAAACACACGAGGGTCTTTTCCCCGTACTAGTTTTCACTTCAATACAAAAGTTTCTTCAAAGAAACTCGACTGATAGACAACACCAAATGCATGGTGGAACATTTTGTTACTCATTTCATTGAATCATCTTCAACCAAGACCAAATGGGAACCTACGAAGGGTTTGAGACCACCAGAGCTTACCGGAATGGAGGCTTGCTATCCATTTCCAAACCCTTGCTCAAGTCTTTCTTCGAATCCTGTATCTGTCACAAAAAATTCTGAGAGTTAGACTTTTGAACAGTATAAGTTATAAGTTGAACCGTTTAATTCCTTTTAGTTTTGAAATGCTTACCTTCGCAACAGCGACTGAACTCCACACTTTTCAACAGCAAACAACGAGCTCCATGTGTGGATCGAGACCAGGATACCTTTCCTTCTTTATAGAAGTGTTTTCTTCCACCGAGACTACACTCTATCAACTCGACAGCATATCAAACTGATTTTGGAAGACACTACATTCTATAACAACGCCATGGCAGTGAGACACAAACTGCAACTACCAACCTAACCCTACAGGTCTTGAGGTTGAATCCTCTTTACATTTCCTCTAAACCCTAACATTCAGTAGCCTGTCGGCCTCATTACATGAAACGCTAGTGAAACAATGACACACATTAAATCTCCATCAACCATCACAACGACGAGATGCTAGGGTTGCATCCAACATCCCAAATTCAAAACGATCAACGATGACAGGAGTGCCAGCAAGATTACCTTGGGTCGAACAACCATTGCATTTATTACTTCATCATTATCACAAGCATGGTCTTGCCACCATTTCTCATGGTGGATCACTCAAATAGCTAGCTCGGAGGAGTTAAAACATGAAAACCACACACAGTGACTTTCGCTGACACTATTTCATTACTTTGCATTATGTGGAAGTGTTAACAGTCCCCGTCACCATGGAGTATGGGACAGCCATTTATTGCAGGACTGATACGCTACTCCATACCAGCTCGATGCGCATGCCGAGCTTTAGAAACCCATCAACCTGTCCAGTCAATATTAAATTACATGTTAGTACCATATGTATATTAATCGACATAGTTTCCAAGTTTAAGTTTACGATTAGATTATTGGTGTTATATTTTATTAATATGTAAAGTTTATATAGTTTCAAATTTTGTTTATAATCAAAGTATTAACGTTTTGTTTCATTATATGTATGTTTTACATTGTGGACGTTGGTTATTTATAAGCCACACGGATTATAAACACTATATGTAGTTAAACATTGTAAAATTATAGTTTAGGTTAGTCAAAGTATAAGGATTATAATGTTAGGCTTGTAATTTTATTTATTGTGTATATTTCTTCATAGTTCTCATACTTGCAAATATTAAAAGGATAGAGTTTGCATTTGTTTTGGTATTTTAATCTAATCCAATGTTAGATATTAGCACAAAAAATATGTTAATACTATGTACTTCATACTCTAACTTCTTAATGCAAGCATTTAATGGCTTCAACTATACAATTACTACTTTGGTACTATGCAAATATTAATTACCTTAAAATGACGACAAAATGGAAAACCATGACAACGTCGATGGTCATGACAACGAACTTAACAGCATGATGATTTAATAGACGACATTGTTTTTAACATTGATGAGTTGTAAGACAGCTTTGAAAACAGTAAGCAAAACTATGTAGTTCATACTTGCACACGTTTTTTGTTTCGCAAAAGATTTCATAGCATTTATTATTTCGACATTGAATTGAATTATAGATGTACTCTTAAACTATGCAGTCATTGAACTTCTTACCTGTTGTCTACACATAGAAACATTTCAAATGCCTTAGCGTTACAGCTATGTAAAATCCAGGGTACCTTATAGGGCACCCTTGGACACCAATGAAGCAAAATGTCAGTGTCTTATCAAAAGAAAAGTATCGCATCATATTTCTAACCTTTCAGTGCATTTATTACTTTAAGCACGTTTGTCTAGAGTGTGTTAAGTTGTCATTATCAAAATGTTTCTAACTCAGAAATTAAATTATGTTTAGTACGAAACAAATTCTTAATCAATGTTGTCGTAATCAAACATTTATTATTCCGTAGTTATAATTATCTTATTTAATGCTATTTTAAAAGTTTTAAATTTTTATGAAAAATCGGGATGTTACATGTGGTATCAGAGCTTATGTTCAAACTCTAGGACTCAAAAGGGTCCAAGAAACACGCAACATAAATTGTATTACAGCAGAAAATCTTACTAATTAAAATTTTAACTATGGTATTATATAGAATTACTTTAAGTTACAGGTATGGAGAACTCATCTGAACAGGTAGAAGATAGATTTCAACCAAATAGCCATAGCTCGGGACAACACTATGCAGAAGAAGGCCACGGTGAATTGAATGATAGTTTGTCAGAATTGTTACGTGCGTTTCATGAATTAAAGGCACAAATTAGATCTGTGAAACAAGACAATGAAAGAATTCTTCAGGCACAAGAACAATTAAACCAAGCACTGTTTGAACAGTGCCCAATCGATGAAGATGAGAGAGATAATGAAGATATCTCCAAGGTTGAGGATCTGCCTCATGGTAACAAAGTAAGAAAATAAAAACTAATGATGTGAGCAACAGTTCAACATCATGAGGAGAGGCTATTGAAGTACGTAAAAAGAAACATAACTATTCAAGCGATAGTAGTAGGGGAGATTATAAACCCAGAAAGAAAATCCATAAAGAGTATGAACAAATTTCTGGGGAGTTCAAAAAGAATAGACCTCCAACTTTCAATGGAGAAACTGAGAAGGGAGAGACAGCTGAAGCATGGTTTTCCGGTATGAAGAAATATTTCCAGATTTATAGCTATTCAGAGTCCTTGAAAGCAAAAATGTCTATATATAACTTGACTGGAAAAGTGGATATTTGGTGGGAGGACATCAAGAGAGTAAAGGGCATCAAGGATAAATATGTAAACTAGAGTACTTTTAAACGATACTTTAAGAAGAAGTTTTTATCTGAACAGTACTATGAAGAAAAATCTAAAGAGTTCTATGATTTGAAGCTGGGAGGTATGAACATGAAGGAAATGAACAGTAAATTTCTAATCTTACCGAGATATGTACCATACCTCATAGAAGAAAAACCAAAAATTCAAAGATACTTGAGCTGCCTACCTTTCAATATTAAGGACATAATCGAGTATGACAGTCCTAAGACCTTGGAAGAGGCTATGAGAAAAGAAGTTTTCTGTTATGACACAAATCGGAAAAAAGAAGGAATGTCGAATTGGAAAAGTCATAAGCCCAACAATTTTGAGCTGAAAAAGAAAAATTTCAGGTTCAGTGGAAATTCCGGTTTCCAAAAGAAAAATTTTCAGAATCAGAATTATCAAGGGAATAATTCCAAAAACAATCAACATCAGAATTCTACAGCACCTAGAAATGCTCCTAATAATACCAAGACCAATGAACAAAAGGCACCCATCAAATGTTTCGAGTGTCAAGGTCCTCACTATGCATCAGAATGTCCCAAGAGGAAGCGGACAGCTAACAACATCAACTCTATTCAGACTGAACCTACTATTGGAGACGTGGCGAGGGTGATGCCCAGAATCAATGCAGCACTTGACAACAGGCAAGCAGATCATCAAATCTCCATGGTAGAGACTGAATTTATGTTACAAAATCATTCTATTACTATTTTAATTGACCGAGGTGCTAGCTTAAGTTATATATCACTAGATATAGTGGAAAGTCTTAAATTAAAAACAGAAAAGTTCAGTAAATCTTGGTTAGTTAGACTAGCAACTGGAACAAAGAGGAAAGTATCAGATTTTATAGAAAGATGTGCTTTATCCATAAATCAATTACAGACACAAATCAAGTTGAATATTTTACCTTTAGGATCTTATGATATTATAATCGGGATGGATTGGTTAGAAACCCATCATGTCATTTTGAACTGCTATGAAAAAAAGTTTTACATGTTTAAATGAAGAAGGAAAAATTGTAGAAGTAAAAGGTATCCCAAGAAAGGTAACTTTTAGACAGATTTCAGCCATGCAAGTTAAGAGGGCAGATAGGAAAGGATGTCAGTTGTTTGTAGTAAATGTAGTAAATGATGAATTTATTTGTAAGAAGGACAAACTGAAATTAGAAGACATACCTGTCCTAAAAGATTTTAAGGATGTATTTGCTGAGGAGATTCCAGGACTACCTCCTAAAAGAGATCTAGATTTTACCATCGAGTTAATACTAGGAGCAGTACCAAATTCTAAAGCTCCATACAGAATGAATATACTGGAATTAAACTAATTGAAATGACAGTTGAAGGAACTGATTGATAAGAATTATATAAGACCCAACGTGTCTCCTTGGGGAGCACCTGTCATCTTTATTAATAAGAAAGATGGAACCCTAAGACTGTGCATAGATTATCGCCAACTTAATAAGATGATAATCAAGAATGGGTATCTGTTGCCCCGCATAGACGATCTATTTTTTCAGCTGCGTGGAGCAACAATATTTTCAAATATTTATCTAAGATTAGGATATCATCAAGTGCGGGTTAAGGATGAAGATATTTTCAAGACAACTTTCAGATTTCGGTATGGACATTACGAGTTCGTAGTCATGCCATTTGGCTTGACTAATGCCACGGTTGTATTTATGTGTTTGATGAATAATATTCTGCACAAATACTTAGACAAGTTTGTTGTTGTGTTTATAGATAACATTTTAGTGTATTCTAAAAGTAAAGAAGAGCATGATGAACATCTACGGATTATCTTACAAGTTCTGAGAGATGATCAACTATATGCTAAGTTTAGTAAGTGTGACTTCCACAAGGACAAAATTCAGTATCTAGGACACATAATTTCTAAAGAAGGAATCTCAGTTGACCCCGATAAGGTAAGGGCCATTAATGATTGGTGGATTCCGAAGGATGTGTGGGATGTAAGATCATTTATGAGCATTACTGGATATTACAGAAAATTTATAGAGGGTTTTTCGAGGATTGCCAACCCCATAACTTCCTTACAGAAGAAAGGGAAGAAATTTGTGTGGGATCAGAAATGTTCAGACAGTTTTAAGAAGTTAAAGGAATTGTTGACTACAACACCTATTCTAAGGATAGCAGATCCTAATAAAGATTTCATAGTTTACACAGATGCTTGTAATGATAGAATCGGTGGAGTCCTAACACAAGAAGGGCATGCGGTGGCATACGAATCAAGAAAGCTAAAAGTACATGAAAATAATTACTCCACTTACGATTTAGAGTTATTAGTTGTAATTCATGCTTTAAAAATGTGGCATCACCACCTTATTGGCAGAAAATTCACCTTATTGATAGACAACATGGGTTTGAATTATTTATTAGATCAGACAAATCTGAACGCTAGACAAGCTAGATGGTTAACTTTCTTAAGTGAGTATGATTTCGAAATTCAGCATATTAAAGGGAAAGAGAACAAGGTTGCAGATGCATTGAGTCGTAAGGCAAAACTGAATTTTATTTAAGCCATCAATACTTACCCAATAGATTTAGAAAATCAGATCTTTGAAAACAGTGAAACGGATGAAGAATACCAAAAATTGAAGGAAAAGACAGCAAACAACAGTTCTGAAAATTCTATGGCAGACAAAATCACGGAAAATGGACTATTGCTATACAAAAATAGATTGTATGTACCTAACATATCAGAAATAAAAATTCTGATTTTAAATGAGATGCACAAAATCCATTATTCTTGCCATCAAGGTTATCAGAAGACCATTACTATGCTAAGGAAAGAATACTATTGGCCCAAAATGAAAGATGAAGTAGCAGAGTACATAGCTAAATGTTTGGATTGTCAAAAAGTGAAAGTTGAACACCAACATCCTGTCGGATTGTTACATCCATTACCTATACCAAGTTGGAAATGGGAAGTAATAAGCATAGACTGTATTACTGGACTACCCAAAAATTAGAAACAAAATGATTCTATCATGGTGGTAGTAGACAAACTGTGTAAAGCAGCACACTTTATACCTGTAAAGACTACTCATAAAGCTCGAGACATTGCAGAAATCTTCATGAAGTAGATTTTTCGACTACATGGGATACCAAAGGTGATAATTTCAGACCGTGACTCTAAGTTTACTGGAAACTTTTGGAGGTCATTGTTCAAAGGGTTGAATACAACTTTAAATTTCAGCACTGCATTTCATCCACAAACGGATGGACAGACAGAAAGGGTAAATCAAGTTTTGGAAGACTTACTGAGAATGTATGTTAAGGATCAGCCTAGTAAGTGGGAAGACTACTTACACTTAGTAGAATTTGCATATAATAACCATTATCAGGCATCATCCAAACTTAGCCTATTTGAAATTCTTTATGGTAGGAAATGTGATACACCTGTTTCTTGGAATGACCCAGTAAATAGAGTTGTTTTAGGACCTGAATTGTTGCAGGAATTAGAACTAATTGTGAAACAGGTACAAGAAAATTTAAAAGCACCCAAGATAGGTAGAAGAGTCAAGCAGATTTAAAAAGGACTCATAAAGAGTTCCAGGTTGGTGAACATGTATTCCTCAAGGTAAGACCGAAAAAGAGTTCATTGAAATTGGGAAGCTGTGCCAAATTGGCACCCAGGTATTGTGGTCCTTTTGAAATATTGTCCAGGGTTTGACCAGTGGCATACCAATTGGCCTTGCCACCAAATTTAAAAATACATAATGTTTTTCATATATCATTTTTAAAGAAGTATGTACACGATGCTACTCATGTTGTAAACTGGAATGATGTACAGGTGGGACAAGACGAAGATTTTTAGGTGGAACCGGACTGTATCCTCGAAAGGAGGAAAACTCTGCTCTAGAATCGCACCATTGGGCAAGTGAAGGTGCAATGGAAGCACCTTAGCCTGGAAGAGGCAACCTGGGAGTTGGAGAGTAGCATGCAGGCAGCATACCCAACCCTATTTCAGGAACACTCAGGGAGTGATTGACCAACATCGAGGACGATGTTGAGACTTAAGGGGGGGTGTATGTCACCTACTCAATTTCTGAAATTATTATTTTATTGGCAAAATACTCTATGTTAAATTTTAATTGCAAAGTTTTGTAATTATGGCCAAGTTTCGTCAAGGATGAATGTAATTATTGAATTATTATTATTTAATAAATTAAAGTAGGAGACAAACACCCAAGGGAACTATTAAATGAGTGTTCACTAACCCACTAGGAGGAATGGAAGCTATTAGAAAGCATGGGACAGATGGTAGCAATTGCACTTCACCACTAGTTGTTGGTTATTGGACAACCACCCCTACAAATGTGGCATTATCCCCCAAGTGGAGGGAGTGAGAAGTTAGCTCATTTAATGACCAGTTAACAACTAAAAAGGCCTAGGCAGCCTACAAAAGGAAAATTCAAATTGAGCAGGCAGCTCTTACACACAATATTTTCTGCGAAAATATTCCTCATGTAAATCAGGTGATGACTAAGAGATTCGAATAGGGAGGCTATGTGAGTGCATTGTAAGTCTTCAAATTATTCGAAGAAGGAGAACCAGAGGTGCTGGTGCAGGTCCCTTTCACTGTTAAGTCTTAAAGACTGGATAGCAATTACTACTGCAAGTTGAGGTCCTAAGCTTCTAGGTTTCTTCCTCCTAGTGGTTCAGTGAATAGGCTCGGGGGTCCTAAGGCAAGTAACTTGGCTGCCTTTAGGAATTGGTTGGGTGGAACACGCTTTTTGGGATGTTTGTTTCCCTATAGAATTATTCCAGGTTTTACTGTTTCCTAATTTATTTCAGTTAATAGTTCTGTTTAGTAAAAATTATAAACTCTGTTTTGTAAAAGAATTGATTTCTGATTTTGTTTAAGTCTGAATCATAAGTTTAATGAAAATTTGAATTGGTAATCCATCTCTACATTTTTCCACATGCTGTTATTTGCATCGTACTCTAGTATAGAGAAGCAATTTAAATATAGATGAAAGATGGGCAGATTTCCAGTGATTAGACAGATAAGCACAGTAATTGATATGTTTTTCAATTTATGCTCTATAACTAACATAGTGAAAAATTACTATATAAGTATCTAAAATAATATAGGATATTTTATTTATTTCATGAAAAACAATTATTGTTTAACCTCTGCACAAACACATATTGGTTTTCTTGTCTCTACTATTTACATAGTAAATAAATGTAATTCAAAACTTTCATATATTATATCTTCAAATAAATACTATTGCTATTGATTACTATAAGCTGCAAATATTAACCAATACACAGTCTTCTTATTTTCACACACACACTTTGTATCTTCACAAATTCTCCTGTTAGAATACTTCTATCAATTATTTCAGTAGTATTAGAAAGTGGAAACATTGTAAAGCCTATCTTGTTTACAACCATCATATTTTTCTATTGCATGACAAACTGTGGGAAGTATTTGAAGCATGGATTCGTATCATTTATAAAATCCTTAGATAGTATTTCCAAGACCTCGTCATCATCGTTTTCAACAGTAAATGAAAACACGATCTACACACTCATGTTCAAAATTACAGTTTAACATCCCTAGTTTTTACCTGAGGGTTTTTTTGGAGTTTTTCATACAAAAACATCTTTTTCAAATCAAAGAAAAACTAGAGTTTGGGCGTAGTCCCTTTTCAATTTATTTTACAGTTTAAAAACTACTTCATCGTTTCCAAACACACAGGGTTCATCAACTAAGAAAATGCATACATTTTTCACATGCTCGACAAACATTATCATTTACACAGTAACCAAACGCACTGTAGAAAACAACATTTTCCATTGTAGAGAATAAAAACATAGTATACAAAGTTTAACAAGCTTCAGCTCTAAATTCTTATTCATTAAAATTTAACCCAAAACATTTCTGAGTTCAAGTCTCAGACCTATTACAAGTTCCAGCTTTACCAAGAAAGCTTGAACGTACGAAATCAAAATTACATTTTCAAACAAAAACTACAAAGGGTTTATCCCCACCTCTAGCATTCAAACGAGTATTAAAATCTCAACATTGACGAGCTAGACATCAAAAATAGGCCGAGTATCATTTAAACACACAAGGGTCTTTTCCCTGTACTAGTTTTCACTTTAATAAAAAACTTTCTTCAAAGAAACTCGACTGATAGACAACGCCGAATGCATGGTGGAAGATTTTGTTACTCATTGCATTGAATCATCTTCAACCAAGACCAAATGGGCACCTACGAAGGGTTTCAGACCACCGTATCTTACTAGGAATGGAGGCTTGCTATTCATTTCCAAACCCTTTCCCATGTCTTCCTTTGAATCCTGTATCTGTCACAAAATTTTTTTAGAGTTAGACTTTTGAACAGTATATGTTATAAGTTGAACCATTCAATTCCTTTTAGTTTTGAAACACTTACCTTCACAACATCGACCGAACTCCACACTTTTCAATAGAAAACGACAAGCTCCATGTGTGGACCGAGACCAGGATACCTTTCCTTATTTACATAAGTGTTTTCTTCCACCGAGACTTAGAAACAAAACTGCAATCTATCAACTCAACAGCATATCAAACTGATTTTGGAAGACAATACCTTCTATCACAATGCCATGGCAATGAGACACAACCTGCAACTACCAACCTAACCCTACAGGTCTTGAGGTCGAATCCTCTTTACATTTCGTCTAAACCCTAACATTTAGCAGCCTATGAGCCTCGCTGCCTGAAATGCTAATGAAACAATGACAAACATTAACCCTCCATCAACCATCACAACAACTAGATGCTAGGGTTGCATCCAACGTCCCAGATTCAAAACGATCAACGATGATAGGAGTGTTAGTGAGATTACCTTGGGTCGAACAACCATTACATTTATTACTTCATCATTATCACAAGCACGGTCTTGCCACCCTTGCTCATGGTGGATCGCTCAAATAGCCAGCTCGGAGGAGTTAAAACATGGAAACCACACATACTGACTTTCGCTGACACTATTTCATTGCTTTGCATTACGTGGAAGGGTTAACAGTCCCCGTCACCATGGAGTATGGGATGACCATTTATTGCAGGACTGATACCCTACTCCATGCCAACTCGATGCGCATGCCGACCTTTAAAAACCCATCAACCTATCCACTCAATATTAAATTACATGTTAGTACCAAATGTATATTACTCGACATAGTTTCCAAGTTTAAGTTTATGAATTAGATTATTGGTGTTATATTTTATTAATATGTAAAGTTTATATAGTTTCAAATTTTGTTTATAATCAAAGTATTAACGTTATGTTTCATTATATGTATCTTTTACATTGTGGACGTTGGTTATTTATAAGCCACAAGGCTTATAAATACCATATGTAGTTAAACATTGTAAAATTATAGTTTAGGTTAGTCAAAGTATAAGGATTATAATGTTAGGCTTGTAATTTTATTTATTGTGTATATTTCTTCATAGTTCTCATACTCACAAATATTAAAAAGATAGAGTTTGCATTTTTTTTGGTATTTTAATCTAATCCAATGTTAGATATTAGCACAAAAACTATGATAATACTATGTACTTCATACTCTAACTTCTTAATGCAAGAATTTAATGACTTTAGCGATACAATTACTACTTTGGTACTATGCAAATATTAATTACCTTAAAACAACGACAAAATGACAAACCATGACAACGTCGATGGTCACGACAATGAACTTAACAGCATGATGATTTAATAGGCGACATTGTTTCTAACATTGATGAGTTGTAAGACAGCTTTGAAAACAGTAAGCAGAACTATGTAGTTCATACCTGGAGATATTTTTTGTTTTACAAAATATTTCATAGCATTTTATTATTTCGACGTTGAATTGAATTACACACGTACTCTTAAACTGTGCAGTCATTGAACTTCTTACCTGCCATCTGCACATAGAAACATTTCAAATGCCTTAGCATTGCAGCTAAGTAAACTCCAGGGTACCTTGTAGGACACCCTTGGACACCAATAAAGCAAACTGTCAGTATCTTATCAAAAGAAAAGTATCGCATCATATTTCTAACCTTTCAGTGCATTTATTACTTTAAGCACGTTTGTCTAGAGTGTGTTAAGTTGTCATTATCAAAATGTTTCTAACTCATAAATTAAATTATGTTTAGTACGAAAAAACTTCTTAATCAATATTTTCGTAATCAAACATTTATTATTCTGCAGTTATAATTATCTTATTTAATGCTATTTTAAAAGTTTTAAATTTTTATGAAAAATCGGGATGTTACACAGCCATTTCTAGGTCATGAGTTGGATAGTTCTTTTCATGATCCTTCAGTTTCTGTGACTCGTAACAAATTACGAAGTCATTTTGTATAAGGAATCCTCCAAGCCCTTCTTTACTTGCATCAGTGCAAACCACAAAGTCTTAGTTCGGATCTGCGATCCTTAATATGGGCGCAGTTGTTAGCAACTGTTTCAGCTTCTGGAAGCTCTCTTCACACTTGGCTGTACATAAAAACTTACTTTCCTTCCTCTGTAGGGAGGTCATAGGACAGGCTATTCTAGAAAGTTTTTCAATGAATTTCTGATGATATCCAACGAGTCCTAGGAAGGATCTAATATTTGTGACATTTGTGGGGGTCAGCCACTCCTTGATGGATTTAATCTTTTCTGGATCCACAACTATCCCTTTTTCGGAAATAACATGTCTGAGGTATTGAATTTGATCTCTGTAGAAATCACATTTTCTAAACTTGGCATAGAGCTGATGTTCTCTTAATATTTGTAAGATGGTCTTGAGTTGCTCCTCATGTTCTGCCTCATCCTTAGAGTAAATTAGTATGTCATCTATGAATACTAGTATGAACTTATCTAAGTACTTACTGAAAATATTGTTCATCATACACATAAAATTTGTGGGTGCATTCGTAAGCCCGAAGGGCATCACCACAAATTCATAATGTCCGTACCATGTCCTGAAGGCAGTTTTGCTTATGTCTTTGTCTCGGATCCTTACCTAGTGGTACCCGGAGTGCAAATCAATTTTTGAGAACACCTTTGCTCCCCCAACTTGGTCAAATATATAATTTATCCTTGGAACAGGGTATCTATTCTTAACCGTCATTTTATTCAGTTTCTATAATCAATGCACATCCGCAAGGTTCCATCCTTCTTCTTGACGAAGAGGATGGGTGCTCCCCGCGGGGACACACTCGGACGAATGTAACCATTGTCTATTAGTTCTTGTAATTGAAGTTTCATCTCTACTAATTCAGGAGTACTCATACAATATAGTGCTTTTGATATGGGTATTGATCGTGGCAATAATTCTATTGAAAAGTCCAAATCCCTCTTGGGTGGTAACCCAGGAATCTCATCTAGAAATACGTCTCGAAAACCTGCTAGCATAGGGAAATTTTCAATTTGAAGCTCGTTTTCTGTCTCAAGGTTATGAATATTAACAGCATACAACTTATAGCCCTTCCATCCACATTTCTTTACCTGCATGGTTGAGATCTATCGAATAAGAACCTTCCTGGGTATACCTTGTACTTTACTTTGGTTTCCATGCTGATCTGTGCATGTAAAACTTTTGTTTAGATAATCCACCATAACCTAATGCTGCTCTAGCCAATCCATACCTATCAGCAGGTCATAGGCTCCTAAGGGTAGAATATTTAGGTCTACTTCAGTTTGTAAGCCATTCATATCTAGATGGAAACTTTTAAGCAACTTAGTTATCTTTCTTTTGGTACTGATGGTTAAATGGACTAGCCAGGGTTTGATATGTTTCACTCTATTTAAATTACAAGTTTCAACTATTTTAGGAGAAACATAACTCCAACAAGCTCCCGGATGAATTAAAATGGAAATAGGCATGTTCGAAATCTTACCTTTGATTTCGACCATTGTGGATTGGTAGTCTTCCTATCTCCCTTCCAAGGCAGCGCATATCCGAGGTGTTCTTACCAGGTCTTCTACAGTTGACCCTTCTTGTAGGTTGTTGAGAACTTTAACATTTTTATTTTTTGGGCAGTCTCGGTAGTAATGGGGTCCTTGACACCCCCATCACCTACTGGGTATAGGAGCTGGCTTAACCCCTCTGTCAAAAGCGGATTTGTTAACTGTTCGCTCCAATTTGTTGGGTTGTGTTACGTTCTTTGGAAAATTCAATTTGGTGGGAAACTGTTGTTTTTCTTTTGGTATGGAGCGGGTGTGAATCCTTTCTTTCAACTGTCAAAAGCTGGTCTCGGTTTGTCCTTCTTTTTATTCAGAAGGTCAGTTTGGTGTTGATTATGTTTGTAACAGAGTCGGCCTTATGCAAGGCCATCTCTAGGGTCTTAGGTGTATCGAACTCAATCTTGTTTCTGTAGTAAGTTGGGAGGCATCCTAAAAACTGTTAGATCTTTACCTTCTCATCTTTCATGTAGGGTACATAGTGTAACAGTTCTAACAATCCGTTAATGAGTGCATCCACAGTGAGAGAGTTTAATTGCAATTCATGGAACTCCTTGATCTTTCTGTTGAAGAATCTCTATGACATGTATTTTTCTTGAAAAAGTGTCCTGAAATCCTTCCAACCAACTTCCGCCCTTTTTATATCCTTGGTGTGTTTTAAATATTTCCACCATCTGGAAGCCTTACCATTTAGGTTGTAAATGGCCAAACGGGCCTTGATACGGCTGTAATACTGATGTACTTGGAAATACTTACTCATCCCTAGCAGCCATTCCTCGAACTTCTCTCCTGAATCATGGTCTCCCTCAAAGGTTGGGGCCTTAATCTTCTTGAATTCTCCTTGAAGGATGTCCCCCTTATACGTTTTCTTGTGAGAGGAGGGAACATAGGAATCATAAGAGTATTCAGAATTGAAGTCAGGGGCGATGGAAGAATCCAACTACTCGGTTGATTCCTCAAGTTCCCTAAAGTATGGACTACAGCTTCTCTTCCTGTGGTGATGTTTAATTACTTTCTTGGTTACTGAATGGGTGGTTTTCTTATGAGTTTTCCTCCCAGTTAAACTCTACAATAATGCCTCATTAACCTCATGTTGCTCTCTTCTCTCATTGAGATTATCATTTTTGAAACTTCAGAATTCAACCTGCAGGCTCTGCACTGTCTTTAGCAAATCAGAGGTTTTGACAGTCCCATCACTATCATTTAGTTCTACTACTATTTCCTGTTCCGTGGGGATTGAATTTAGGTTACTGTGTTGAATGTCCTCCCTTTCAGCATTCATAATGTTTATTGTTTCCTGAACAATGTTCCAATGTGTAGCAAACAAAGTTTTAGTTAGTTTTGCAGCAGTAGGATCATAGGCCTCAAGTTTCTGAACCGGGGCTCTTATACCACTTGTAATAACCCAAACAAAATCAACAAAAATTTTAAAATTTTTAATAAGTCATTAGTCTTGACATCCTAAGGTTTAACTGGATAGAAAATCCCATAGTAACAACCTTAACAAGGGGATCAAATTTGACTAAGAAAAGTTCTTAATGTCTTTCTTAAGTATGTAACACTTAGACGACTAGTTGGTTGCGTTGATCACAAGTTTACTAGAATTGAATTCTCCCATTGTTGGTTTAGAGATGTAACAGTCCTTCTTATGTTTATGAAGTAAGATGAAAATTCTATAAGGTCCTCCATGAAAGGTGAACACCTAGCAAGTTAGAAGGGTCCCTCGGCCCCCAGTGTTACTTAGCTCTTAGGAGCTAAAACATTACAAACATTTCTTTTTGTAGGTGCAAGGAAAGTTTTAAAAGATCGCAAGGAAAGAACTAAGGTAAAATGCCAAAATCCCAAGTCGTTGGGGGTTTATGGTGAATGCATGAAGTTGGCTCTACAAGGTCTACTTTTGGAAAACATGGGTTTAAGAGAGGGCCCAAGATATTTCCCTTAAACCCTAACTCTTGTCTCAAAGTTCGCTGGCTTAAAAACTATGCATAACAGTGTTTGGGTCACAAAAGTATTAACGTGAAAAGACCCTAGTAGCTGGCGCATTAAATTTTCCCATGTGAACAAACCGATAGTGGAATCCACGTAGATGCCTTGGTAAATGGGATCTTCGAAAACAAAACCCTCGTCTAACCTTTTGGTTCTGCATTATGTCGTTGTGGTTTTTTTGGAAGAGCACTCTGGGATTTCAGCCCTGGTGAGGATGCTCAGGTCACGCTACCAACCTGAGCTTAGCTCCAGTATCAATGGTTTCCCTTCGAGCGTTTGAGCCAGGTAATGGTATCTAAGTTACTGCGTTAAATGTTGCATTGTAAATTCTTACTTCTGGTGTTGTAACAATTGTTAATCAACGTGCTAATTTTTCTTGTGTGGCATGGCAGGGGAAATGTTGCAGTAGTTTGGCGTATTCTAAAGGAGGTGGCGACTATCAGAAGGAAACTGCTCGAGCGTTGGACGGGCTTACTCTCCTCTTGTGTATTAGTTGTGTTTTCGTTTTTCACAAGGGGCGTGAATAATAAGACGCAGAGGTTGGGGAGGTACAAGGAGGCTTTTAGCCCATGCTGAGTTTTCCACTCGCCAGTATCTAACTGTTTTGGATGAGCTAAATGCCAAAATGGCGATATGTTTAATCCCGTTGATTTATGTTTTAGTCAGTTCCAGTTATGGATAAATTTCACGGTATGCTTGGGGCAAATTCTATTGCCAAGAAGTCTTATTTCATGTTTTTATTTTGTAACAATGACCGGGACTGTTTGTAATCATTGTTGTGGGAAAAATGACTATAACCCTATCTAGGGAATTTTATTACTTAAATTTAATTGTGGGATATCTGCCAAATGACCCTAATTGTCGGTCCGTCCATCCTTTCTTTTTAGAAGAACTGTTGTTAGTTTTAAAACGCTGTATAGTACATGTTTCCTATTCTTTCAAGCCTATGCTGTGATGTTATGACTGTTTGTGTCTGAGGTTCAAGAAGTAAGAGTTAAAAATCCGTAAAGAAGATTTTCCAAAGTTATTCCTCAGAATTCTGTTGACTGTATTAAAGCCCAGGTTATGAAAAGGATACGCCTGCTAGAACCAGATCTAAATCGAAATAGTTGGTTATCAAATGTAGAGTTTAAATGTTTAAATGCTTATCTATGTTTCAATATTAAAGAAATTATTCCTCTGTTGGGTTCTATGCATCGTTTATCATTTTAGCTATGAGTCAAAGGGTGTGTGGTCCTAAATTAAAGGAACGTGACCTCTATACATGGTTCCCTGAAGTCCATTTCTTGTGAAAAATGTATAACTCTTGTCTTTTTCGTTATAATTAAAGGCAAATCCGTGATTGTAAAGAGTTTAGGAAGAATTACTGTTATCATGGAAAATAGATCTAATACTAACGTTTTCTTCATAATGTGCTTAAGAGTTGAAAAGAGATCCAATACTAACGTTTTTTTCATAATGTGTTTAAGTGTTGAAAAGAGATCCAATGCTAATGTTTTCTACAACTGGTATAAATAATAGTTAATATATATATATTCTATAATGTAAGAATTATCTATTATCTCATGCAAGGTTTAGGGCATGCTGCCCGGAAATCCTTAGCGAAATCTCTCCTTGTATAAGGGTTATAGGAGATTTCTCTAAAACTATGTTTTAGTAAACGCAAGGGGTTAAAGCCAAGCTACTTCCGTTAATAAACAAAATAATATATTCAAAATAAAAGGAACCCAATTTAACAATAACCAGAAAGTGACGTTTCACCTAACAAGCTTTGGCCTATAAATTTGACTCTAGTAGAATGTGAGAGTATAGCTTTCCTGGAACGTATCAAAATCTTACAAGACCGTATGCTATTAAATAGCTCTAAGAGATTAGTTACTAATATGTATGGCAAGCTCACAGATCTATAAAAAAATTTAGATTAGCGAGATCAATGAAAATTATACGAAATCTATAAAAAAAAAAAGGATTGAATCCACAGTTATCTTGAACAAAAATAAACCTATGATAAGATCTATTCTAACCGTTTACTGAATCACCTGTTATAACAATGGATCTACACATTATAGATTAGGTGGATCATTCGTAACTCATTAACAAGAAGGAAAAAAAATGCATTAAGTCAGAAATAACAGAAACTTGATTAAACTACTTATCAGTAAATTTATTGCAGACTAATTGACTGAGGAGCTTTCACGTTCCTCCCAACCTTAGACCGCAATTCGTTCTTGGATTGTTCTACCGGTCACCCTCGAGCCAAGCTGAGCATAACAAGAATCGAAAAAGGTGTATGGTACTTTTCTATCTCTTTTACTATATCAGAGTGTCCACAAGGTTCATTTATCAGCCTATTTGGTGTGAGTCCATCTGAATGACATTGCCCATGCAATGATAATACAGTCCTCTCACGACGGTCCCTTACGTTGGACACACCAGGTTTCAGTACTCTGGTGTCAAGCGCTCAGATTCATGACTAAAGCCTTTTCAGTGTACTTGGAAAACATGCCCATGCAACGTTACCTTCTTTGCTATTTATAATGTTTGGGGCAAGGCTGCTAGGTATTTTGGGTTTAAATGACTCTGTTATCTAACTGGCACCTAGAAGATTAATTTTTCTTTACCTTTAATTAATATTCCTTTATTTTAATCATCACAGTTCATTTTAAATCTTTAATTAATTTAATTTGGACTTTTACTCTCCTATCAGCTAGTTTAGACTTTAGTTGTAGGCTACTGACCCATCTAGATTCTTGCATGCTCAGCTTCTCTTTGTGTGGTAGTCCCAGTCAGTTTGAAAGAATAAAATAATAATAAGTCATCTTTTTAAAATAATTATTGGTTCACTTGATGCTCGAGAGTCTCTAGCTCAACATAAGTCATTTAGTTCAAGTCGAAGTGTTCCAGAGATTCTCATCTCAACACTCACTCAAATACTAGTGCTTCCCGAGTCCCCTTGGCTGGTGCACGTATCACACATAGTCAAGTTTATTACAGCCCAAATAAAATAATATTCAAAACAATAAAATAGTCTTTTCTCGGGATGTTACATCCCAAGTAATTAGTATTCGTATGGTACATTTTGAAGTTGTAGAAAAAAATTTAGGTACTTATAAAACCTCATGATTTTTCTATGTTGTAACTAGGATCGTATAAAATGCTTTGTCCAAATTTCCTTTTTATAAAAAGTATACATTTGAGGGAAGCTCCATGAAATCCATGAATGATGTTTTACTTGGGGGACTTAGGAAATCTGTAAACTTGAATATTTTATATATGTACTCATTTGGAAGAATATGTATTTATTTCTTTTAGAAATTAAGAAATTTTTAAATACATCACTCTTATTAAGCTAAATAAAAGTTATTATTATTTTTTTTGTTTTGCATTGTTTTGCATTGTTTTGGGATTGCTACACTTACACCATGTCTTAATTCCTTGGAATGATCCTCATATCATAGATCTTAGGGATTTTGAGGAGTAACATATTTTTTTGAGAACTTATATTTGTTGAGAGTGCACTAATTAGGCCATTATCAATGTTGGTTAGTGCACGACATATTGATTTATCTACAATAGATTCTTTAATTTAAATTATGTTGGTAGTAGCTCTCTTACTGGTCAATCTTTATCGAGAGAGGTCATTTAATGGAATGAAGGTACTTATGGTCTACGCTATGGACAGGGATAATTTTAAGTACCCATACTTATTTAAAAGTGTATAAAACTTGGTGAATCTTATCAATTCTTAAAATGTCAACTATAAAATATTTGGCATTATTTTTTTTAAATTATTTCAATCTATAAGGATTTTATATAGTTTATATAATAATTTGGCGCTTTTTAGAGTAAAAAAATTTTACCCCATCAAAATTGGGAGAAAAGGGGGCTTAAAAAAATGAAAATTGGCGAATATGTTTTTGGAAAAAAACATGGAAAAATAGCCCATGGGCTAAATTTCGCCCCTAAAATTATCCTTGCTCATGGATCCAATGATGATGTACTATGGTGACAAAGGCTCATGATTGTATAGCGAAGGAAATTTAAAGTGATTACAATGGTAGAAGCCTATTGTGGAGATTTTGTTTTTCTTATTCCATATTTGTAATTTGTTTAGATACTTATCCCCTTCCGATGTCTAGCATCATCCTATTACATTAGGAGAGATATGGTCTTTATTAAAAATGCATTATACATGTTTGTACATCCTTCCAAATTTGAAACCAATTATAAACATGGGTCCATAAGTTTTTGATACATCATATTCTTAGGTTACAAAATATATGATATTTAAAGAGGTAGTATATATATGTTCTATGGGCTTCCAAATTTGGGACCAATTATGAACATAGGTTTATAAATTTTTTATACTCTCCATGTTGAAAGAAATGAAATATTTTTTTATAAAATATTATTTGTATTTAGTGTGAAGATCATAAGTCATATTAAAAATAATATTGTATGATATATTTTTATCAATCAATTAGAATTTTAAATTATTTTACTAAATTTACATTACCCAAAAATTAGAAAAATAAAATTATTTACATTCTTCCCCAATTTCAAAAAAAATATCTAATTAATCATGCAGAGCTCATTATAGATATCTAATAGAGTTCTATTTAAAGTGAAGGAGAAACTTAATTAAGATGTTATATGTACACATACTCAATCATCAAGTACCGAAGAAAAGATGTTTCATTTCACTTTTTCTGGAAAGTAATCTTGCTAATTAAAAGATATTATTTTGCATTATAATGAGATACCTACATATTTGAGTGATATATATCATCTTTTTTTCTTCAAATCCAATAATATTTTCTAGTATTTTATATTTTCTATCTTTATAGTGGTTTGACTTCTGGTTTGCTTTGAAATCAAGATGATATATTGATTTCTTCTAAGATTTATATTTACTTAAACTAGAATCTAAAAAGGTCCATGTTTATTCAATGATCTCAAACTTCCTAGAATCTAAAAAGGTCCATGTTTATTCCATGATCTCAAACTTCCTCGAGGATGATAGATTATGGGGATCCTATGGTAATGTCTCAATTGAATAGGATTATGAAGAAATTTAAACGAAAGTGGAAGAACATATTCCAACAATAAAATGATATCTAACATGGGATAATTCCTTACCCACAAGTGTTAATTCCTTTGAGTGGCGGATGGCTTGTACAATCTAAGACACCAGATATATTATATAATTTTGGTCAAATATTGGCATTCCTTTATAATATCAAGAAAGTATCATTGAAGGAAATTCGACACTTCAAATCACAAAAAAACATTCCCATTAAAATTATTCATGTGTGAGATATATGACATAATGAAGAATCGACAACAAGAAATTATGAATATTTAAAAAAAATAAAGAATTGAAAAAAAAAATTATTGACAATGATGAATTTTTTTTTCTAACCTATAGAAAAATGGATTGTTCTTACTATTTCAAAAATAAATTGAAGAGAATCAAGAATATACTAACATCATAAATCAAGTTCACATAGAAGACATATTTCTTTTAATAAAAGCATATCTAACAACAATAAATAAATTTATCACATAATAAATAGATAAATGTAGAAATAAAGAAGTTAAAGAATGATAACTAAAGTTAAAACACATATTCTAAAACTAATTTATTGATAAAAAAAAATTGTAATCAATTTAGTTCTATAGTATCTTTTTTAGGTTAAACATTGAACCGTGAAGAAGGAAAATCTCGCAAACTCATCAAAGTGAGAAGACCTAGAATGTCGTGCTTAATGAAATTTCATTACATGGAGAAAACATAATAATTGATATTAAAAGATAATTAAATGACAAAGCAACATCTATAAATCTAGTAATGGTTGAAAGTCCATTCATCACCAATTATGAATTCATATCATAGCTGATAGAACTCTCTAGCATATCTTACATCTAAAGAAAGAAAACAAAGAGAATAATACAACAAACAATTACATCCTCATCCATCCATCTGACCATAGAAGGGGTGTATTTATGAATATTAACCTTCTAAATTTCACCTTATGGGAATAATAAGAATTCATAAATGAGAAATGTGTGTATATCAAAAAATGTAAAACACAACAGAAGTAAATATCCATCCACACACCAACATCATTCACAATTAACCATGTTTATCATACACACATAAAATAAAATCATTCCACTTGCATATACAAAGAAAAAACTTAATGTTTAATAACGAATATCGAAGAAACTAGATGTGTAATAGAAAATTTTTACGTAGCTAAAGGTATCAACCATAGATACCAACCATAAGCCTCACTATGATGCCATTAGGGTGAAGGAAACGTCTATAATATTCTCTCTCTCTCTCTCTCTCAGCCCATAAGTAACATCTCTTAAATCCATTATAGGTTATGGGTGTAAGTATAGTTCGCAGGGCAAAGAATACCCTTGAGTTTCTATCATAGTTGTGTCATTGTTTAGAGTATAATGCTTAACATAAGGTATTGGTTATCTCCAAATTGTTTGCTTATTATGGGTTATTGAGATTTACTCGTCTAAACCATATTTATTTATAACTCAACCCCTTAGAAACACTCTTTCTCTAGGGTATTTTTTAAGGATTCTAATATTATTGGTAATGATAGTATTCTAGGCAATTATTTTGGATTGAAAAAAAATAAATATAAATGGGTAGGAAAATATTAAATATGAAACATATAATTTACTATTGAAACTTGTAAATTTTCGCGAATATTATGATAAAAAGACATATTTTATGTAAATATAGGCGATATTAGAGACTAAAAATCACAAAATAGCGAATTTATTTTTTGGTGAAATTACCTCTCTCTCTCTCTATCTCTCTCTCCCTCTATCTCTCTCTGCATAGATAGTTGATGCAATAACTAATAGATGTATCGTTTTTATGGTGGAAGTGGTCCATGATTGGTCACAAGGCTTGCTTAGCCTTTGGCTAACACTTCATTTTCATGCAGGTGTATATACTTGGTTTCGTGAGGTTGGGTAGGGGACATCAGATCACCGCCTAGTGTTCATGACCTTTCCCCTCCTCATGGTGAACACTTCCAAATGAACTATCGTGACCAAGACTATGAGTCGGCGAGCCTTATCGAATAGACAAAGTTTTATTTAATGCTCGCCTGTATGGTGTCAAAGGCATGTTGCATACATCTATGGCATCAACCGATATATACGCCATCCATCCTCCATGATACTCCTCCGGTAGCTATCCATTGGCGATTCCGTTCACGGAAAACTTCCCATCTAAAGGTCTTGTCCGCCATTTGTGATAAAATTTGAAAATTTGCGCGCTCCGCTGATTGTGATAAAATTTGAATTTTAAATTTGCGCACTCCATGACCGCCTGCTTTTGATCGCCGGGCCTAGAGCTTCACTCGACAGACACACCCTTTTCATTTGAACAACGAAGAGAACAGGCTTCTAGGCTACAAATTTACTTGTTCTAGTGGCATTACATTACTACGAGTCTGGGAGTTTATGTTTCTTCAGATCCATCTTAGAATAGAGTAAAATATGGCACAAGTAATGTGTACGGTAAAGGGGCCAGAGCAGGATTCATTTTCCGCACAGGAAAAGAAGTGTCCTCATTTATAACCAGGAAATCACAACCAGAAGGTAATGTAACGTTTCATACATGATTTCCACATTGCATCAATTCATTTGATGTATTATGGAAGCGGTCTGCTTTTATTTATTTTTATCACCAATACTGTAAATAGGGTAGTGTTGATATTAGCTGAGGTGAGATTGATTTTACATATGTCCACATATCTTATGATTAGGAGAGCATGGGATGCGCAGTGATAAAGGCCTGCGTTGAGAGATTTTTCAGAACCCATTGGAGAGTTAATAAAGACAATTTACGGACGTAGCGAATCTGAATTTGAGATGGGTATGGCAGTGGGAATGGGACAGGATAGCAAGGGCAAAGGGGAGCGTGACGTTGGTGGAGAAGCTTTTCATCTCAATCTCCAGTATAAATTTGGAGGATATAAATTGGGGAGAAGAAGAAAGAAAGATAGAGGAATGTTTTAATAAATATTGGGTAGTGGGGAAAAGAAGAGTGTCCTAGGAAATGGAGTGTTGGGCGTTTTTGGAGGAAGATTTTTTGTGGGCATTGTGCTCCAAGGATCCTACGGTTTCCTTCCTTCTGGTTACCCTTATTCTCCATGTCCTGTCTTCCTTACTTCTCGAATAGCAGCCAGCTTTGAATGTGCAACCCATGAATGTCATCCCCTCATGCTCATAACTCACACATTATTCTCGTAGTGCTCATAATTCATAAATTATAATTTATGAGGGGAAATTAGTCCTTTCCATTGAAATGATGTATGCCTCTGCTTCAATACAAGATAGCAAGGATCCACCTATGCAGTTTAATGGTAATAGAATGGTGTTTAATGGTAATAGAATGGTCTTATCTCAATGAATAAATTTAAGGCTTACCAACAACCTGAAGAGTTACTAACCCTTAGAATGGCCTGATAATTCAGAGTACTAACCCGAATTCTGATCCTTACTCCTTTCCTTTTGCCTTTCAACAGAAGGAAGCCGGGTCCATCCGACAAGAGTCTTTCCTCGAGATATGGTGATGACTCCAATAGCATTTCCTCTATATTAAGTATGCTCATATATAGAGTAATTCCTCGGGATAATGAGAAAATTATCCTTGAAATAAAGTTTTAGATCAGTCACAAACTAGTCATGCAGGCAGGCCGAAGCCTTTTATAGGCCCTTTAGCCCTTACTAACCTATCATGGTACCACGCTGCTTCCACGCTTTCTTATCTTCAACAAGAACCATTCCTTGCATTTATCCCGAGAACAGATAACTATTATTTTAGTTTGTCCTTTAAACATTGCTTCCTTATCTCTGTATATTGCTTCCTTTTCTTTCCTGTTCTATAGATTAAACTCCCTCCCTACGACTCTGCAGTTCATAAGGCGGGTCACTTTCCTTCCATATTGAATGGAATCCCCAAGGTTGGGCCGAAACTCAGATCTGCTGAACTAAATTTTGACTCTGCTCAAAACCATTTTTCAACGTTACATTAATTACATTAATGGTATGTAGTGTTTTGGAAATAAATTAAGATTTATTGAGTTAAATTCCTACTCTACTTAAGATCGTGGGATATAATGTTTTGGGAATAAAATAAATTGATAAATGATCATTTGTAATTTTAGGGTCTCATTATCAACACACCAAGCCGTCACCGTTTTATATAAAAATTAACTTTTAGTATTTTAAATGAAGAGAGTATTTTAACTTTTAATGTTTTAGTATTTTAATGATAATTTTATATATGTTATTTTAATAAAATATAGTATATTATGAAAAATAAAAATCAAATATATGTTATTTTAATAAAATATATTATATTATTATATTAAAATAAAATTTATAAATAGTGATAAGTATTCTTAATGTATTATGATACAAATAAAGTAGAAGGCCTTTGAAATATTAAACATTTTAATTTACTTAGAATTTATTATAATTATATGTCTAATCTTAATAAATAATTTTTTAATATTTGTTAAGTTGATAAAATTCTTAAAATAGTTTTTATTTCAAAAAAGTTAATATTTTTAAGAGTTGTAGTAGTTATTTTTTAATAATTAAATGATACATTTATACAATTTAAATTTAATTTTTGTATTATTCTTTATTATATGAAGAAGTTATAAGTATAAATAATTATAAATGAAGTATAAATATATATAGCTTAATTAAAGATAAAAAAATTTATGATATTATTTGCATAATAAAATATAAATTGAAAATTTCTAATTTTGTTTATGGAAAATAAAATAAACACTTTTTTTCACTCTAAAATTTAAATGTAATTTCTAATTTTTATAATAAAATTAAATTATTAAAAATATTATGAATTTCTCTCCTTCAATATAAAAGATATTAACTTAATCAAGTGTATTTATTTTTCAATTTATTTGTAAATAAATATTAAATAAATAAAGTATCTAATATATTATATGTAAAATATTAACTATTGTTATAATAAAGTAAATGATAAATACATTTTCATTTAAAACAAATATGATAAATTAACTTGTTTTTAAAGATGGTAATTTGATGATTTTTTAAAATTATTTAATTATAAAGTAATTCAAAACATAATTTCTTTAATAAATATATAATTTTTTATATAAAAAATTAATTACTAATGATGATGATGATAATGTTAGTTAATTTTTATCTAGACTAAGTTTGGTACGTGGGACCTTATGAAAGAAAAATAGGGAACTACTTAGTTTTCTTTAAAGTTTTATTTGACACATTTTTATTATAACAAAAAATTTAAAAGTGATTTAGTATACACCTCATGAATGTTCAAATGTTCATTCATATTTTAGCTATTGGATCTTCTTACCCTAAGATATAATTTTGATATTCAATATTAGGGTTAATGACCTTGTAATATCTTATCTTTCTTTAATCGTCTAAATTTTTATGGTATGGCATCTTTATACCAACCTAGATGATGGTTTTGAGTGGAATTTTAAACAAATGAGAAAAATACTTACATTTACATTTTTGTAAGGGATAGAAGTCCATTCATCAACCTTATTAAGGAAAACTTCCAAAACACTTAAATTATAAATATAATATATAAATTAAGTAAAAAATAATTTATTCAAATGTGTATTTTATCTAATTTTTGAGTAATTTATTTATTTAAAAAACATCTCCTCTTAATTTTAATAAGTATACAATTTATTATATAAATATTAATTATAATAAGTGTACAATTTATTATATAAATATTAATTATTATTATTATAGCTAGATAAAAGATAAATAATATTTATTTGCAAAAGTTTAATTTAAATAAAATAATATCAATCTTCTTAAAAGCATCATTCATTTTCTTTTTAAATGTAACTACATTAAATCCTCCTATTTCCAAGTAACATTATTTCTAAGAAGTACTTTGATGCAGGAGCATTGACCGAAAGCCCTATATAATTAATTGTAATTGATTTTGAGATAGGACTAGTTGAATGTAATAATGGCAATTTCCCACTGATGTCCTAGGATCTTGCAAGAGGTTGCTCGAGGATAGGGTATGTTATGTAATTGCTTTCTTTAGAAGTCTATATCCCATTAATTTGGATCTGACATGTTTATGGAGTGTTACTTAATCACTCGATGTAATCGAGCAAAGGGTTGTTGATGAAATGAAGAACAAAGCTTTAAAACTATGGGATTGATTGCATATTTGTTGTCTTCTTTCAATAATAAGAAATACATGTAATTTCCCTCCGTGTGAGTGAATAAAGTGTTAATTTCCCGAAGTATTCACAGATTGAAAGCGTGTTGAAACCTTTCGAAGGAACGAGGTGGAAATTGATAGTTGCACTGATCGATTTACTATTTTGCAGTCTGATAAATCTATGAAGCAAAGATTTGGATGGCCTAGATCAAGGGAAAGAGGAAGATTGACGATCTTGAATAGTTTCCACAGGGCCAAGATGCAAGCTTGTTTAAGTTGTGGGAGATAGACTTTTGTAACCCTTAAAGTTGACGATTCGCATTTGATCGTAGATCAACGGATGAGGTAGGCCTTGCAAAGATCAACGGTTTGGATGATACCGAAAATCCAAAGCGATTGCGGAAGGAATTTGCAAAGGCGCACCTGCAACTACGGAAACAAGGACATCCACAAACTGTAGAAAGAGTTTTGTGAAAGACGATTTGCGGAAGTCATTTTCAAGAAATAGTGAAAAATCACACCTGCAATCCGCAATTGCAGAAGGGAGAAAATTGCGGAAAGGATCGATCAGACGACAAATTGTGGAAAGAAGACTACGGGAAGGAGAATTGAGGAAGGAAATTTGTTTGACGCTCCACAATCCAATGAGATCCACAATTCCACATTTTTCTGTGAAGTCCAGTTTACAGCTGCGAAAGAAAGGCTTAGTTGTTCTATGCTAAGTTTGCAGGTTTTGCTACACTTGGGAAGCTAATTATTGCTGGGCTTGCGGATTGGATTAGTCTTATTGATTCCAATCTTGCATCATACTTCCATCTTCGACTTCAATGAAATATATTATTTCTAAGAAATGTTTCCATTTTATTTCATATACATATTCACCATCCTTAAGAGGCAACACCTTTGAATACTCATTAAAGTATCTTCTATATGGAGCATTTAGACTACGATACCTAGTAAGCCTTAAACATTTGAGAATCTGTTAATGGGGATATCTAGAGTGCTAATAGACTCTTAGGCTCAGTTTTAAAGCACAAAAGTCTTTGAACTAAAAATATAGTAATATGAGAATAACAAAGAAAGATGCAAATCTATAATCTAATTTGGTCTTCCATTATTTAAAATGAAATACCTAATTGGTAAACTAGCATCAAATCAATTGTTGAGATTGCAATATTTAATTACTAAAATAACAAGCAATCAATTGTTGAAATTGCGATTTTTCCTCAACTCTTCTTGTAATTCTTAATTTCTTTTTAATTATTTTACTGTAGAAATTGCAAATTTGGAATTGTTGAAATTGCATTCTATGATTGTTAAAATTAAAATTTTTCATTTTGCAAAACCCAATATTTAATTGTCAAATTTTGTAATTTAAAATTTCTATACAAATAAATTAATTTCTATAATTTATTCAATGAACTTAAAAGGGATAACCTAATAATATATGAACCCACCCACCTACATGTGTATACCAAGGGGATAATAATGGTGTAAGCATATAAACAAAAATACCAGGAATGCCTCTAGACACTAAGATGGTCTTCTGTAACTCTCTCTTTCCTCCTATGCAAACTTGAGTGATTGAGTGTGTGTCCAAATGAGAGAGCTATGCTCTCTATTTATACTTTACTTGGGGTGACCTTTTTACCCAACTGGGACGACTTATCTAGGAGAAATAGTAAACCTTTTACATATGACTCTTTAGGGGATCTATTGCCCCGACTTACATGGGAGGCTTTTACCTCAATGACCTAGGATGACTAAGCATCATAATGACATCCCTGAAATGAGGAAAAACATCTCCGACGGAGGTACAAATAAAATAAAATAATAATAAGAATATAAAATACAATAGAATATCTTCCGAAGTTACAATTGCATTAACATTTAATGTATATACCAACTAGTATATATACTAGTGTATATACCAACTGGTATATACACCAGTCAGTATATAGTGTATACTGACTGGTATTGGTATACGGCAGCTTCCATCCATACTAATATATGTAAAAATTCTCCCAAGCTTGGACCTCCACCACATAATTAAGATTTGTTCTTATGACCCATATCATTATGGGTAGTAAAGTCCCTTCCTAATGGGGTGCACGTTTATAACATACACAAATCAAGGAACACAATGTCTCCAATTCCTTTATGACCATGACACCATAAAAGAACACATGTTGCATGTATTGGAAATGTCTTATACCCATCCATATGCCTCATCCAATTGACTTGGATTGTCTATGTCAATGCACAAAATTCTTCTCATTTATACCATAGGTTAGTTTGGCACTAGGATCACTATGTTACCACTCAATCCTAGTTTAATTAGCACTAAATTCTTATGTATTCTCTAGTTCTGGTTATTCCAATCCATTTTCCAATTATTTTGTGAAGATTCATATTCATTAACAATAATGAAAAGATGAAATCTAATTGTCAATATGGAATTATCACCACATACTTCATTTGCAATAAAGGAATACCATCCTCATGGTCCATGTGGTTTTTGGAAGATGAATTTACTACTCATTTTTCCACATTTGGTTAAATCACAAATAGGAACACTTGCTACTAGTATCAAATGGGGAGGACATGTTGCATAATACGAAAGAAAGCAAAGTGAAGAATAATAATTGAAATAGTTGTTAGCGATTAGTGATGGATAACCAACAAGGTAGTTAGGTAATATATTATAATAAATAAAAATATATGTTTAGAGTGAACCATTTTCTTTTTGTATGGAATTCGCTCAAAGTGCTTCCATATATGCACTTACGTATATGTGCACATACGAAATTCACGCTTTTGTATATGTGCATATACGAAAGTGCCTCCGTATATACACTTTCGTATATGCACATATAAGTGCTTATGTATATGTGCTTTTATATACGCTAATTACATACTGGTATACACAAGCAATATATGCTAGTGTATATGTCAATATATACACTAGTGTATATTACTAGTGTTATGTATATATACTAGTGTATATACCGGTGTATAACTCTTATATATTATAGTAATGTATATATACCAGTATATATACACTCAGTATATACACTGATGTATATAATAGTATATACATTGATTTATAATATATCTGTATATACACTAGTGTATATGTGTGTATTCTCATATATACACTAGTGTGCATACTCAACTTTCATATCATGAAAATTTGTAAAACATTGAACACTGCAAGAGATGGACATGTATATACATCGATATATACACTAGTGTATATATTAGTATACACACGTATATACTAGTATTCTACACTAGTGTATATACGTAAACCCTTTATTCTTAGCTTGTATATGGTGTCAAAATCTATATAGTTAGGTGGCAACTTCCCACTAGCAAATAAATTATGGTTGTTGAGATTAATGTATTGAGCACTGAGTTCAAAATTGAAAGACCAATTCCCACCAACAAATAAATTATGCTTGATAGTAAGTCATAAAGGGGAGATGGCCTATGGCTCACCTATGAGCAATTCTAACTTCACAAGTTAAATACTTTAAATCTTTTACAAATCCTTAGATGTTTTAGGGAGTTGGATATCTTTTAGGATAGTGGCTTTGTAATATTAGACATTGATATTGCATATATAGCACAATGCATATATGAAAACTTTTGTATATGTACAACGCATATATGGAAGATTTTGTATATGCATTGTTCTGTATATTCACAGTGCACATACGAAACCTTTTGTATATGCACATATACTAAAGCAACTATATATGCACATATACAAACTCATATGTATATGCGCATAAATGGAAGCACGTATATACGAAAGCTTCTGTATGTGCGCATACATGAAAGCTTTTGTATATGCACACTTCCATATATGCAAAAGTGCATTCGTATATGCACTTTCATATATGTGCACATATTAATAAGATTTTATAAATGCTAGCAACACATATACAAATGCTTATGTATATGGACAACGCATATATGGAAGCTTTCGTATATGTGTTGTGCATATATGAAAGCTTCTATATATGCAAGCTTCCATAAATGCTCATATACGGAAGCTTCTGTATATGTACATATACATAAGCTTCCGTATATGCAAGCTTCCGTATATGCGCATATGCGAAAGTTTCCGTATATATGCGCATATCCGAAAGCTTCTGTTTATGCGCAACGCATATACGAAAGCTTCTGTATATACGTAACTGCTTCCGTATATCCGCTAGGCATATACAGAAACTTGCATATATGCGTTTTGCATATAAGAAAGCTTCCGTATATGGGCAGTACGGAAGCTGCACATATACAGAAGCTTTCTTATATGCACAACTTCCGTATATGTGCTGCACATATACGGAAGCTTCCGTATATGCGCAGCTTCCGTATATGCGTTGCGCATATACAGAAGCTTCCGTATATGCGCAATACCTTCCGTATATGCCTTGCGCATATACAAAAGCTGTGCATATATAGAAATAGTTGCGTCTATATGGAAGCTTCCATATATGTGCAACGCATATATGGAAGCTTCCATATATATGCAACTGCTTCCATATATGCACATGCACAAGGCATTTACGAAAGCTGTTGCTCATATACGGAAGCTTCTGTATATGTGCAGCTACGTATATATGAATGTTGTTGCGTATATAGGGAAACTTTTGTATATACGCAGCTTATGTATGGAAACTTTCGTATATGCGTAGCTGCTGTATATATGCTGCACATATATGCTGTGCATTTATAGAAGCTTCCGTATATACGTAGATGTGCATATATGGAAGCTTTAGTATATATGCTTCCGTATATGTACAAATGAATATACAGAATATTTTGCACATATACGGAAGCCAACACATATATGGAAGCTTCCGTATATGTGCAACAGCTTCCATATATGTCTTGCGCATATACGGAAGCAGCTAAATATATACGAAAGCTTCAGTATATGCACAGCGAAAGCTTCCTTATATGCGTTGCGCATATACTTAAGCTGTTACGTATATACAGAAACAGATGCATATATACGGAAGCTTCTGTATATGCGCAGTGCATATATGGACGCTGGGCCTATACGGAAGCTTTCATATATGTGCTACGCATATACGAAATCTTCCGTATATGCACAACTTCAGAGAGAAAATCACATACATTTAGAGGTTAAGATCCAGATCTTGATTGGCTGCAAGTCATTAATGATTAGTAAGTTACATCTGGCCCATGATTAGTAAGTTGCATATACGAAAGCTATTGCGTGTATACGGAAGCTTCCATAAATACGGAGCGCATATACGACAGTTTCCATATATGTGCAACAACTTTCGTATATACGCATCTGTGCATATATGGAAGCTTCTATATATACGTAGCTGTGAATATATGGAAGCTTTTATATATACGATTTCATATGCACAAGGCATATACGGAAGCCACTGCATATACGGAAGCTTCTGTATCTGCCCTACGCATATACAGAAGCAGCTACGTATATACAAAAGCAGCTGCGTATATACAAAAGCTTCTATATAGGCACAACGCATATATGCACTTACTTCCGTATATGCGCAAGGCATATACGGAAGTTGTTGCGCATATACAGAAGCTTCTGTATATGCGCATATACGGAAGCTTCCGTATATCCACTACAACTTCCGTATATGCGCAGCTTCTGTATATGCGCAGTGCATATATAAAAGTTGAGCATATATGGAAGCTTCCGTATATGCGCTACGCCTATACGAAAGCTTCTATATATGCACAAAAAATTTCGTATATATGCAAGGCATATACGGGAGCTATTGTGGCTTTCGTATATGTGCAGCTTCTGTATATGCGCAATAACTTCCGTATATGCCTTGTGCATATACAGAAGCTGCACATATACAGAAGTAACTGTGTATATATTGAAGCTTCTGTATATGCACTATGCATATACGGAAGCTTCCGTATATGCGCAACAATTTATGTATATGCTTTGTGCATATACGGAAGCTTCCGTATATGCGCAACAATTTATGTATATGCTTTGTGCATATACGGAAGCTTCCGTATATGCGCAACGCATATACAGAAGATTTAGTGTATGCGCAAGGCATATATGGAAGCTTCCGTATATGCGCAGCTTCTGTATATACACAAGGAATATACGGACGCTATTGTGCATACAAGGAAGCTTCAGTATATGCGCAAGGTATATATTGAAGTTGTGCATATACAAAAGCTTCCGTATATGCGCAGCTTCTGTCTAGGCGCAGCTTTCGTATATGCACAAAAATTCTGTATATGCGTAGCTTCCGTATATGTGCCACAACTTATGTATATACCTTGCATATATACGAAAGCTTCTGTATATGTGCAGCTTCCGTATATGCATTGCGCATATACGGAAGCTTCTGTATATATTGAAGCAGTTACACATATATGGAAGCTTCCGTATATACGCAGTTGCTTTCGTATATGTGTAGCTTCCATATATGCGCAAGGCATATGTACGAAAGTTGTTGCACATATACGGAAGCTTCTGTATATGTGCAACGCATATACGAAAGTAGCTACGCATATACGAAAGCTTCCGTATATGCGCAACTGCTTTCGTATATGTGTTGCGCATATACGAAAGCTGCTCATGTACAGAAGTAGCTGCGTATATACAGAATCTTTTGTATATGCGCAACGCATATACGCAGCTACTTTCGAATATGCGCAGCTTTCGTACTTCTGTATATGCGCAGCTTCCGTATATGTGCAACTTTCATATATGCGCAGTGCATATACAGAAGCTTTTGTATATGCGCTATGCATATACAAATGCTTCTGTATATGGAAAAAAACTTTTGTATATACGCAAGGCATATACGGAAGCTGTTGTGCATATACGAAAGCTTCCGTATACGCGTGGCTTCCGAATATGCCTTGCGCATATACGAAAGCTTTCGTATATATGCACAACAACTTCTTTATATGCGCTGCGCATATATGGAGGCTTCCGTATATGCAGAAGTTTCCTTGCACATATACAAAAGCTTCCGTATATGCACAACAACTTATGTATATGCGCATCTTCCGTATATGCGCTATGCATATACGGAAGCGTCCGTAGATGTGCAACAACTTTCGTATATGTCTTGTGCATATACGGAAGCTGCGCATATATGGAAGCAACCGCATATATATTGAAGCTTTTGTATATGTGTTGCACATATATGGAATCTTCCTTATATGCGCAACAGCTTCCGTATATGCTTTGTGAATATATGGAAGCAGCTACATATATCCAGAAGCTTTCGTATATGCGCAACGCATATACAGAAGCTTCAGTATATGCGCAAGGCATATACGGAAGCTTTCGTATATGCACAACTTTCGTATATGCGCAAGGCATATATGGAAGCTATTAGGCATATACGGAAGCTTCCGTATATGCGCAAGGCATATACGAAAGTTGTGCATAAACAAAAGCTTCCGTATATGTGCTGCGCATATACGAAATCTTTTGTATATGCGCAGCACATATATGGAAGCAGCTGCGCATATATGAAAGCTTTGGTATATGCGCAACTTATTTTGTATATGCGTTGGTTTCCGTATATACCAAACAACTTTCGTATATGCCTTGCACATATACGGAAGTTGCGTACATATACGAAAGTGTATATATAGAAGCTTTTGTATATGCACAGGTTATTCCTTAGTTATTTTGCATCATTATTCATTTTTATGTATTTAATTAATAGGTCATACCCCTCCTAGTGTGCTTGGTCCCTCTTTTAAGTGATTGCCACTCAAGAAGTTTGGAATATAAAGTGAAATAATACTTTTATTAATATAATTTGATGCTCCAGAGCTAAATGACTCAACATCAACTCAAAAATACTTTGTCTCAAAAAGTTTTATTTGCAAAGGGGTTCTAAACTCAAGATATCACACATGCACATCTACAATAAATTCCTAGATACAACCTCTCGGAACATGTCATGGGTTTCACAGTGCACCTGCATGGGATCCAAGCATTCTAGATATTGCGCAAGAGTGAGTTGACAAATATGAGCACACAGTTGCAATTCCCTACATTGTTATTCACGCTTAGTGCAGCAAACACAAAATGTCCAGACCTGCATGCAATTATGCAAGTTGTCCAACCCAGTGCTCCACTTCCTAGCAAGGAAGGGTAATCGCCCGTATCACCTTAGATATTCACAATGATATTTATAAGTTCATTAAAATATTATAAATCATGAATGAATTTCATAAAATAATGCACTAGCATATGCAGTAGTGTGTATAGACTAGAGAAAATGCATGATAACAAGGTTACATCTTACCATCTATATACAAGGTGTGGGCTATCCTTGGATTTCATCACCTACTATTTCAAGTTAGTATAAACTACATATTTACACATTTAGAGACATAATAATAATGCAAAATAAATCTATTTTTTTTAGATCTTAACTTTTATTTTAGTTTATAAATCTATGTATCTCATCTACATTAAGTTATAAAGATTACTTTTCTTCTCTCATGTAATGATGAACCATTTGACACTAAAATTAAGTAATAATGACAAATTTACTTAAAAAATATAAAAACTCTTTAACCATTAAATCTAATGTAATAATGTCAAAATTACTCTTAAAAAATAGTAAACCAAATCAACAATTTGACTACTTAATAATAAATTATGTCAAAGTTGTTGTATAAACCAATAACAATATTAATTCTTGTAATGTACCTCAATTTGACAAAAAAAATAAAAAAATTCTACTTGAAACAGAAGATAGATATTAATGCGTAAAAAAACACAATTATGCACATCTTGAGTATATAACTTTTTTCTTTTTTCTCAGATCACACACAAAAAAATAAAGAATTAACGTCTAAATTAACCAAGCTTTACCATGTTAAGAAAACACATCTAAGCTCTGATCAAAAGTAGGTTGAACTCTGGTCTTAGTTTAGCGATTAAGGCTTCACTCTATTAAAAATTGAGATATGGAGTTTTTGCAAAGTTACTTCTAATGCCCACATAAATATGTAATGGGACACTCTAATTCCAAGATGAATATTGGTTAGTGTATTAAGGAATAACTTGTGATTACATTTCAGGTAAATACATACGATAGGATTTGTTATATAGAATAAAATAATTAGAAAATAATACATCACACAATATTTTTTAATTGAAATAATGAATTGATTTGATTGGCTAGAATGATTTTAAAGCTTTTACTTTGCACAATGAAATTTGGTTAGAAAGATTTAATTTTAAAGGATTTAAATTGAAAGTTGGCATTAACATTTTGAAGGTAGTAAGTGTTGAATTATTTAGGGTTTGAAAGGAACTATAGGTTACATTGGGTGGTGGAGTTTATGAATCGTAAAGAATTTACATTTTAATTTTGAAGATGTGAAAAGGTTGCATTCTAACTTTGGTTATGAGGGATTGAATTTGGATTCTAGTTTGACTTAGTATTTATATTTTGATATGCCATGTTTAAAGCATAATTTGTTTATCAACATTTTGGTTGAAATGTGTTGATTAAATGCAAAATTATAACTATAGGTTGAAGGTATGATTATATTTGTTGGAGGTGAAGTTTTGATTGGCTTGAGGTCCTATTTGTCCTTAATAAATAAGGCTGTTTATCCTACTAAATAAGGTTGGATTGTAGGGTATGATTTTACCCTACAATTCATAGGGATTAAGTTGATGTTAATTAACATTGGATACCAAACAATTGGTTCTAAATGTAGTTTGAGGAATGATAATGGATATTTTTAAGTTTATGTAAATAAATATTTGGATTATAATAATTTTACCTAAATTTTGTCTTCATTAATTTTCTTTTCAATATATTTTTTCTCCTATCTTAAAAGAACATGTCCATAGTAGTCTCAAAGTCGCCATTAAAGGACTCATTGAGGAAGCATGCATTAAAGATACCCCAAAAAATTAAATTCAACAACCGTTCATTTTTTTATGAAATAGTTTCAATAAAGTAGAACTATAAACCTCAAGAGTTGTATAAAGCCAAAATTGGAATGAATTCATACATTGAGTAATTAGTGATCCTTCATTACTTGATAATAATGAAAATTTGTATAAATCCATAAAGCTATAGAAAGCTTATTGTATTGACTTGACTTGAATAAATATATAGAGCGATAAAGCTCTTTAATGCTAATATAATAAAGCTATAAAGCTCTATAACGTTATATAAAATAAAGCTAGCTATAATGCTCTAGAAAGCCACAAACACATTAAACCTATTTAGTAAGTAGTTAAAATTTGTCTCTATATATAAAGAGTACGCGCGGTAGAGTTTATATAATGAGCAACTTTCTTGATTGATTAATTAGAGAAACCCTCCCTTGCATCTCTTGAATCGATTTGATCTATTAAATAATAGTAATTTTAATTGTTTATATAAACAATACAAATATAAATAAGACAGTACTATCATACATGATTTGGTTGGATTTCTAAAAATGGATCCAAAGAACATCTTCTTGTTATCCATCTATGAAGAACTGGTCCAAATTGTAGGCTCATTCCAGAACATCATTTTCTAGCACATATATAGGGAGAGGAATGTATATGCAGAACAATTATAAAAGTAAGGGATACATCATTTTTTAAAATTGATGCTCTTTATTTTGTACCAAGTCAAGAACCAAAGTCATGTACAGTGTGGATTCTCAAATTTGTAGTGGAAAAAAAATGGCAGAGAGTAATCTCCCTACTTGCGCCTTTGTTTATGATCTCAATATAGCAATAAATATTGGGGAATATTTATAATTAAATGCTGGAGAGTTGTCTTGGATTTTGTTCCTCGAACACACAGGGATATGTTTGGAGAAGTTTAAAACTTGACAGAAAAAAAAAAAAAGTTGCCAACACTTGAGCTACAGTAGATCACCACCATTGAAACCCTAACTACGAACACAGCTGGAAAGTTATGAATAGAGCAGAAAGAGGGGCATTACACCATGAGATTCGTTGGCATAATGGCATGTATAATGACATTTTTTGGGTCATGATCAGTATCATAGGGTTCAAGTAGCGTTCAGTGAAGGTTTTAAAATGGAAATTCATCGAAATTCATCGAAAATGGCTCATGGAGACGAAAACAAATTAAAAAAACCTTAAATTGATTGAATGAAGAAATATTTACTTCAATGAGAAACAATTTTGGGCTCATTACTCACCGATTTTAGATGTAATGGCTCCTCTTAGTGTTGTCGAGAAATATCAGTGTTGCTGAGTCTCCCCTAGTTGACTACGGGTCCAACTCCTCTCTTCCCCTACTTGCTCGATAGGTTCCTATCTCAATATTAGCTCCTCCCTTCGACCATGTTACTCTACTCACAAGTTGAACGGAAGTGTAGCTCACTCTCAGCTCCTTCCTCCAACTAGGTTGCTCTACTCATGGGTTGAACAGAAGTCAAGTGTAGGACCTGGTTCAAGATGAAACGTAGCTCAATCTCACCTCCTCCCTCTGATTAGGTTGCTCTGCTCACGGATAGATTGCTCTGCTCAGGATTTGAATGGAAGTCCAGTGCAAGAGGTTCAGGATGAAATCTACCTCAATCTAAGCTTCTCCCTATGACTAGGTTGCTCTGATAATGGCTAGGTTGCTATGCTCATGGGTTGAACTGAAGTCAAGTGCCGGAGGGAGAAAGATGAAATGTATTCATTCTTTGGTGTGGGAGGTCCAAAGGTAAGTTTTTTTCTTTAATTTTTTAATGTATTATTTTTTATTTGTAAATGTATTATTCACAAACTTTAAAAGTAGTTTTATGAATTTATTTATAATCATGTGGTATCATGAAAAGGTAAAATTAACCAACTCTTGTACATGGGGTACCGAACATTAAAGTAAGTGGTAGTTATGTGATTTCAACTATCATTTTTATTTATTTTAATAATCAAGGTATATCTAATATAAAATCATAAATGATATATAGATTAAATACATACTATTAAATCTAAAATAATTTATTTATCCAACCATCCTAACTTCTACACCATTGAAACTTCATGTGATTTCAACTTCCAACCATCCTAACTTATACACCATTGAAACTTCATGTGATTTCAACTACCAAGTTTATGTGGTTCAAACAATTTAGCAAATCACTTCAAAGTTGTGATTCAAGAAATTTAAAGTGTGAAACAATATCGGCTGTAAAGTGATTTCGAGTATCAATTTTATGTGATTTAAATTAAGGGTAAGTTAAAAACTAAATGATGATAAAAATTTACGTAGAGTTTTGAAAAAGTTGAGTTAATACACTTTTTAACTCAGATAGAGTTTTGGAAAAGTCGAGTAAATATATTTTTTGAAAAAAAGGTCAAAAATAGTCCATTAGCAAAATTTCACCCCTACAAATAACCTACTGACAATTCCAATAGATTAGACCATTCATTTAATAAATGCTTCATTTGATTTCTCCATGACATGCAACTCGCTTGCAGCACTTCAAGGAGATGGGCTCCAAACTCTCTCCAATCCTAAAGGTGAAAAAGTATCAAACAATGTAGTTGAATAAATATTTGTTAGATATTGCACTTATATCTAGCCATGATGTAGCCTACCACATAGGCCATTGTCTAGCTAGGTTTGCATTTACAATTTCAAATTTCCATCGGATATCCGACAACCAGGATGTCGGAGCTTGTCGGATATCCACGTGTCATCGGATATCTGACGGATCCTTCTATCAATTTAAAAAAAAATCATCAAATTTCATAATTTTGAAGGTGAAATCCGACGACACAGTCCTTTTCGTCGGCTGTCGTCCGATTTTGGGTTCAAATTCTGCAGTGAATAATGCTCATGGTTCCCTAAATAGAGTTCATGGTTCCACCAATAATGCTCATGGTTCCACCAATAATGCTCATGGTTCCCCCAACAATTCTTATGGTTTTTATAAATAGAGCTCATGGTTCCCCCAACAATGCTCATGGTTCCACCAATAATGCTCATGGTTCCATAAATAGAGCTCATGGTTCCATGGACAATGCTCATGGTTCCACCAATAATGTTCATGGTTCCATAACTAAAGCTCATGGTTCCACGAATAATGCTCATGGTTCAATAAATAGAGCTCATGGTTCCACCAATAGTGCTCATGCTCCCACCAATAATATTCATGGATCTATAACTAGATCTCATGGTTCCATAACTAAAGCTCGTGGTTCCCCCAACAATTCTCATGGTTCCAGAAATAGAGCTCATGGTTCCACCAACAATGCTCATGGTTCCATAACTAGATCTCATGGTTCCACAGACAATGCTCATTGTTCCACCAACAATGCTCATGGTTCCATAATTAAAGCTCATGGTTTCACCAACAATGCTCATGATTCCACCAAAAATGCTCATGGTTCCATAACTAGAGCTCATTGTTCCATAACTAAAGCTCATGGTTCCATACATAGTGCTCATGGTTCCACCAATAATGTTCATGCTTCCATAACTAGAGCTCATGGTTCCACCAATAATGCTCATGGTTCCATCAATAGTGCTCATGCTTTCACCAATAATGTTCATGGCTCTGTAACTAGATCTCATGGTTACATAACTAAAGCTCATGGTTCATCCAACAATTCTCACGGTTCCATAAATAGAGCTCATGGTTCCACGGATAGTGCTCATGGTTCCACGGACAGTGCTCATGGTTCCACCAATAATGTTCATAGTTCCATAAATAAAGCTCATGGTTCCACCAATAGTGATCATGGTTCCATAAATAGAGCTCATGGTTCCACCAATAGTGCTCATGGTTCCACCAATAATGTTCATGGCTCCGTAACTAGATCTCATGGTTCCATAATTAAAGCTCATGGTTCCCCCAACAATTCTCATGGTTCCATAAATAGAGTTCATGGTTCCACCAAAAATGCTCATGGTTCCACCAACAATGTTGGTTCCATAATGATAGCTCATGGTTCCACCAAAAATGCTCATCGTTCCATAAATCATGCTCATGGTTCCACCAACAATGCTCATGGTTCTATAACTAGAGCTCATGGTCCCATAACTAAAGCTCATGATTCCACAGACAATGCTCATGGTTCCACCAATAATGTTCATGGTTCCATAACTAGAGCTCATGGTTCCACAAATAATGCTCATGGTTTCATTAATAGAGCTCATGGTTCCACCAAAAGTGCTCATGCTTTCACCATTAGTGCTCATGTTTCCACCAATAATGTTCATGGCTCCGTAACTAGATCTCATGGTTCCATAACTAAAGCTCATGGTTCCCCCAAAAATTATCATGGTTCCACCAACAATGCTCATGGTTCCACGGATAGTGCTCATGGTTCCACCAACAATACTCATGGTTCCACCAACAATGCTCATGGTTCCATAAATAGAGTTCATGGTTCCACCAACAATGTTCATAAATAAAGCTCATGGTTCCACCAACAATGTTCATAAATAGAGCCAATGGTTCCACCAATAATGCTTATGCTTCCATAAATAAAGCTCATCGTTCCACCAATATTGCTCATGGTTCCACCAATAATGTTCATGGTTCCATGGACAGTGCTCATGGTTCCACCAACAATGCTCATGGTTCCATAACTAGAGCTCATGGTTCCATAACTAAAGCTCATGGTTCCATAGACAGTGTTCATGGTTCCATAACTAGAGCTCATGGTTCCACCAATAATTCACATGGTTCTATAAATAGAGCTCATGGTTCTACCAATAGTGCTCATGCTTCCACCAATAATGTTCATGGCTCCGTAACTAGATCTCATGGTTCCACAACTAAAGCTCATGGTTCCCTCAATAATTCTCATGGTTCCATAAATAGAGCTCATGGTTCTACGAACAATGCTCATGGTTCCATAACTAGATCTCATGGTTCCACAGGCAGTGCTCATGGTTCCACCAGCAATGCTCATGGTTCCACCAACAATGCTTATGGTTCCATAAATAGTGCTCATGGTTCCACCAACAATGCTCATGGTTCCAGCAGCAATGCTCAAGGTTCCATAACTAGAGCTCATGGTTCCATTGATAATGTTCATGGTTCCATAACTATAGCTCATGGTTCCACCAGTAATGCTCATGGTTCCATAAATAGAGCTCACGGTTCCACCAATAATTCTCACGGCTCCCCCAACAATTCTCATGGTTCCATTAATAGAGTTCATGGTTCCACCAACAATGCTCATGCTTCCACCAATAAGGCTCATGGTTCCATAAATAGAGCTCATGGTTACATGGACAGCGCTCATGGTTATGATGGGATCCTCTGGCCTTTGGAAAAATCGACACATGATGAAATGGAATTTCCAACCGACTTTAATGCTCTCGCGTGGAATGCATTTTTTCACAGTAGAGATTTGTCCACTCATTGTCCTGCTATCATTCCTAACTTTACGCTTGGACTTTGGACCATAAGCACACCAATAACTAAACACAAATAATCAGAACATTTTAGGCATAATATTGTTGCATGTTTTTCAAATTGAACTTGAATTATAGGTTTATAAACATATTGAACGGATTTTGACTCACACAGCATATTCCAAATATGTATCAATGCGGGAATGGGAGATATCCTCCACATCTCTTACTCGTTCTTGATTAACAACAAAATAAGTGGGGGCATTGGGATTTGACTCCTCTTCGCTTATAAAATCCCGAAATCGTGAATATGGAATAACTGGAACTTGGTCTCCAAAAACTTGTGTCCACGTCAAATCTTCAGCTGAAAATTCCATCATATCCTCTGGGTCTTCGACCTCCAACTCGAAATATGTAAGCCAATCAAAATTTATATCCCAATGGTGTAGGAGTCACACGAGGATTCAGCACAAAGCCAGTCGACATGGCATGCTATCTGGTGAATAGTTCAGCTCAAAACTCCATATGAGGCATGTGATAGTAATAAGCTATCTTTTACACATCTTAGAGTGTTTGAGTGTGATGCCTTTGTGCATATCCCAAAGGAGAAAAGAAAATAAACTTGAATGCATGTCATAGAAGTGCATCTTCATCTGGTAAAAGGATGGAGTGAAAGGGTATAAGCTTCGGAACCCAACGATGAGAAAGTCAATTTATAGTCCCACATTGCCTTTGCAATTTGGGGAGAGCCTTTGATCTTTGGGATGGTTAACATCTATGTAAAGATAAACTATAGAATGTTGACTATAATCTTTTATCTACAAAAATTTCATTAATTTGCTAAGCGGTTTTTGAAAACGTAATGCTTGTTGTTTGGTAAGTCATTTATTTTAGCATACAACTGTAGTGGTTGTCAATTGCTCTCAATTTACACATCTATGTTTGAGTGGGAGGTTTAGTAGCCAGGTTAGTTGTTTTTGGCTATAATTGTGTTAGAAATAACATATGGAGGATTATAATTTTAGGTTTTCGTGGTTCTAGTTGAATTTTTTTATATTCCTATTGTAATTAATTTTGATCAATCAGTCTGAGAATGGATGACTTGATTTGACATCTAGGTCATTGTGGTTATGTGTTTTACAATTTGCAGAAAGGGATATCTTTTTCCCACGGAACAAAGGAACCAACATACCCAAATTGTATTGAAAACATGGAAAAAAAGGCATGGAAAAAGGGTTAGATTGAAAGGTACCCATATGGTTACATAAGTGCTAAAATTTGAAGAGGGTTGCAATCCATAGATTTTGCGCCTTGCCTTGTGAGTTGCGCCTTTGTTTCTCTTGTCTCTTGTCTCTTATGTTTGATATGATGTACATGTTTTCTCTCTCATTTAAGATCCTAGATCGTATTGAATTAAATGATGAAAAAACTAACAAAAGAGAATCAAATGTTTAGATAGCTTTTCCCTAGGACAAGCCAATCACATTGCCCATACACTCTTATTTACATCATACATGCCTAGTCATGCATTAGTTGATCATTGGTCTTTGAGCATTTATTACATTCTTGTATATATAGAGGTTTGGTCATAACTCCCTAATATGTATTCACATGATGCATATGCCAATACAAAACCGAATTTTAATGAGACATTCATATGACACCGTTATATGTGGGACACAACTCTAACACTGACCTATAGGAATGGAAATTGTAGAGTTCACAATAAGATGATGATAGTTGTACTGCTTATTAAAGAAAGATTAAGAATAGTGATTCTTGCCAAAAAATGAACTCTGTTAGTTTTCTCCACTATGATTTAAGAAACAAGAATCGCATGCAATGCATGTGAAAGAAGTATAAGAAAGGTGGGAGAGAAATGTTGAATTCAATCACTAACAGTGATACACATTATGCTTTTTTCATAATACACTGCAGGATTGACTAAAACCATACTTGGTACCTTTTAACATTTACATATAGAATGGTTGTTTTATTTTGTGTAAATATCATAAAAATAAAGTATTAACTTTAAAAAGATGATGCTAGATTATATATTATACATTGCTTAACATATGTGTCTTCTATTGTTGCTATAAAGTTTGCAAAACATTTGTAAAATTGTGATCTTCCTCCACCACGGTCAGTTTGGGATGGGACTGCACCTTTTAAAAGCAGTGAAAAATTTAAAGAGATGGACATTTATAAATCCCCAAGACAGGTTTTTCAGCTTCTGTTGGTAGGTTCAAATCACCATATCTAGAAGAGAAGGGTTTGAAATCCTTACTATTTTATGGCCATTCACCCTATACTTCAGAAGCCACTAAATCGCTAGTTTCACATAAATCATTCTCAATTGATCACCAGGAGATAATAATTAGGTGAGTTTGATTGTACATGAGTAGACTTTGCATATTTTGTCTCTTAATAGTTTGGAAATATTTACAATATTTGTTTTTCATTTAAAATTTTAGTATTTTATGTATTTTTTAGTAAACTGAGTGGTTAGGTTCAAACTGGTCCAAGTCACGGTCGAGTCCAAGTTTACCCTTGGCCAATTCGGATTCAGAGACTGAGTTTTAAAACATTGGTTAAATAGTTCAAAATAACATGTGGACTTGCATCCCAAAGCCAAGTTTTGAATTGGCAAATATTTTGTTTGGAGTAATGCCTCGTATACCAACTTTATCCCACAATTGTTTTTGAAGTGGGATTATTCTCAAAACATTCATCCAACACACACATATGGAAAGAGGATGTATTAATGTGGAAGAAAAACTCATCATAGAGATATGCCACTATAGTAATTCCTTGGAATTACAAAGATAGAGAGATTTATTGCCATCATGAAAAATGAAAGCAAGAGAAAGCAATGCCCTCAAGTGAGCAAAAGGGATTTATCATATAAGATTGGACTTTCATTTTGTATTGTGTAAGCACAAGAACCCAGGAACTATCCCCTTTCTCCCTCTATTAATTGAAAATTACTTTATATTAATTATGGTATGAGAAACTTGAACAATTTTTTACGATAAAAAATTAAAAATGAGATGCAAGTTGCAATAGGCATGACCATGTTCAATTGGTCCCAAATGCCTAACTAGGGATGAAAGTGCCATATACCAACTAATTTCTATCACATTTTTTTCTATTAGAATTTGAACTGCAATAAAGTAAAGGATCACTTGAAGCTAAATTTTAAAAAATAATCCACCAAAAATTTAAATTATGAAGTAAGAATCATTTTACCACCTAAATGGCCCGTCAGGGACGCATATTGACGATGTATGAAAAAATTGAATTTTTCCCCCCCTGTTTGGAAAATTCAAACTTGAGTCAGCAACCAATAGGAGTGAGAAATTTTTCCACTTGGACAACGGATGTGACCGCGTCCGGTTGGGTGAAGTGCAACACCGGTGCATATGGGATCAAACGCACGGAAGAGGGTAAAAATGAGTTTGATGACACAATTATTTTTTTATTAAACCTTATTCCGGTGTGCTCGAATGTCTAGCGCACCAGTGCGAACGACAGTCGGGTGCACCGGTGCGAATAGGTGTTAAAACAAAATAATATTTTTTTAATAAAATAAAAAATAACCTTTTTTATTTTTTTATTTAAAAAAAAAAATAATTTCCGATGCATTTGGTTTCTTCACACGCACTGGGGCGTGTAGTGTCAGTTAGCGCACCAACATGAGTTTTAAAAAAGTTTCTCATTGAAAAAATTATATATATGTTTTTATTTTTTAATAAAAAAATTCCAGTCCATTAATGTATACTACAGGCACCGAGGTGTTTAAAAACTAGCACACCGTTTATAAGCTTTATGTAAAATTTTGTGACTTTTATTAATAAAATACTTTTATTATTTTTTAATAAAATATATTTCGGTGTGTTAGGGTTGATAAGATGCATTGGGGAGTTCATTGTTATTTAATGCACCAAGATGAGGTTTTTACCTAAAATTTAACGTGTTTTTAATAAAATAATAATAAAAATTAATTTTTTAATAAAAGATTAGACATTGTGTTTGTTTCTACTACACATATTGGGTGTTTTGTGTTCGGAAATGCATCGCTTTGGTTCTTGGAAATTATTTTGTTTTGACAATGATGTTTATCGTTCGTGGTGCGACATGCTAGGAAACGTACTAGTGCAAGTTGATGACAAATGCACCAATGGTTCCACCAACAATGCTCATTGTTCCATAACTAGAGCTCATGGTTCCACCAACAACGCTCATGGTTCCATAAATAGAGCCCATGGTTCCACCAACAATGCTCATGGTTCCACCAACAATGCTCATGGTTCCACCAATAATGTTCATGGTTCCATAACTAGCACTCATGGTTCCATGGATAGTGCTCATTGTTCCACCAACAATGCTCATGGTTCCATAAATAGAGATGATGGTTCCACCAACAATGCCCATGGTTCCACTAATAATGATCATGGTTCCATAAATAGAGCTCATGGTTCCACCTCTGTTTATGGAACCATGAGATCTATTTATGAAACCATGAACATTGTTGGTGGAACCATGAGCTCTTTTTATGGAATCATGAGCATTGTTGGTGGAACCATGAGCATTGTTGGTAGAACCGTGAATACATGTAGGTGGAATCATGGGTCACATGAAGAGTAAATTCCCAACTCAAAGCCCCCATCCAAACAAACTATCATGGAGGAAATATTCCACTAACTTACTAGTTCCCTAGGTTGGGGGTGGAAGCATCAAAATTTGGAATAAGGGAGCTACAAGACCCAAAATGAACTTACTTACTGTTTGTTTCTATTTTATTTTGGGGATAGGAAATATCCATGATGCCTTGTTGTGTGCATAGGGTTCAGCTGCCAAGAACCCAAAGCATAATTCTATGACCGGGCCATAACATAACTTGGAACTTTGAAGTGTCATCCCAATCTCAATTTCGTTAAGTTCTTAATCATGTTGAAGCTGTATCCTCTGAGCAGAAGAAATTCAAGGAGCCATGAGGCTTGCCCCCTCCTACTCACCTCAGACACATATTGTATTATTGGCTACCCAACCCCATTGATTTCAAAATAAAAACATAATATTACCCAGAGACGCATTTTCCAAATGCAGTGTTCAAATGTATCCTCACCTGTTCAAATTTGGATGGCATGGGATGAAGCCCGCCTAGTTCAATTTCAAATTTTGCTATTAAGTTCACGTCATCCATGAGAGGCTTGAGAAATGGGTGTTGGCGGCAGGCGGAGGGACACCCCAAGAAGGATTACATAGGGAAATGATAGAGGTTAGATGACAGCAATCAAGAGTGCAAACGGAGATGGTGAAGATGGATGATGGCAGGTCACTGGAGTGACGGGACCTTCAATCACCAGAGGTCAAACTCGGTTCATGACAATCTTCTCCAGGAAACTTCAAAAAAGGGGTCGTGATTTAGTTATGGAACCATGAGATTTAGTTATGGAACCATGAGCATTATTGGCAGAACCATGGGCATTATCGGTGGAACCATGAGCATTGTTGGTGGAACCATGAGCTTTAGTTATAGAACCATGAGCATTGTTGGTGGAACCATGAACTTTAGTTATGGAACCATGAGAGCCGTCCGTGGAACCATGAGCGTTGTCTATGGAACCATGAGCTTTAGTTATGGAACCATGAGCATTATTGGTGGAGGAGAATTAAAAGAACCAAGTGACACTCTTAAACTTCTCTATAGAATGAAGAATCAACTAAACTAGTTAAAAATACACAAAGTAGAGGAAAATGGAGCTAATGTTGTTGAAAGTGATGTATAAAGGTAATGAGGCTCATAACAAAGTAGGGAGCAAAATTAGGTTGTTAATAGTTGTGGTGCGGTATATGAGGTTAAGAGCACATCATATGACCAAAATGCATTATAGGGTTTTAAATCTTAAATCCATGGGAGGATGTGACTATCTAGGAAAGTAGTAGAAATCGATGAATAGAGGGAATCCTCCCCAAGGGGGCCTTGGAGACCCACCTACAACGAAAAAAACAAAGGCGTTATCATATTATACAATCTCTTAATATAATATGAATCAAGAAGGGAATATTTTTCTTGAGTTAAGGGTTAATGATTTTTATTCCTCTTGTGTGCTTTAGAAGGGAATATTTTTCTTGAGTTATCCTTTCCTTGTTCCTCTTTTTCTGTGATCCCTTTTTATTTTCATTTTTTTAGCCTTTTTTGGCTTAGTTCCTTTGCTTTAGATTTAGCTTTGATAACCTAGGACATAGAGAACTTGGTGTACAACACTTCATAATGTGACAAAATAAATGATGTAATTAAACAAACGAAATTGGAATTTTGGTTTTGATTTTTCTCAAAATTTAATATGTAAATTCGGTTTACAGATGGGATGGATTTCAATATTTTATATATCCCGCATAGAGATGGATGGAACTGTATAAATCTATGCTACAGATTAAAATCAGTAGTTTTCTTTATATTTCTGATGGATTTTAAGGAAATAGGGTTTTGACTTAAGAATTTGGACTGTTATTCTGTAACAACTCAAAGATAACCTTCAGGCTAAACATTTCTAAGTGAAATTTGTTCGGTTTTAATGGACACCGACAATGCTCATGGTTCCACCGATAATGCTCATGGTTCCATAACTAAAGGTCATGGTTCCATAGATAGTGCTCATGGTTCCACGGATAGTTCTCATGGTTCCATAACTAAATCTCATGGTTGCACCGACAATGCTCATGGTTCCACCAACAATGCTCATGGTTCCACCGATAATGCTCATGGTTCCATAACTAAAGCTCATGGTTCCACAGACAGTGCTCATGGTTCCACGGACAGTTGTCATGGTTCCATAACTAAATCTCATGGTTCCACCAACACTGCTCATGGTTCCATCGACAATGCTCATGGTTCCACCGATAATGCTCATGTTTATAAATTTTCATCCCAAAATCCTGACGGGCTAGCCAAAGGAAACCTGCCAGGACTTCAAGGTAAACTAGTGAGCCAGAGCTCGGCCCCTTCTTCCCCCAACCTCACAAATGAAAGTTTCAGATGTAACATGCCCAAAATAATCAAGTTAGTATTTAGGTAAAGATTTAAGATGATTATCCTTTGACAATGTCTATTAAGCTATACTCGTAAAAACTTAGTGAGATAAATGAGTGAGATTTTGTCTAGGGAGGAATATCTACCTTTCTGGAACCCATTACTACAACTGGTTCTCATACGATTTTTCAAAAAGAGACTTACCATGAAAGATGTTCTAATAGTCCTTCCTGATCTCATCATCATAGTTTTATTAGTAACCATAAAAAATATAGGGAATACATAAAGTTGGATTCAATATCCCTTAAAAATTACTTGACTATGCAAATGTCAATAATCTATCAATACAATATAACCCTGTTGTCTTAGAACGTCTCGTTCACCCTATTTGGGGTCAATCATGTGTAAGGGAACTTTTCATCTTTATAATTGTTTAATAATGGTGATCTACTTCGGCCAATAAATGATCTTGGGTGCCCATACATTTGTCAATCACATAAATTTTATATTGTAATATCACTATCTATTTGAATTACTTACCCAATGATGATAACCTTGCATGCTTTTAAAGGAAGTTATGCTTTAAAGGAAGTTATATTCACATAGTTCATAAAACAATTAATAATACATAGCAACCATAAGGATTTTAGCAATGAATTCATTTGACGCACTATAACAATACACATCATCAATATATGCACGAGACAAGATATACCGTGGTTCACCCAACCTTTGGGCTACGTCCACAACCCTCATATATTATTTGACCTCTCAAAGTAGGTAGTTACAAACTGTCATGTAGTCATTACAGGAATTTTTCTTTTCACTTCATCTAAGCATACTATCAACAGTAATCACTTAAATTACTGAAATTACTTTGTGCATACAAATTCATATTAGAAAACTAGAAGGAAGTCCTTCTATAGTGTAACACTGAGATGGTAATATACTAGCCTATATCGGGTATTATCTTCTCTACAATCATAAGAATTTCGACATATACAAATATATTTTAATGAAAATATATCTAAACCACTTAAAAGGAACTTCTGTACATTCATCAATTAAACATACAGTGTATATATAATTAGATATATATACTAATATGAGGTCAACTTACTACACAACCCAATCCCCATAAAAAAGGAACTTATAGTATAATCCCACGGACTGTATCCAAACTTCAAGAATGGTAGTGGCGATGGTTTAAGGGATATAAAACAAAACCACCGCATCGAGCTAATACGTGGCATACATAAATCACCAACAACATACTAAAAGACAAGTCGTAGGGGATCACGCCTAAACCACACCATCGAGCGTAGTATATAAAACAAAACCACCGCATCGAGCTAATACGTGGCATACATAAATCACCAACAACATACTAAAAGACAAGTCGTAGGGGATCACGCCTTTTGCTGGGAAAGACAGAGATTGCAGGGCCAACGATTTCAAACCTACCATAGCAGGTTTAAGATAGAACCTTCAGCATTCGTCCTAAAGCAACCAGAGTTACCAAGATCTATTTGATCTTATTAAAAGAAAAGGAACTATACATTCTCAGAACATCTTTCTGTTCTAGATAAGATCAAAGGAAAATCATGCATTTCCTAACTAAAGTGGAGGTAGAGCCTAAGATACTCGGTTGGGTTCAGATATATAAAAAAATGCAACTCCAAAAGTCATGATAAAATAATCAGAATTAAATAACCCATACTCAATCAGATCCAGAGTCAAGCACTATGTTAAATATAGCCAAAGTTGAATTATAAGAAGACAATCCTCGGTCGGATCTACCATTTTAAATGCTAAAAGCATTGAACAGTAAATAAATAAACTACAGTAATGATGCTCATATCCAATGTTCAACATTTTTCACCAAGGGATAAGCTATAGAAATAATCCCCATTTAATTGCTATACCCAGGAAAGTCATGGTCATTTGATAATTGCGGCACGCTCTGGAAAATCAATACCTACAGTGACCCGGAGACCACAACGATACACAGATCTAAGTATATCAGAAGACATTAACAAAAATTAAAATGAATAACATATGTAAGCAACTAGCCATAGGGTCAGCGACATTCACACGGATCGCTTTTCGACCATGATTCGGTGACCATAATGCGTAGGGTAAATTGTCAGTCTAACACATATGGAATATCCTACAACAATTGCAGTGTAAAAATCTAAGTAGTAAGACATATACATAACATTAACAATCAAGTTAAAAATGCATATAAAAGAAACCAAATACATGGACAACAGCAATCGCACAGATTGTTCTACTACCATGATTCTGTCACCAGAACGCGTAGGGAAAACTATCAGCCCATGGATACAAGGGTATCCAACAACCACAACGAGACAGATCGCTTACTACTGAAATAAAGGATACTCTTTCAACAAAGTGACATACCTTTCGACTTGAATTTTTACTTACTCTACACGCAGTGTTCCATAAAATGGAAACTTGGACTCACGACATCTCCTTGAGGTACGATCCTCCATGCCTGGTCGCCAGTCTGATTTATGAAGGTAGGATGAAAGAAGACAATGATGGAACTCAGTAGTTCTCCTCATTGGCTGCACTGCAGGGCAGGGCATTCCGATTCATCCACCATGACTATCCTCCCCCTTTCAGTGATCGTAATTCCTTTCTCAAATAGTCAGAACCTACTCTTCCCCTGATGGCAAATGGCGTTCCGCATTTCTCCCAAGAGACATTTGTCGGATTGTTAAAACTCGACCACAATCAGATAGCTGAGTGGCGCCATAACCTATCATGAAGGCCAAATGGCACTCCATCGGGAGACCAACTTTTAAATTTCCTCCGGAGCTCACAGATAGTTAGATCCAAACTCCGTCTGCCTACATGTAGCGTCAAACAAGATCCATGATTCTCTTAAATCAAATCCAGAAAATAAAGTACCTTGTACCCGACGCCTTCGTCTTCTCATCGTGGAGAGTTATAAGGTAACTTAAAGAAGTGGAAGTGGAGATTGGTGTCATTAAGGAGTTACAACCAACAATGGATTCGCCATTGATGTGGCATATTTCCTTCGATGCCCACAAGTCCCTCCTTTAGGGTATGATAATCTAAAAACATACCTGTTTATGGAACATTAAAATGTTTTACTATGCTATTTACTCACCTTTTAAACTTTACTTTACACTCATGGATATGTTACTGACTTGTAATATTTATTGGTTTCTATGTTGCCTTTGTAAAATAATTAACAATAGTAAGCTAGTATTAGTTCTAGCGCCTTCTTGTTGCAGAAACCTTAAGGGAGAAAGAGGGATATTACATCGGACAACGCTAGTAAGGGTTAACTCCCGTCAGTAGCAGCATGTGAGAATAATTAAGGCACCAGCTAGGTTCCATTATCCAAAAAACAATTATAAGCGAAACCACTTGTTTCTATTGTATGGGCAACTTCGTTATTCTTAAAATTAATGACCATAACCTTGATCTTTTGTTCGAACAAACTTAGTAATTCTCGGTGAAATTTACTTTATGTCATTACCTAGTGGAGTTAGGATCTGACCCCTTGTAGCACACTTGATAACTTTTAATTCCTTGAATTGTACTAGGTAGAGAAATCTTGACCCACCTGACCTTTCTCCATGAAAAATGCCTACGTGCACCCATACAGACAGTATAACATGCTTTAGCTTTATAATATAAGTAATCCTCGAGCCATGCTTAAGGAAATCCTGTTGCCTTTCCAAGAAAAATAGTTCATTCAGTTACAAAGATCATCATCCCTTCAAGTTGTTTAGGTTATACCATCACAGACATGATTTTTTATTGACTAGCTATTCTACTAAGACCAGATTTCAACCTACTTTTGATCAGAGCTTAGATGTCTTTTCTTAACAAGGTAAAGCTTGGTTAATTTAGATGTTAATTCTTTATTTTTTTGTGTGTGATCTGAGAAAAAAGAAAAAATTTATATAGTCAAGATGTGCATAATTGTTTTTTTTTTTATGCATTAATATCTATCTTCTGTTTCATGTAGAATTTATTTATTTATTTTTTTTAATTTTGGTCAAATTGAGGTACATTACAAGAATTAATATTGTTATTGGTTTATACAACAACTTTGACATAATTTATTATTAAGTAATCAAATTGTTGATTTGGTTTACTATTTTTTAAGAGTAATTTTGACATTATTACATTAGATTTAATGGTTAAAGAGTGTTTTTATTTTTTAAGTAAATTTGTCATTATTACTTAATTTTAATGTCAAATGGTTCATCATTATCATGAGAGAAGAAAAGTAATCTTTATAACTTATTGTAGATGAGATACATAGATTTATAAACTAAAATAAAAGTTAAGATCTAAAAAAAATAGATTTATTTTTCATTATTATTATGTCTCTACATGTGTAAATACGTAGTTTATACTAACTTGAAATAGTAGGTGATGAAATCCGAGGATAGCCCACACCTTGTATATAGATGGTAAGATGTAACCTTGTTATCATGCATTTTCTCTAGTCTATACACACTACTGCATATGCTAGTGCATTATTTTATGAAATTCATTCATGCTTGATAATATTTTAATGAACTTATAAATATCATTGTGAATATCTAAGGTGATACGGGCGATTACCCTTCCTTGCTAGGAAGTGGAGCACTGGGTTGGACAACTTGCATAATTGCATGCAGGTCTGGACATTTTGTGTTTGCTGCACTAAGCGTGAATAACAATGTAGGGAATTGCAACTGTGTGATCATATTTGTCAACTCACTCTTGTGGAATATCTAGAATGCTTGGATCCCATGCAGGTGCACTGCGAAACCCATGACATGTTCCGAGAGGTTGTATCTAGGAATTTATTGTAGATGTGCATGTGTGATATCTTGAGTTTAGAACCCCTTTGCAAATAAGACTTTTTGAGACAAAGTATTTTTGCGTTGATGTTGAGTCATTTAGCTCTAGAGCATCAAATTATATTAATAAAAGTATTATCTCACTTTATATTCCAAACTTCTTGAGTGGTAATCACTTAAAAGAGGGACCAAGCACACTAGGAGGGGTATGACCTATTAATTAAATACATAAAAATGAATAATGATGCAAAATAACTAAGGAATAACCTGTGCATATACAAAAGCTTCTATATATACACTTTCGTATATGTACGTAGCTTCCATATATGTGCAAGGCATATACAAAAGTTGTTTGGTATATAAGGAAACCAACGCATATACGAAAGAAGCTGCACATATACCAAAGCTTTCATATATGCGTAGCTGCTTCCATATATGCGTTGCGCATATACAAAAGCTTCCGTATATGCACAGCACATATACGAAAGCTTTTGTTTATGCACAACTTTCGTATATGCCTTGCGCATATACGGAAGCTTCCGTATATGCCCAACAGCTTCCATATATGCCTTGTGCATATACGGAAGTTGTGGATATATGAAAGCTTCTGTATATGCCTTGCGCATATACTGAAGCTTATGTATATGCGTTGCACATATACGAAAGCTTCTGTATATATGCAGTTGTTTCCGTATATGTGCAGCTTCCGTATATGCACAAAGCATATACGGAAGTTGTTGCGCATATAAGGAAGCTTCCATATATGCGCAACACATATACAGAAGCGCATATACAGAAGCTTCAGTATATACACGGTTGCTTCCATATATGTGCAACTTCTATATATGCACAAGACATATATAGAAGTTGTTGCGCATCTACGGATGCTTCCGTATATGTACAACACATATACGGAAGATGCGCATATACAGAAGTTGTTGTGCATATACGGAAGCTTTCGTATATGCGCAAGGCAACTTCTGCATATACGGAAGCCTCCATATATGCGCAACGCATATAAGGAAGTTGTTGCGCATACATACGGAAGCTTTCGTATATGCGCAAGGCATATACGGAAGCCACGCATATACGAAAGTTTCCGTATATGCACATCAGCTTCCGTATATGCCTTGCGTATATACGAAAGTTTTTTCTCATATACAGAAGCTTTTGTATATGCATAGCGCATATACAAAAGATTCTGTATATGCACTACGCATATATGAAAGTTGCACATATATGGAAGCTGCACATATACGGAAGTACGAAAGCTGCGCATATACGGAAGTAGCTGCGTATATGCATTGCGCATATACAAAAGATTCTATATATACGCAGCTACTTCTGTATATGAGCAGCTTCTGTATATGCGCAGCACATATACGGAAGCAGTTGCGCATATACGGAAGCTTTCGTATATGCATAGCTACTTTCGTATATGTGTTGCACATATACAGAAGCTTCCGTATATGCGCAACAACTTTTGTATATATGCCTTGCACATATATGGAAGCTACACATATACGGAAGCAACTGCGTATATACGGAAGCTTCCATATATGTGTAACTGCTTCCATATATACATAAGCTTTTGTATATGTGCAATGCATATATGGAAGCTACACATATACAGAAGCTTTCGTATATATGCAAGGCATATACAGAAGTTGTTGCACATATACGGAAACTTCTGTATATGTGCAACGCATATACAGAAGCTGCGCATATACAGAATTTTTGTGCATATACGGAAGCTTCCGTATATGCGCAAGGCATATACGGAAGTTGCGCCTATACAGAAGCTGTGCATATACAGAAGCTTTTGTATATGCACAACTTCAATATATGCCTTATGCATATACTGAAGCTTCCTTATATGCACAATAGCATCCGTATATTCCTTTTGCATATACGGAAGCTGCGCATATACGGAAGCTTTCGTATATGCCTTGCGTATACACTAAAGCTTCTGTATATGTGTTGCGCATATACGGAAGCTTCCGTATATGCGTAGCTTCCGTATATGCACAAAGCATATACAGAAATTGTTGCGCATATACAGAAGCTTCCGTATATGCATAGTGCATATACAGAAGCGCAAATACAAAAGTTTCAGTATATACGCAGTTACTTCCATATATGTGCATCTTCTGTATATGCACAAGGCATATACGGAAGTTGTTGCGCGTATACAGAAGCTGTGCATATACGGAAGCCACAATAACTTCCGTATATGCCTTGCGTATATACGAAAGTTTTTGTGCATATAAAGAAGATTTTGTATAGGCGTAGCGCATATACGAAAGCTTCCGTATATGCTCAACTTTTATATATGCACTACGCATATAAAGAAGCTGTACATATACGGAAGTTGTTGCGCATATACGGAAGCTTCCGTATATGCGCATATACCGAAGCTTCTGTATATGCACAACAACTTCCGTATATGCCTTGTGCATATACGGAAGTAGCTGCGTATATGCATTGTGCCTATACAGAAGCTTTTGTATATACGCAGCTATTTCTGTATATGCGTAGGGCAGATACGGAAGCTTCCGTATATGCGGTGGCTTCTGTATATGCCTTGCGCATATGAAACCGTATATATAAAAGCTTCCATATATGCACAACTACATATATATAGAAGCTTCCATATATGCGCAGCTGCGTATATACAAAAGTTGTTGCACATATATGGAAACTGCCGTATATGCGCTCCGCATTTACGGAAGCTTCCGTATACACGCAACAGCTTCTGTATATGCAACTTACTAATCATGGGCTAGATGTAACTTACTAATCATTAATGACTTGCAGCCAATCAAGATCTAGATCTCAACCTCTAAATGTATGTGATTTTCTCTCTGAAGTTGTGGATATACAGAAGATTTTGTATATGCGTAGCACATATACGAAAGCTTCTGTATATTTCCAGCGTCCATATATACACTGCACATATACAGAAGCTTTCGTATATACGTAGTTGTTTCTGTATATGCGTAACAGCTTAAGTATATGCGCAACGCATATACGGAAGCTTTTGCTGCGCATATACTGAAGCTTTCGTATGTATGTAGCTGCTTCCGTATATGCGCAAGACATATATGGAAGTTGTTACACATATACGGAAGCTTCCATATATGCGTTGGCTTCCGTATATGTGCAAAAGCTTCTTTATATTCATTTGTGCATATATGGAAGCATATATACTAAAGCTTCCATATACGCACAGCTATGTATATACGGAAGCTTCCGTAAATGCACAGCGTATATGCGCAACATATATATAGCAGCTGCGCATATACAAAATTTTCCATACAATAGCTGCGCATATACAAAAGTTTCCCTATATATGCAACAACATTCGTATATACGTAGTTGCACATATACGGAAGCTTCCGTATATGAGCAATAGCTTCCGTAAATGCCTTATGCATGCGCATATACGGAAGCAGTTGCATATATATGGAAGCTTCCATATATGCGTTGCGCATATATGGAAGCTTCCATATAGACGCAACTATTTCTGTATATGCACAGCTTCTGTATATGCGCAAAACATATACGAAAGCTATTGAGCATATACGGAAGCTTCTATATATGCGCAACACATATACGGAAGCTGCGCATATATGGAAGCTTCCATATATGCGCAGCTTTTGTATATGCACAAGGCATATACGTAATTTGTTGCGCATATACGGAAGTTTTTGTATATGCACAACGCATATACGGAAGCTTTCATATATGCGCAATGCATCTACGGAAGTTGCACATATACAAAAGATTCCGTATATGTGCAGCACATATATGGAAGTTGTGCATATAAGAAAGCTTCTGTATATGTGCAGCTTCCGTACTGCCCATATACGGAAGCTTTCTTATATGCAAAACGCATATATGCAAGCTTCTGTATATGCCTAGCGGATATACAGAAGCAATGGCATATATACAGAAGCTTTCGTATATGCGTTGTGCATAAACAGAAGCTTTCATATACGGAAGCTTCTGTATATGCACATATACAGAGGCTTCCGTATATGAGCATATATGGAAGCTTGCATATACAGAAGCTTCCATATATGCGCAACACATATACAAAAGCTTCCATATATGCGTTGTGCATATACATAAGCGTTTGTATATGTGTTTCTAGCATTTATAAAAGCTTATTAATATGTGCACATATATGAAAGCGCATATACAAATGCACTTTTGCATATATGGAAGCATGCATATACAAAAGCTTTCATGTATGCGCACATACAGAAGCTTTTGTATATACGTGCTTTCATTTATGCGCATATACATATGATTTTGTATATGTGCATATACAGTTGCTTTAGTATATGTGCATATACCAAAGGTTTCGTATGTGCACTGTGAATATACGGAACAACTCATATACAAAATATTTCGTATATGCGTTGTACATATACAAAAGTTTTCATATATGCATTGTGCTATCTATGCAATATCAATTTCTAATATTACAAAGCCACTATCCTAAAAGATATCCAACTCCCTAAAACATCTAAGGCTTTGTAAAGGATTTGAAGTATTTAACTTGTGAAGTTAGAATTGCTCATAGGTGAGCCATAGGCCATTTCCCCTTTATGACTTACTATCAAGCATAATTTATTTGTTGGTGGGAATTGGTCCTTCAATTTTGAAATCAGTGCTCAATACATTAATCTCAACAACCATAATTTATTTGCTAGTGGGATGTTGCCACGTAACTATATAGCTTTTGACACCATATACAAGCTAAGAATAAAGGGTTTACGTATATACACTAGTGTAGAATACTAGTGTATACTAATATATACACTAGTGTATATATCGATGTATATACATGTCCATCTCTTGCAGTGTTCAATGTTTTACAAATTTTCATGATATAAAAGTTGAGTATGCACACTAGTGTATATATGAGAATACACACATATACACTAGTGTATATACAGATATATTATAAATCAATGTATATACTATTATATACATCAGTGTATATACTGGGTGTATATATACTGGTATATACACTACGTTAGTAATATACAATGGTATATGTACATTAGTGTAATATATACGAGTTATACACTCGTATATACACTAACATATATTGCTTGTATATACGAGTATGTAATTAGCGTATATAAAAGCACATATACATAAGTACTTATATGTGCATATAAGAAAGTGTATATACGGAGGCACTTTTGTATATGCACATATACAAAAGCATGAATTTCGTATATGCACATATACATAAGTGCATATACAGAAGCACTTTGAGGGAATTCCATACAAAAAGAGAATGGTTCACTCTAAACATATATTTTTATTTATTATAATATATTACCTAACTACCTTGTTGGTTATCCATCACTAATCTCTAACAACTATTTCAATTATTATTCTTCACTTTGCTTTCTTTCGTATTATGCAACATGTCCTCCCTATTTGATACTAGTAGCAAGTGTTCCTATTTGTGATTTAACCAAATGTGGAAAAATGAGTAGTAAATTCATCTTCCAAAAACCACATGGACCATGAGGATGGTATTCCTTTATTTCAAATGAAGTATGTGGTGATAATTCCATATTGACAATTAGATTTCATCTTTTCATTATTGTTAATGAATATGAATCTTCACAAAATAATTGGAAAATGGATTGGAATAACTAGAACTAGAGAATACATAAGAATTTGGTGCTAATTAAACTAGGATTGAGTGGTAACATAGTGATCGTAGTGCCAAACTAACCTATGGTATAAATGAGAAGAATTTTGTGCATTGACATAGACGATCCAAGTCAATTGGATGAGGCATATGGATGGGTATAAGACATTTCCAATACATGCAACATGTGTTCTTTTATGGTGTCATGGTCATAAAGGAATTGGAGACATTGTGTTCCTTGATTTTTGTATGTTATAAACATGCACCCCATTAGGAAGGGACTTTACTACCCATAATGATATGGGTCATAAGAACAAATCTTAATTATGTGGTGGAGGTCCAAGCTCGAGAGAATTTTTACATATATTAGTATGGATGGAAGCTGCCGTATACCAATACCAGTCAGTATACACAATATACTGACTGGTGTATATACCAATTGGTATACACACTAGTATATATACTAGTCGGTATATACATTATATGTTAATGTAATTGTAACTTCGGAAGATATTCTATTGTATCTTATATTGTTATTATTATTGTATTTTATTTGTACCTCCGTCGGAGATGTTTTTCCTCATCTCGGGGATGTCATTATGATGCTTAGTCATCCTAGGTCATTGAGGTAAAAGCCTCCCATGTAAGTCGAGGCAATAGATCCCCTAAAGAGGCATATGTAAAACGTTTACTGTGTCTCCTAGATAAGTCGTCCCAGTTGGGTAAAAAGGTCACCCCAAGTAAAGTATAAATAGAAAGCATAGCTCTCTCATTTGGACACACACTCAATCACTCAAGTTCGCATTAGTGAGAGAGAGAAAACAAGTTCACATAGGAGGAAAGAGAGAGCTACAGAAGACCATCTTAGTGTCTAGAGGCATTCCTGGTATTTTTGTTTATATGCTTACACCATTATTATCCCCTTGGTATACACATGTAGGTGGGTGGGTTCATATATTATTAGGTTATCCCTTTTAAGTTCATTGAATAAATTATAGAAATTAAACTTTATTAGTTAAACTTTATTCTAGAATCGCTGCTAATGCACAGAATATTCTATGGTTAGTTAAACTTTATTCATGGATATCTTTTAAATGCTAAACTATCGCTATGTTAGTGGGAATCGGAGGACTATGTAATACCAATTATTCACACATATGTTAAAAGATATTAACCTATCTCATTTAGGTCTTGTGATATAAGTACAAGCATATATCATTAGGATGAGGATATGGTCATATTGAAATAGGGATATGAAGATTTTTACTTATGTCAAATAGGAATAATGGTAGATACTATTTGAAACGTCAAAAGATACAAACATAGTTTGTCCTTGCAATATGACTAAAATGATGTTTATCATTATGCTAGGTTGTTCATATGGTTGTAGGTATTCTGTGAAAGTGTGGTTCCTTCTAAATCTTTTTGTAGGGCTAATTGATGCCTTGAAGACTCAACTATTTTAGATTTGGTTGATTCATGAAAAAGTTCTATTTGATAGAAGCTTGACGAAAGGAGAAGGAATCGCATTGCAGCAACTACGTTGCTAGTTGTAATACTATTGCTTTTTGCTTAATAATAAAAGATGCACACACCTTTTGTGGACTAGTCCGTGTACAGGTGAACCACGTTATATTTTGTCTCCTATGATTCCTATGGTGTTTCTCAATGTGTCTTATGTATGAGTACTTGTTTCTGTCCTTAAAAAATGTTTATGATTACTTTGAAGTATACGATTCAGTTAGAAAGTTGGTTGTTTATATGTTGTATATTGCTAATATGTTTCCCTTATGATTAGGCTTATGTTGTTACCATTTAGGTTGTTGTATTGGTAAAATCAACTGATAAAAGATGTGCATGCTTCTTGAAAATGAATTAACATCTTGAAGTGCATTTTATTAATTTGACGAATAACTGAATGAATTGATATGGGGCTTAAATATAGTTGTCTATGGTTTTTAAGGTTGTATCTGGTGCACACATCTGAAGAGTTAATTGGTTCAAAGGAAGAAAACCATGTGTTGAAATTAGAAGAGTTATGTATTCGAAGAGTTATAATTATTTGTAAGCAATATTTAAAGAAAGTAAACCCACACTTTATGGTTCCGCATATATTTAAGTAGCACTTAGAAAAAATTTAAATTTTATGAAATTTTGGGTTCGTGACATATGGTATCAGAGCATTAGGTTACAACACTAGGGCCTAATGAGCTCAACATGCGATAAGTGAGTATGAAGGTTGTTAAGTTTACTAATCATTGGTTTTTGTTTCATTTTGGATGCATGGATTGTACTGGAGGAGGGGAAAATGAATCTCCGAGCTCGACTTCAAGTTTCTTCCGCCAGAGCGCAGGTTGCAACCACTCGGACTTATTGGGCTCAACAGGAAAAAAAAAGAAAAAAAAAGAAAAAAAAGAAAAAAAAAAAAGAAGTTAAAAAAGTTTGTCGAGCGAGGAAAGAAACTCCATTCTATAAGACACAAACATAAAACTTCATTTCCAAGGATCGGCAAGAGGTAAGCAACATGACGTTTTGGGAATTGCAAGTAAGTATGTTCCATTTCGCTAGAGCATTATAATGGCTTAGTAGTGTCTATTTGTGAACCTACATCACATACGTCTCTTTTTGTAATTAGAGTAAAAGCACCTATTGGAAGTTATCCTAGCTATTTTATAGTAAGGTTTATAGGCTAAGGAAGTCTCCTAATTTGGTTGACCTTAGTTAACTAAGTAAACTTGATGGACCAATAGTCTAGATTTCCAAATATGAAATTTAGATGGGAAATGCAAGCAACTTAGATGTGTTAAAAGATCCATTAAGTTCAGTACAAAAGTAAGTCTATATGTTAAAAGGTCCATTAAAGATTTGATAGTTTGGGGTCAGTCTTGGGTGTTGAACTACGTAAGAAACGATCAAGTTCCGTTTACACATGAGTTATCTTAAATAAGAAAGTTTATAATTTATAACGCTGTTGACCTTAGTAGTAAAATCTGTAAAGGAACATAGTGCAGGAGGATCCTTTGTGAATTTAGTATTTCCAGTTATGAGGGAAGCATAATTATGTGATATTAAGATGTTGTTTTCTTTTTACTGAGGTATCAACTATAAGTGAGTTACATATGCTAAATTAATATTCCATAAAAAGTATAGTTTGGCTAGACTAAGATGTTTGGTTTCTTTTAAACAAAGAAATTAACTTTAATTGGTGCAAAGTTTTCCAAGACTAGAAAATTATGAGATTACAAGGGAGAAAAATTGTTAATAGTCTCCTTGCTAAACAATTTCATTCTAGTATGTAATGGTATAAGATAAGTATTTTTAATACGATTTTTGTGACTTTGAAGCATGCTTGTACCCGTACATATAAGTACAACAAAAGAAAATGGTTATAACTACAAGGTATACATGTGAATATTAATCAGTTAATACATATGATGGAAAAGCATGAGTACCTTTTATATATACCTCTTATTTTCAGTGATTTCTACTAAGATAGATGTAGGAAACAATGAGTAATAGTTATACTTGTAATTGTTCAATAATTATGACGACTTGCTATTCATGTACAACTATATGTTATTTTGTTAAGGGATAGATTATTGGAAACCTAGAACCCACATGAAATAAATACAGGTTAGTAGAATGCTGTAATCTTCTGACGTCCTTATGTTGCCACAAGGAATGACTGTTTTTATTTATGATGTGTTAAGGAAAACATTGATGACATGGAAGTTGCAGGGTAGATCGGAAGTGATCTTAGAGACAGTAATCGAGGTAAACTGGAACCTCGGCAGATGAAGGTGAGCTATGCGGTCGCCTTTGCAAAGATACATGGTTACCTGTATAAGGTATGTAAATTTGTGTTAGACAATTGGTTATCTCTATATGATGTTAGGGTATACAAAAGGGTTGTATAACTAAAATAGGAATGGTGTTGAAATGGTGAAATCTAACATTCAAGGTTAAATGAGCATAATGTCCACGGAACATCATAGGAAGAATGTTATATCGTGTTCAAAGCATTATGAAGTTTTATAAGCTAGTTATGTGTAGTAGAAAATGACCCCTTAGATGATCACATATGGATATCTTATTAAGAAAGATGATTTTCTGTTTAAAGGAAGGGATCTTCTTACAATATTTGATTTTGTATATAAAGTGATACTAACAAGTGGAATTTGGCAGATGGTGGAATTCCTGTGAAGCTTGTGAAAATGCAAAAGCATAAATATTATGCATGGTAAAATAAGGGGATGAGGATTTAAGATCCACATCACAACTGTTACAGATTCTTTTAAATTTTGATATATTTTTAATCAGGAAACACGACCGAGATTGGTCAGAATAATCATATGGGTACAAAATGTATTGTGACGAAATAAATTGATTAAATTGAAAGACATTTGTCTAGACTAAAGCAAGGCGGCTTGGGGAAAAATTCCGGGACTCAAGCGAGAAGGGTTGAGGGGAATTGTGTAAAGAGTGTTGTAATGGCATTGAAATACTCCCAAAAAGCAGGGATTGAACAGCCACTAGGATTCTCGGAGAATCGGCTGGCTGTAAGACCTAGGAAAGCTATAAGAAAATGTATATGTAGGAGGCAGGACGCTGCTTAGTATACATGAAAGAAATGTTTGTTGCGTGAGCACTAAAGTGTTAGGCAAGACTGTGATATCCCTCCTTTATGACCTGTTATGGTAAAAATGAAAACATTGTTGTACACTTGGTTACTAGTCAGGAGATCAAGGCCAAGGCCCCACTAGTGGACCTTGAGATTATTGTTATAGCATTTCCTAAGCTTTAGATGTTATTGTAAATCTAAAGGACTAAAGGAGGACACAACTTAACAATGGGCGACTAAATACGCTAAGAAGGAAAGTGATTGGTAGGGTGACCATCAAGATCTAGCGATAGATGGTGGGTATCATTTGGGTGCCATAGGCACTTAGAGGAAAGCAACGACCTACTTAGTCGACTTTAGATGAGCGATCCTAAAATTAATAACTAACTCGTCGCAAGGGTTGAAGAACTCTTAAAAATGACGTATTCGTTAGTGATTATTAATCACAAAATAAGTAATCTAGCCCCTATTTCCTTTTACGATCAAGCTAGCTACTATTTTAAATCAAGACTAAGTAGTCATCCTTATTATCTGGTTTCATATCAAATCACATACTTAATGTATTGAAAATATAAAAGAAGAAGTTACTTTTATGAAGTATTTAATTGTATAAAACTGAATTAATATGTGATATTATACACATATGAAAATGAATTTAAGTTAGGAAGATTTTGCTAAGGACAACTAACTTCAGCCTAAATCACTAGAGGTAGCACACTTAATATCTTCTCATATTTATATGTGTTACCAAATAAAGAAAACTACATTAAATTACTAATTGTGGATAGACAGATATAAGTGGAAAGCTAAACACAAATTTTTGGCGTATTTATATATATGCCATGTTTTTACATATGTGAAATATATATGTATTCAAAGAATTACAAGAAAGGTTAAACTCATACCTGGAAATGTGGATTATTTCCCGAATTGGCAGACTCCATGGAGTGGGGTATTGGTTGACTTATGAGAGTAAAGTAAACATATATCTCATATATATTATTGAGTAAAGATTATAGGTAGAAGCACTCCAAGTCTTACCATTGCCAATTTTTTTTCCTGCGTGAAATACCTTGGTAAGTTCGCCTGCACCACTTGTCAATTTTCCATTGACATCTGTCGAGAAGAGGCTTTAGAAGAAAACTATTTCAGGAGGGAGTATAGTATCCACGTGGTAGGGTGAAAACATCCCGGCATTTGTGTAAACAAACAATTCGGTGTTATGATGCTTAACAACTTTGCGATAGAGAAAAGGACGGGGAGATTTCGGAGTATTTTGTGGAATGGCACGATCTCCACTTTAGTTGTCTTAAATGGCAAGTGAAGGAGATGAAGAGGGGAGTTAGTCGTGTAGTGGGGATGGTCATCGCGATTTATAAGGGATTTAGGCGATAGTTGAAGGGGAGGGCGGTGGTTAAGCGATATTTCTTATGCTCGACGGAGCTCTCCATATCTGGGTACACACAGAGATGAGGGGAGGATAGAAATCGGGGAAAAATCGAGTTCGAGTTTAAGCTTACATCTGAAGTTATGAAATGCAGATCTCAGCCGAGTGCGGACGGGGGCATTGTTGATTTCTGGGAAGGAGGTAATCTCTGCAAGAGGAAGTTGACCTCTGCGAGACGAGTTGGGATGAGATCAAGGAGTACGCACCCAGCTCCTTTAATTCCGTGAAAGAACAGAGTTTCCTTGTAAGTATTTAATACCTTGCCTTTTTAGACTGATCTCTGCATAACGATATATATAAATATATATATATATATTCTGGAAAACATGCAGCTGCATGAGTGGCGATCGGAGTGTCTCCATTGTTGTGTGAAATTTTATACTTTAACTCAGATCTCGACAACCTCTCTCAACAAAAATACGAGGGGGATCTATGCGAGTGAGACATAGGAGGATGGGGATAGCGCTTGGAAATCGTGAATCTTTGTCTGTTTTGTATGTGCTTTGATCGGAGTAGGTAAGACGCTATCACCTTGATAGATTGAGGGGATGGTCATGATACCCGATCTCATAATAGTGCCTCTGTTACTAGCCTATGTTTTCTTTGACTGTATGTTTTCATATTGTTCTTTTCCCTTTCATTTTTCATATTGTTAATATCTGGGGAAGGGATGGCTGGGAGGCCCGATCCCAATACTATTTTGTTTCCCTTGCGCAAAGCCATATGCTGTGGCTGGGTAATGATTAAACAGTTGCATATTCTTATATATTGTTATTGTGATAACAATTGGGAAAGGGGACGACATGCTAAGCCCGAACTCAATGTTCCTCTCTGAAGATTCTTCTCTATGTTTAGTTATAATTTATGTGTATATAGCTCTACGTTTGTGTATATTCAGATACAGCAAGAACTGGAAAAGAAACTGCCCTATGAGCCGATCCCCAATGCTTTGCAGAAATGAATCCTTGCGATTGCCACTAGAATATAAAGTAGTTTAACTTTTACTTCTTGCAATTGTCATGTTCAGTATACAGTGCGGGACTGAGTACTCGCGTGTTGTATGTGAACTTTTTCTTTTGATCATCTGAAATCTATTTTGCTTGAGCCCCGGTGACGGTGAATCTCTGCCCGAACAGAGATCACGCGTAACTATCTATTGATGCCTTGCATGGAATCACATTCTCTTTTGATATTTTTGTTTGTTGAATTCGTAATGAGCCCAGCGACGACGGATCTCTATGGAGACAGAGATCATGGGTCGCCTAAGCCTATGGTTGCATTGGTATTCCAATTTGTATAGAACCCTGTAGGTCTTATACTTTTGTTTTTATTCAGAATCCTGAGTTTCTTATTCGATCTGATCTGCTTATTCGACCCAGACTGTAGATGAATGTCTAATAAACGTATCTCAGTTTATACATTGTTGGTTGACCTTCTTCCTGCGATGAAAACAACGCGATGTTATATAGTTGATGCTCTGGTTATGTGTGCGCTGCCATGAAATCGTTAGCACGGTTATACATTTCTTGTTAACCTTCGTACTGCTCTGAAATCAGCACTATGTTAGATTTGTTCATTGAACGCTGTTATATTATACATCATCTTCTGTAGCTAGTTTGAGATTCGATGTAAGACAGTTTAATTTTTATTTAGGTGGTCTATTTCGGTGTCTTGACCACTGCGAATATCACAATGATCTAGGTCAGCAAATTGTATGATCAAAGTATGTGATGTATTCATCTATATATAGTCAAATAGATTTTTGCAGTTATATAAGTATTGCCTTAGATGATAATTCTTATATAGATGACAAAATAGAGATAAGTTATCTGTATTTATATTGTTGGTTAGCGGGGAAGGGAGCACATACATCTAATTTTGATACATGAAATCGTGGAGCCTAGGAGGGTCTCAGTTATATAATTTCTATGGTATGAAATAAATAGATCTCTTTTAGAAATAGGAGTTATCTCTCCTTGGATGACTAAAGAAAAAGGGGTTGAATCTAGTTGTTCAAGATTAAAATATTAAAAAGAAAAGAGTCTAAAGTTAATTGTTCAGGATTAAAGATTGAATTAGTTGTTCAATATTTTAAGGTACAAAGTAAAAGAGTTTGAATTATTGGTCGAGGATTTAAGGAGGGCCTTGTAATTAGGGAGTATAGACCTTTGAGGAAAGATCTCTCTTGTGAGAGGCTTGAGAAAGAGAAAGTAAATTGTAAACACCTTGTCGAAAGGTGTACCCTTCTTTTGGATCAATAATATATCACAACTGCTCCCGTGGACGTAGCCCAAAGGTTGGGTGAACCACATGTATATCTGTGTCTCTTCTGTTTCAAATTCATGTGATTGGTGTGATTTACTTTATGAAACATGTATGCTCATATCTTGTGTTGTTTGCAAATGATGTGGTTTACTTTATGAAAGATGTACACTCATGCCTTGTGTTCGTAAATGATGTGATTTACTTTAGGAAGATGTACATTAATATTAAGTTGATTTGATGCCGTCATCAGTTTATTTCATGTAAGATATTCAAATGGGTTAAGTGTATTAAGTCATTTTTATGAAAATGTAAGTTGAGATTAAGTCATTTGTATACTGATGGATCCTCATCTTTAGTGCTCAAATTGATACAATAATATATAACGAAGTTTAGAAAGATGATTTGGTAAATGAATGCAAGATAGTCGTTATAATGTAACTTTTAAGTGTCGTAGAGATGGGCTTGTTTTTTTTCCTGTCGAGATAAGTATGTATCAAACGGACCTTGAAAGTTGATGTATTATGAAATAATTTAAGATACAAGTTGCTCATCATTCGGGGTCTATGGAATGGTCACGAATCACTTTATCATTTGGTTATACATTCTTATGAACAAATTTTTTTTTAATTACCCCCTTTCCTTAGTATCAACTCGGAATTAAGGGGAAGTTTTACAAAGACATGGATGAAATGTTTGCTGTGTGAGCACTAAGGTGTTAGGCAAAACATGAGAGAAATGCTTGCTGCGTGAGCACTAAGGTGTTAGGCAAGACATGAGAGAAAGGATTGCTGCGTGAGCACTAAGGTGTTAGGCAAGAATTTCCTGGATCAAGTGAATACTGTTTGTTGATCTAGTCAACAGTATAGAATCATGGAGCACTAGATTTATTCCATATATTGCAAAATAAAGAAACTCATGATTTATGTTTCTGAGACTGATTATGAAGTCGATGACAAGCGTTACTAAACATTGTTCTTCTGAATCCCAGTTTGTGATACAAATGATTGCTCCAAGAAAAGAGTGAACACCGAGGACGGTGTTATCTTAAAGGGGATGAGGATGTGATATCCCTCCTTTATGACCTATTTTGAGCTTCATTTTTATTATTATTCTTATATATATGTATATATGTGTGTGCGTATAAAAATAAAGCAAAATCATTTATGGATGAATGACTAGAGACCAGGAAGGTCAAGTTGTGTCTAGGGTCACCCTAACTTGATGCCACTTAGGTATTGGTATCTAAACTAAGATTTTACATACCTATCTATGAGAAAACTACTAGCTAAATGTATTGAGGAAAAAGGAGACTATATGGATATATTTATATATATATGTACCTTTATATGCTTAAACTTATATTTTAAGGTATATGGTTAAGGTGAGTTTATAAGATAATTTATAAACAATAGGAGTTTTTGAGTGTGAACTCTTATATACATATATATCTATACTTTTAAAGACAAGAATGATTTACGAAATTTGAAAGGGGTTAACCTTTAAACAAATGGTATCGGCGTTAGACTGAGGTAATCTAGAGTTTTAAGCGAACTCGATGACACCGAGTGAGAGTGTGAAGACCGGAATTTTGTGACAAATGGTATCGGTGTTAGACTGAGGTAATCTAGAGTTTTAAGCGAACTCGATGACACCGAGTGAGAGTGTGAAGACCGGAATTTTGTGACAAATGGTATCGGTGTTAGACTGAGGTAATCTAGAGTTTTAAGCGAACTCAATGACACCGAGTGAGAGTGTGAGGACCGGAATTTTGTGACAAATGGTATCGGCGTTAGACTGAGGTAATCTAGAGTTTTAAGCGAACTCGATGACACCAAGTTGGAATGGAGATAAGCTAAAATTTGGTGTGGTCTCTGCAATACGGGGATGGACAAAGATAACCTTGATTGAGGGTAATCTATGCGTTCACTGCTTGACATAGCGGAGATAGATTGGGAAGTCTCTGCGACAAGAGGAAGGACTCGAACTACTCCGATGGAGAGATGCTAGGAAGGTGGTCATGTGTGTAATTGAGCCGCCACTTGTAATTTTAATGGAGCATCTGGGCAAAAGGATATTTGAAAACCGCCACTTGTGAAGTTTGAGGAGTATTGTCATAGTTTTCATTTAAACCACCACCTCGGAACTTAGTGAAGGGGGTGGTGGACATTTAATTTTCTGCTGGGCATTTAGTGGGGAACAAACTCGTGGGAACAAGAGGTTCACAATCTAGCTCCCACGATCAGCTTGATGCTGCTCGGTTTTGGGGGAAAAGGAAGAATAAAACTGAAGGGTGAAAAAATGTTTTGGGCACGGAGAGGGGATCGTCTCTATGATAGAAGGAAGAAAGAACATCGGAATTAAATCTTTGTGGAGAATACGCATGGACGGGTTGCCCTCGATAACCTCTGGATGCTATGCTACATATCGCAGTGCTATGACATAGAGGGTATTCATCTGGCGAGGTAGATCACTATTGGTAATCTCGAAATAATATGCTGCAATATGCCAGCTATCCGATAGAGGTAAGTAACCTTACGCCTTTCTTAGTCCGAACCGTCTTTTATCAAATAGTAATTTGATATCAGTAGAGTCTGAAATCTATGTGAGTTTTCATTATTCTTAAGTGTTGTTAAGATCTCCACATTTCTTATATATACATTTGGCCATAGAAATTAATATTTGGCTATAGGGTTTTGAATCATCGTTTCTCTGCTAGGCTTCCCTTAAATTTTCGTTTCGTGTGCTGCGACTCCGTGAGAAGAGAGCGACTAGTTAGCCGAATCATATGCTTTTGTCTTGTTATTATGGGTTTCGGTATATGCGGTGACAATGTTATAGTATTTATATTTTGTTTACCCTGAAAACCATATGGATTTCTTCTAGATTCATTTTACATTACTTTAGTGTAACTATAGTATTTCCGGTAAGGTTTGGGTATTGCTGCTTGAAACAATAGTTTAGATCTGTTTGTAATTATAAATTATTAATTAACCTGAAAACGTAAGGTTGGGTATCGCTTTCTGAAATGATAGATTGGTTTAGATTTATGTTATATATATTCAATGACTTGAAATCATAAGGTTGGAATTTGTTTAATAATTATATTGTTGCCGCACAAGATAGTTCGCCGTTAGGTTTAAAAATCTTAAATCTCCTTATATAAGGCTGCCACAATTTGAACTTGGAAGTCAAGTTTACCATCCTGAAATAGGTTGATTCTTTTGGAAAGAATATATATATAGTTTAATGTATGATAAAAAGTGACGGGATTTCCCTCATCTTAAGTTATTGAAAAGATTAGACATTTTAGTGAATGTTAAAGTATGGGGAATAATTTTTTTTATATATATTGTAAAGTATGTATAAATATATACGTTATTATATGATAGGAATATTTTCCCTTATTTGAAAGTATTGAAGGAATTTATATTTTCTTTTAGCATGGGAAGTTTTGTCCCTTAGTTAAATAAATGAAATTATATATAATCTTCTTTTAATTGAGTTATTGATTAACTATATATCCCTTTGTGTATATAAACTAAAGAGAGGTAAAGCCCTTTTTAATATGAAGGAATCACTTCAAATCTTTATCCAAAAATTTAAGTATAAATCAAAACTTCCATGCATTGATGCATGTTTTAGTAAATATGAATTTATATTTGAAAATAGTTGGAAAGGATCTAAACTTTATTAGTTAAACTTTATTCTAGAATCGTTGCTAATGCACATAATATTCTATGGTTAGTTAAACTTTATTCATGGATATCTTTTAAATGCTAAACTATCGCTATGTTAGTGGGAATCGGAGGACTATGTAATACTAATTATTCACACATATGTTAAAAGATATTAACCTATCTCATTTAGGTCTTGTGATATAAGTACAAGCATATATCATTAGGATGAGGATATGGTCATATTGAAATAGGGATATGAAGATTTTTACTTATGTCAAATAGGAATAATGGTAGATACTATTTGAAACGTCAAAAGATACAAACATAGTTTGTCCTTGCAATATGACTAAAATGATGTTTATCATTATGCTAGATTGTTCATATGGTTGTAGGTATTCTGTGAAAGTGTGGTTCCTTCTAAATCTTTTTGTAGGGCTAATTGATGCCTTGAAGACTCAACTATTTTAGATTTGGTTGATTCATGAAAAAGTTCTATTTGATAGAAGCTTGACGAAAGGAGAAGGAATCGCATTGCAGCAACTACGTTGCTAGTTGTAATACTATTGCTTTTTGCTTAATAATAAAAGATGCACACACCTTTTGTGGACTAGCCCGTGTACGGGTGAACCACGTTATATTTTGTCTCCTATGATTCCTATGGTGTTTTTCAATGTGTCTTATGTATGAGTACTTGTTTCTATCCTTAAAAAATGTTTATGATTACATTGAAGTATACGATTCAGTTAGAAAGTTGGTTGTTTATATGTTGTATATTGCTAATATGTTTCCCTCATGATTAGGCTTATGTTGTTACCATTTAGGTTGTTGTATTGGTAAAATCAACTGATAAAAGATGTGCATGCTTCTTGAAAATGAATTAACATCTTGAAGTGCATTTTATTAATTTGACGAATAACTGAATGAATTGATATGGGGCTTAAATATAGTTGTCTATGGTTTTTAAGGTTGTATCTGGTGCACACATATGAAGAGTTAATTGGTTCAAAGGAAGAAAACCATGTGTTGAAATTAGAAGAGTTATGTATTCGAAGAGTTATAATTATTTGTAAGCAATATTTAAAGAAAGTAAACCCACACTTTATGGTTCCGCATATATTTAAGTAGCACTTAGAAAAAATTTAAATTTTATGAAATTTTGGGTTCGTGACATATGGTATCAGAGCATTAGGTTACAACACTAGGGCCTAATGAGCTCAACATGCGATAAGTGAGTATGAAGGTTGTTAAGTTTACTAATCATTGGTTTTCGTTTCATTTTGGATGCATGGATTGTACTGGAGGAGGGGAAAATGAATCTCCGAGCTCGACTTCAAGTTTCTTCCGCCAGAGCGCAGGTTGCAACCACTCGGACTTATTGGGCTCAACAGGGAAAAAAAAAAAAAAAAAAAAAAAAAAAAATAATAAAAGAAGTTAAAAAAGTTTGTCGAGCGAGGAAAGAAACTCCATTCTATAAGACACAAACATAAAACTTCATTTCCAAGGATCGGCAAGAGGTAAGCAACATGACGTTTTGGGAATTGCAAGTAAGTATGTTCCATTTCGCTAGAGCATTATAATGGCTTAGTAGTGTCTATTTGTGAACCTACATCACATACGTCTCTTTTTGTAATTAGAGTAAAAGCACGTATTGGAAGTTATCCTAGCTATTTTACAGTAAGGTTTATAGGCCAAGGAAGTCTCCTAATTTGGTTGACCTTAGTTAACTAAGTAAACTTGATGGACCAATAGTCTATATTTCCAAATATGAAATTTAGATGGGAAATGCAAGCAACTTAGATCTGTTAAAAGATCCATTAAGTTCAGTACAAAAGTAAGTCTATATGTTAAAAGGTCCATTAAAGATTTGATAGTTTGGGGTCAGTCTTGGGTGTTGAACTACGTAAGAAACGATCAAGTTCCGTTTGCACATGAGTTATCTTAAATAAGAAAGTTTATAATTTATAACACTGTTGACCTTAGTAGTAAAATCTGTAAAGGAACATAGTGCAGGAGGAGCCTTTGTGAATTTAGTATTTCCAGTTATGAGGGAAGCATAATTATGTGATATTAAGATGTTGTTTTCTTTTTACTGAGGTATCAACTATAAGTGAGTTACATATGCTAAATTAATATTCCATAAAAAGTATAGTTTGGCTAGACTAAGATGTTTGGTTTCTTTTAAACAAAGAAATTAACTTTAATTGGTGCAAAGTTTTCCAAGACTAGAAAATTATGAGATTACAGGGAGAAAAATTGTTAATAGTCTCCTTGCTAAACAATTTCATTCTAGTATGTAATGGTATAAGATAAGTATTTTTAATACGATTTTTGTGACTTTGAAGCATGCTTGTACCCGTACATATAAGTACAACAAAAGAAAATGGTTATAACTACAAGGTATACATGTGAATATTAATCAGTTAATACATATGATGGAAAAGCATGAGTACCTTTTATATATACCTCTTATTTTCAGTGATTTCTACTAAGATAGATGTAGGAAACAATGAGTAATAGTTATACTTATAATTGTTCAATAATTATGACGACTTGCTATTCATGTACAACTATATGTTATTTTGTTAAGGGATAGATTATTGGAAACCTAGAACCCACATGAAATAAATACAGGTTAGTAGAATGCTGTAATCTTCTGACGTCCTTATGTTGCCACAAGGAATGACTGTTTTTATTTATGATGTGTTAAGGAAAACATTGATGACATGGAAGTTGCAGGGTAGATCGGAAGTGATCTTAGAGACAGTAATCGAGGTAAACTGGAACCTCGGCAGATGAAGGTGAGCTATGCGGTCGCCTTTGCAAAGATACATGGTTACATGTATAAGGTATGTAAATTTGTGTTAGACAATTGGTTATCTCTATATGATGTTAGGGTATACAAAAGGGTTGTATAACTAAAATAGGAATGGTGTTGAAATGGTGAAATCTAACATTCAAGGTTAAATGAGCATAATGTCCACGGAACATCATAGGAAGAATGTTATATCATGTTCAAAGCATTATGAAGTTTTATAAGCTAGTTATGTGTAGTAGAAAATGACCCCTTAGATGATCACATATGGATATCTTATTAAGAAAGATGATTTTCTGTTTAAAGGAAGGGATCTTCTTACAATATTTGATTTTGTATATAAAGTGATACTAACAAGTGGAATTTGGCAGATGGTGGAATTCCTGTGAAGCTTGTGAAAATGCAAAAGCATAAATATTATGCATGGTAAAATAAGGGGATGAGGATTTAAGATCCACATCACAACTGTTACAGATTCTTTTAAATTTTGATATATTTTTAATCAGGAAACTCGACCGAGATTGGTCAGAATAATCATATGGGTACAAAATGTATTGTGACGAAATAAATTGATTAAATTGAAAGAGATTTGTCTAGACTCAAGCAAGGCGGCTTGGGGAAAAATTCCGGGACTCAAGCGAGAAGGCTTGAGGGGAATTGTGTAAAGAGTGTTGTAATGGCATTGAAATACTCCCAAAAAGCAGGGATTGAACAGCCACTAGGATTCTCAGAGAATCGTCTGGCTGTAAGACCTAGGCAAGCTATAAGAAAATGTATATGTAGGAGGCAGGACGCTGCTTTGTATACATGAAAGAAATGTTTGCTGCGTGAGCACTAAAGTGTTAGGCAAGACATGGATGAAATGTTTGCTGTGTGAGCACTAAGGTGTTAGGCAAAACATGAGAGAAATGCTTGCTGCATGAGCACTAAGGTGTAAGGCAAGACATGAGAGAAAGGATTGCTGCGTGAGCACTAAGGTGTTAGGAAAGAATTTCCTGGATCAAGTGAATACTGTTTGTTGATCTAGTCAACAGTATAGAATCACGGAGCACTAGATTTATTCCATATATTGCAAAATAAAGAAACTCATGATTTATGTTTCTGAGACTGATTATGAATTCGATGACAAGCATTACTAAACAGTGTTCTTCTGAATCCCAGTTTGTGATACAAATGATTGCTCCAAGAAAAGAGTGAACACCGAGGACGGTGTTATCTTAAAGGGGATGAGGATGTGATATCCCTCCTTTATGACCTATTTTGAGCTTCATTTTTATTATTATTCTTATATATATGTATATATGTGTGTGCGTATAAAAATAAAGCAAAATCATTTAGGGATGAATGACTAGAGACTAGGAAGGTCAAGTTGTGTCTAGGGTCACCCTAACTTGATGCCACTTAGGTATTGGTATCTAAACTAAGATTTTACATACCTATCTATGAGAAAACTACTAGCTAAACGTATTGAGGAAACAGGAGACTATATGGATATATTTATATATATATGTACCTTTATATGCTTAAACTTATATTTTAAGGTATATGGTTAAGGTGAGTTTATAAGATAATTTATAAACAATAGGAGTTTTTGAGTGTGAACTCTTATATACATATATATCTATACTTTTAAAGACAAGAATGATTTACGAAATTTGAAAGGGGTTAACCTTTAAACAAATGGTATCGGCGTTAGACTGAGGTAATCTAGAGTTTTAAGCGAACTCGATGACACCGAGTGAGAGTGTGAAGACCGGAATTTTGTGACAAATGGTATCGGTGTTAGACTGTGGTAATCTAGAGTTTTAAGCGAACTCGATGACACCGAGTGAGAGTGTGAAGACCGGAATTTTGTGACAAATGGTATCGGTGTTAGACTGAGGTAATCTAGAGTTTTAAGCGAACTCGATGACACCGAGTGAGAGTGTGAGGACCGGAATTTTGTGACAAATGGTATCGGCGTTAGACTGAGGTAATCTAGAGTTTTAAGCGAACTCGATGACACCGAGTTGGAATGGAGATAAGCTAAAATTTGGTGTGGTCTCTGCAATACGGGGATGGACAAAGATAACCTGGATTGAGGGTAATCTATGCGTTCACTGCCTGACATAGCGGAGATAGATTGGGAAGTCTCTGCGACAAGAGGAAGGACTCGAACTACTCCGATGGAGAGATTCTAGGAAGGTGGTCACGTGTGTAATTGAGCCGCCACTTGTAATTTTAATGGAGCATCTGGGCAAAAGGATATTTGAAAATCGCCACTTGTGAAGTTTGAGGAGTATTGTCATAGTTTTCATTTAAACCACCACCTCGGAACTTAGTGAAGGGGGTGGTGGACATTTAATTTTCTGCTGGGCATTTAGTGGGGAACAAACTCGTGGGAACAAGAGGTTCACAATCTAGCTCCCACGATCAGCTTGATGCTGCTCGGTTTTGGGGGAAAAGGAAGAATAAAACTGAAGGGTGAAAAAAAGTTTTGGGCACGGAGAGGGGATCGTCTCTACGATAGAAGGAAGAAAGAACATCGGAATTAAATCTTTGTGGAGAATACGCATGGACGGGTTGCCCTCGATAACCTCTGGATGCTATGCTACATATTGCAGTGCTATGACATAGAGGGTATTCATCTGGCGAGGTAGATCACTATTGGTAATCTCGAAATAATATGCTGCAATATGCCAGCTATCCGATAGAGGTAAGTAACCTTACGCATTTCTTAGTCCGAACCGTCTTTTATCAAATAGTAATTTGATATCAGTAGAGTCTGAAATCTATGTGAGTTTTCATTATTATTAAGTGTTGTTAAGATCTCCGCATTTCTTATATATACATTTGGCCATAGAAATTAATATTTGGCTATAGGGTTTTGAATCATCGTTTCTCTGCTAGGCTTCCCTTAAATTTTCGTTTCGTGTGCTGCGACTCCGTGAGAAGAGAGCGACTAGTTAGCCGAATCATATGCTTTTGTCTTGTTATTATGGGTTTCGTTATATGCGGTGACAATGTTATAGTATTTATATTTTGTTTACCCTGAAAACCATATGGATTTCTTCTAGATTCATTTTACATTACTTTAGTGTAACTATAGTATTTCCGGTAAGGTTTGGGTATTGCTGCTTGAAACAATAGTTTAGATCTGTTTGTAATTATAAATTATTAATTAACCTGAAAACGTAAGGTTGGGTATCGCTTTCTGAAATGATAGATTGGTTTAGATTTATGTTATATATATTCAATGACTTGAAATCATAAGGTTGGAATTTGTTTAATAATTATATTGTTGCCGCACAAGATAGTTCGCCGTTAGGTTTAAAAATCTTAAATCTCCTTATATAAGGCTGCCACAATTTGAACTTGGAAGTCAAGTTTACCATCCTGAAATAGGTTGATTCTTTTGGAAAGAATATATATATAGTTTAATGTATGATAAAAAGTGACGGGATTTCCCTCATCTTAAGTTATTGAAAAGATTAGACATTTTAGTGAATGTTAAAGTATGGGGAATAATTCTTTTTTATATATATTGTAAAGTATGTATAAATATATACGTTATTATATGATAGGAATATTTTCCCTTATTTGAAAGTATTGAAAGGAATTTATATTTTCTTTTAGCATGGGAAGTTTTGTCCCTTAGTTAAATAAATGAAATTATATATAATCTTCTTTTAATTGAGTTATTGATTAACTATATATCCCTTTGTGTATATAAACTAAAGAGAGGTAAAGCCCTTTTTAATATGAAGGAATCACTTCAAATCTTTATCCAAAAATTTAAGTATAAATCCAAACTTCCATGCATTGATGCATGTTTTAGTAAATATGAATTTATATTTGAAAATAGTTGGAAAGGATCTAAACTTTATTAGTTAAACTTTATTCTAGAATTGCTGCTAATGCACATAATATTCTATGGTTAGTTAAACTTTATTCATGGATATCTTTTAAATGCTAAACTATCGCTATGTTAGTGGGAATCGGAGGACTATGTAATACTAATTATTCACACATATTTTAAAAGATATTAACCTATCTCATTTAGGTCTTGTGATATAAGTACAAGCATATATCATTAGGATGAGGATATGGTCATATTGAAATAGGGATATGAAGATTTTTACTTATGTCAAATAGGAATAATGGTAGATACTATTTGAAATGTCAAAAGATACAAACATAGTTTGTCCTTGCAATATGACTAAAATGATGTTTATCATTATGCTAGATTGTTCATATGGTTGTAGGTATTCTGTGAAAGTGTGGTTCCTTCTAAATCTTTTTGTAGGGCTAATTGATGCCTTGAAGACTCAACTATTTTAGATTTGGTTGATTCATGAAAAAGTTCTATTTGATAGAAGCTTGACGAAAGGAGAAGGAATCGCATTGCAGCAACTACGTTGCTAGTTGTAATACTATTGCTTTTTGCTTAATAATAAAAGATGCACACACCTTTTGTGGACTAGCCCGTGTACGGGTGAACCACGTTATATTTTGTCTCCTATGATTCCTATGGTGTTTCTCAATGTGTCTTATGTATGAGTACTTGTTTCTGTCCTTAAAAAATGTTTATGATTACTTTGAAGTATACGATTCAGTTAGAAAGTTGGTTGTTTATATGTTGTATATTGCTAATATGTTTCCCTTATGATTAGGCTTATGTTGTTACCATTTAGGTTGTTGTATTGGTAAAATCAACTGATAAAAGATGTGCATGCTTCTTGAAAATGAATTAACATCTTGAAGTGCATTTTATTAATTTGACGAATAACTGAATGAATTGATATGGGGCTTAAATATAGTTGTCTATGGTTTTTAAGGTTGTATCTGGTGCACACATATGAAGAGTTAATTGGTTCAAAGGAAGAAAACCATGTGTTGAAATTAGAAGAGTTATGTATTCGAAGAGTTATAATTATTTGTAAGCAATATTTAAAGAAAGTAAACCCACACTTTATGGTTCCGCATATATTTAAGTAGCACTTAGAAAAATTTTAAATTTTATGAAATTTTGGGTTCGTGACACAGTCCACATCATAATACCTTCCACTGCTGGATGAGAAAACCCTTCTCTCAATATCTCCTCCAAATAACAAGCCTCTCTTGCAAAACAAATTCCCAACAATAAATGATATATTTAATCCATTTACATCTTAAATTCGATTCATGACAAATTAAATCCAATTTTACGTGTGTGTTTTGATCGAATTTGCTGCTAACATCGACTTCTATGATCCAAATGGGCAAGCCAAGTGTGCTAAACTTGTCCAACACTGCTCTCATTAATGGAATATTTGGTTTGCTGAAGTGGCTTTTGAGGCCAATGCCTTCCATTACCCATCCCGAGTTTCCGAGCTCCTACATCTTTTTAATGTATGAATCCACCATATCCTGTGAATCCTTGCATGTCTCGATGACGTTATAGTCGTTCATAAACATGGGAATCCACAGATCAATCTCCTGAGTGGTCTAGAAGAAGGAATCAGAAGCATTGGGGCCAGGTTTTTCCTCATAAAAAGAAAAGTGAACCAACTCATTGCTCATGTCCCAGTTTATAAAATTCCCTGTGTATCTGCTCATCACGGACTCGATTCTAAAAAAAAATGCTTTCTAGAGTTGTTCATTGTCAAGGCTATTGATCCATGAAGGGATGTATCTTGGGTCTTCCCAAAAGATATTGTGCCCTCGAGTAGAGATATTGTTGGCATTACAGAAAACCAGCATTTCATCTGCAAGGCTGTAATTGAGCATCCCCTGTTTTGGCTCTGTCATACGATTTTAGCTCATTTTAGAATACTACCGTGTTGAATTGCTTCATGAACCATGTTTGTTCTTGAAGCCAAAAAATTCCATTTGGATGGGCCAAAAAGGGAGGGAGGGCTTGGGAGCCAAAAATTCCATTTGGGTGGGCCGAAAAGGCAACCAGTCTTGATCTTTTATCCAGTATGAAATTATTTACAACCACTACTATTGATGTAGGAGAACAAAATGGCAATGATTGATGCATGTCCTTGGAGGATCAAGTTTGATACTCGAGTTAGAGGCAAGGGATAGATCCTAGAGGAGGGTGGCATAGGGTGTTATTGATGAATAGGATCCCAATATAGGCAATGATTCACCGACATGTATGATTTATGATTTATGTTTCATGTTCATTTTTTTAAATGTCCTTTCTCATCTCTCTCTCTCTCTCTCTCTCTCTCTCTCTCTCTCTCTCTCTCTCTATATATATATATATATATATATATATATATATATATATATATATATCTCATTTCCCCATTTCCAAAATTTTGGGGGGTCACGTTTCTCCCATTTCCAAGTTTCCCTGTTTTGTCCCCATTTCCCCATTTCATGCAACTTAGACTAAAATCAAAAGACCATGAATGGAGAACTAGAGAGAGACAAGACCCAGCCATGGGCCTTTTCTGATGGTGCATGCCAAGACAGGAACAATTTATGTGGAGCTGGAGGAGAGATCCACCTTCCAGATTCACACAAAATCACTTTCAAAGCAGATCTAAGGTAAGGCACAACTAACATTACGGAGTGGAAGGAATTGACAATACTATTGAGATTGGAAAAGGACTAAGGAATTGATCCCATTGAGGTGATGGGGGACTCAAAGTTTGTCATTGATTACATAAACCAGTGTTACACAAGGACACATTCCCAAGGGTGAGGGACATGCACCATACGTTTCCCACAACCCTGAAACCGGGGTACTTCATCTAAAATGTTCAATGACATCCTCATCTTAGGGAAATGTAAAGAGGGACATTTCTGTGCTAAAAAGCACATTTCAACATCCCCTGTTGACCAAAACTGTCTAAAAAATAAAAATAAAAATAACAACTTAAAAGCATCATGTAAATTTATCTGCCGCCCACACTTTATCATTTATCATTTCCAATTTTTATTATTAGATTATAAAATTTTCCATTTATCCTTTTTCCATTTATGATTTATGTTTCAATTTGCACATATTCTAATTTAAATTTTGTAGTATTTCAAGTAGGGTCCCCTATGTTGAAGACCCTGACATCCTCTTCAATGTTCCCTAAAATTCGGGGGGTACTTCTACATAGGCCGCTCCTGCGTTGCCACATCCTAGAATGTCAAAACCCAAAATTTTTGAAAAATTTAAAATTTTTAAAATAGCAAGTAATGTTATTAAATGCAGTCATTTAACTGTTTGTTTCGCTTACGTGATCATAATTGTGTTTGAATGATCTTTTATTATACTTAAATTTTATTATGGTTTTCTTTTTCAGTTACTGATTGTTTTTCTGTTCTGCAATCTCAAGGGGGAATTGCTATGACCGACTGGGCTTACTTAGCTTCCGAGCTAATGCAATCGATTTTCTTTCTGTTACAGATATACAGGTAAGATCGGGTTGCTGCAATTAAATCTTTAAAGTATTTTCAGTAAAAAGTCTAAACATGCTAGCCAGATTATCAAGTGTTTAAAGGTAGCACTCTGCCAATTATCTCCTCCAGATCTTACTGATAGATAGTTAAATTTACTAGAGAAAATGTTCGCTATTTTTCTTGATAACAATTGAATTAAAAAGATAGCTATATGGAATATTTGTTCTTCAAATGTATTATTGTAATGCAAGCATACTTTATAACTTAGCACTGTAGAACATTACACGAGGATCATGTTAGACCAAATTTTCTAATCATCCGTTGTTATTGTACCAAGCCAAGTTTAGAGTTGGAATATTTGATATGCAACTTTCCAATGTAAGGATCTGAAGATATCAATATAAATACTTTGCTTGTCTCAAACAATTACAAGGTAATCTGTAAATTACATGTCTTCTCTTAACGTTTATAGGAGTTGTTTAGGTTTAAAAATTATTCCTATTTCTATGGTTGACAATGGATTAAGATCTATAAGTCATCTTGATTAAACTCATTGCGTCTCAAGGATGACAAGAGTCTACTTGTCATCACAAGGTGTCTGAAATAATTAAGTGATTGTTATTTATTGTAACCGCAAGTGAATTGGATTAAAGTAACCTTAATCCAACATTACGTGTTATATAGCTTTTAGTTCTACCAGTTAAAATTGCATAAGACAGGATGACAAGTCCTATATAATCTATGCAAAGCTATAACAACGGCATTAGTGGTAGAATTTTTAAGCAACTGTTCTTAATATCGCACAAATAAAAGAATTATTATCTCCCAAGTTTGTGCACATGAGACTAAAGGAAGTGGCAATCTAGTGACAAGTTGATGAGCTACTTATATCATATCATTACTCCCATAATCTCATACTCATACAATTAGGAGTCAAATTTTCTATGTTTTGGCACTTTAAGACTTAATCTTGAATGCTATCTACAAACATGTTTTTTTTTTATAATTATAAAGCAAGGTTCTAAATGTTCCAATGCAAGGTTCAAGTTTTTGTGCTAACCCTTCGATTTTGTAAATATGGTAGGTGATACTATGGTATCGTGACTCAAATGGATATTCATGTTATGATTTTTATTTGGCAAGCAATGATGGAAACTTCGTCGTAGAACTATGGAAGTCGACCCACTGCATGGGAAATATTTAAGTGCTACGTGGTTGCTCCATGACCATGCATTGATGATATATAAGCGTTGACTAACCCTACCTTATCATTTTCCCTTTGCCTTCGGGCTTGGTCTCTCGACGAACCCTCCTGGTCCGGTCTCCATTGTTACAGTGTGCTAGCAGCTCACATGCTGCCTCAAACCTTCGTATTTGTTCATGGCATTGTCTGGGAGTCATTGTTTTTGCTGTTTGGCAGCTGTGAGGTTGTTATGACCTAGGGTTTATCTTTTTGCTACCCGTATTAACCCTGTCTCGGCTTCGATTGTCTGCAATTTTCTTACTTTGGTTCTGTTTAAGCTTCTCGGATGGATGATAACCCGTTGCTTTTGGTAACTCGTTCTCCGGTGCCAATGCTGGGGCTTATCCTTCTTCGTCTCGTGGCTATTAGTCTATCTACTGTATTTGCACTCCATTTGCAACACCGGTAAGCTACAGAAATTCCATCTTAGTTTTCTGATTACAAAAATTGTTTTATTTTTAAGAATAAAATTTGTAATTGATTCGTCTTTTGTTATATGCAGGTGTTGGCTACTTATGAAGGTGTAAACGACACAAACCTCAACGCTTTGCACTTACATGGTAAGCCTGGTTTCACCATGGCTTTTCCTCCTTGCTGGTTATTAGAGTGGTTAGGGTTTTGTTTTTGGGAAGAACAACTCTGTGACTATCTCCGCTTTGTTCAGTATTGTAACTGCTTGTCACCACGAGTTTCTTGACATATTTAACCCTGTGTTGTAAAGGGAATGTTATGGCTTCGGTCAAGATTGTAATTACTAGCTTTGCTTTCATGTTGAAAGACTTCTGTAGATAAAATACTGTGAAAAATATGGATAGATGGTAAGAGTCGTGAGTCTACCTGTTGATGAGGTTACGGCTTCCATACAACTGTTTTCCTGTTCTGAAATCTGAATTGGTTCAGGGTTTCTGCTAGGTGTTTTTATAATATAAAAATATTATAAAGCTCTACTGTATCTGTGAGCTTGTTTAACGCGTATAATTTTCTTATTTCTCTGTCTTTATAAATGCTTATTTATAAATCTGAGCTGCGGCCGTAGGTGAAATCGTTGTCTCAAACCTTTATATTTATTTTATTTAAAACAAATATTGGGAGGATAAGGTTCAATTCGAACTCCACAGTCGTGGTTTGTTTTAGTTGTTTAGTTTATTGTTGTGATTATGACTTTGGCGGGAATTAGAGTTAAGTGAAAGTTAATACTTAAATATTAAAAACTCGATACTGAGTTGAATATGGATTTGTTGTTCTCGTGGTTTGTAAAAATGATAACTAGGTTATTTTAAACTGTTAAAGTCTTTAGGTTAAGAGTTGTGAACCTGTGAACTGAGATTTCCTCTCGTTTGATTAAAATCGGCTGTTAGGGTTTGACCCAAACTAATTTACAGTTATGATTTAATTTCGAAAGATAAGCTATCAGTTAAAATATGACTCTGTTGATGGTTGAGAAACAACTGAATAATATTATTATATTGTTGAGCTCGATAAATGAGCTACATCACTGTTCTGCTATTTCTGTGGTTTTAACACAGTAACTAGGTTTTACGATTAAGGCTGTGTCGATAATTGAGAATCAAGTGTAAGATATTATGATGATGTTTAAGCTCGACAACAGGGTTCTGTTATTTCTTTTGTTTTTAAAACATTAACTAGATTATTTAACAATGATAGATTCTTTATGATAACTTCTTGCTAGGGTTTTGTTCAAAAGTTTAATTGCTAAGTAAAGACTTGTTCAATATCAATTAGGGTTTGTTTATTAAGTTAATAATAGACTACGACTGGTTAATTTTTATCTAGGGTTTATACTAAAACAAAATAGATGTTTGAACTACAGCTACAATTCTTATGCAAATTATCGATAATGATGATAACACTGTAATTTAACTATTTATATTTTATTTCTGTTCCTATGATTGTTTAAACGAGTTGTATTTCGAGAAAATAATTACTGTAAACTTAACCCTACTTATCTATATAAATATTATAATTAACTAGGTTTAAAATTACAATAATAAACTATTGATTACAATATTAGTATTGTGCAGCATGCATAAAAATTACCTTATCAATAGGATAATAATGATTTAAGGAACATTGAAACACATTAACTATACCAAATCTATCTACTGCTACTCTGATATCCTATCTTACTAACTGATTACTCTTCAGACATTTAAAAATAAACTCATCATACATTTATTCAGACTTGACAAACATAAGGAAGTAAATGACAGAACCTATTTCTGTGGACAACAACAGCAATGGGAGGCTGTTCCTCCCTACCAACTCCTGGAGAGTGCCCAGACAGCACTTCTCTGGTCTCCCTGGCTGGAACTAGGTGCAGCAAAATAATTCACTCAGCCCAAACAGCTATAATGGAACCAAGTTTCTGCAACATTCCTCTCAAACAACTTCCTTACTGTAATTCCGTCTTCCTCAATAGGATTCCTGAATAACATTCACCTGAATGCCTTCTCCCTCTAGAACAAATTCAAACCATCAGCTCAGTTCATTGACTACTATTTAAAAGATTGCCTAGGTCTTTGTTGGGTTAACTGTCATTAATGAGCCACCTGCTCAGATTCCACTTTCTTGGGGAATCATGACCCTAAATATAGGGAAGTTGCCACCTGCAACTTCGGAAATGTTTGAGGATGCTGCCACTTGTTTTTTTCCTTTCCACCTAGTTCCATCCAAGTTTGACCAGTAACCTCTTTTTAACAGCTCTCCCATGCTATTGTCTCCATAATTTATTTATTAATAATAAAATATTCTGAATTACATTCCATTTCTAGTGACTCTGCTGAGTCATCAATTCCTACTTAGCATTAAATTTAACAAAATGTCTCAGGAATATAATAAAATAATTACATAATTTTTACAAAATTGGGGTAGGTGACACAGAAACTTGGTGGAACATGGGTAAAGAAATCCACTTGGGATGCAGGACCTTATCCTGAGACCATTGTTGGACCAAGTAAATGGCATTGGAAGCTTCTTTCTCAGCCATTTCATTTTCACACCTACACAGAGCTTAACATGGAAGTAGACACACATTCCTAAAAAGCATTAGAGATTCTAGAGTATTTTTTCCTCATCCAAAGCTTTATGTACACTTTATTCTTATACAGTCATGCATGTTCAAGTGTAAAGCACTTTCTTAGCTCAGACACCGACATAGAGATAAGGACAAATAATTGCCAGCTTAGATGACAAATAGTAAATTATGAAAGAAAATTACAATTAAATTATTTGGAGAATCATTTATGGACAAATATTTTCCAGCTTAGATGAACAATGGTAATTATGAGTGATAATTACAATTAAATTATTTGGAAAAATCATTTATGGAAATATATTTGCAAGCTTATATGACCAATGGTAATTATGAGAGAAAATTACAATTAAATTATTTGGAGAATCATTTTATAAAGTATGAAAACATATTAAGACTTTAAGAAACACTGCAACCATGGACCAATTAAAACATAAATGTCCACAAACTCTTTTCATATATATTAATCTTGTAATTATTTTTTAATATTTAATATATAATTAGATAAAATATTAAAAACTGATTACAAACAAGAAAAGGTATATGTTTATATATATATATAACTGTTATTAATTATAATCGATATATAATGAAATTTACAACATATCCGACAGAGTTTACAAGATCCTTCAACACAGCGCTCAATGAAGGCCTATAAAACTAAACCAGTCTATGAAAAGGACAAAAATATGCCCAAACAAAACAAAAAGTAGGTATCAACATCCATTCTAGCCTAAAAGAGTTGTTCCCAAAAGATATGACAGAGAAAAAAGAACAAGAATAAGCTCATCCCTATAGAGGCTTTGGATACTCTTCTTCCATGGAGGATCTGGATATTACTCTGCAAAGATCCATCTCTTCATAAACCAAACCAACCATGGGAGGGAAAAAAACAGCCATAGAGGCTCTGGATATACATGTTTTCAAATTTTGACTTTGATGATGAATGGGCTCAAAGCCCTGTTTTGACTTTATGATTATAGACATTTTCTTTTTATTGACATTTTGACTATGAGATTTCACTCCAGCTTGTGATGGAGATGAACATCAGAGAGCTCTATGTTGTTTATAGATGTAACTTTTTTCATACTGAAATATAAGTTTATGATATTTTCCTAAGAAAAAATATATCTATATTGATGATGACATAAATTATTTCAATCAATAGATCTACCTACATAAAACAAACCAACTAATCTCATATTAATTAGAAAACTAGCTAAAAAAGGAGGATGCAGCAACATGTTCATTCACTTGTGAGAGATTGTAAGTGAACAGTAAACTGTTTCAAAAGCCATACAGAAGGAAAAGAATGATCAACATAAGGCAAGTGTAAATAGGCACTGTTTAGAGCTAAATTTCGCACAAGAAAATAAAATATACAGAAGCTGGGCATATTGAAAATGTGAAAAATAGTCCCAATCCTTGATTTCCACTAAGATGAAAGTCAAACATGACACATTAAAGAACTCACTACTAATATATTATGCCACAAAAACAATGCCTATTAAGAATATAGCTAATAGAAATTATTATGATGTGTATCAGGTCATGAGAAAGACAACATAAATGAGTAGGGTAGATATATTTTACCCAAATAGCCAGGGCTCTCTCCTCTTAGTGTCATGATGTGCATGACCTCTAAAAAAAGGGTAATATGCACCTAACTAGTACCATCAAAGTAGTAATTCAGGCTCAGGATTTCTAAAAAAGCCACCAACATCAGCACCTGCGGGAAAATTGCAGCAGGAATCAGGTTCCTTCTATAAAAGTCTGCAAGAATGGTTAATGCAATATATCAAAACAATTATATACCAAAAAATGCCATTCCTTCAGATGGTCCCAATCAGCTGTATTATCTCTTGTCCAAATTGGGCCAACCCTCTGGCTTCTAGCAAAAAATGCTCGCGATTAAACAAATGGCCCGTCATTCCCACCTCCTTGTTTCAGAAGACCATCAACATAACCCATATGAAAGAAATATCCCTAAGCATTATGAACATCACCGTGCTCAACATCTCCAAAGTGAAGAGCATCTCTGGGCATCGTTGCCTGCACCACAAAAGGGGGCGTCACACAGAAAACAAATAAAAAATCCAAACATTTTATTGCTCTATCCTTCCATTGAATTTCATCTATGAATTTCAAAGCTCATAAATGTGTATCTTAAATAAAAGTTTGCAAGGTATAAAATAGGGGCCTTTGAGAAGAATAAAATACCTCTCGACCATTGAATACAGAAGCTTCATTCATATCATTCCATATGTACAACAATGGCATTGAACCCTTATAGCTGCTAAGAGAAAACTTGTCAGTTCACTATGACCTGATTTCTGGATTCAGCATATCCAAATAAGACGATGCACCTGGCCAACACTAGCCGTCGTAATCCCTACCATGGACGTCCTTAACATAATACCCTTTTTGAGTCGCTTTTTTGTGGCGGAAACCCATCATCCCTCTTAATATGAGGATCAACAATAGTCACCATATGCCGGCCTTATGCCATGAGCTTATTATGCGTCTCTCCGGTATTCGGGAAGAGCAAGTTGTCCCATGTAAAGTATCTCTTCCCATCAGTGTGCTCAATGTCAAGCCAGAGAACATCATAAGGTATATCAAACTCATCAAACTTCACATCCACATTGGCTACATCTTCCTCCTCTATGTAATTCCAGCAACACTGGTGATAAGTAGTTGCGAAAAGCTGTGGCATGACAGAGTTCCAGTAAGACTGGCATATTGCCCCATAACATCCTTGGGACCAGGACCAACGAAAAAGAATCCATCCACAATACCACTCTCAGCCATCCACATGGTATGGATCGCATCGGTATTCGTGTTGGAATTAGAAGCAGAATCCCCATCCCACCCGGTAGCGAATACATCTATTTGCATTTCGGTGGAATGGAACTGTAAGTCTAAAGGGGGATTCGTTGATATATTCAAAGACATCAAGATTGAATAAGCGGTAGGGCTCGAAATCAACCTCGGGACCTCTAGTTGGCTTCAGGGCAAGGCCAGTGGCATGTTTGGGTATCCTATACACATGCTTGGCCCCATGAAAAGAAACGTCGAGGCTAATAGATTGGGGACCATGGGGTCTGGAATCGATATGACTATGAAACTGCTCATCCCAATTCTCTTCCTCATTCCTATTTCTATGTTGCTTGAAATGAAAAATCCCTTTGCTATTAAACCAGACGAGATGTTGATTCTTACATCTTCTCACATAGATTTCCAGGGGATCATGCCGCAGCATGGCCGCATAGCCAGTGGTGCGATAAACGGAGGAAACCCTATCCTGCTCTGGCTCGATTCTCTGCAGCCAGATGCGCCTGTCCTCCAGATCTTTGGCCAAGACATTGGGAACCTCGAACCGCTTTCTCTTCACGTGTATGAATCTCAGGATGCCCTCTCGGTAGACCGACATTCGAATAATTAATGCATTTTCGGCCTCGGCCTCGGGGTTTAGGATTTTGTGAACGAGTTTTGCAGTAAGCTGTCCATCTTCCAGAGTAACATCTATAGCTCCGAGGTTCGATGTTCCGGCTTTCTTCCCTGTCCTTGCTTGCATAACGGAGTCTGGTGGCAGTTTCAAAATTGCAAAACGTTGTCTGGTGGTAGTTTCAAAATTTTGGTACATAGGACAGGACATGTGTGGTTATTATAATTTTTTTTTTTTATAAATTAATTTTATTTATTTTTAAAAATTGAAAATTGAAACTACTCATGTAGGGATTTAAGTCTCATTGGGAGTGTACTGCACCAATAAAAAAATAGAAATATTGAATTTAAAAAAATATTAAAATTATTTTTATTTTTCAGATTATTGTGTTTAATAATAAAATTTTACAAAACTAATATAGAAAACTTTGTAAAAATATTTGTGAGAAAATACAAATTAATGTAGGTCAAAAGTGTTTAACTATCTAAGGATTAGTATATATCCTGCCTTGGCATGAAATAATAATGTAAATATGTATCAAATTTAAAAATCAAATTACAAAATATTATCTAAAAGAAAGATAAATTATACAAAATTATCTAATTAACATTAAATTTTCAGCAAATATTAATATAAATATTAAATTTCATATTTTATAAAAAAATTATAAAATTAAGATAAAAATATTGAATTTAAATTTTTTATAGAAGTTTAATAAAAATTAAAAAATTTAATTATCAATGAGTAATATTCCATTTTTATATCAATGTTGATTATAAATATTATATTTTCAATAAACTATCTTACCCTATAAAATAATATATTGAAAAATATTAAATAAAAAAAATAATTAAAATATTAATTATACAAATTTTCTATTAATTATATTTTTTATTAATAAATAATATTAAATAAAATAGATTCAATAAAATTATTAATTACACAAATTTTATATTAATTATAAAATCTAAATTTAAAAAACTAAATGCAAATATAAGAATTCCCTTTACAAGTTTATACTAATATATGAATGGAAATTTAAATAATCAATTAAAGAATGTGACTTCTTCCTCCTTGACCATAATGTTTATCATTACCACTAATTCATAAAAAAAATAAAGTGGATGGACAATAAAATTTTTACTCATTCATAAAAATGAAAATAGATAGATAATAAAAGTCTTAAAATATAGTAAAAGTCTCCATCATAAAGTTGTCATAAGTAATATAAATTAAATTACATCATTATTATGGAGATTCTTATAACAATGATTGTTAGTTTGTGATTTAGATATAAATAAATAATAATAATAAATAAATAAATAATGATAAAAAAAGAAAATAACATTTAAATGTAAATATGTATTAAATTTAAAAATCAAATCAATAATATTATTTAAAAGAAACATAAATTTCATAAAAAATTATCCAATTAAAATTAATATATATCGATGGATGTGAAAAACAATACAAACATACATTAAAGAAACTTGATGCATTAGAGATGGTACTATGTGTTGCTCCATTCCCTTCTCGAATTTACTCATTTCTTTGCTATGGAGGCTAGACGAGTGAGATAGGAAAATAGATCTTTAAGTCTCTCAAAAAAATCATTAGCATAATCCTTGTTGAAGGGAATATGATTGGTGTAACTAATAATGGTATTTTTATAAGATATTGATAGGAAATCCTCAAGAAATTTTCTTTGGCATAGCTTAGATTGGATCAAAGAGTTATTGTTTTCTATGTTCATTGTAAGAAGAGTAACTCTAGTTTGAACATATCTAACTCCAAGTATGTTGATGTTGATGATCAACTATGTTAGATGGGTGTTTGACATTTTATAACTATTTCTTTAGATACCTCAAAACATTATTATTTTGATTTAATATTTTGATAATTACATATTCAAAAATACAAAGTGATATTTTGCATAACAAACTATTTTTTATTATTGAATAATAGAAAAAGACACTTGGAGAGTTAATCTAAATAAGGGGACACCGCCATGGCACAAGTGAACATGTGTAAGCAAGTTAGGGTGATATTTAACAATTAAATCCAATATAAAACTCAACAACCAAACAAGATCTTAAATCATAGGGATTTATGGATTGATTGGAGATTTGATTGGGATGACACAAAACCTGGAAAAAACTATATATAATAGTACACTGCGATGGGATGGGACGCCATGTTGTGCATAGAGGAACGGTTGAGTGTTCTCTATTTTCATAAGCCCATCATTGTTTGTTACACACTGTGAGAGGGAGTGACGCAATGAAGTGATTGCTTGTGCTCTAGTGCTTGGTGGTGATGTAGCTCTGGAGCTGGGAAAACAGTCCAAATACTCTCTCTTATAGTTGGGAGGAGCTAGCTCTCCAAATAATTGTACTCATTATTATCAAGTAAGTATTTTTTGTTGTTGTTGTTTTTGTTATATCACTATCTTTTATTTTCAATATATGTGAGAATGATGTTATATCTGTAGGAATGCCATAGTATTCCTTGTTTAATTACTGTTGAAAGTATTACAGAAATAATCTTAAACGCGGTTGGAATCGAATCTTTTCGAATTGATATACTCATGTAGTTATGTAAGGCTCAAATCCTAAATAAATTCTGAATAAAATTATGTCTGACAGAACAATAATTTATTACTGAGTGTATTCAGGGTTTTAATATTTACCCCATACAGATTGAAATTTCGATTCTATAAGATAGAAGTTAGGAGTGTGTAAAGATGACGCCGGCCTCATAGAGGAAACAGTAATGTTCCGATTCTTTAGAAACCATAAATTATACCTCAGTCGTTAAAATAAATCAATATATATCTGATGCAGAGATTAAACTCTGACATATGGTTCCGTGTTAACGACAAACTTATTTGGTCTCAGTTTTTCTGTTTATCCTTTCTTATTGGGTTTAGGTTCTGTTCTTCCTTTTATTTTTTATAACGCTATCAAATCAATGCAAGTAAAATAAATCGTTGGATTTCTGTTGCGATGTGAAGTAAATCATGCTGGAATATATTAGTCAAAGAGGTAGAAGATATGCATAGACTTAATGAAAATAACTAGGCCAGGATAAATAACTCTTGTCTCCGTAAATTGGTAATATGAACCTCGAAGAAATCACATTCGTTTCGATGAGGTCCATGGAGTTTACCCCCACATATATATACACATATCCCGCATCATTTCTCATTACTAAAGATTTCAATCTGTCGTGAGAACTTATGGTTATTGAAAGTGTTAGAAATAGTAATTATTTCTGTTAGCTTAGCTTTAGCTTTAGATTTTACTTTAGTTCTTATTTAGAAGTTCAGTTAATAAAACATGCAACATCATGCAAAAGCTAGATTAGACTTTTTAAGGTTTCCATAAGTATTTAAATACACATTCAGTTTTGGTTTGTAATGCTAGTTGATCTTCCATTTATCAATAAAGAAAGAAAAAGCTTAGCTCATTCTGCATAATTTTTGTGTTTATTTTTTCCTCCATCCATCAGTTTGGTATCAAAGCATTGGAAGAATATCTATTGATCATGAGAGTGCAAGAGAAGCCTTAGCTTCGAAGCCCCTCTCATGCATGAAGGCACGAAAATATTTGGCAAACTTTTGAAATAAAAAAAAAGTAAAATTTTTCATGGCCTCGCTATAGGCCCAAGCGTGAAATTTTTTTCAAAAAAAATATGGCCTCACTATATCCCAAAGCGCCAAAATATAAAGCCAAAATATTATATTTTTCATGAGTTCAGGTTTTTTTTACTTCAAGTAAAAAAAAAAAATTATGAAAAAAAAGGGGTGGAGTTTTACAAGACTAGAAAAGATTTTTTTTATAAAAGTATTTTTTAATTTTTTAAGAAAGTGAAGAAGAGTTAAAAAAAGGGGAAGGAGAATTTTTTTTAAAAGCCAGTGAAAGACTCTACAACGTCTATGGCATCTAGCAGCAGCAATCAATCTCATATTGAACTCCTCTTACAGGGAAAAGGGACTATGATGTATGGGCCATGAGGATGGCAGTTTATCTCAGATTAGAAGATGCATGGGAATATGTCATGAATGGCTATTCTGAACCAGCAGATGACGCAGCCTATCAAGCCCTATCAAACGGAGAAAAGGATATTGTGCGAATTCATAGGAAGAATGATGCAAAGGCACTCCATCACATAATAAACGCTTTGGATAACAACGTATTTCCAAAGATATGAACTTCATTACATGTTAAAGTAGCATGGGAAACCTTGGCGACTAGTTATCAGGGTGTTGGTAAGGTAGAAACTGCTAAACTCCAAAACCTAAGAAGAGATTTTGAAGATCTAATGATGAAAGAATCAGACTCAGTAGATTCTTTCATGACCCAAGTCATGGAGATTGTTAATCAGCTGAATACCCATGGTGAAAAGATCAAAGATCAAATGGTGGTTGAAAGGGTTCTGAGATCCCTACCCCACAAATTTGACCCAAAAGTTGTAGTGATTGAAGAAGCAAAGCATCTGAGTACTCTCCCTATAGACGAGTTGATCGGATCGCTACTATCATATGAATCGAGAATCAACAGTAATGAAGAGTCCTCTCTGGAGAGTGCTTTCAAACCACAAGTCTGATTCTCATAAGGTAGAGGAAGAGGCATAGGCAGAGAAGGATCAAGAGGAAGAGGCAGAGGTGGCCGAAGTAATGGCAAGGAAGATCAAGATCACGATCATAACCATGAAGGAGGGAACTACGACAAAAAAATGTCAGATAAATCTAATGTTAAGTGTTATTATTGCAGTAAATTTGGCCATTATGCTCATGAATGTAGAAAGAAAAAGTTTGATCAGGAAAAATAGAATGCTAATATGACTAATACCTCTGAGAATAAAGAAGATATGTTATTTCTTACTTGTCATGTTGCACATGAAAGCCCAAAGGGACTTTGGCTTTTTGATAGTGGCTGCAGTAACCATCTGATGGGTGATAGAGGTCTAATTGCAGACCTAGATGTATCAGTGAAGAAAGATGCCAAAGTCGGCATGGATGCGGTAGTTCCAGTTCTTGGAAAAGGAGTGGTCAACATTCTGACCAAACAAGGCCAACAAAAGACAATCACATATGTATATTATGCTCCAGGATTGAAGCATAATCTACTTAGCATTGGGCAACTTACTGAAAATAAATACAGACTTCTCTTTGATGGATCATACTGTGAAATCTATTACAAACCCCCAAATAGACAGTTGATCATCAAAGGAAAACTGAATAGGAATAGGATGTATCCACTAGTCATGAATTGCAATAGCAAGGTAAGATCTTTTTCCTGAAAAGCCACATTCATGGATGATTATTTGTTATGGAATTTCAGATATGGACATCTTTACTTTGGTGGTCTCAAGTTGTTGTAGCAGAAAGGGATGGTAAAAGGATTACCCCCTATGAAGGAGCAAGCAAACAGTTGTGAGTGTTGCATCATTTACAAAGCAACATAGGGATAGCTTTCCAAAAGGTATGTCTTGAAGGGCACATGCACCTCTAGAAATTATTCATACTAATTTGTGTGGTCCAATGGAGAAATAGTCAATTCGTGGAAGCTATTATTTTCTTACATTTATTGATGATTTCAGTAGAAAAACATGGGTGTATTTCCTTCATCAGAAGTCTGAAACTTTTGGCAAGTTCAAGGAATTTAAGGCTCTAGTTGAAAAATATAGTGGTTATCAACTCAAAGTATTGAGATTAGATGGAGGGGGGGAGTATGAATCAAAGGAATTTCATGATTACTACAAATATCATGGAATCAAGAGGCATTCACTACAAGATATACACCTCAGCAGAACAGTGTTGCAAAACACAAGAACCAAACCATCATGAATATGGCAAGGAGCATGTTGAAAGGAAGAAACTTGTTCCATGATTTTTGGGGAGACACAGTGGCTTGTGTTGTTCATGTGACAAACATATCTCCCACCAAAATTGTGAAAAACAAAGCACTATAGGAAGCATGGACTGGTATGAGTTCTAATATTTCTCATTTCAGAATATTTGGTTGCATTTCTTAATAGCTAAGAAAAAAGATAGATGACAGGAGTGAGAAATGTATCCTTCTTGGATACAGTGAAGAATCTAAAGCCTACAAGCTGTATAACCCTATTACCAAAAAGGTTATCTTCAGCAAAGATGTGTTGTTCAAGGAGGAAGAGTCATGGAATGGAACCACAAACAAGGTTGTGGGAGCTGCAATATGCCAACCAGAAGATGAAAAAGAAGAGTAGCTGATTGGACAACATGGTCTGCTAGCATCTTCACCAGTAGCAAATGCTCCAGCAAGAACACCTAGAAACTCAGTTCGAGGTGAAGCATCAAGTCCGCAATCAGGTAATGAATATGATCACATTAATAGAAAGACTAGAAGATTGGAAGATATTTATGATGAATTGGATGCAAATACCAATTATGCTTTTATTGCCACTGAACCTGTGTTTTATGAAGAGGCAGTAAAAGAAGAGCATTGGGTAAAAGCTATGGACGAAGAGATAGATTCCATTGAGAGATATGGTACATGGGATCTAGCTGACCTGCCAAAAAATAAGAAACCCATTGGTGTGAAGTGGGTCTATAATACCAAACTCAATAAAAAGGGTGATATTGATAGGTACAAGGCAAGGTTAGTATCAAAAGGTTTCTCGCAACAACCAGGAATTGGTTTTGTAGAAAATTTTGCACCAATGGCAAGATTGGACACAGTAAGAGCAATCCTAGAAATAGCAGCACAAAACAGATGGAAAGTGTATCAAATGGATGTCAAGTCGGCATTCTTGAAGAACAAATTTATGTGGAGCAGCCACACGGGTATGAAATCAAATAACATGAATAAAAAGTTTACAAGTTGAAAAATGCTCTATATGGGCTCAAGAAAGCTCCAAGAGATTGGTAAAGCAAAATTGGTTCTTATCTGATAAAAAATTGTTTATATGTAGATTATATGATTTTTATAGGTTACCTGTCAGTAGATGAGTTCAAGGCAACTATGAAGAAAGAGTTTGAGATGAAAGACCTTGGATTAATGAAGTTCTTTCTTGCTTTAGAGGTAGAACGGTCAGAAAAAAGGTATATTTATTTCTCAAAGTAAATATGCTAATGAAGTTCTTAAGCGATTGAGAATGCTTAATTGCAAACCAACACATACATCAGTGGAAACAAGTACAAAGTTGAACAAAGAAGATGACAGTCCCAAATTAGATCCAACATTGTTTAAGAGACTTGTAGGAAGTCTCATGTATCTCACAAATACGAGACTAGATATTATGTATGCGGTCAGCTTGATTTCCAGGTTCATGGAGTCTCCCAAAGACTCGCATTGGAAATTTGGTAAAAGGATCTTACGATATGTTGCAGGGAATTCAAGCTATGGAATTCTATACTCAAGAATTGACTATGATGTTTTGACAGGTTTCACTAACAGTACTTTTGCAGGAAGTGTGGACGACATGAAGAGCACTTCTGGTCATGTTTTCCATCTTGGATCAGGGGTGATTTCATGGGAATCCAAGAAGCATCCCATTGTGACACTTTCATCAATAGAAGAAGAGTATGTAGCATCAACATCAACAGCATGTCAAGGAGTCTGGTTATGCAGAATTTTAGAAGGTCTTCAATAGAAACAAGAAGGACCAACAACAATCTATTGTGACAACAATTCAACAATCACTCTATCCAAGAACCATGCTTTTCACCAGAAAATCAAGCAGATTGATACCAAATATCACTTCATAAGAGAACTTGTGATTAATGGTGAATTTCATGTTGAGCATTGTAATTCGATTGACCAATTGGCTGATATATTCACAAATCCATTGGAAAAATAATTTTTTGAAACCCATAGAGATAATTTAGGCATTCTAAAAGCTGCAGTAGTAATTAAGAGGGAGTGCTAGAAATAGTAATTACTTATGTTAGCTTAGCTTTAGCTTTAGCTTTTACTTTAGTTCCTATTTACAAGTTCAGTTAATAAAACATGCAACATCATGCAAAATCTAGGTTAGAATTTTTAGGGTTTCCATAAGTGTTTAAATACACATTCAGTTTTGGTTTGTAATGCATTAGTTGATCTTCTATTTATCAATAAATATAGAAGAGCCATAACTCATTCTGCATAATCTTTGTGTTTCTTTCTTCCTCCATCCTTTAGAAAGTAGTGGTTAAAACAAAAGATATATTTTGGGAAAATAATCTGTTTAACTAGATATCTATCAAGATCTCCCACATACTAACTTCTCTTCATTGAGTTTGGGAAGATCTTCCCACGTGTATAGATAGGAATTGCATCGATTCCTTGATACAAATGTCTAAAATGCCCAAAGTATATTAAGGTATGAAATTAAAATTTGAAAATAAAATAGTATGGTTGCCCTATGTGTATATAGGATAGCTCACATCAAGATATATGTGGAACTAATAAATTGTATTGGGGTTACATTAGATATGATGAGGGGAGTGTGAGAATCATGTGTGAAAAATAATCACCTTATTGACTTATGGAATAAGTAGAGATAGGTGTAAGAGTTAAATATCCGTACACACCATAATTACAAGATATCGTGAGAATGTACTTATTACATAAACTAGTATTTTTCGGTATAATAGCGATCCCATGTAATAACCGAAAACAAATCAACACAAATTTTAAAAAATTTAATAAGTCACTAGTCTTGACATCCTAAGGTTTAACTGGATAAAAAAATCCCATAGTAAAAACCGTAACAAGGGGATCAAATCCGACTAAGAAAAGTTCTTAATGTCCTTCTTAAGTATGTAACACTTAGACGACTAGTTGGGTGCGTTGATCACAAGTTTCCTAGAATTGAATTCTCCCATTGTTGGTTTAGAGATGTAACAGTCCTTCTTATGTTTATGAAGTAAGATGAAAATTCTATAATGTCCTCAATGAAAGGTGAACACCTGTCAGGTTAGAAGGGTCTCTCGGGCCCCCCGGTCTTACTTAGCTCTTCGGTGCTAAAACATTACAACCATTTCTTTTTGCAGGTGCAAGGAAAGTGTTAAAATCTAACGCAAGGACATAACTAAGGTAAAATGCCAAAATCCCAAGTCGTTGGGGTTTTATGGTGAATGTATGAAGTTGGATCTACAAGGTCTACTTTCGAAAAACATGGGTTTAAGAGAGGGCCCAAGATATTTCCCTTAAACCCTAACTCTTGTCTCAAAGTTTGCTGGCTTGAAAACTATGCATAACAGTGTTTGGGTCACAAAAGTATTAACGTGAAAAGACCCTCGTAGTTGGCGCATTAACTTTTCCCATGTGAACAAACCGATAGTGGAATCCACGTCGAAGCCTGGGTAAATGGGCTCTTAAAAAAAAACCCTCGTCCAACCTTTTGGTTCTGCATTATGTCGTTGTGGTTTTTTTGGAAGAGCACTCTGGGGTTTCATCCCTGGTGAGGGTGCTCAGGTCATGCTACCAACCTAAGCTTAGCTCGAGTATCAATGGCTGCCCTTCGAGCGTTTGAGCGAGGGAATGGTCTCTACGTTACTGCGTTAAATGTTGCATTGTAAATTCTTACTTCTGGTGCTGTAACAATTGTTAATCAACATGCTAATTTTTCTTTTGTGGCATGGCAGGGGAAACGTTGCAGTAGTTGGGCATATTCTAAAGGAGGTGGCGACTATCAGAAGGCAACTGCTCGAGCGTTGGACCATGGTAAGACCTGGGGTACCAGGCTTAATCTCGTCTTGTGTATTAGTTGTGTTTTCATTTTTCACAAGGGGCATGAATAATAAGACGCAGAGGCTGGGGAGGTACAAGGAGTTTTTTAGCCCATGCTGAGTTTCCCACTCGCCAGCATCTAACTATTTTGGATGAGAGAGATGCCAAAATGAGGATATGTTTAACCCCGTTGATTTATGTTTTAGTCAGTTCAAGTTATCGATAAATTTCACGGTATGCTTGGGGCAGATTCTGTTGCCAAGAAGTCTTATTTCATGTTTTTATTTAGTAACAATGACCGGGACTGTTTGTAATCGTTGTTGTGGGAAAAATCACTATAACCCTATCCAAGGAATTTTATTACTTAAATTTAATTGTGGGATATCTTCCAGATGACCCTAATTGTCGCTCCATCCATCCTTCCTTTTTAAAAGAACTGTTGTTATTTTTAAAACGTTGTATAGTACATGTTTCCTATTCTTTCAAGCCTATGCTGTGATGTTATGACCGTTTGTGTCTGAGGTTCAAGAAGTAAGAGTTAAAAATCCGTAAAGAAGATTTTCCAAAGTTATTCCTCAGAATTCTGTTGACTGTATTAACGCCTAGGTTATGAAAAGGATACGCCTGCTAGAGCTAGATCTAAATCGAAATAGTTGGTTATCAAATGTAGAGTTTAAATGTTTAAATGCTTATCTACATTTCAATATTAAAGGAGTTATTCCTTTGTTGGGTTCTATGCATCGTTTATAATTTTAGCTATGAGGCAAAGGGCGTGTGGTCATAAATTAAAGGAACGTGGCCTCTATACATGGTTCCCTGAAGTCCATTTCTTGTGAAAAATGTATAACTCTTTTCTTTTTCAGTGTAATTAAAGGAAAATCCATGATTGTAAAGAGTCTAGGAAGAATTAGTGTTATCATTGAAAAGAGATCCAATACTAACATTTTCTTCATAATTTGCTTAAGAGTTGAAAAGAGATCCAATACTAACGTTTTCGTCATAATGTGCTTAAGAGTTGAAAAGAGATCCAATACTAACGTTTTCTTCATAATGTGTTCAAGAGTTGAAAAGAGATCCAATGCTAATGCTTTCTACAACAGGTATAAATAATAGTTAATATATATATTTTTATATTATATAATGTAAGAATTATCTATTATCTCATGCAAGGTTTAGGGCATGCTGCCTGGAAATCCTTAGGGAATTCTCTCCTTGTATAAGGGTTTTAGGAGATTTCTCCAAAACTATGTTTTAGTAAATGCGAGGGGTTAAAGCCAAGCTACTTCCATTAATAAACAAAATAATTTATTCAAAATAAAAGGAACCCAATTTAACAATATCCAGAAAGTGACGTTTCACCTAACAAGCTCTGATCTATAAATTCGACTCTAGTAGATCAGGGTTTCATTTTACCCCAGATCTATAAACAATACCGATCTAGGTTTAAATTTAAAGATCCCAACAACTTGAACCATGGATCTGCATTTTTAAACAAATCTCTAGAAAATGTGAGAGTATAGCTTTCTTGGAATGTATGAAAATCTTACAGGACCGTATGCTATTAAATAGGTCTAAGAGATTAGTTACTAATATGTATGGCAAGCTCACATATCTATAAAAAAATTCAGATTAGTGAGATCAATGAAAATTATACGAAATCTGTAGGATATTAGGTTAGAGAGATCTATTAAAAAAAAGGATTGAATCCACAGTTATCTTGAACAAAAATAAACCTATGATAAGATCTAGTCTAACCGTTTACTGAATCACCTATTACAACAATGGATTTGCACATTACAAATTAGGTGGATCATCCGTAACTCATTAACAAGAATGAAAAAAAATGCATTAAGTTAGAAATAACTGAAACTTGATTAAAATACTTATCAGTAAATTTATTGCAGACTAACTGACTGAGGAGCTTCCACATTCCTTGCAACCTTAGACCGCAATCCGTGCCTGGATTTTTCTACCGGTCACCCCCGAGCCAAGCTAAGCATAACAAGAATCTAAAAAGGCCTATGGTATTTTTCTATCTCTTTTACTACATCAGAGTGTCCACAAGGTTAATTTATCATCCTATTTGGTGTGAGTCCATCTGAATGACATTTCCCATGCAATGATAATATAGCCCTCTCAGGATGGTCCCTTATGTTGGACACACTAGGTTTCAGTACTCTAGTGTTGAGCGCTCAGACTCATGACTGGACTCTTTTCAATGTACTTGGAAAGCGTGCGCATACAACATTACCTTCTCTGCTATTTATAATTTTTGGGGCAAGGCTGTTAGGAATTTTTGGTTTAAATGACTCTGTTATCTAACTAACACCTAGGAGATTCAATTTTCTTTATCTTTAATTAATATTTCTTTATTTTAATCCTCACAGTTCATTTTAAATCTTTAATTAATTTAATTTGGACTTTTACTCACCTATCAGCTAGTTTAGACTTTAGTTGTAGGCTATTGACCCATCTAGATTCTTGCATGCTCAGCTTCTCTTTGACTGGTAGTCCCAGTCAGTTTAAAAGAATGAAATAATAATAAGTCATATTTTTAAAATAATTATTGGTTCACTTGATGCTCCAAAGCCCCTAGCTCAACATCAGTCATTTAGTTCAAGTCGAAGTGCTCCAGATCTTCTCAGCTCGGCACTCACCCAACTACTAGTGCTTCTCGAGGCCCCTTGGCTCATGCACGTGTCACACATAGTCAAGTTTATTACAACGCAAATAAAATAATATTGAAAACAATAAAACAGTCTTTTCTCGAGATGTTACATCCCTCCCCGCTTAGAACAACACCGCCCCGGTGTTAAAGACTTGAACTGAAACCATGAAAGAAGGAGGGGTAGGCCTCTTTCATTTCGGTCTCATTCTCCTAGGTAGCCTCTTCAGGCTCGAAATGTTTCCACTGCACCTTTAGTTTGACAATGGTTCACTTTATGAGTGATACCTCTCTGTTTTCCAGTATGTGAAGAGGTTCAGACAAAAATTCCCCTTCGGGTTCTACCTGTAACAAAGACCAATCAATCACATGTTTAGAATCGTGAACATATTTCTTAAGTAAGGATATATGGAAAACATTATGCACTTTTATATGTGCAGGTAGTGCCAAATCATAGGCCACTGGTCCCCTATTGGCCAGTATTTCGAAGAGCCCACAAAAACGTGGAGCTAATTTTCTGCATTTTCCCAAACTTAAAGAAGTCCTTTTCGCTTTGACCTTTAAGTATACATGCTCGCCAACTTGATATTCCTTGTACTGTCATTTTTTGTCTGCATAAATCTTATGCCTATCCTGTGCCTCTTTTAAATTCTGTTGTACCTTTACAACCAGCTGCTCCAGATCTTTTAAGAGGTCTGGTTCCAAGATAAGTTGATTCACCGGGCTGTCCCAGGTGACTGGGGTTCTGCATTTCCTGCGATACAGTATTTCAAACAGGCTCATTTTAGTTGAAGCTTGAAAATCGTTATTGTATGAAAACTATGGAAGGTGTAAATACTCCTCCCATTTGTTGGGATTGTTCATGACATACATCCTGAGCATGTCCCCAAGGATTTGGTTGACCCGCTCTATTTGTCCATCTGTTTGCGGATGGCAAGCAGTGCTAAATTGTAGTTGTGTTTCTAAGCCAGAAAACAAGGCTCTCCATAAATTACTTGTGAATTTTGTGTCCCTATCAGAGATGATGGCCTTAGATATGCCATGCAGCGTAAAAATCTCTTTTAAAAATATATCTACAGTATTTACAACTTTATGAGTGGACTTAACCGGAATAAAATGCGCAGACTTAGACAACTTTTCAACCACCACAATGATTGAGTCATTATGTTTCTTTCTTTTTGGCAATCCTGTGATAAAGTCCATGCTGATTACTTCCCATTTCCACTCTAGAATGGGTAAGGGTTGTAGCAGCCCTGATGGATGTTGATGTTCAGCCTTTACCAATTGGCATTCTTGACATTTTGCGATAATTAATGCGATATCGGATTTAAATTTTGGAAAAAAATGAAATTTCTTAATGGCAGATATCATTTTTTGATATCCTTGATGTTCAGAATATGGTTTCTGGTGAAATTCGATTAATATATCAAACCTGATATTTCCACTGTCGGGAACGTACAGCTTGTCCTTTGACCAAAGTAGTTTTGTATCGTCAATTTTGTAGTCTTTCTGCTGTACAAACAACCTATCTTCTTGTATTTTCTGCACTATTTCAATGTAAAAGTGATCATTTCTGCTTGATGTCCTGATTTTATCAAGCAGGTCAAAACTGGTCTGACTTACTGTTATGTTGTGTATTTGGCGAATTCTATGGTTTAGTGCGTCTGCAATCTTCTTCTCCTTTCCCTTGATGTGTTTTAGCTCAAATTTGTACTCACTAAGGAAAGCCATCCATCTAGCCTGTCTAGCATTTAAATTAGGTTGGTCAAAAAGATATTTCAAAATCATGTTGTCTGTTTTAAGAAGGAATTTCTTTCCAATCAAATAGTGTCTCCACATTTTTAGTGCATGGATAATGGTAGCCTGTCACGTACCCAATTTCTGAAATTATTATTTTATTGGCAAAATACTTTATGTTAAATTTTAATTGCAAAGTTTTGTAATTATGAAAAAGTTTGGTCAAGGATGAATGTAATTACTGATTTATTATTATTTAATAAATTAAAGTAGGAGACAAACACCCAAGGGAATTGTTAAATGAGTGTTCATTGACCCACTAGGAGGAATGGAAGCTGTTAGAAAGCATGGGACAAATGGCAGCAATTGCACTTCACCACTAGTTGTTGGTTATGGGACAACTACCCCTACAAATGTGGCATTATTCCCCAAGTGGAGGGGGTGAGCAGGCAGTTCATTTAATGACCAGTTAACAACTGAAAAGGCCTAGGCAGCCTACAAAAGGAAAATTCGAATTGAGCAGGCAGCTCTTACACACAATATTTTCTGCAGAAATATTCCTCATGTACATCAGGTGATGACTGAGAGATTCGAATAGGGTGGCTATGTGAGTGCAATGTAAGTCTACAAATTATACGAAGAAGGAGAACCAGAGGTGTTGGTGTAGGTCCCTTTGACTGCTAAGTCTTAAAGATTGGATAACTATTACTACTACAAGTTGAGGTCCTAAGCTTCTAGGTTTGTTCCTCCTAGTGATTCATTGAGCAGGCTCGGGGGTCCAAAGGCAAGTAACTTGGCTGTCTTCAGGAATTGGCTGGGTGGAACAGGCTTCTTGGGCTGTTTATTTCCCTACATAATTACTCCAGGTTTTACTGTTTCCTAATTTGTTTCAGTTAATAGTTCTGTTTAGTAAAAATTATAAACTATGTTTTGTAAAAGAATTGATTTCTGATTTTGTTTGAGTCTGAATCATAAGTTTAATGAAAATTTGAATTGATAATCCATCTCTACATTTTTCCACATGCTGTTATTTGCATCGTACTCTAGTATAGAGAAGCAATTTAAATATAGATGAAAGATGTGCAGATTGCCAGTGATTAGACAGATAAGTACAGTAATTGATATGTTTTTCAATTTATGCTCTATAACTAACATAATGAAAAATTACTGTATAAGTATCTAAAATAATATAGGATATTTTATTTATTTCATGAAAAACAATTATTGTTTAACCTCTGCACACAAACATATTGGTTTTCTTATCTCTACTATTTACATAGTAAATAAATGTAATTCAAAACTTTCATATATTATATCTTCAAATAAATAGTATTGTTATTGATTACTATAAGCTGCAAATATTAACCAATACACAGTCTTCTTGTTTTCACACACACACTTTGTATCTTCACAAATTCTGCTGTTAGAATACTTTTATCAATTATTTGAGTAGTATTAGAAACTGGAAACATTGTAAACCCTATCTTGTTTACAACCATCGTATTTTTCTATTGCATGACAAACTATGGACAATATTTAAAGCATGGATTCGTCTCATTTATAAAAGCCTTAGACAGTATTTCCAAGACCTTGTCATCATCGTTTTCAACAGTAAACCAAAACACGATCTACACACTCATGTTCAAAATTACAGTTTAACAACCCTAGTTTTTACTTGAGGGTTTTTCTGGAGTTTTTCATACAAAAACATCTTTTTCAAATCAAAGAAAAACTAGAATTTCGGAATAGTCCCTTTTCATTTTCTTTTATAATTGAAAAACTACTTCATCATTTCCAAACACACAGGGTTCATCAACTAAGAAAATGCATACAGTTTTTACATGCTTGATAGACATTATCATTTACACAGTAACCAAGCGCATAGTAGAAAACAACATTTTCCATTACAGAGAATAAAAACATAGTATACAGAGTTTAACGAGCTTCGGCTCTAAATTCTTATTCATTAAAATTTAACCCAAAACATTTCTGAGTTCAAGTCTTGGACCTATCACAAGTTCCAGCTTTACAAAGAAAGCATTAACATACCAAATCGAAATTACATTTTCAAACAGAAACTACATAGGGTTTATCCCCACCTCTAGCATTCAAACGAGTATTAAAACTCTCAACATTGATGAGCTAGACATAAAAAATAGGCTGAGTATCATTTAAACACATGAGGGTCTTTTCCCCGTACTAGTTTTCACTTCAATACAAAAGTTTCTTCAAAGAAACTCGACTGATAGACAACACCAAATGCATGGTGGAACATTTTGTTACTCATTTCATTGAATCATCTTCAACCAAGACCAAATGGGAACCTACGAAGGGTTTGAGACCACCAGAGCTTACCGGAATGGAGGCTTGCTATCCATTTCCAAACCCTTGCTCAAGTCTTTCTTCGAATCCTGTATCTGTCACAAAAAATTCTGAGAGTTAGACTTTTGAACAATATAAGTTATAAGTTGAACTGTTCAATTCCTTTTAGTTTTGAAATGCTTACCTTCGCAACAGCGACTGAACTCCACACTTTTCAACAGCAAACAACGAGCTCCATGTGTGGATCGAGACCAGGATACCTTTCCTTCTTTATAGAAGTGTTTTCTTCCACCGAGACTACACTCTATCAACTCGACAGCATATCAAACTGATTTTGGAAGACACTACATTCTATAACAACGCCATGGCAGTGAGACACAAACTGCAACTACCAACCTAACCCTACAGGTCTTGAGGTTGAATCCTCTTTACATTTCCTCTAAACCCTAACATTCAGTAGCCTGTCGGCCTCATTACATGAAACGCTAGTGAAACAATGACACACATTAAATCTCCATCAACCATCACAACGACGAGATGCTAGGGTTGCATCCAACATCCCAAATTCAAAACGATCAACGATGACAGGAGTGCCAGCAAGATTACCTTGGGTCGAACAACCATTGCATTTATTACTTCATCATTATCACAAGCATGGTCTTGCCACCATTTCTCATGGTGGATCACTCAAATAGCTAGCTCGGAGGAGTTAAAACATGAAAACCACACACAGTGACTTTCGCTGACACTATTTCATTACTTTGCATTATGTGGAAGTGTTAACAGTCCCCGTCACCATGGAGTATGGGACAACCATTTATTGCAGGACTGATACGCTACTCCATACCAGCTCGATGCGCATGCCGAGCTTTAAAAACCCATCAACCTGTCCAGTCAATATTAAATTACATGTTAGTACCATATGTATATTAATCGACATAGTTTCCAAGTTTAAGTTTACGATTAGATTATTGGTGTTATATTTTATTAATATGTAAAGTTTATATAGTTTCAAATTTTGTTTATAATCAAAGTATTAACGTTTTGTTTCATTATATGTATGTTTTACATTGTAGACGTTGGTTATTTATAAGCCACACGGATTATAAACACTATATGTAGTTAAACATTGTAAAATTATAGTTTAGGTTAGTCAAAGTATAAGGATTATAATGTTAGGCTTGTAATTTTATTTATTGTGTATATTTCTTCATAGTTCTCATACTTGCAAATATTAAAAGGATAGAGTTTGCATTTGTTTTGGTATTTTAATCTAATCCAATGTTAGATATTAGCACAAAAAATATGTTAATACTATGTACTTCATACTCTAACTTCTTAATGCAAGCATTTAATGGCTTCAACTATACAATTACTACTTTGGTACTATGCAAATATTAATTACCTTAAAATGACGACAAAATGGAAAACCATGACAACGTCGATGGTCACGACAACGAACTTAACAGCATGATGATTTAATAGACGACATTGTTTTTAACATTGATGAGTTGTAAGACAGCTTTGAAAACAGTAAGCAAAACTATGTAGTTCATACTTGCACACGTTTTTTGTTTCGCAAAAGATTTCATAGCATTTATTATTTCGACATTGAATTGAATTATAGATGTACTCTTAAACTATGCAGTCATTGAACTTCTTACCTGTTGTCTACACATAGAAACATTTCAAATGCCTTAGCGTTACAGCTATGTAAACTCCAGGGTACCTTATAGGGCACCCTTGGACACCAATGAAGCAAAATGTCAGTGTCTTATCAAAAGAAAAGTATCGCATCATATTTCTAACCTTTCAGTGCATTTATTACTTTAAGCACGTTTGTCTAGAGTGTGTTAAGTTGTCATTATCAAAATGTTTCTAACTCAGAAATTAAATTATGTTTAGTACGAAACAAATTCTTAATCAATGTTGTCGTAATCAAACATTTATTATTCCGTAGTTATAATTATCTTATTTAATGCTATTTTAAAAGTTTTAAATTTTTATGAAAAATCGGGATGTTACATGTGGTATCAGAGCTTATGTTCAAACTCTAGGACTCAAAAGGGTCCAAGAAACACGCAACATAAATTGTATTACAGCAGAAAATCTTACTAATTAAAATTTTAACTATGGTATTATATAGAATTACTTTAAGTTACAGGTATGGAGAACTCATCTGAACAGGTAGAAGATAGATTTCAACCAAATAGCCATAGCTCGGGACAACAATATGCAGAAGAAGGCCACGGTGAATTGAATGATAGTTTGTCAGAATTGTTACGTGCGTTTCATGAATTAAAGGCACAAATTAGATCTGTGAAACAAGACAATGAAAGAATTCTTCAGGCACAAGAACAATTAAACCAAGCACTGTTTGAACAGTGCCCAATCGATGAAGATGAGAGAGATAATGAAGATATCTCCAAGGTTGAGGATCTGCCTCATGGTAACAAAGTAAGAAAATAAAAACTAATGATGTGAGCAACAGTTCAACATCATCAGGAGAGGCTATTGAAGTATGTAAAAAGAAACATAACTATTCAAGCGATAGTAGTAGGGGAGATTATAAACCCAGAAAGAAAAGCCATAAAGAGTATGAACAAATTTCTGGGGAGTTCAGAAAGAATAGACCTCCAACTTTCAATGGAGAAACTGAGAAGGGAGAGACAGCTGAAGCATGGTTTTCCGGTATGAAGAAATATTTCCAGATTTATAGCTATTCAGAGTCCTTGAAAGCAAAAATGTCTATATATAACTTGACTGGAAAAGTGGATATTTGGTGGGAGGACATCAAGAGAGTAAAGGGCATCAAGGATAAATATGTAAACTAGAGTACTTTTAAACGATACTTTAAGAAGAAGTTTTTATCTGAACAGTACTATGAAGAAAAATCTAAAGAGTTCTATGATTTGAAGCTGGGAGGTATGAACATGAAGGAAATGAACAGTAAATTTCTAATCTTACCGAGATATGTACCATACCTCATAGAAGAAAAACCAAAAATTCAAAGATACTTGAGCTGCCTACCTTTCAATATTAAGGACATAATCGAGTATGACAGTCCTAAGACCTTGGAAGAGGCTATGAGAAAAGAAGTTTTCTGTTATGACACAAATCGGAAAAAAGAAGGAATGTCGAATTGGAAAAGTCATAAGCCCAACAATTTTGAGCTGAAAAATAAAAATTTCAGGTTCAGTGGAAATTCCGGTTTCCAAAAGAAAAATTTTCAGAATCAGAATTATCAAGGGAATAATTCCAAAAACAATCAACATCAGAATTCTACAGCACCTAGAAATGCTCCTAATAATACCAAGACCAATGAACAAAAGGCACCCATCAAATGTTTCGAGTGTCAAGGTCCTCACTATGCATCAGAATGTCCCAAGAGGAAGCGGACAGCTAACAACATCAACTCTATTCAGACTGAACCTACTATTGGAGACGTGGCGAGGGTGATGCCCAGAATCAATGCAGCACTTGACAACAGGCAAGCAGATCATCAAATCTCCATGGTAGAGACGGAATTTATGTTACAAAATCATTCTATTACTATTTTAATTGACCGAGGTGCTAGCTTAAGTTATATATCACTAGATATAGTGGAAAGTCTTAAATTAAAAACAGAAAAGTTCAGTAAATCTTGGTTAGTTAGACTAGCAACTGGAACAAAGAGGAAAGTATCAGATTTTATAGAAAGATGTGCTTTATCCATAAATCAATTACAGACACAAATCAAGTTGAATATTTTACCTTTAGGATCTTATGATATTATAATCGGGATGGATTGGTTAGAAACCCATCATGTCATTTTGAACTGCTATGAAAAAAAGTTTTACATGTTTAAATGAAGAAGGAAAAATTGTAGAAGTAAAAGGTATCCCAAGAAAGGTAACTTTTAGACAGATTTCAGCCATGCAAGTTAAGAGGGCATATAGGAAAGGATGTGAGTTGTTTGTAGTAAATGTAGTAAATGATGAATTTATTTGTAAGAAGGACAAACTGAAATTAGAAGACATACCTGTCCTAAAAGATTTTAAGGATGTATTTGCTGAGGAGATTCCAGGACTACCTCCTAAAAGAGATCTAGATTTTACCATCGAGTTAATACTAGGAGCAGTACCAAATTCTAAAGCTCCATACAGAATGAATATACTGGAATTAAACTAATTGAAATGACAGTTGAAGGAACTGATTGATAAGAATTATATAAGACCCAACGTGTCTCCTTGGGGAGCACCTGTCATCTTTATTAATAAGAAAGATGGAACCCTAAGACTGTGCATAGATTATCGCCAACTTAATAAGATGATAATCAAGAATGGGTATCTGTTGCCCCGCATAGACGATCTATTTTTTCAGCTGCGTGGAGCAACAATATTTTCAAATATTTATCTAAGATTAGGATATCATCAAGTGCGGGTTAAGGATGAAGATATTTTCAAGACAACTTTCAGATTTCGGTATGGACATTACGAGTTCGTAGTCATGCCATTTGGCTTGACTAATGCCACGGTTGTATTTATGTGTTTGATGAATAATATTCTGCACAAATACTTAGACAAGTTTGTTGTTGTGTTTATAGATAACATTTTAGTGTATTCTAAAAGTAAAGAAGAGCATGATGAACATCTACGGATTATCTTACAAGTTCTGAGAGATGATCAACTATATGCTAAGTTTAGTAAGTGTGACTTCCACAAGGACAAAATTCAGTATCTAGGACACATAATTTCTAAAGAAGGAATCTTAGTTGACCCCGATAAGGTAAGGGCCATTAATGATTGGTGGATTCCGAAGGATGTGTGGGATGTAAGATCATTTATGAGCATTACTGGATATTACAGAAAATTTATAGAGGGTTTTTCGAGGATTTCCAACCCCATAACTTCCTTACAGAAGAAAGGGAAGAAATTTGTGTGGGATCAGAAATGTTCAGACAGTTTTAAGAAGTTAAAGGAATTGTTGACTACAACACCTATTCTAAGGATAGCAGATCCTAATAAAGATTTCATAGTTTACACAGATGCTTGTAATGATAGAATCGGTGGAGTCCTAACACAAGAAGGGCATGCGGTGGCATACGAATCAAGAAAGCTAAAAGTACATGAAAATAATTACTCCACTTACGATTTAGAGTTATTAGTTGTAATTCATGCTTTAAAAATGTGGCATCACCACCTTATTGGCAGAAAATTCACCTTATTGATAGACAACATGGGTTTGAATTATTTATTAGATCAGACAAATCTGAACGCTAGACAACCTAGATGGTTAACTTTCTTAAGTGAGTATGATTTCGAAATTCAGCATATTAAAGGGAAAGAGAACAAGGTTGCAGATGCATTGAGTCGTAAGGCAAAACTGAATTTTATTTAAGCCATCAATACTTACCCAATAGATTTAGAAAATCAGATCTTTGAAAACAGTGAAACGGATGAAGAATACCAAAAATTGAAGGAAAAGACAGCAAACAACAGTTCTGAAAATTCTATGGCAGACAAAATCACGGAAAATGGACTATTGCTATACAAAAATAGATTGTATGTACCTAACATATCAGAAATAAAAATTCTGATTTTAAATGAGATGCACAAAATCCATTATTCTTTCCATCAAGGTTATCAGAAGACCATTACTATGCTAAGGAAAAAATACTATTGGCCCAAAATGAAAGATGAAGTAGCAGAGTACATAGCTAAATGTTTGGATTGTCAAAAAGTGAAAGTTGAACACCAACATCCTGTCGGATTGTTACATCCATTACCTATACCAAGTTGGAAATGGGAAGTAATAAGCATAGACTGTATTACTGGACTACCCAAAAATTAGAAACAAAATGATTCTATCATGGTGGTAGTAGACAAACTGTGCAAAGCAGCACACTTTATACCTGTAAAGACTACTCATAAAGCTCGAGACATTGCAGAAATCTTCATGAAGTAGATTTTTCGACTACATGGGATACCAAAGGTGATAATTTCAGACCGTGACTCTAAGTTTACTGGAAACTTTTGGAGGTCATTGTTCAAAGGGTTGAATACAACCTTAAATTTCAGCACTGCATTTCATCCACAAACGGATGGACAGACAGAAAGGGTAAATCAAGTTTTGGAAGACTTACTGAGAATGTATGTTAAGGATCAGCCTAGTAAGTGGGAAGACTACTTACACTTAGTAGAATTTGCATATAATAACCATTATCAGGCATCATCCAAACTTAGCCTATTTGAAATTCTTTATGGTAGGAAATGTGATACACCTGTTTCTTGGAATGACCCAGTAAATAGAGTTGTTTTAGGACCTGAATTGTTGGAGGAATTAGAACTAATTGTGAAACAGGTACAAGAAAATTTAAAAGCACCCAAGATAGGTAGAAGAGTCAAGCAGATTTAAAAAGGACTCATAAATAGTTCCAGGTTGGTGAACATGTATTCCTCAAGGTAAGACCGAAAAAGAGTTCATTGAAATTGGGAAGCTGTGCCAAATTGGCACCCAGGTATTGTGGTCCTTTTGAAATATTGTCCAGGGTTTGACCAGTGGCATACCAATTGGCCTTGCCACCAAATTTAAAAATACATAATGTTTTTCATATATCATTTTTAAAGAAGTATGTACACGATGCTACTCATGTTGTAAACTGGAATGATGTACAGGTGGGACAAGACGAAGATTTTTAGGTGGAACCGGACTGTATCCTCGAAAGGAGGAAAACTCTGCTCTAGAATCGCACCATTGGGCAAGTGAAGGTGCAATGGAAGCACCTTAGCCTGGAAGAGGCAACCTGGGAGTTGGAGAGTAGCATGCAGGAAGCATACCCAACCCTATTTCAGGAACACTCAGGGAGTGATTGACCAACATCGAGGACGATGTTGAGACTTAAGGGGGGGTGTATGTCACCTACTCAATTTCTGAAATTATTATTTTATTGGCAAAATACTCTATGTTAAATTTTAATTGCAAAGTTTTGTAATTATGGCCAAGTTTCGTCAAGGATGAATGTAATTATTGAATTATTATTATTTAATAAATTAAAGTAGGAGACAAACACCCAAGGGAACTATTAAATGAGTGTTCACTAACCCACTAGGAGGAATGGAAGCTATTAGAAAGCATGGGACAGATGGTAGCAATTGCACTTCACCACTAGTTGTTGGTTATTGGACAACTACCCCTACAAATGTGGCATTATCCCCCAAGTGGAGGGAGTGAGAAGTTAGCTCATTTAATGACCAGTTAACAACTGAAAAGGCCTAGGCAGCCTACAAAAGGAAAATTCAAATTGAGCAGGCAGCTCTTACACACAATATTTTCTGCGAAAATATTCCTCATGTAAATCAGGTGATGACTAAGAGATTCGAATAGGGAGGCTATGTGAGTGCATTGTAAGTCTTCAAATTATTCGAAGAAGGAGAACCAGAGGTGCTGGTGCAGGTCCCTTTCACTGTTAAGTCTTAAAGACTGGATAGCAATTACTACTGCAAGTTGAGGTCCTAAGCTTCTAGGTTTCTTCCTCCTAGTGGTTCAGTGAATAGGCTCGGGGGTCCTAAGGCAAGTAACTTGGCTTCCTTTAGGAATTGGTTGGGTGGAACACGCTTTTTGGGATGTTTGTTTCCCTACAGAATTATTCCAGGTTTTACTGTTTCCTAATTTATTTCAGTTAATAGTTCTGTTTAGTAAAAATTATAAACTCTGTTTTGTAAAAGAATTGATTTCTGATTTTGTTTAAGTCTGAATCATAAGTTTAATGAAAATTTGAATTGGTAATCCATCTCTACATTTTTCCACATGCTGTTATTTGCATCGTACTCTAGTATAGAGAAGCAATTTAAATATAGATGAAAGATGGGCAGATTTCCAGTGATTAGACAGATAAGCACAGTAATTGATATGTTTTTCAATTTATGCTCTATAACTAACATAGTGAAAAATTACTATATAAGTATCTAAAATAATATAAGATATTTTATTTATTTCATGAAAAAACAATTATTGTTTAACCTCTGCACAAACACATATTGGTTTTCTTGTCTCTACTATTTACATAGTAAATAAATGTAATTCAAAACTTTCATATATTATATCTTCAAATAAATACTATTGCTATTGATTACTATAAGCTGCAAATATTAACCAATACACAGTCTTCTTATTTTCACACACACACTTTGTATCTTCACAAATTCTCCTGTTAGAATACTTTTATCAATTATTTCAGTAGTATTAGAAAGTGGAAACATTGTAAAGCCTATCTTGTTTACAACCATCATATTTTTCTATTGCATGACAAACTGTGGGAAGTATTTGAAGCATGGATTCATATCATTTATAAAATCCTTAGATAGTATTTCCAAGACCTCGTCATCATCGTTTTCAACAGTAAATGAAAACACGATCTACACACTCATGTTCAAAATTACAGTTTAACATCCCTAGTTTTTACCTGAGGGTTTTTTTGGAGTTTTTCATACAAAAACATCTTTTTCAAATCAAAGAAAAACTAGAGTTTGGGCGTAGTCCCTTTTCAATTTATTTTACAGTTTAAAAACTACTTCATCGTTTCCAAACACACAGGGTTCATCAACTAAGAAAATGCATACATTTTTCACATGCTCGACAAACATTATCATTTACACAGTAACCAAACGCACTGTAGAAAACAACATTTTCCATTGTAGAGAATAAAAACATAGTATACAAAGTTTAACAAGCTTCAGCTCTAAATTCTTATTCATTAAAATTTAACCCAAAACATTTCTGAGTTCAAGTCTCAGACCTATTACAAGTTCCAGCTTTACAAAGAAAGCTTGAACGTACGAAATCAAAATTACATTTTCAAACAAAAACTACAAAGGGTTTATCCCCACCTCTAGCATTCAAACGAGTATTAAAATCTCAACATTGACGAGCTAGACATCAAAAATAGGCCGAGTATCATTTAAACACACAAGGGTCTTTTCCCTGTACTAGTTTTCACTTTAATAAAAAACTTTCTTCAAAGAAACTCGACTGATAGACAACGCCGAATGCATGGTGGAAGATTTTGTTACTCATTGCATTGAATCATCTTCAACCAAGACCAAATGGGCACCTACGAAGGGTTTCAGACCACCGTATCTTACTAGGAATGGAGGCTTGCTATTCATTTCCAAACCCTTTCCCATGTCTTCCTTTGAATCCTGTATCTGTCACAAAATTTTTTGAGAGTTAGACTTTTGAACAGTATATGTTATAAGTTGAACCATTCAATTCCTTTTAGTTTTGAAACACTTACCTTCACAACATCGACCGAACTCCACACTTTTCAATAGAAAACGACAAGCTCCATGTGTGGACCGAGACCAGGATACCTTTCCTTATTTACATAAGTGTTTTCTTCCACCGAGACTTAGAAACAAAATTGCAATCTATCAACTCGACAACATATCAAACTGATTTTGGAAGACAATACCTTCTATCACAATGCCATGGCAATGAGACACAACCTGCAACTACCAACCTAACCCTACAGGTCTTGAGGTCGAATCCTCTTTACATTTCGTCTAAACCCTAACATTCAGCAGCCTATGAGCCTCGCTGCCTGAAATGCTAATGAAACAATGACAAACATTAACCCTCCATCAACCATCACAACAACTAGATGCTAGGGTTGCATCCAACGTCCCAGATTCAAAACGATCAACGATGATAGGAGTGTTAGTGAGATTACCTTGGGTCGAACAACCATTGCATTTATTACTTCATCATTATCACAAGCACGGTCTTGCCACCCTTGCTCATGGTGGATCGCTCAAATAGCCAGCTCGGAGGAGTTAAAACATGGAAACCACACATACTGACTTTCGCTGACACTATTTCATTGCTTTGCATTACGTGGAAGGGTTAACAGTCCCCGTCACCATGGAGTATGGGATGACCATTTATTGCAGGACTGATACCCTACTCCATGCCAACTCGATGCGCATGCCGAGCTTTAAAAACCCATCAACCTATCCACTCAATATTAAATTACATGTTAGTACCAAATGTATATTACTCGACATAGTTTCCAAGTTTAAGTTTATGAATTAGATTATTGGTGTTATATTTTATTAATATGTAAAGTTTATATAGTTTCAAATTTTGTTTATAATCAAAGTATTAACGTTATGTTTCATTATATGTATCTTTTACATTGTGGACGTTGGTTAGTTATAAGCCACAAGGCTTATAAATACCATATGTAGTTAAACATTGTAAAATTATAGTTTAGGTTAGTCAAAGTATAAGGATTATAATGTTAGGCTTGTAATTTTATTTATTGTGTATATTTCTTCATAGTTCTCATACTCACAAATATTAAAAAGATAGAGTTTGCATTTTTTTTGGTATTTTAATCTAATCCAATGTTAGATATTAGCACAAAAACTATGATAATACTATGTACTTCATACTCTAACTTCTTAATGCAAGAATTTAATGACTTTAGCGATACAATTACTACTTTGGTACTATGCAAATATTAATTACCTTAAAACAACGACAAAATGACAAACCATGACAACGTCGATGGTCACGACAATGAACTTAACAGCATGATGATTTAATAGGCGACATTGTTTCTAACATTGATGAGTTGTAAGACAGCTTTGAAAACAGTAAGCACAACTATGTAGTTCATACCTAGAGATATTTTTTGTTTTACAAAATATTTCATAGCATTTTATTATTTCGACGTTGAATTGAATTACACACATACTCTTAAACTGTGCGGTCATTGAACTTCTTACCTGCCATCTGCACATAGAAACATTTCAAATGCCTTAGCATTGCAGCTAAGTAAACTCCAGGGTACCTTGTAGGACACCCTTGGACACCAATAAAGCAAACTGTCAGTATCTTATCAAAAGAAAAGTATCGCATCATATTTCTAACCTTTCAGTGCATTTATTACTTTAAGCACGTTTGTCTAGAGTGTGTTAAGTTGTCATTATCAAAATGTTTCTAACTCATAAATTAAATTATGTTTAGTACAAAAAAACTTCTTAATCAATATTTTCGTAATCAAACATTTATTATTTTGCAGTTATAATTATCTTATTTAATGCTATTTTAAAAGTTTTAAATTTTTATGAAAAATCGGGATGTTACAGAGCCATTTCTAGGTCATGAGTTGGATAGTTCTTTTCATGATCCTTCAGTTTCTGTGACTCGTAACAAATTACGAAGTCATTTTGTATAAGGAATCCTCCAAGCCCTTCTTTACTTGCATCAATGCAAACCACAAAGTCTTAGTTCGGATCTGCGATCCTTAATATGGGTGCAGTTGTTAGCAACTGTTTCAGCTTCTGGAAGCTCTCTTCACACTTGGCTGTACATAAAAACTTACTTTCCTTCCTCTGTAGGGAGGTCATAGGACAGGCTATTCTAGAAATTTTTTCAATGAATTTCTGATGATATCCAACGAGTCCTAGGAAAGATCTAATATTTGTGACATTTGTGGGGGTCAGCCACTCCTTGATGGATTTAATCTTTTCTGGATCCACAACTATCCCTTTTTCGGAAATAACATGTCTGAGGTATTGAATTTGATCTCTGTAGAAATCACATTTTCTAAACTTGGCATAGAGCTGATGTTCTCTTAATATTTGTAAGATGGTCTTGAGTTGCTCCTCATGTTCTGCCTCATCCTTAGAGTAAATTAGTATGTCATCTATGAATACTAGTATGAACTTATCTAAGTACTTACTGAAAATATTGTTCATCATACACATAAAATTTGTGGGTGCATTCGTAAGCCCGAAGGGCATCACCACAAATTCATAATGTCCGTACCATGTCCTGAAGGCAGTTTTGCTTATGTCTTTGTCTCGGATCCTTACCTAGTGGTACCCGGAGTGCAAATCAATTTTTGAGAACACCTTTGCTCCCCCAACTTGGTCAAATATATAATTTATCCTTGGAACAGGGTATCTATTCTTAACCGTCATTTTATTCAGTTTCTATAATCAATGCACATTCGCAAGGTTCCATCCTTCTTCTTGACGAAGAGGATGGGTGCTCCCCGCGGGGACACACTCGGACGAATGTAACCATTGTCTATTAGTTCTTGTAATTGAAGTTTCATCTCTACTAATTCAGGAGTACTCATACAATATAGTGCTTTTGATATGGGTATTGATCGTGGCAATAATTCTATTGAAAAGTCCAAATCCCTCTTGGGTGGTAACCCAGGAATCTCATCTAGAAATACGTCTCGAAAACCTGCTAGCATAGGGAAATTTTCAATTTGAAGCTCGTTTTCTGTCTCAAGGTTATGAATATTAACAACATACAACTTATAGCCCTTCCATCCACATTTCTTTACCTGCATGGCTGAGATCTATCGAATAAGAACCTTCCTGGGTATACCTTGTACTTTACTTTGGTTTCCATGCTGATCTGTGCATGTAAAACTTTTGTTTAGATAATCCACCATAACCTAATGCTTCTCTAGCCAATCCATACCTATCAGCAGGTCATAGGCTCCTAAGGGTAGAATATTTAGGTCTACTTCAGTTTGTAAGCCATTCATATCTAGATGGAAACTTTTAAGCAACTTAGTTATCTTTCTTTTGGTACTGATGGTTAAATGGACTAGCCAGGGTTTGATATGTTTCACTCTATTTAAATTACAAGTTTCAACTATTTTAGGAGAAACATAACTCCAACAAGCTCCCGGATGAATTAAAATGGAAATAGGCATGTTCGAAATCTTACCTTTGATTTCGACCATTGTGGATTGGTAGTCTTCCTATCTCCCTTCCAAGGCAGCGCATATCCGAGGTGTTCTTACCAGGTCTTCTACAGTTGACCCTTCTTGTAGGTTGTTGAGAACTTTAACATTTTTATTTTTTGGGCAGTCTCGGTAGTAATGGGGTCCTTGACACCCCCATCACCTACTGGGTATAGGAGCTCGCTTAACCCCTCTGTCAAAAGCGGATTTGTTAACTGTTCGCTCCAATTTGTTGGGTTGTGTTACGTTCTTTGGAAAATTCAATTTGGCGGGAAACTGTTGTTTTTCTTTTGGTATGGAGCGGGTGTGAATCCTTTCTTTCAACTGTCAAAAGCTGGTCTCGGTTTGTCCTTCTTTTTATTCAGAAGGTCAGTTTGGTGTTGATTATGTTTGTAACAGAGTCGGCCTTATGCAAGGCCATCTCTAGGGTCTTAGGTGTATCGAACTCAATCTTGTTTCTGTAGTAAGTTGGGAGGCATCCTAAAAACTGTTAGATCTTTACCTTCTCATCTTTCATGTAGGGTACATAGTGTAACAGTTCTAACAATCCGTTAATGAGTGCATCCATAGTGAGAGAGTTTAATTGCAATTCATGGAACTCCTTGATCTTTCTGTTGAAGAATCTCTATGACATGTATTTTTCTTGAAAAAGTGTCCTGAAATCCTTCCAACCAACTTCCGCCCTTTTTATATCCTTGGTGTGTTTTAAATATTTCCACCATCTGGAAGCCTTACCATTTAGGTTGTAAATGGCCAAACGGGCCTTGATACGGCTGTAATACTGATGTACTTGGAAATACTTACTCATCCCTAGCAGCCATTCCTCGAACTTCTCTCCTGAATCATGGTCTCCCTCAAAGGTTGGGGCCTTAATCTTCTTGAATTCTCCTTGAAGGATGTCCCCCTTATACGTTTTCTTGTGAGAGGAGGGAACATAGGAATCATAAGAGTATTCAGAATTGAAGTCAGGGGCGATGGAAGAATCCAACTACTCGGTTGATTCCTCAAGTTCCCTAAAGTATGGACTACAGCTTCTCTTCCTGTGGTGATGTTTAATTACTTTCTTGGTTACTGAATGGGTGGTTTTCTTATGAGTTTTCCTCCCAGTTAAACTCTACAATAATGCCTCATTAACCTCATGTTGCTCTCTTCTCTCATTGAGATTATCATTTTTGAAACTTCAGAATTCAACCTGCAGGCTCTGCACTGTCTTTAGCAAATCAGAGGTTTTGACAGTCCCATCACTATCATTTAGTTCTACTACTATTTCCTGTTCCCTGGGGATTGAATTTAGGTTACTGTGTTGAATGTCCTCCCTTTCAGCATTCATAATGTTTATTGTTTCCTGAACAATGTTCCAATGTGTAGCAAACAAATTTTTAGTTAGTTTTGCAGCAGTAGGATCATAGGCCTCAAGTTTCTGAACCGGGGCTCTTATACCACTTGTGATAACCCAAACAAAATCAACAAAAATTTTAAAATTTTTAATAAGTCATTAGTCTTGACATCCTAAGGTTTAACTGGATAGAAAATCCCATAGTAACAACCTTAACAAGGGGATGAAATTTGACTAAGAAAAGTTCTTAATGTCTTTCTTAAGTATGTAACACTTAGACGACTAGTTGGTTGCGTTGATCACAAGTTTACTAGAATTGAATTCTCCCATTGTTGGTTTAGAGATGTAACAGTCCTTCTTATGTTTATGAAGTAAGATGAAAATTCTATAAGGTCCTCCATGAAAGGTGAACACCTAGCAAGTTAGAAGGGTCCCTCGGCCCCCAGTCTTACTTAGCTCTTAGGAGCTAAAACATTACAAACATTTCTTTTTGTAGGTGCAAGGAAAGTTTTAAAAGATCGCAAGGAAAGAACTAAGGTAAAATGCCAAAATCCCAAGTCGTTGGGGGTTTATGGTGAATGCATGAAGTTGGCTCTACAAGGTCTACTTTTGGAAAACATGGGTTTAAGAGAGGGCCCAAGATATTTCCCTTAAACCCTAACTCTTGTCTCAAAGTTCGCTGGCTTAAAAACTATGCATAACAGTGTTTGGGTCACAAAAGTATTAACGTGAAAAGACCCTAGTAGCTGGCGCATTAAATTTTCCCATGTGAACAAACCGATAGTGGAATCCACGTAGATGCCTTGGTAAATGGGATCTTCGAAAACAAAACCCTCGTCTAACCTTTTGGTTCTGCATTATGTCGTTGTGGTTTTTTTGGAAGAGCACTCTGGGATTTCAGCCCTGGTGAGGATGCTCAGGTCACGCTACCAACCTGAGCTTAGCTCCAGTATCAATGGTTTCCCTTCGAGCGTTTGAGCCAGGTAATGGTATCTAAGTTACTGCGTTAAATGTTGCATTGTAAATTCTTACTTCTGGTGTTGTAACAATTGTTAATCAACGTGCTAATTTTTCTTGTGTGGCATGGCAGGGGAAATGTTGCAGTAGTTTGGCGTATTCTAAAGGAGGTGGCGACTATCAGAAGGAAACTGCTCGAGCGTTGGACGGGCTTACTCTCCTCTTGTGTATTAGTTGTGTTTTCGTTTTTCACAAGGGGCGTGAATAATAAGACGCAGAGGTTGGGGAGGTACAAGGAGGCTTTTAGCCCATGCTGAGTTTTCCACTCGCCAGTATCTAACTGTTTTGGATGAGCTAAATGCCAAAATGGCGATATGTTTAATCCCGTTGATTTATGTTTTAGTCAGTTCCAGTTATGGATAAATTTCACGGTATGCTTGGGGCAAATTCTATTGCCAAGAAGTCTTATTTCATGTTTTTATTTTGTAACAATGACCGGGACTGTTTGTAATCATTGTTGTGGGAAAAATGACTATAACCCTATCTAGGGAATTTTATTACTTAAATTTAATTGTGGGATATCTGCCAAATGACCCTAATTGTCGGTCCGTCCATCCTTTCTTTTTAGAAGAACTGTTGTTAGTTTTAAAACGCTGTATAGTACATGTTTCCTATTCTTTCAAGCCTATGCTGTGATGTTATGACTGTTTGTGTCTGAGGTTCAAGAAGTAAGAGTTAAAAATCCGTAAAGAAGATTTTCCAAAGTTATTCCTCAGAATTCTGTTGACTGTATTAAAGCCCAGGTTATGAAAAGGATACGCCTGCTAGAACCAGATCTAAATCGAAATAGTTGGTTATCAAATGTAGAGTTTAAATGTTTAAATGCTTATCTATGTTTCAATATTAAAGAAATTATTCCTCTGTTGGGTTCTATGCATCGTTTATCATTTTAGCTATGAGTCAAAGGGTGTGTGGTCCTAAATTAAAGGAACGTGACCTCTATACATGGTTCCCTGAAGTCCATTTCTTGTGAAAAATGTATAACTCTTGTCTTTTTCGTTATAATTAAAGGCAAATCCGTGATTGTAAAGAGTTTAGGAAGAATTACTGTTATCATGGAAAATAGATCTAATACTAACGTTTTCTTCATAATGTGCTTAAGAGTTGAAAAGAGATCCAATAGTAACGTTTTTTTCATAATGTGTTTAAGTGTTGAAAAGAGATCCAATGCTAATGTTTTCTACAACTGGTATAAATAATAGTTAATATATATATATTCTATAATGTAAGAATTATCTATTATCTCATGCAAGGTTTAGGGCATGCTGCCCGGAAATCCTTAGCGAAATCTCTCCTTGTATAAGGGTTATAGGAGATTTCTCTAAAACTATGTTTTAGTAAACGCAAGGGGTTAAAGCCAAGCTACTTCCGTTAATAAACAAAATAATATATTCAAAATAAAAGGAACCCAATTTAACAATAACCAGAATGTGACGTTTCACCTAACAAGCTTTGGCCTATAAATTTGACTCTAGTAGAATGTGAGAGTATAGCTTTCCTGGAACGTATCAAAATCTTACAAGACCGTATGCTATTAAATAGCTCTAAGAGATTAGTTACTAATATGTATGGCAAGCTCACACATCTATAAAAAAATTTAGATTAGCGAGATCAATGAAAATTATACGAAATCTATAAAAAAAAAAAAGATTGAATCCACAGTTATCTTGAACAAAAATAAACCTATGATAAGATCTATTCTAACCGTTTACTGAATCACCTGTTATAACAATGGATCTACACATTATAGATTAGGTGGATCATTCGTAACTCATTAACAAGAAGGAAAAAAAATGCATTAAGTCAGAAATAACAGAAACTTGATTAAACTACTTATCAGTAAATTTATTGCAGACTAATTGACTGAGGAGCTTTCACGTTCCTCCCAACCTTAGACCGCAATTCGTTCTTGGATTGTTCTACCGGTCACCCTCGAGCCAAGCTGAGCATAACAAGAATCGAAAAAGGTGTATGGTACTTTTCTATCTCTTTTACTATATCAGAGTGTCCACAAGGTTCATTTATCAGCCTATTTGGTGTGAGTCCATCTGAATGACATTGCCCATGCAATGATAATACAGTCCTCTCACGACGGTCCCTTACGTTGGACACAGCAGGTTTCAGTACTCTGGTGTCAAGCGCTCAGATTCATGACTAAAGCCTTTTCAGTGTACTTGGAAAACATGCCCATGCAACGTTACCTTCTTTGCTATTTATAATGTTTGGGGCAAGGTTGCTAGGTATTTTGGGTTTAAATGACTCTGTTATCTAACTGGCACCTAGAAGATTAATTTTTCTTTACCTTTAATTAATATTCCTTTATTTTAATCATCACAGTTCATTTTAAATCTTTAATTAATTTAATTTGGACTTTTACTCTCCTATCAGCTAGTTTAGACTTTAGTTGTAGGCTACTGACCCATCTAGATTCTTGCATGCTCAGCTTCTCTTTGTGTGGTAGTCCCAGTCAGTTTGAAAGAATAAAATAATAATAAGTCATCTTTTTAAAATAATTATTGGTTCACTTGATGCTCGAGAGTCTCTAGCTCAACATAAGTCATTTAGTTCAAGTCGAAGTGTTCCAGAGATTCTCATCTCAACACTCACTCAACTACTAGTGCTTCCCGAGTCCCCTTGGCTGGTGCACGTATCACACATAGTCAAGTTTATTACAGCTAAAATAGTCTTTTCTCAGGATGTTACATCCCAAGTAATTAGTATTCTTATGGTACATTTTGAAGTTGTAGAAAAAAATTTAGGTACTTATAAAACCTCATGATTTTTCTATGTTGTAACTAGGATCGTATAAAATGCTTTGTCCAAATTTCCTTTTTATAAAAAGTATACATTTGAGGGAAGCTCCATGAAATCCATGAATGATGTTTTACTTGGGGGACTTAGGAAATCTGTAAACTTGAATATTTTATATATGTACTCATTTGGAAGAATATGTATTTATTTCTTTTAGAAATTAAGAAATTTTTAAATACATCACTCTTATTAAGCTAAATAAAAGTTATTATTATTTTTTTAGTTTTGCATTGTTTTGCATTGTTTTGGGATTGCTACACTTACACCATGTCTTAATTCCTTGGAATGATCCTCATATCATAGATCTTAGGGATTTTGAGGAGTAACATATTTTTTTGAGAACTTATATTTGTTGAGAGTGCACTAATTAGGCCATTATCAATGTTGGTTAGTGCACGACATATTGATTTATCTACAATAGATTCTTTAATTTAAATTATGTTGGTAGTAGCTCTCTTACTGGTCAATCTTTATCGAGAGAGGTCATTTAATGGAATGAAGGTACTTATGGTCTACGCTATGGACAGGGATAATTTTAAGTACCCATACTTATTTAAAAGTGTATAAAACTTGGTGAATCTTATCAATTCTTAAAATGTCAACTATAAAATATTTGGCATTATTTTTTAAAATTATTTCAATCTATAAGGATTTTATATAGTTTATATAATAATTTGGCGCTTTTTAGAGTAAAAAAATTTTACCCCCATCAAAATTGGGAGAAAAGGGGGCTTAAAAAAATGAAAATTGGCGAATATGTTTTTGGAAAAAAACATGGAAAAATAGCCCATGGGCTAAATTTCGCCCCTAAAATTATCCTTGCTCATGGATCCAATGATGATGTACTATGGTGACAAAGGCTCATGATTGTATAGCGAAGGAAATTTAAAGTGATTACAATGGTAGAAGCCTACTGTGGAGATTTTGTTTTTCTTATTCCATATTTGTAATTTGTTTAGATACTTATCCCCTTCCGATGTCTAGCATCATCCTATTACATTAGGAGAGATATGGTCTTTATTAAAAATGCATTATACATGTTTGTACATCCTTCCAAATTTGAAACCAATTATAAACATGGGTCCATAAGTTTTTGATACATCATATTCTTAGGTTACAAAATATATGATATTTAAAGAGGTAGTATATATATGTTCTATCTTCCAAATTTGGGACCAATTATGAACATAGGTTTATAAATTTTTTATACTCTCCATGTTGAAAGAAATGAAATATTTTTTTATAAAATATTATTTGTATTTAGTGTGAAGATCATAAGTCATATTAAAAATAATATTGTATGATATATTTTTATCAATCAATTAGAATTTTAAATTATTTTACTAAATTTACATTACCCAAAAATTAGAAAAATAAAATTATTTACATTCTTCCCCAATTTCAAAAAAAATATCTAATTAATCATGCAGAGCTCATTATAGATATCTAATAGAGTTCTATTTAAAGTGAAGGAGAAACTTAATTAAGATGTTATATGTACACATACTCAATCATCAAGTACCGAAGAAAAGATGTTTCATTTCACTTTTTCTGGAAAGTAATCTTGCTAATTAAAAGATATTATTTTGCATTATAATGAGATACCTACATATTTGAGTGATATATATCATCTTTTTTTCTTCAAATCCAATAATATTTTCTAGTATTTTATATTTTCTATCTTTATAGTGGTTTGACTTCTGGTTTGCTTTGAAATCAAGATGATATATTGATTTCTTCTAAGATTTATATTTACTTAAACTAGAATCTAAAAAGGTCCATGTTTATTCAATGATCTCAAACTTCCTAGAATCTAAAAAGGTCCATGTTTATTCCATGATCTCAAACTTCCTCGAGGATGATAGATTATGGGGATCCTATGGTAATGTCTCAATTGAATAGGATTATGAAGAAATTTAAACGAAAGTGGAAGAACATATTCCAACAATAAAATGATATCTAACATGGGATAATTCCTTACCCACAAGTGTTAATTCCTTTGAGTGGCGGATGGCTTGTACAATCTAAGACACCAGATATATTATATAATTTTGGTCAAATATTGGCATTCCTTTATAATATCAAGAAAGTATCATTGAAGGAAATTCGACACTTCAAATCACAAAAAAACATTCCCATTAAAATTATTCATGTGTGAGATATATGACATAATGAAGAATCGACAACAAGAAATTATGAATATTTAAAAAAAATAAAGAATTGAAAAAAAAAATTATTGACAATGATGAATTTTTTTTTCTAACTTATAGAAAAATGGATTGTTCTTACTATTTCAAAAATAAATTGAAGAGAATCAAGAATATACTAACATCATAAATCAAGTTCACATAGAAGACATATTTCTTTTAATAAAGGCATATCTAACAACAATAAATAAATTTATCACATAATAAATAGATAAATGTAGAAATAAAGAAGTTAAAGAATGATAACTAAAGTTAAAACACATATTCTAAAACTAATTTATTGATAAAAAAAAATTGTAATCAATTTAGTTCTATAGTATCTTTTTTAGGTTAAACATTGAACCGTGAAGAAGGAAAATCTCGCAAACTCATCAAAGTGAGAAGACCTAGAATGTCGTGCTTAATGAAATTTCATTACATGGAGAAAACATAATAATTGATATTAAAAGATAATTAAATGACAAAGCAACATCTATAAATCTAGTAATGGTTGAAAGTCCATTCATCACCAATTATGAATTCATATCATAGCTGATAGAACTCTCTAGCATATCTTACATCTAAAGAAAGAAAACAAAGAGAATAATACAACAAACAATTACATCCTCATCCATCCATCTGACCATAGAAGGGGTGTATTTATGAATATTAACCTTCTAAATTTCACCTTATGGGAATAATAAGAATTCATAAATGAGAAATGTGTGTATATCAAAAAATGTAAAACACAACAGAAGTAAATATCCATCCACACACCAACATCATTCACAATTAACCATGTTTATCATACACACATAAAATAAAATCATTCCACTTGCATATACAAAGAAAAAACTTAATGTTTAATAACGAATATCGAAGAAACTAGATGTGTAATAGAAAATTTTTACGTAGCTAAAGGTATCAACTATAGATACCAACCATAAGCCTCACTATGATGCCATTAGGGTGAAGGAAACGTCTATAATATTCTCTCTCTCTCTCTCTCTCAGCCCATAAGTAACATCTCTTAAATCCATTATAGGTTATGGGTGTAAGTATAGTTCGCAGGGCAAAGAATACCCTTGAGTTTCTATCATAGTTGTGTCATTGTTTAGAGTATAATGCTTAACATAAGGTATTGGTTATCTCCAAATTGTTTGCTTATTATGGGTTATTGAGATTTACTCGTCTAAACCATATTTATTTATAACTCAACCCCTTAGAAACACTCTTTCTCTAGGGTATTTTTTAAGGATTCTAATATTATTCGTAATGATAGTATTCTAGGCAATTATTTTGGATTGAAAAAAAATAAATATAAATGGGTAGGAAAATATTAAATATGAAACATATAATTTACTATTGAAACTTGTAAATTTTGGCTGATAAAAAGACATATTTTATGTAAATATAGGCGATATTAGAGACTAAAAATCACAAAATAGCGAATTTATTTTTTGGTGAAATTACCTCTCTCTCTCTCTATCTCTCTCTCCCTCTATCTCTCTCTGCATAGATAGTTGATGCAATAACTAATAGATGTATCGTTTTTATGGTGGAAGTGGTCCATGATTGGTCACAAGGCTTGCTTAGCCTTTGGCTAACACTTCATTTTCATGCAGGTGTATATACTTGGTTTCGTGAGGTTGGGTAGGGGACATCAGATCACCGCCTAGTGTTCATGACCTTTCCCCTCCTCATGGTGAACACTTCCAAATGAACTATCGTGACCAAGACTATGAGTCGGCGAGCCTTATCGAATAGACAAAGTTTTATTTAATGCTCGCCTGTATGGTGTCAAAGGCATGTTGCATACATCTATGGCATCAACCGATATATACGCCATCCATCCTCCATGATACTCCTCCGGTAGCTATCCATTGGCGATTCCGTTCACTGAAAACTTCCCATCTAAAGGTCTTGTCCGCCATTTGTGATAAAATTTGAAAATTTGCGCGCTCCGCTGATTGTGATAAAATTTGAATTTTAAATTTGCGCGCTCCATGACCGCCTGCTTTTGATCGCCGGGCCTAGAGCTTCACTCGACAGACACACCCTTTTCATTTGAACAACGAAGAGAACAGGCTTCTAGGCTACAAATTTACTTGTTCTAGTGGCATTACATTACTACGAGTCTGGGAGTTTATGTTTCTTCAGATCCATCTTAGAATAGAGTAAAATATGGCACAAGTAATGTGTACGGTAAAGGGGCCAGAGCAGGATTCATTTTCCGCACAGGAAAAGAAGTGTCCTCATTTATAACCAGGAAATCACAACCAGAAGGTAATGTAACGTTTCATACATGATTTCCACATTGCATCAATTCATTTGATGTATTATGGAAGCGGTCTGCTTTTATTTATTTTTATCACCAATACTGTAAATAGGGTAGTGTTGATATTAGCTGAGGTGAGATTGATTTTACAGATGTCCACATATCTTATGATTAGGAGAGCATGGGATGCGCAGTGATAAAGGCCTGCGTTGAGAGATTTTTCAGAACCCATTGGAGAGTTAATAAAGACAATTTACGGACGTAGCGAATCTGAATTTGAGATGGGTATGGCAGTGGGAATGGGACAGGATAGCAAGGGGAAAGGGGAGCGTGACGTTGGTGGAGAAGCTTTTCATCTCAATCTCCAGTATAAATTTGGAGGATATAAATTGGGGAGAAGAAGAAAGAAAGATAGAGGAATGTTTTAATAAATATTGGGTAGTGGGGAAAAGAAGAGTGTCCTAGGAAATGGAGTGTTGGGCGTTTTTGGAGGAAGATTTTTTGTGGGCATTGTGCTCCAAGGATCCTACGGTTTCCTTCCTTCTGGTTACCCTTATTCTCCATGTCCTGTCTTCCTTACTTCTCGAATAGCAGCCAGCTTTGAATGTGCAACCCATGAATGTCATCCCCTCATGCTCATAACTCACACATTATTCTCGTAGTGCTCATAATTCATAAATTATAATTTATGAGGGGAAATTAGTCCTTTCCATTGAAATGATGTATGCCTCTGCTTCAATACAAGATAGCAAGGATCCACCTATGCAGTTTAATGGTAATAGAATGGTGTTTAATGGTAATAGAATGGTCTTATCTCAATGAATAAATTTAAGGCTTACCAACAACCTGAAGAGTTACTAACCCTTAGAATGGCCTGATAATTCAGAGTACTAACCCGAATTCTGATCCTTACTCCTTTCCTTTTGCCTTTCAACAGAAGGAAGCCGGGTCCATCCGACAAGAGTCTTTCCTCGAGATATGGTGATGACTCCAATAGCATTTCCTCTATATTAAGTATGCTCATATATAGAGTAATTCCTCGGGATAATGAGAAAATTATCCTTGAAATAAAGTTTTAGATCAGTCACAAACTAGTCATGCAGGCAGGCCGAAGCCTTTTATAGGCCCTTTAGCCCTTACTAACCTATCATGGTACCACGCTGCTTCCACGCTTTCTTATCTTCAACAAGAACCATTCCTTGCATTTATCCCGAGAACAGATAACTATTATTTTAGTTTGTCCTTTAAACATTGCTTCCTTATCTCTGTATATTGCTTCCTTTTCTTTCCTGTTCTATAGATTAAACTCCCTCCCTACGACTCTGCAGTTCATAAGGCGGGTCACTTTCCTTCCATATTGAATGGAATCCCCAAGGTTAGGCCGAAACTGAGATCTGCTGAACGAAATTTTGACTCTGCTCAAAACCATTTTTCAACGTTACATTAATTACATTAATGGTATGTAGTGTTTTGGAAATAAATTAAGATTTATTGAGTTAAATTCCTACTCTACTTAAGATCGTGGGATATAATGTTTTGGGAATAAAATAAATTGATAAATGATCATTTGTAATTTTAGGGTCTCATTATCAACACACCAAGCCGTCACCGTTTTATATAAAAATTAACTTTTAGTATTTTAAATGAAGAGAGTATTTTAACTTTTAATGTTTTAGTATTTTAATGATAATTTTATATATGTTATTTTAATAAAATATAGTATATTATGAAAAATAAAAATCAAATATATGTTATTTTAATAAAATATATTATATTATTATATTAAAATAAAATTTATAAATAGTGATAAGTATTCTTAATGTATTATGATACAAATAAAGTAGAAGGCCTTTGAAATATTAAACATTTTAATTTACTTAGAATTTATTATAATTATATGTCTAATCTTAATAAATAATTTTTTAATATTTGTTAAGTTGATAAAATTCTTAAAATAGTTTTTATTTCAAAAAAGTTAATATTTTTAAGAGTTGTAGTAGTTATTTTTTAATAATTAAATGATACATTTATACAATTTAAATTTAATTTTTGTATTATTCTTTATTATATGAAGAAGTTATAAGTATAAATAATTATAAATGAAGTATAAATATATATAGCTTAATTAAAGATAAAAAATTTATGATATTATTTGCATAATAAAATATAAATTGAAAATTTCTAATTTTGTTTATGGAAAATAAAATAAACACTTTTTTTCACTCTAAAATTTAAATGTAATTTCTAATTTTTATAATAAAATTAAATTATTAAAAATATTATGAAATTCTCTCCTTCAATATAAAAGATATTAACTTAATCAAGTGTATTTATTTTTCAATTTATTTGTAAATAAATATTAAATAAATAAAGTATCTAATATATTATATGTAAAATATTAACTATTGTTATAATAAAGTTAATGATAAATACATTTTCATTTAAAACAAATATGATAAATTAACTTGTTTTTAAAGATGGTAATTTGATGATTTTTTAAAATTATTTAATTATAAAGTAATTCAAAACATAATTTCTTTAATAAATATATAATTTTTTATATAAAAAAATAATTACTAATGATGATGATGATAATGTTAGTTAATTTTTATCTAGACTAAGTTTGGTACGTGGGACCTTATGAAAGAAAAATAGGGAACTACTTAGTTTTCTTTAAAGTTTTATTTGACACATTTTTATTATAACAAAAAATTTAAAAGTGATTTAGTATACACCTCATGAATGTTCAAATGTTCATTCATATTTTAGCTATTGGATCTTCTTACCCTAAGATATAATTTTGATATTCAATATTAGGGTTAATGACCTTGTAATATCTTATCTTTCTTTAATCGTCTAAATTTTTATGGTATGGCATCTTTATACCAACCTAGATGATGGTTTTGAGTGGAATTTTAAACAAATGAGAAAAATACTTACATTTACATTTTTGTAAGGGATAGAAGTCCATTCATCAACCTTATTAAGGAAAACTTCCAAAACACTTAAATTATAAATATAATATATAAATTAAGTAAAAAATAATTTATTCAAATGTGTATTTTATCTAATTTTTGAGTAATTTATTTATTTAAAAAACATCTCCTCTTAATTTTAATAAGTATACAATTTATTATATAAATATTAATTATAATAAGTGTACAATTTATTATATAAATATTAATTATTATTATTATAGCTAGATAAAAGATAAATAATATTTATTTGCAAAAGTTTAATTTAAATAAAATAATATCAATCTTCTTAAAAGCATCATTCATTTTCTTTTTAAATGTAACTACATTAAATCCTCCTATTTCCAAGTAACATTATTTCTAAGAAGTACTTTGATGCACGAGCATTGACCCAAAGCCCTATATAATTAATTGTAATTGATTTTGAGATAGGACTAGTTGAATGTAATAATGGCAATTTCCCACTGATGTCCTAGGATCTTGCAAGAGGTTGCTCGAGGATAGGGTATGTTATGTAATTGCTTTCTTTAGAAGTCTATATCCCATTAATTTGGATCTGACATGTTTATGGAGTGTTACTTAATCACTCGATGTAATCGAGCAAAGGGTTGTTGATGAAATGAAGAACAAAGCTTTAAAACTATGGGATTGATTGCATATTTGTTGTCTTCTTTCAATAATAAGAAATACATGTAATTTCCCTCCGTGTGAGTGAATAAAGTGTTAATTTCCCGAAGTATTCACAGATTGAAAGCGTGTTGAAACCTTTCGAAGGAACGAGGTGGAAATTGATAGTTGCACTGATCGATTTACTATTTTGCAGTCTGATAAATCTATGAAGCAAAGATTTGGATGGCCTAGATCAAGGGAAAGAGGAAGATTAACGATCTTGAATAGTTTCCACAGGGCCAAGATGCAAGCTTGTTTAAGTTGTGGGAGATAGACTTTTGTAACCCTTAAAGTTGACGATTCGCATTTGATCGTAGATCAACGGATGAGGTAGGCCTTGCAAAGATCAACGGTTTGGATGATACCGAAAATCCAAAGCGATTGCAGAAGGAATTTGCAAAGGCGCACCTGCAACTACGGAAACAAGGACATCCACAAACTGTAGAAAGAGTTTTGTGAAAGACGATTTGCGGAAGTCATTTTCAAGAAATAGTGAAAAATCACACCTGCAATCCGCAATTGTAGAAGGGAGAAAATTGCGGAAAGGATCGATCAGACGACAAATTGTGGAAAGAAGACTACGGGAAGGAGAATTGAGGAAGGAAATTTGTTTGACGCTCCACAATCCAATGAGATCCACAATTCCACATTTTTCTGTGAAGTCCAGTTTACAGCTGCGAAAGAAAGGCTTAGTTGTTCTATGCTAAGTTTGCAGGTTTTGCTACACTTGGGAAGCTAATTATTGCTGGGCTTGCGGATTGGATTAGTCTTATTGATTCCAATCTTGCATCATACTTCCATCTTCGACTTCAATGAAATATATTATTTCTAAGAAATGTTTCCATTTTATTTCATATACATATTCACCATCCTTAAGAGGCAACACCTTTGAATACTCATTAAAGTATCTTCTATATGGAGCATTTAGACTACGATACCTAGTAAGCCTTAAACATTTGAGAATCTGTTAATGGGGATATCCAGAGTGCTAATAGACTCTTAGGCTCAGTTTTAAAGCACAAAAGTCTTTGAACTAAAAATATAGTAATATGAGAATAACAAAGAAAGATGCAAATCTATAATCTAATTTGGTCTTCCATTATTTAAAATGAAATACCTAATTGGTAAACTAGCATCAAATCAATTGTTGAGATTGCAATATTTAATTACTAAAATAACAAGCAATCAATTGTTGAAATTGCGATTTTTCCTCAACTCTTCTTGTAATTCTTAATTTCTTTTTAATTATTTTACTGTAGAAATTGCAAATTTGGAATTGTTGAAATTGCATTCTATGATTGTTAAAATTAAAATTTTTCATTTTGCAAAACCCAATATTTAATTGTCAAATTTTGTAATTTAAAATTTCTATACAAATAAATTAATTTCTATAATTTATTCAATGAACTTAAAAGGGATAACCTAATAATATATGAACCCACCCACCTACATGTGTATACCAAGGGGATAATAATGGTGTAAGCATATAAACAAAAATACCAGGAATGCCTCTAGACACTAAGATGGTCTTCTGTAACTCTCTCTTTCCTCCTATGCAAACTTGAGTGATTGAGTGTGTGTCCAAATGAGAGAGCTATGCTCTCTATTTATACTTTACTTGGGGTGACCTTTTTACCCAACTGGGACGACTTATCTAGGAGAAATAGTAAACCTTTTACATATGACTCTTTAGGGGATCTATTGCCCCGACTTACATGGGAGGCTTTTACCTCAATGACCTAGGATGACTAAGCATCATAATGACATCCCTGAAATGAGGAAAAACATCTCCGACGGAGGTACAAATAAAATAAAATAATAATAAGAATATAAAATACAATAGAATATCTTCCGAAGTTACAATTACATTAACATTTAATGTATATACCAACTAGTATATATACTAGTGTATATACCAACTGGTATATACACCAGTCAGTATATAGTGTATACTGACTGGTATTGGTATACGGCAGCTTCCATCCATACTAATATATGTAAAAATTCTCCCAAGCTTGGACCTCCACCACATAATTAAGATTTGTTCTTATGACCCATATCATTATGGGTAGTAAAGTCCCTTCCTAATGGGGTGCACGTTTATAACATACACAAATCAAGGAACACAATGTCTCCAATTCCTTTATGACCATGACACCATAAAAGAACACATGTTGCATGTATTGGAAATGTCTTATACCCATCCATATGCCTCATCCAATTGACTTGGATTGTCTATGTCAATGCACAAAATTCTTCTCATTTATACCATAGGTTAGTTTGGCACTAGGATCACTATGTTACCACTCAATCCTAGTTTAATTAGCACTAAATTCTTATGTATTCTCTAGTTCTGGTTATTCCAATCCATTTTCCAATTATTTTGTGAAGATTCATATTCATTAACAATAATGAAAAGATGAAATCTAATTGTCAATATGGAATTATCACCACATACTTCATTTGCAATAAAGGAATACCATCCTCATGGTCCATGTGGTTTTTGGAAGATGAATTTACTACTCATTTTTCCACATTTGGTTAAATCACAAATAGGAACACTTGCTACTAGTATCAAATGGGGAGGACATGTTGCATAATACGAAAGAAAGCAAAGTGAAGAATAATAATTGAAATAGTTGTTAGCGATTAGTGATGGATAACCAACAAGGTAGTTAGGTAATATATTATAATAAATAAAAATATATGTTTAGAGTGAACCATTTTCTTTTTGTATGGAATTCGCTCAAAGTGCTTCCATATATGCACTTACGTATATGTGCACATACGAAATTCACGCTTTTGTATATGTGCATATACGAAAGTGCCTCCGTATATACACTTTCGTATATGCACATATAAGTGCTTATGTATATGTGCTTTTATATACGCTAATTACATACTGGTATACACAAGCAATATATGCTAGTGTATATGTCAATATATACACTAGTGTATATTACTAGTGTTATGTATATATACTAGTGTATATACCGGTGTATAACTCTTATATATTATAGTAATGTATATATACCAGTATATATACACTCAGTATATACACTGATGTATATAATAGTATATACATTGATTTATAATATATCTGTATATACACTAGTGTATATGTGTGTATTCTCATATATACACTAGTGTGCATACTCAACTTTCATATCATGAAAATTTTTAAAACATTGAACACTGCAAGAGATGGACATGTATATACATCGATATATACACTAGTGTATATATTAGTATACACACGTATATACTAGTATTCTACACTAGTGTATATACGTAAACCCTTTATTCTTAGCTTGTATATGGTGTCAAAATCTATATAGTTAGGTGGCAACTTCCCACTAGCAAATAAATTATGGTTGTTGAGATTAATGTATTGAGCACTGAGTTCAAAATTGAAAGACCAATTCCCACCAACAAATAAATTATGCTTGATAGTAAGTCATAAAGGGGAGATGGCCTATGGCTCACCTATGAGCAATTCTAACTTCACAAGTTAAATACTTTAAATCTTTTACAAAGCCTTAGATGTTTTAGGGAGTTGGATATCTTTTAGGATAGTGGCTTTGTAATATTAGACATTGATATTGCATATATAGCACAATGCATATATGAAAACTTTTGTATATGTACAACGCATATATGGAAGATTTTGTATATGCATTGTTCTGTATATTCACAGTGCACATACGAAACCTTTTGTATATGCACATATACTAAAGCAACTATATATGCACATATACAAACTCATATGTATATGCGCATAAATGGAAGCACGTATATACGAAAGCTTCTGTATGTGCGCATACATGAAAGCTTTTGTATATGCACACTTCCATATATGCAAAAGTGCATTCGTATATGCACTTTCATATATGTGCACATATTAATAAGCTTTTATAAATGCTAGCAACACATATACAAATGCTTATGTATATGGACAACGCATATATGGAAGCTTTCGTATATGTGTTGTGCATATATGAAAGCTTCTATATATGCAAGCTTCCATAAATGCTCATATACGGAAGCTTCTGTATATGTACATATACATAAGCTTCCGTATATGCAAGCTTCCGTATATGCGCATATGCGAAAGTTTCCGTATATATGCGCATATCCGAAAGCTTCTGTTTATGCGCAACGCATATACGAAAGCTTCTGTATATACGTAACTGCTTCCGTATATCCGCTAGGCATATACAGAAACTTGCATATATGCGTTTTGCATATAAGAAAGCTTCCGTATATGGGCAGTACGGAAGCTGCACATATGCAGAAGCTTTCTTATATGCACAACTTCCGTATATGTGCTGCACATATACGGAAGCTTTCGTATATGTGCAACTTCCGTATATGTGCTGCGCATATACGAAAGCTTCCGTATATGCGTTGTGCATATACAAAAGCTTTCGTATATGCGCAACAACTTACGTATATGCCTTGTGCATATACAAAAGCTGCGCATATACGGAAGCTTCCGTATATGCGCAGCTTCCGTATATGCGTTGCGCATATACAGAAGCTTCCGTATATGCGCAATACCTTCCGTATATGCCTTGCGCATATACAAAAGCTGTGCATATATAGAAATAGTTGCGTCTATATGGAAGCTTCCATATATGTGCAACGCATATATGGAAGCTTCCATATATATGCAACTGCTTCCATATATGCGCATGCACAAGGCATTTACGAAAGCTGTTGCTCATATACGGAAGCTTCTGTATATGTGCAGCTACGTATATATGAATGTTGTTGCGTATATAGGGAAACTTTTGTATATACGCAGCTTATGTATGGAAACTTTCGTATATGCGTAGCTGCTGTATATATGCTGCACATATACGCTGTGCATTTATAGAAGCTTCCGTATATACGTAGATGTGCATATATGGAAGCTTTAGTATATATGCTTCCGTATATGTACAAATGAATATACAGAATATTTTGCACATATACGGAAGCCAACACATATATGGAAGCTTCCGTATATGTGCAACAGCTTCCATATATGTCTTGCGCATATACGGAAGCAGCTAAATATATACGAAAGCTTCAGTATATGCGCAGCGAAAGCTTCCTTATATGCGTTGCGCATATACTTAAGCTGTTACGTATATACAGAAACAGATGCATATATACGGAAGCTTCTGTATATGCGCAGTGCACATATGGACGCTGGGCATATACGGAAGCTTTCATATATGTGCTACGCATATACAAAATCTTTCGTATATGCACAACTTCAGAGAGAAAATCACATACATTTAGAGGTTAAGATCCAGATCTTGATTGGCTGCAAGTCATTAATGATTAGTAAGTTACATCTGGCCCATGATTAGTAAGTTGCATATACGAAAGCTATTGCGTGTATACGGAAGCTTCCATAAATACGGAGCGCATATACGACAGTTTCCATATATGTGCAACAACTTTCGTATATACGCATCTGTGCATATATGGAAGCTTCTGTATATACGTAGCTGTGAATATATGGAAGCTTTTATATATACGATTTCATATGCACAAGGCATATACGGAAGCCACTGCATATACGGAAGCTTCTGTATCTGCCCTACGCATATACAGAAGCAGCTACGTATATACAAAAGCAGCTGCGTATATACAAAAGCTTCTATATAGGCACAACGCATATATGCACTTACTTCGGTATATGCGCAAGGCATATACGGAAGTTGTTGCGCATATACAGAAGCTTCTGTATATGCGCATATACGGAAGCTTCCGTATATCCACTACAACTTCCGTATATGCGCAGCTTCTGTATATGCGCAGTGCATATATAAAAGTTGAGCATATATGGAAGCTTCCGTATATGCGCTACGCCTATACGAAAGCTTCTATATATGCACAAAAAATTTCGTATATATGCAAGGCATATACGGGAGCTATTGTGGCTTTCGTATATGTGCAGCTTCTGTATATGCGCAATAACTTCCGTATATGCCTTGTGCATATACAGAAGCTGCACATATACAGAAGTAACTGTGTATATATTGAAGCTTCTGTATATGCACTATGCATATACGGAAGCTTCCGTATATGCGCAACAATTTATGTATATGCTTTGTGCATTGTCACGAACCCAAAATTTCATAAAATTTAAGAATTTTCTAAACTGTCTATTTGGCCATAAATGCTATGGGGAAGTATGAAGTTTCAATATTTAAATTTACTATCTTAAATAAAATGCGACAATTAAATATCTCATAAATTATCGTTTAACTATTTGATTGTCTAACTGACAATAAAAACAGAAAATATCGTAATACATAGATATACAATCATCAATTTTTCTTACATGTTGTAATGACATTCAACTGCATCTATAATTCTATATTTGAATGATGTCATACTGCCTATTTTACACTACCTCTTTATCACCCTTTTGGTATATTTAAATAAGAGAAAACTCTCCTACTAAATAGAGCGTTTATTTTAACGCATGTGTATGTAAAACCCAACGATAAATCATACAACATTTTAACTGTAAAACATGTACAAACCTACAACTCAAATACATTGCATGATCAATAGAAAATTAACTTCAATTATATTTTATCAACGTTTTCCCATAGTCATGAAAATTTGAATATATCTACACATTCATCTTTGTCTACCTTCGTAGATTATTATCTTGCATATATTTACTTATCGTATATGTTTCCAATGATTTATATGAGGCATATCTAAAAGAGAGAATAAATGATACATATAAACATTCGATATATATAAAAATATGAACAAAGAACCACGAGATACACATAGAAATAATTAACCAAACATACTCACACACATAGAAAGAGAACAAAGATAACGTGGTTCACCCGAACTCGGGCTAGTCCACAAAGGTTTGTGTGTGTATTATTTAACATTTCCCAAAGGGATTACATTCTACTGCAACACCATTATCGCAGGGCTTATCTTCTTTGAGCCTTTCTTACAGGAAACATTTCCCCAATAACATATCCTTCAATGAAAAAGGAGGTGCTTCATATAACAATATGAAAGTGGATATAATGAAAACCTTTCTACAAAATTATAAAGGGATAACTCCCTTCTATAACTTTTCTTTCCAATTGTAATTATTCTATACATAATACCATACATCACATGGTAATGTAATAATACATATATTTATAGCCTAAATATTTTTTAGAATATTACAACATACTCTAATGTCACTTATCTCTTTTTCATATTCCACTATTTATCCATGCAATAATAAAATATAAGTTCATAACTAAAATATATTATAATATTGCAACATATTATAATATACTCCTTTGTCATGTTAAAATGTATTATATTATCAAATGTCTTGTACTTATCAATCCTATTCATTATGCAAAACTACTTTTAACTTACGAGAGTATAATTGAAGACCTTTAACCATAACATTAACCTAACATTGAGATATGTCTATAACTAAATTAACGGTGTCCAAGTCTTCTTACTCATCATTTTTATGCGACCTTCTTTTATGATGCAGAAATATATATATAATTTCTACTTGGCGTTAAATCTTTAGAGAAATAAAAATATAAGAACAGTAAATACTTCATAGAATTGGGATCGAGCTATGTTTATTAAAAACAACGAACTTCACGGAGTTTTCAAAGCATTCGTTGGAGATTAGTGCAGCATAAAAAAAAACAAACAAATATACGCAGGAATCCTATCTGATCATTTTGACTTTTCAGCAGAGATCTATATACGAAAAGAATAGATAACAACATCGTTGAAATACTATATTACTCTTTTAAAAGCGACTCTGATCTATTCGAGTCTTTTAACTAAACCTAAATGCGTTAGACAATATGAACAAGTATCTATAAAAAAACAAACGTAAGCCAACTCTTGCAAACCAGGTTTTTGGCCGGGAGACTGTGTCTTCTCTTACCAGAACGCAAGCAAGGTTTGTACTTGGGTCAACCCATTTCTTTTCATTAATTAGAATACTGGCAAGGGTTGAAACCACATAAAGGATAACCATCGTAGAGAACACAGCGAACCTAATGTTGAGATCACCTACTACATGGATCAAGATACACAGCTCTCTTATGAGCTGAGGTCGCAGCCATACTTAAATAACATATGGTGACTTCAACGACTGATATTACATGCTACAATAGTCAGACTTATTACATCGATCATATGCACTGAGATAATGTAATGAGACTTAACTTCTAGTCTTCTTCTTCTGGTTAGCACTATCCATATCTAACCAGAGATCAACTCTGAGTAACTTTTACCCCAATTTTAATGCTATAGATCAGATCTAACAAGGTTTTAATCAGAGATCGTGACCAATTCGGTGTATCTTTTTACTAGGCGTTAGCTGTTAAACATCTACAGAAATTATTTCACATGGATATTCATATCACAACAGAGGTCCGAAAACACTTACTTGGTGACTATGGTAGCTCTGTCCGTTCCAAGCTCTAGCTCAGCTGTACGCGAATTGTATTCGTACCAGGATTTAGATCATAGATAGAAGTTTATCTTTTTTTGAGATCTACTCCAGCTGCATGCCGATGGTAACTCTATCTATTTTTTTTTTAAGATCTAGTTTAGCTGCCCCCCGAATGTATTCACCCCAGCATTTAAATCCCGGCAGAAGTTTATTCTCTCCTCGGGTATAGCCCGAAATCAGTGCGTGATTGGAAATATTTCAAACGAACTAGATCTCTCTCCCCGATCAGATGCCTAGGTCTCGGTGATATGTTGAAAGATCAAATATCTCACGCAGAAAACGGTTAACACGTCTTTGTTACTATCCAACAGCCCGCGCATGATGGGAGTTATGTTTATCCTCTAGATATCTATCAAAGAGTTGCTCTATCAACACGACTAACTCCCAATGACAGATGGCACTCCAAATAATTGTATTCAAACAATTGGCGGCCCACGGTTTTAATGGGAGACAAACCTCCTAAAAAATCTCAGCGAGTCTCTCCGAGTGCATAAAAAAAACTTCTCTTCCCAATAACTTAATCAATTTATCCTACCAAAATCATTACGTGAATATCCTCATTCAAGAATAATCACTTAGTGGAGCTCGTAGATTCCTCTTCCAATGAATGAATTTGCCACGAACACAACCAACGTGGTTCAGACTTGTCGGTCATGCTCCCCATGTCTAAGATATCCCATCTACAATGACGGGTCTCCATAGTTGAAAATGTTAAAAAGGAGGATGGGGATGAGGTCACTCATCATTTCATTCGTCTAAAAGTTTTAACCATACTAAGTATATTTACATTTAAATGGGTTTCATTATAGCGACTAGTATTATAATATGAGTATTTGGAGAAGAGGGCTTCATTTAAGGAGACACTCTCGTTCATGTGCCTTCCTCTCAGTTTGTTGTATAAACTTTCCTACTACCTTCGCATGTTATTTTAACCCTTCTTTGTGGGTCTTTCATATATATATTTAACCTATAAGTATAGATGCATATAATAGTTCTTACACTTTATTGGTTTAGTTTCTTTTATATATACATATATTTAGCATAGATGCTACTAAATCAATTCAATAGTTATCACAACTATAGTTAAGTTCTTTCATATGTATAATATACCTTTGTCTCTCATATTTAACATTATATCTATATATATATATATAATCTCCATCCAATAGTTATCACAACTAATGGTTGATTCTTTCATATGATATATATATATATAAGTATGTGTCTATAGTACTCTTCTAGTCTTTTAGCCTTGGTTAGGATCCACCGAGGTGAATGTCCCTAGTTTCTTACCCTCAAATGTCTAAGATCCAAAACCTAACTCTCAAGGCTTCCTAGCCTTTTTACACTTTGCTTGGAGGATTTAGTTACTTAACGTCTTTGTTACATCCTTGCTTTTACTTGCGTCATTTATAAGTTTATGATTAAAAACTTATAACCCAGAGGTAACGATACTTCTGAGGTCCACTAGTGGGGCCTTGGCCTTGAGCTCCTCACCATGGCCAATTACAAAATTCATTAACAGAAATAATAAAAATAAAGATCAAAATAGGTCATAAAGGAGGGATATCACATCCTCCTCCCCTTTAAAATAACACCGTCCTCGGTGTTCACTCTTCTCTTGGAACAATCATTTGCACCAAAACTGGAATTCAAAGAACAATGTTTAGTAACAACTTGCCATCAACTTCATAATTAAACTTAGAAACATAAATCAAGAGTTCTTTATTTCACCTATCGCTTGCAATATATGGGATAGATCTAGCACTCCATGATTGTATTCTGTTGACAACATCAACAAACAGCATTCACCTGATCCAGGAATTCTTGCCTAACACTTTAGTGCTCATGCAGCAATCCTTTCTCTCATGCCTTGCCTAACACCTTAGTGCTCACACAGCAAACATTTCTTTCATGTTTTGCCTAACACCTTAGTGCTCATGCAGCAAACATTTCATTCATGTATTGCCTAACACCTTAGTGCTCATGCAGCAAACATTTCATTCATGTATTGCCTAACACCTTAGTGCTCACGCAGCAAACATTTTTTTCATGTATTGCCTAACACCTTAGTGCTCACGCAGCAAACATTTTTTTTTTCATGCATACTAAGCAGCGTCCTGCCTCTCACGTATACATTTTTTTTATAGCTTGCCTAGGTCTTACAGCCAGCCGATTCTCCGAGAATCCTAGTGGCTTTTCAATCCCTGATTTTAGGGAGTATTTCAATGTCATTACACATTCTCCTTCCACAATTCCCCTCAAGCCTTCTCGCTTGAGTCCCGGAATTTATTTTTCCCAAGCCGTCTTGCTTGAGTCTAGAAATCTCTTTTCAATTTAATCAATTTATTTCGTCATATTACATTTTGTACCCATACGATTACTCGAAACAATCTGGCTCAAGTGCTTTGTTCAACAATAATTATCAACAAGAATATGTAAAATTGTGATGTGAATCTTATTTCCTCACTCTACATCTTACCATGCATACATTTATGCTCTTGCATTTTCACAAGCTTCACATAAATTTCACCATCTGTCATATTTCACTTGTTAGTATCACTTTATATACAAAAACAAATATTGTAAGAAAATCCTTCCTTCAACAAAATCATCTTTCTTAATAACATATCCATATGTGATCATCTAAGATGTCATTTCCTACTACACATAACTAGCTTATAAGATTTCGTAATGCTTTGAACACGATATAACATGCTTTCTATGATGATCCATGGTCATTATGATCATTTAACTTTGAAGGTTAGTTTTCACCATTTCAACATAATTCCTATTTAGTTATACAACCCTTTTGTATATCCTAACATCATATAGGGATAACCAATTGTTTAAAACAAACTTACATACCTTATAAAGAGAACCATGTACCTTTGTAAGGCAACCGCATAGCTTACCATCATTTGCCGCGGTTCCAGTTTACTTGTGTCATCACACATTAGTTTTATACATGGATCGATATATATTCCACATTTACCCATTGACGGGTGTCAGGCAGTGATGTGTGGGAAAAATACCAATTGCTCGACCACAACATTCAAAGTGTTAGTCGTATAAAGGTAATTAAATCATAAGAATAATCATACCTATAACATATGTTCAAATATCATTTTTACTTGTTTCATAAACGATTATACCTCGATTACTGTCTCAGAGATCACTTCCGATCTACCCTGCAAATTCCCTGTCATCAATGTTTTCCTTAACACATAATAGATAAAACAGTCATTCCTTGTGGCAACATAAGGACGTCAAAAAATTACAGTATCCTACTAACCTGTATTTATTTCATGTTGGTTCTAGGTTTCCAATAATCTATCCCTTAACAAAATAACATATAGTTGTACATGGATAGCAAGTCGTCATAAATATTATAATAAATAAAAGTATAACTTCTATAACCATCACCCATCGTTCCCAACATCTAGTTTAAGGATTTACTGGAGTAAGAAGTTGTAAAAAGGAAACATACATTTTCATCATATGCACACTGTACCTATGCATACTTTTTAAGTGTTTATAACCCTTTTGTCCTTTTGTAGAACTAACACGCCAGGGTACAAGAATGCTCTAATGTCTCATATTTAGTATCGTAATCACTTATCTCATACCTCCATGCTAAAGTGGAAAAATATAGTAACCAAGACTATTCATCTGTGGAAGTACACTCAGGTGAAAAACATGCTAACTTCCTTCTCAAGGTAGTAAATATTTAGAATACATTCTTGCTCCATTAGTCATTCAATCAACCGAACACGTTTAAACTTCTAAGATTTGTAAACAACAAATTCCAACAATTATATTTCGCACAAGACAGGATATAACTTTTTACATCGTTTCCTATCAGGGTGATACAATTTGTTTCATAAGAGAACCATACATCCCCATATACTAGTTAAGAAATTATTTATCTAAACTTCTTATCCTTTGGTTTTATCTAAGAGAAGCATCATCCCTTCCGAAGGAATATGTACTGTAGTTATTGTCATAAATTCTATATACTACTTAACTATTCTACTCAAAATTGAGGGAAACTTACCAACTCCTTTAGTCATTTTCACCCTTCCATATTTATGTGGTCAATATGCTAATAATTTTCGGTTTGTATAATAGTCTTCTTGGATGTCGGATCATCGACGTCTATCTATGTAGTAAGTAGGGAATTTTCTAGGCATCGAACACACTTATCGTTAGGAGTTCTAAGTAAACCATTAAAATTAATCCCTTTGATCTTTAATGATACAATTTGTCTTTCATAATGCGGATGATCCTTATACATAACAGTGGATGATCCACATCATTCAATCCAATAACCTTCAATTTACAGTATGTAAATAAAACACAACTTATTAGACTAGAGATGAAAGTGGAACTCATATACTTACAGTTTAATCAGACGAGTCTTGGTTGGAATTCCACGATAAATTTCTTCGTCATGATATTTCCATATCTCCCTTAGCTTCTTCTTGGCGAACTCGACGATTAATTTGGATAGTATATTCTCGTCCATTCGTCCCATGCATCCAAAACACAATTTGTTTGTTAGTTTAGAAACCCTCATGTTTATTTACCTTATGTTGAGCCCCTATAGGCCCGAGTGCTGAAACCTCAGCTCTGATACCATATGTCACGAACCCAAAATTTCATAAAATTTAAGAATTTTCTAAACTGTCTATTTGGCCATAAATGCTATGGGGAAGTATGAAGTTTCAATATTTAAATTTACTATCTTAAATAAAATGCGACAATTAAATATCTCATAAATTATCGTTTAACTATTTGATTGTCTAACTGACAATAAAAACAGAAAATATCGTAATACATAGATATACAATCATCAATTTTTCTTACATGTTGTAATGACATTCAACTGCATCTATAATTCTATATTTGAATGATGTCATACTGCCTATTTTACACTACCTCTTTATCACCCTTTTGGTATATTTAAATAAGAGAAAACTCTCCTACTAAATAGAGCGTTTATTTTAACGCATGTGTATGTAAAACCCAACGATAAATCATACAACATTTTAACTGTAAAACATGTACAAACCTACAACTCAAATACATTGCATGATCAATAGAAAATTAACTTCAATTATATTTTATCAACGTTTTCCCATAGTCATGAAAATTTGAATATATCTACACATTCATCTTTGTCTACCTTCGTAGATTATTATCTTGCATATATTTACTTATCGTATATGTTTCCAATGATTTATATGAGGCATATCTAAAAGAGAGAATAAATGATACATATAAACATTCGATATATATAAAAATATGAACAAAGAACCACGAGATACACATAGAAATAATTAACCAAACATACTCACACACATAGAAAGAGACCAAAGATAACGTGGTTCACCCGAACTCGGGCTAGTCCACAAAGGTTTGTGTGTGTATTATTTAACATTTCCCAAAGGGATTACATTCTACTGCAACACCATTATCGCAGGGCTTATCTTCTTTGAGCCTTTCTTACAGGAAACATTTCCCCAATAACATATCCTTCAATGAAAAAGGAGGTGCTTCATATAACAATATGAAAGTGGATATAATGAAAACCTTTCTACAAAATTATAAAGGGATAACTCCCTTCTATAACTTTTCTTTCCAATTGTAATTATTCTATACATAATACCATACATCACATGGTAATGTAATAATACATATATTTATAGCCTAAATATTTTTTAGAATATTACAACATACTCTAATGTCACTTATCTCTTTTTCATATTCCACTATTTATCCATGCAATAATAAAATATAAGTTCATAACTAAAATATATTATAATATTGCAACATATTATAATATACTCCTTTGTCATGTTAAAATGTATTATATTATCAAATGTCTTGTACTTATCAATCCTATTCATTATGCAAAACTACTTTTAACTTACGAGAGTATAATTGAAGACCTTTAACCATAACATTAACCTAACATTGAGATATGTCTATAACTAAATTAACGGTGTCCAAGTCTTCTTACTCATCATTTTTATGCGACCTTCTTTTATGATGCAGAAATATATATATAATTTCTACTTGGCGTTAAATCTTTAGAGAAATAAAAATATAAGAACAGTAAATACTTCATAGAATTGGGATCGAGCTATGTTTATTAAAAACAACGAACTTCACGGAGTTTTCAAAGCATTCGTTGGAGATTAGTGCAGCATAAAAAAAAACAAACAAATATACGCAGGAATCCTATCTGATCATTTTGACTTTTCAGCAGAGATCTATATACGAAAAGAATAGATAACAACATCGTTGAAATACTATATTACTCTTTTAAAAGCGACTCTGATCTATTCGAGTCTTTTAACTAAACCTAAATGCGTTAGACAATATGAACAAGTATCTATAAAAAAACAAACGTAAGCCAACTCTTGCAAACCAGGTTTTTGGCCGGGAGACTGTGTCTTCTCTTACCAGAACGCAAGCAAGGTTTGTACTTGGGTCAACCCATTTCTTTTCATTAATTAGAATACTGGCAAGGGTTGAAACCACATAAAGGATAACCATCGTAGAGAACACAGCGAACCTAATGTTGAGATCACCTACTACATGGATCAAGATACACAGCTCTCTTATGAGCTGAGGTCGCAGCCATACTTAAATAACATATGGTGACTTCAACGACTGATATTACATGCTACAATAGTCAGACTTATTACATCGATCATATGCACTGAGATAATGTAATGAGACTTAACTTCTAGTCTTCTTCTTCTGGTTAGCACTATCCATATCTAACCAGAGATCAACTCTGAGTAACTTTTACCCCAATTTTAATGCTATAGATCAGATCTAACAAGGTTTTAATCAGAGATCGTGACCAATTCGGTGTATCTTTTTACTAGGCGTTAGCTGTTAAACATCTACAGAAATTATTTCACATGGATATTCATATCACAACAGAGGTCCGAAAACACTTACTTGGTGACTATGGTAGCTCTGTCCGTTCCAAGCTCTAGCTCAGCTGTACGCGAATTGTATTCGTACCAGGATTTAGATCATAGATAGAAGTTTATCTTTTTTTGAGATCTACTCCAGCTGCATGCCGATGGTAACTCTATCTATTTTTTTTTTAAGATCTAGTTTAGCTGCCCCCCGAATGTATTCACCCCAGCATTTAAATCCCGGCAGAAGTTTATTCTCTCCTCGGGTATAGCCCGAAATCAGTGCGTGATTGGAAATATTTCAAACGAACCAGATCTCTCTCCCCGATCAGATGCCTAGGTCTCGGTGATATGTTGAAAGATCAAATATCTCACGCAGAAAACGGTTAACACGTCTTTGTTACTATCCAACAGCCCGCGCATGATGGGAGTTATGTTTATCCTCTAGATATCTATCAAAGAGTTGCTCTATCAACACGACTAACTCCCAATGACAGATGGCACTCCAAATAATTGTATTCAAACAATTGGCGGCCCACGGTTTTAATGGGAGACAAACCTCCTAAAAAATCTCAGCGAGTCTCTCCGAGTGCATAAAAAAAACTTCTCTTCCCAATAACTTAATCAATTTATCCTACCAAAATCATTACGTGAATATCCTCATTCAAGAATAATCACTTAGTGGAGCTCGTAGATTCCTCTTCCAATGAATGAATTTGCCACGAACACAACCAACGTGGTTCAGACTTGTCGGTCATGCTCCCCATGTCTAAGATATCCCATCTACAATGACGGGTCTCCATAGTTGAAAATGTTAAAAAGGAGGATGGGGATGAGGTCACTCATCATTTCATTCGTCTAAAAGTTTTAACCATACTAAGTATATTTACATTTAAATGGGTTTCATTATAGCGACTAGTATTATAATATGAGTATTTGGAGAAGAGGGCTTCATTTAAGGAGACACTCTCGTTCATGTGCCTTCCTCTCAGTTTGTTGTATAAACTTTCCTACTACCTTCGCATGTTATTTTAACCCTTCTTTGTGGGTCTTTCATATATATATTTAACCTATAAGTATAGATGCATATAATAGTTCTTACACTTTATTGGTTTAGTTTCTTTTATATATACATATATTTAGCATAGATGCTACTAAATCAATTCAATAGTTATCACAACTATAGTTAAGTTCTTTCATATGTATAATATACCTTTGTCTCTCATATTTAACATTATATCTATATATATATATATAATCTCCATCCAATAGTTATCACAACTAATGGTTGATTCTTTCATATGATATATATATATATAAGTATGTGTCTATAGTACTCTTCTAGTCTTTTAGCCTTGGTTAGGATCCACCGAGGTGAATGTCCCTAGTTTCTTACCCTCAAATGTCTAAGATCCAAAACCTAACTCTCAAGGCTTCCTAGCCTTTTTACACTTTGCTTGGAGGATTTAGTTACTTAACGTCTTTGTTACATCCTTGCTTTTACTTGCGTCATTTATAAGTTTATGATTAAAAACTTATAACCCAGAGGTAACGATACTTCTGAGGTCTACTAGTGGGGCCTTGGCCTTGAGCTCCTCACCATGGCCAATTACAAAATTCATTAACAGAAATAATAAAAATAAAGATCAAAATAGGTCATAAAGGAGGGATATCACATGCATATACGGAAGCTTCCGTATATGCGCAACAATTTATGTATATGCTTTGTGCATATACGGAAGCTTCCGTATATGCGCAACGCATATACAGAAGATTTAGTGTATGCGCAAGGCATATATGGAAGCTTCCGTATATGCGCAGCTTCTGTATATACACAAGGAATATACGGACGCTATTGTGCATACAAGGAAGCTTCAGTATATGCGCAAGGTATATATTGAAGTTGTGCATATACAAAAGCTTCCGTATATGCGCAGCTTCTGTCTAGGCGCAGCTTTCGTATATGCACAAAAATTCTGTATATGCGTAGCTTCCGTATATGTGCCACAACTTATGTATATACCTTGCATATATACGAAAGCTTCTGTATATGTGCAGCTTCCGTATATGCATTGCGCATATACGGAAGCTTCTGTATATATTGAAGCAGTTACACATATATGGAAGCTTCCGTATATACGCAGTTGCTTTCGTATATGTGTAGCTTCCATATATGCGCAAGGCATATGTACGAAAGTTGTTGCACATATACGGAAGCTTCTGTATATGTGCAACGCATATACGAAAGTAGCTACGCATATACGAAAGCTTCCGTATATGCACAACTGCTTTCGTATATGTGTTGCGCATATACGAAAGCTGCTCATGTACAGAAGTAGCTGCGTATATACAGAATCTTTTGTATATGCGCAATGCATATACGCAGCTACTTTCGAATATGCGCAGCTTTCGTACTTCTGTATATGCGCAGCTTCCGTATATGTGCAACTTTCATATATGCACAGTGCATATACAGAAGCTTTTGTATATGCGCTATGCATATACAAATGCTTCTGTATATGGGAAAAAACTTTTGTATATACGCAAGGCATATACGGAAGCTGTTGTGCATATACGAAAGCTTTCGTATACGCGTGGCTTCCGAATATGCCTTGCGCATATACGAAAGCTTTCGTATATATGCACAACAACTTCTTTATATGCGCTGCGCATATATGGAGGCTTCCGTATATGCAGAAGTTTCCTTGCACATATACAAAAGCTTCCGTATATGCACAACAACTTATGTATATGCGCATCTTCCGTATATGCGCTATGCATATACGGAAGCGTCCGTAGATGCGCAACAACTTTCGTATATGTCTTGTGCATATACGGAAGCTGCGCATATATGGAAGCAACCGCATATATATTGAAGCTTTTGTATATGTGTTGCACATATATGGAATCTTCCTTATATGCGCAACAGCTTCCGTATATGCTTTGTGAATATATGGAAGCAGCTACATATATACAGAAGCTTTCGTATATGCGCAACGCATATACAGAAGCTTCAGTATATGCGCAAGGCATATACGGAAGCTTTCGTATATGCACAACTTTCGTATATGCGCAAGGCATATATGGAAGCTATTAGGCATATACGGAAGCTTCTGTATATGCGCAAGGCATATACGAAAGTTGTGCATAAACAAAAGCTTCCGTATATGTGCTGCGCATATACGAAATCTTTTGTATATGCGCAGCACATATATGGAAGCAGCTGCGCATATATGAAAGCTTTGGTATATGCGCAACTTATTTTGTATATGCGTTGGTTTCCGTATATACCAAACAACTTTCGTATATGCCTTGCACATATACGGAAGCTGCGTACATATACGAAAGTGTATATATAGAAGCTTTTGTATATGCACAGGTTATTCCTTAGTTATTTTGCATCATTATTCATTTTTATGTATTTAATTAATAGGTCATACCCCTCCTAGTGTGCTTGGTCCCTCTTTTAAGTGATTGCCACTCAAGAAGTTTGGAATATAAAGTGAAATAATACTTTTATTAATATAATTTGATGCTCCAGAGCTAAATGACTCAACATCAACTCAAAAATACTTTGTCTCAAAAAGTTTTATTTGCAAAGGGGTTCTAAACTCAAGATATCACACATGCACATCTACAATAAATTTCTAGATACAACCTCTCGGAACATGTCATGGGTTTCACAGTGCACCTGCATGGGATCCAAGCATTCTAGATATTGCGCAAGAGTGAGTTGACAAATATGAGCACACAGTTGCAATTCCCTACATTGTTATTCACGCTTAGTGCAGCAAACACAAAATGTCCAGACCTGCATGCAATTATGCAAGTTGTCCAACCCAGTGCTCCACTTCCTAGCAAGGAAGGGTAATCGCCCGTATCACCTTAGATATTCGCAATGATATTTATAAGTTCATTAAAATATTATAAATCATGAATGAATTTCATAAAATAATGCACTAGCATATGCAGTAGTGTGTATAGACTAGAGAAAATGCATGATAACAAGGTTACATCTTACCATCTATATACAAGGTGTGGGCTATCCTTGGATTTCATCACCTACTATTTCAAGTTAGTATAAACTACATATTTACACATTTAGAGACATAATAATAATGCAAAATAAATCTATTTTTTTTAGATCTTAACTTTTATTTTAGTTTATAAATCTATGTATCTCATCTACATTAAGTTATAAAGATTACTTTTCTTCTCTCATGTAATGATGAACCATTTGACACTAAAATTAAGTAATAATGACAAATTTACTTAAAAAATATAAAAACTCTTTAACCATTAAATCTAATGTAATAATGTCAAAATTACTCTTAAAAAATAGTAAACCAAATCAACAATTTGACTACTTAATAATAAATTATGTCAAAGTTGTTGTATAAACCAATAACAATATTAATTCTTGTAATGTACCTCAATTTGACAAAAAAAATAAAAAAATTCTACTTGAAACAGAAGATAGATATTAATGCGTAAAAAAACACAATTATGCACATCTTGAGTATATAACTTTTTTCTTTTTTCTCAGATCACACACAAAAAAATAAAGAATTAACGTCTAAATTAACCAAGCTTTACCATGTTAAGAAAACACATCTAAGCTCTGATCAAAAGTAGGTTGAACTCTGGTCTTAGTTTAGCGATTAAGGCTTCACTCTATTAAAAATTGAGATATGGAGTTTTTGCAAAGTTACTTCTAATGCCCACATAAATATGTAATGGGACACTCTAATTCCAAGATGAATATTGGTTAGTGTATTAAGGAATAACTTGTGATTACATTTCAGGTAAATACATACGATAGGATTTGTTATATAGAATAAAATAATTAGAAAATAATACATCACACAATATTTTTTAATTGAAATAATGAATTGATTTGATTGGCTAGAATGATTTTAAAGCTTTTACTTTGCACAATGAAATTTGGTTAGAAAGATTTAATTTTAAAGGATTTAAATTGAAAGTTGGCATTAACATTTTGAAGGTAGTAAGTGTTGAATTATTTTGGGTTTGAAAGGAACTATAGGTTACATTGGGTGGTGGAGTTTATGAATCGTAAAGAATTTACATTTTAATTTTGAAGATGTGAAAAGGTTGCATTCTAACTTTGGTTATGAGGGATTGAATTTGGATTCTAGTTTGACTTAGTATTTATATTTTGATGTGGCATGTTTAAAGCATAATTTGTTTATCAACATTTTGGTTGAAATGTGTTGATTAAATGCAAAATTATAACTATAGGTTGAAGGTATGATTATATTTGTTGGAGGTGAAGTTTTGATTGGCTTGAGGTCCTATTTGTCCTTAATAAATAAGGCTGTTTATCCTACTAAATAAGTTTGGATTGTAGGGTATGATTTTACCCTACAATTCATAGGGATTAAGTTGATGTTAATTAACATTGGATACCAAACAATTGGTTCTAAATGTAGTTTGAGGAATGATAATGGATATTTTTAAGTTTATGTAAATAAATATTTGGATTATAATAATTTTACCTAAATTTTGTCTTCATTAATTTTCTTTTCAATATATTTTTTCTCCTATCTTAAAAGAACATGTCCATAGTAGTCTCAAAGTCGCCATTAAAGGACTCATTGAGGAAGCATGCATTAAAGATACCCCAAAAAATTAAATTCAACAACCGTTCATTTTTTTATGAAATAGTTTCAATAAAGTAGAACTATAAACCTCAAGAGTTGTATAAAGCCAAAATTGGAATGAATTCATACATTGAGTAATTAGTGATCCTTCATTACTTGATAATAATGAAAATTTGTATAAATCCATAAAGCTATAGAAAGCTTATTGTATTGACTTGACTTGAATAAATATATAGAGCGATAAAGCTCTTTAATGCTAATATAATAAAGCTATAAAGCTCTATAACGTTATATAAAATAAACCTAGCTATAATGCTCTAGAAAGCCACAAACACATTAAACCTATTTAGTAAGTAGTTAAAATTTGTCTCTATATATAAAGAGTACGCGCGGTAGAGTTTATATAATGAGCAACTTTCTTGATTGATTAATTAGAGAAACCCTCCCTTGCATCTCTTGAATCGATTTGATCTATTAAATAATAGTAATTTTAATTGTTTATATAAACAATACAAATATAAATAAGACAGTACTATCATACATGATTTGGTTGGATTTCTAAAAATGGATCCAAAGAACATCTTCTTGTTATCCATCTATGAAGAACTGGTCCAAATTGTAGGCTCATTCCAGAACATCATTTTCTAGCACATATATAGGGAGAGGAATGTATATGCAGAACAATTATAAAAGTAAGGGATACATCATTTTTTAAAATTGATGCTCTTTATTTTGTACCAAGTCAAGAACCAAAGTCATGTACAGTGTGGATTCTCAAATTTGTAGTGGAAAAAAAATGGCAGAGAGTAATCTCCCTACTTGCGCCTTTGTTTATGATCTCAATATAGCAATAAATATTGGGGAATATTTATAATTAAATGCTGGAGAGTTGTCTTGGATTTTGTTCCTCGAACACACAGGGATATGTTTGGAGAAGTTTAAAACTTGACAGAAAAAAAAAAAAGTTGCCAACACTTGAGCTACAGTAGATCACCACCATTGAAACCCTAACTACGAACACAGCTGGAAAGTTATGAATAGAGCAGAAAGAGGGGCATTACACCATGAGATTCGTTGGCATAATGGCATGTATAATGACATTTTTTGGGTCATGATCAGTATCATGGGGTTCAAGTAGCGTTCAGTGAAGGTTTTAAAATGGAAATTCATCGAAATTCATCGAAAATGGCTCATGGAGACGAAAACAAATTAAAAAAACCTTAAATTGATTGAATGAAGAAATATTTACTTCAATGAGAAACAATTTTGGGCTCATTACTCACCGATTTTAGATGTAATGGCTCCTCTTAGTGTTGTCGAGAAATATCAGTGTTGCTGAGTCTCCCCTAGTTGACTACGGGTCCAACTCCTCTCTTCCCCTACTTGCTCGATAGGTTCCTATCTCAATATTAGCTCCTCCCTTCGACCATGTTACTCTACTCACAAGTTGAACGGAAGTGTAGCTCACTCTCAGCTCCTTCCTCCAACTAGGTTGCTCTACTCATGGGTTGAACAGAAGTCAAGTGTAGGACCTGGTTCAAGATGAAACGTAGCTCAATCTCACCTCCTCCCTCTGATTAGGTTGCTCTGCTCACTGATAGATTGCTCTGCTCAGGATTTGAATGGAAGTCCAGTGCAAGAGGTTCAGGATGAAATCTACCTCAATCTAAGCTTCTCCCTATGACTAGGTTGCTCTGATAATGGCTAGGTTGCTATGCTCATGGGTTGAACTGAAGTCAAGTGCCGGAGGGAGAAAGATGAAATGTATTCATTCTTTGGTGTGGGAGGTCCAAAGGTAAGTTTTTTTCTTTAATTTTTTAATGTATTATTTTTTATTTGTAAATGTATTATTCACAAACTTTAAAAGTAGTTTTATGAATTTATTTATAATCATGTGGTATCATGAAAAGGTAAAATTAACCAACTCTTGTACATGGGGTACCGAACATTAAAGTAAGTGGTAGTTATGTGATTTCAACTATCATTTTTATTTATTTTAATAATCAAGGTATATCTAATATAAAATCATAAATGATATATAGATTAAATACATACTATTAAATCTAAAATAATTTATTTATCCAACCATCCTAACTTCTACACCATTGAAACTTCATGTGATTTCAACTTCCAACCATCCTAACTTATACACCATTGAAACTTCATGTGATTTCAACTACCAAGTTTATGTGGTTCAAACAATTTAGCAAATCACTTCAAAGTTGTGATTCAAGAAATTTAAAGTGTGAAACAATATCGGCTGTAAAGTGATTTCGAGTATCAATTTTATGTGATTTAAATTAAGGGTAAGTTAAAAACTAAATGATGATAAAAATTTACGTAGAGTTTTGAAAAAGTTGAGTTAATACACTTTTTAACTCAGATAGAGTTTTGGAAAAGTCGAGTAAATATATTTTTTGAAAAAAAGGTCAAAAATAGTCCATTAGCAAAATTTCACCCCTACAAATAACCTACTGACAATTCCAATAGATTAGATCATTCATTTAATAAATGCTTCATTTGATTTCTCCATGACATGCAACTCGCTTGCAGCACTTCAAGGAGATGGGCTCCAAACTCTCTCCAATCCTAAAGGTGAAAAAGTATCAAACAATGTAGTTGAATAAATATTTGTTAGATATTGCACTTATATCTAGCCATGATGTAGCCTACCACATAGGCCATTGTCTAGCTAGGTTTGCATTTACAATTTCAAATTTCCATCGGATATCCGACAACCAGGATGTCGGAGCTTGTCGGATATCCACGTGTCATCGGATATCTGACGGATCCTTCTATCAATTTAAAAAAAAATCATCAAATTTCATAATTTTGAAGGTGAAATCCGACGACACAGTCCTTTTCGTCGGCTGTCGTCCGATTTTGGGTTCAAATTCTGCAGTGAATAATGCTCATGGTTCCCTAAATAGAGTTCATGGTTCCACCAATAATGCTCATGGTTCCACCAATAATGCTCATGGTTCCCCCAACAATTCTTATGGTTTTTATAAATAGAGCTCATGGTTCCCCCAACAATGCTCATGGTTCCACCAATAATGCTCATGGTTCCATAAATAGAGCTCATGGTTCCATGGACAATGCTCATGGTTCCACCAATAATGTTCATGGTTCCATAACTAAAGCTCATGGTTCCACGAATAATGCTCATGGTTCAATAAATAGAGCTCATGGTTCCACCAATAGTGCTCATGCTCCCACCAATAATATTCATGGATCTATAACTAGATCTCATGGTTCCATAACTAAAGCTCGTGGTTCCCCCAACAATTCTCATGGTTCCAGAAATAGAGCTCATGGTTCCACCAACAATGCTCATGGTTCCATAACTAGATCTCATGGTTCCACAGACAATGCTCATTGTTCCACCAACAATGCTCATGGTTCCATAATTAAAGCTCATGGTTTCACCAACAATGCTCATGATTCCACCAAAAATGCTCATGGTTCCATAACTAGAGCTCATTGTTCCATAACTAAAGCTCATGGTTCCATACATAGTGCTCATGGTTCCACCAATAATGTTCATGCTTCCATAACTAGAGCTCATGGTTCCACCAATAATGCTCATGGTTCCATCAATAGTGCTCATGCTTTCACCAATAATGTTCATGGCTCTGTAACTAGATCTCATGGTTACATAACTAAAGCTCATGGTTCATCCAACAATTCTCACGGTTCCATAAATAGAGCTCATGGTTCCACGGATAGTGCTCATGGTTCCACGGACAGTGCTCATGGTTCCACCAATAATGTTCATAGTTCCATAAATAAAGCTCATGGTTCCACCAATAGTGATCATGGTTCCATAAATAGAGCTCATGGTTCCACCAATAGTGCTCATGATTCCACCAATAATGTTCATGGCTCCGTAACTAGATCTCATGGTTCCATAATTAAAGCTCATGGTTCCCCCAACAATTCTCATGGTTCCATAAATAGAGTTCATGGTTCCACCAAAAATGCTCATGGTTCCACCAACAATGTTGGTTCCATAATGATAGCTCATGGTTCCACCAAAAATGCTCATCGTTCCATAAATCATGCTCATGGTTCCACCAACAATGCTCATGGTTCTATAACTAGAGCTCATGGTCCCATAACTAAAGCTCATGATTCCACAGACAATGCTCATGGTTCCACCAATAATGTTCATGGTTCCATAACTAGAGCTCATGGTTCCACAAATAATGCTCATGGTTTCATTAATAGAGCTCATGGTTCCACCAAAAGTGCTCATGCTTTCACCATTAGTGCTCATGTTTCCACCAATAATGTTCATGGCTCCGTAACTAGATCTCATGGTTCCATAACTAAAGCTCATGGTTCCCCCAAAAATTATCATGGTTCCACCATCAATGCTCATGGTTCCACGGATAGTGCTCATGGTTCCACCAACAATACTCATGGTTCCACCAACAATGCTCATGGTTCCATAAATAGAGTTCATGGTTCCACCAACAATGTTCATAAATAAAGCTCATGGTTCCACCAACAATGTTCATAAATAGAGCCAATGGTTCCACCAATAATGCTTATGCTTCCATAAATAAAGCTCATCGTTCCACCAATATTGCTCATGGTTCCACCAATAATGTTCATGGTTCCATGGACAGTGCTCATGGTTCCACCAACAATGCTCATGGTTCCATAACTAGAGCTCATGGTTCCATAACTAAAGCTCATGGTTCCATAGACAGTGTTCATGGTTCCATAACTAGAGCTCATGGTTCCACCAATAATTCACATGGTTCTATAAATAGAGCTCATGGTTCTACCAATAGTGCTCATGCTTCCACCAATAATGTTCATGGCTCCGTAACTAGATCTCATGGTTCCACAACTAAAGCTCATGGTTCCCTCAATAATTCTCATGGTTCCATAAATAGAGCTCATGGTTCTACGAACAATGCTCATGGTTCCATAACTAGATCTCATGGTTCCACAGGCAGTGCTCATGGTTCCACCAGCAATGCTCATGGTTCCACCAACAATGCTTATGGTTCCATAAATAGTGCTCATGGTTCCACCAACAATGCTCATGGTTCCAGCAGCAATGCTCAAGGTTCCATAACTAGAGCTCATGGTTCCATTGATAATGTTCATGGTTCCATAACTATAGCTCATGGTTCCACCAGTAATGCTCATGGTTCCATAAATAGAGCTCACGGTTCCACCAATAATTCTCACGGCTCCCCCAACAATTCTCATGGTTCCATTAATAGAGTTCATGGTTCCACCAACAATGCTCATGCTTCCACCAATAAGGCTCATGGTTCCATAAATAGAGCTCATGGTTACATGGACAGCGCTCATGGTTATGATGGGATCCTCTGGCCTTTGGAAAAATCGACACATGATGAAATGGAATTTCCAACCGACTTTAATGCTCTCGCGTGGAATGCATTTTTTCACAGTAGAGATTTGTCCACTCATTGTCCTGCTATCATTCCTAACTTTACGCTTGGACTTTGGACCATAAGCACACCAATAACTAAACACAAATAATCAGAACATTTTAGGCATAATATTGTTGCATGTTTTTCAAATTGAACTTGAATTATAGGTTTATAAACATATTGAACGGATTTTGACTCACACAGCATATTCCAAATATGTATCAATGCGGGAATGGGAGATATCCTCCACATCTCTTACTCATTCTTGATTAACAACAAAATAAGTGGGGGCATTGGGATTTGACTCCTCTTCGCTTATAAAATCCCGAAATCGTGAATATGGAATAACTGGAACTTGGTCTCCAAAAACTTGTGTCCACGTCAAATCTTCAGCTGAAAATTCCATCATATCCTCTGGGTCTTCGACCTCCAACTCGAAATATGTAAGCCAATCAAAATTTATATCCCAATGGTGTAGGAGTCACACGAGGATTCAGCACAAAGCCAGTCGACATGGCATGCTATCTGGTGAATAGTTCAGCTCAAAACTCCATATGAGGCATGTGATAGTAATAAGCTATCTTTTACACATCTTAGAGTGTTTGAGTGTGATGCCTTTGTGCATATCCCAAAGGAGAAAAGAAATAAACTTGAATGCATGTCATAGAAGTGCATCTTCATCTGGTAAAAGGATGGAGTGAAAGGGTATAAGCTTCGGAACCCAACGATGAGAAAGTCAATTTATAGTCCCACATTGCCTTTGCAATTTGGGGAGAGCCTTTGATCTTTGGGATGGTTAACATCTATGTAAAGATAAACTATAGAATGTTGACTATAATCTTTTATCTACAAAAATTTCATTAATTTGCTAAACGGTTTTTGAAAACGTAATGCTTGTTGTTTGGTAAGTCATTTATTTTAGCATACAACTGTAGTGGTTGTCAATTGCTCTCAATTTACACATCTATGTTTGAGTGGGAGGTTTAGTAGCCAGGTTAGTTGTTTTTGGCTATAATTGTGTTAGAAATAACATATGGAGGATTATAATTTTAGGTTTTCGTGGTTCTAGTTGAATTTTTTATATTCCTATTGTAATTAATTTTGATCAATCAGTCTGAGAATGGATGACTTGATTTGACATCTAGGTCATTGTGGTTATGTGTTTTACAATTGCAGAAAGGGATATCTTTTCCCACGGAACAAAGGAACCAACATACCCAAATTGTATTGAAAACATGGAAAAAAAGGCATGGAAAAAGGGTTAGATTGAAAGGTACCCATATGGTTACATAAGTGCTAAAATTTGAAGAGGGTTGCAATCCATAGATTTGCGCCTTGCCTTGTGAGTTGCGCCTTTGTTTCTCTTGTCTCTTGTCTCTTATGTTTGATATGATGTACATGTTTTTCTCTCATTTAAGATCCTAGATCGTATTGAATTAAATGATGAAAAACTAACAAAAGAGAATCAAATGTTTAGATAGCTTTTCCCTAGGACAAGCCAATCACATTGCCCATACACTCTTATTTACATCATACATGCCTAGTCATGCATTAGTTGATCATTGGTCTTGAGCATTTATTACATTCTTGTATATATAGAGGTTTGGTCATAACTCCCTAATATGTATCACATGATGCATATGCCAATACAAAACCGAATTTTAATGAGACATTCATATGACACCGTTATATGTGGGACACAACTCTAACACTGACCTATAGGAATGGAAATTGTAGAGTTCACAATAAGATGATGATAGTTGTACTGCTTATTAAAGAAAGATTAAGAATAGTGATTCTTGCCAAAAAATGAACTCTGTTAGTTTTCTCCACTATGATTTAAGAAACAAGAATCGCATGCAATGCATGTGAAAGAAGTATAAGAAATGTGGGAGAGAAATGTTGAATTCAATCACTAACAGTGATACACATTATGCTTTTTTCATAATAACTGCAGGATTGACTAAAACCATACTTGGTACCTTTTAACATTTACATATAGAATGGTTGTTTTATTTTGTGTAAATATCAGAAAAATAAGTATTAACTTTAAAAAGATGATGCTATATTATATATTATACATTGCTTAACATATGTGTCTTCTATTGTTGCTATAAAGTTTGCAAAACATTTGTAAAATTGTGATCTTCCTCCACCACGGTCAGTTTGGGATGGGACTGCACCTTTTAAAAGCAGTGAAAAATTTAAAGAGATGGACATTTATAAATCCCAAGACAGGTTTTTCAGCTTCTGTTGGTAGGTTCAAATCACCATATCTAGAAGAGAAGGGTTTGAAATCCTTACTATTTTATGGCCATTCACCCTATACTTCAGAAGCCACTAAATCGCTAGTTTCACATAAATCATTCTCAATTGATCACCAGGAGATAATAATTAGGTGAGTTTGATTGTACATGAGTAGACTTTGCATATTTTGTCTCTTAATAGTTTGGAATATTTACAATATTTGTTTTTCATTTAAAATTTTAGTATTTTATGTATTTTTTAGTAAACTGAGTGGTTAGGTTCAAACTGGTCCAAGTCACGGTCGAGTCCAAGTTTACCCTTGGCCAATTCGGATTCAGAGACTGAGTTTTAAAACATTGGTTAAATAGTTCAAAATAACATGTGGACTTGCATCCCAAAGCCAAGTTTTGAATTGGCAAATATTTTGTTTGGAGTAATGCCTCATATACCAACTTTATCCCACAATTGTTTTTGAAGTGGGATTATTCTCAAAACATTCATCCAACACACACATATGGAAAGAGGATGTATTAATGTGGAAGAAAAACTCATCATAGAGATATGCCACTATAGTAATTCCTTGGAATTACAAAGATAGAGAGATTTATTGCCATCATGAAAAATTCAAAGCAAGAGAAAGCAATGCCCTCAAGTGAGCAAAAGGGATTTATCATATAAGATTGGACTTTCATTTGTATTGTGTAAGCACAAGAACCCAGAACTATCCCCTTTCTCCCTCTATTAATTGAAAATTACTTTATATTAATTATGGTATGAGAAACTTGAACAATTTTTACGATAAAAAATTAAAAATGAGATGCAAGTTGCAATAGGCATGACCATGTTCAATTGGTCCCAAATGCCTAACTAGGGATGAAAGTGCCATATACCAACTAATTTCTATCACATTTTTTTCTATTAGAATTTGAAATGCAATAAAGTAAAGGATCACTTGAAGCTAAATTTTAAAAAATAATCCACCAAAAATTTAAATTATGAAGTAAGAATCATTTTACCACCTAAATGGCCCGTCAGGGACGCATATTGACGATGTATGAAAAAATTGAATTTTTCCCCCCTGTTTGGAAAATTCAAACTTGAGTCAGCAACCAATAGGAGTGAGAAATTTTTCCACTTGGACAACGGATGTGACCGCGTCCGGTTGGGTGAAGTGCAACACCGGTGCATATGGGATCAAACGCACGGAAGAGGGTAAAAATGAGTTTGATGACACAATTATTTTTTTATTAAACCTTATTCCGGTGTGCTCGAATGTCTAGCGCACCAGTGCGAATGACAGTCGGGTGCACCGGTGCGAATAGGTGTTAAAACAAAATAATATTTTTTTAATAAAATAAAAAATAACCTTTTTTATTTTTTTAGTTTAAAAAAAAAAAAAATTCCGATGCATTTGGTTTCTTCACACGCACTGGGGCGTGTAGTGTCAGTTAGCGCACCAACATGAGTTTTAAAAAAGTTTCTCATTGAAAAAATTATATATATGTTTTTATTTTTTAATAAAAAAATTCCAGTCCATTAATGTATACTACAGGCACCGAGGTGTTTAAAAACTAGCACACCGTTTATAAGCTTTATGTAAAATTTTGTGACTTTTATTAATAAAATACTTTTATTATTTTTTAATAAAATATATTTCGGTGTGTTAGGGTTGATAAGATGCATTGGGGAGTTCATTGTTATTTAATGCACCAAGATGAGGTTTTTACCTAAAATTTAACGTGTTTTTAATAAAATAATAATAAAAATTAATTTTTTAATAAAAGATTAGACATTGTGTTTGTTTCTACTACACATATTGGGTGTTTTGTGTTCGGAAATGCATCGCTTTGGTTCTTGGAAATTATTTTGTTTTGACAATGATGTTTATCGTTCGTGGTGCGACATGCTAGGAAACGTACTAGTGCAAGTTGATGACAAATGCACCAATGGTTCCACCAACAATGCTCATTGTTCCATAACTAGAGCTCATGGTTCCACCAACAACGCTCATGGTTCCATAAATAGAGCCCATGGTTCCACCAACAATGCTCATGGTTCCACCAACAATGCTCATGGTTCCACCAATAATGTTCATGGTTCCATAACTAGCACTCATGGTTCCATGGATAGTGCTCATTGTTCCACCAACAATGCTCATGGTTCCATAAATAGAGATGATGGTTCCACCAACAATGCCCATGGTTCCACTAATAATGATCATGGTTCCATAAATAGAGCTCATGGTTCCACCTCTGTTTATGGAACCATGAGATCTATTTATGAAACCATGAACATTGTTGGTGGAACCATGAGCTCTTTTTATGGAATCATGAGCATTGTTGGTGGAACCATGAGCATTGTTGGTAGAACCGTGAATACATGTAGGTGGAATCATGGGTCACATGAAGAGTAAATTCCCAACTCAAAGTTTGTAATGCCCCCATCCAAACAAACTATCATGGAGGAAATATTCCACTAACTTACTAGTTCCCTAGGTTGGGGGTGGAAGCATCAAAATTTGGAATAAGGGAGCTACAAGACCCAAAATGACCTTACTTACTGTTTGTTTCTATTTTATTTTGGGGATAGGAAATATCCATGATGCCTTGTTGTGTGCATAGGGTTCAGCTGCCAAGAACCCAAAGCATAATTCTATGACCGGGCCATAACATAACTTGGAACTTTGAAGTGTCATCCCAATCTCAATTTCGTTAAGTTCTTAATCATGTTGAAGCTGTATCCTCTGAGCAGAAGAAATTCAAGGAGCCATGAGGCTTGCCCCCTCCTACTCACCTCAGACACATATTGTATTATTGGCTACCCAACCCCATTGATTTCAAAATAAAAACATAATATTACCCAGAGACGCATTTTCCAAATGCAGTGTTCAAATGTATCCTCACCTGTTCAAATTTGGATGGCATGGGATGAAGCCCGCCTAGTTCAATTTCAAATTTTGCTATTAAGTTCACGTCATCCATGAGAGGCTTGAGAAATGGGTGTTGGCGGCAGGCGGAGGGACACCCCAAGAAGGATTACATAGGGAAATGATAGAGGTTAGATGACAGCAATCAAGAGTGCAAACGGAGATGGTGAAGATGGATGATGGCAGGTCACTGGAGTGACGGGACCTTCAATCACCAGAGGTCAAACTCGGTTCATGACAATCTTCTCCAGGAAACTTCAAAAAAGGGGTCGTGATTTAGTTATGGAACCATGAGATTTAGTTATGGAACCATGAGCATTATTGGCAGAACCATGGGCATTATCGGTGGAACCATGAGCATTGTTGGTGGAACCATGAGCTTTAGTTATAGAACCATGAGCATTGTTGGTGGAACCATGAACTTTAGTTATGGAACCATGAGAACCGTCCGTGGAACCATGAGCGTTGTCTATGGAACCATGAGCTTTAGTTATGGAACCATGAGCATTATTGGTGGAGGAGAATTAAAAGAACCAAGTGACACTCTTAAACTTCTCTATAGAATGAAGAATCAACTAAACTAGTTAAAAATACACAAAGTAGAGGAAAATGGAGCTAATGTTGTTGAAAGTGATGTATAAAGGTAATGAGGCTCATAACAAAGTAGGGAGCAAAATTAGGTTGTTAATAGTTGTGGTGCGGTATATGAGGTTAAGAGCACATCATATGACCAAAATGCATTATAGGGTTTTAAATCTTAAATCCATGGGAGGATGTGACTATCTAGGAAAGTAGTAGAAATCGATGAATAGAGGGAATCCTCCCCAAGGGGGCCTTGGAGACCCACCTACAACGAAAAAAACAAAGGCGTTATCATATTATACAATCTCTTAATATAATATGAATCAAGAAGGGAATATTTTTCTTGAGTTAAGGGTTAATGATTTTTATTCCTCTTGTGTGCTTTAGAAGGGAATATTTTTCTTGAGTTATCCTTTCCTTGTTCCTCTTTTTTTGTGATCCCTTTTTATTTTCATTTTTTTAGCCTTCTTTGGCTTAGTTCCTTTGCTTTAGATTTAGCTTTGATAACCTAGGACATAGAGAACTTGGTGTACAACACTTCATAATGTGACAAAATAAATGATGTAATTAAACAAACGAAATTGGAATTTTGGTTTTGATTTTTCTCAAAATTTAATATGTAAATTCGGTTTACAGATGGGATGGATTTCAATATTTTATATATCCCGCATAGAGATGGATGGAACTGTATAAATCTATGCTACAGATTAAAATCAGTAGTTTTCTTTATATTTCTGATGGATTTTAAGGAAATAGGGTTTTGACTTAAGAATTTGGACCGTTATTCTGTAACAACTCAAAGATAACCTTCAGGCTAAACATTTCTAAGTGAAATTTGTTCGGTTTTAATGGACACCGACAATGCTCATGGTTCCACCGATAATGCTCACGGTTCCATAACTAAAGGTCATGGTTCCATAGATAGTGCTCATGGTTCCACGGATAGTTCTCATGGTTCCATAACTAAATCTCATGGTTGCACCGACAATGCTCATGGTTCCACCAACAATGCTCATGGTTCCACCGATAATGCTCATGGTTCCATAACTAAAGCTCATGGTTCCACAGACAGTGCTCATGGTTCCACGGACAGTTGTCATGGTTCCATAACTAAATCTCATGGTTCCACCAACACTGCTCATGGTTCCATCGACAATGCTCATGGTTCCACCGATAATGCTCATGTTTATAAATTTTCATCCCAAAATCCTGACGGGCTAGCCAAAGGAAACCTGCCAGGACTTCAAGGTAAACTAGTGAGCCAGAGCTCGGCCCCTTCTTCCCCCAACCTCACAAATGAAAGTTTCAGATGTAACATGCCCAAAATAATCAAGTTAGTATTTAGGTAAAGATTTAAGATGATTATCCTTTGACAATGTCTATTAAGCTATACTCGTAAAAACTTAGTGAGATAAATGAGTGAGATTTTGTCTAGGGAGGAATATCTACCTTTTTGGAACCCATTACTACAACTGGTTCTCATACGATTTTTCAAAAAGAGACTTACCATGAAAGATGTTCTAATAGTCCTTCCTGATCTCATCATCATAGTTTGATTAGTAACCATAAAAAATATAGGGAATACATAAAGTTGGCTTCAATATCCCTTAAAAATTACTTGACTATGCAAATGTCAATAATCTATCAATACAATATAACCCTGTTGTCTTAGAACGTCTCGTTCACCCTATTTGGTGTCAATCATATGTAAGGGAACTTTTCATCTTTATAATTGTTTAATAATGGTGATCTACTTCGGCCAATAAATGATCTTGGGTGCCCATACATTTGTCAATCACATAAATTTTATATTGTAATATCACTATCTATTTGAATTACTTACCCAATGATGATAACCTTGCATGCTTTTAAAGGAAGTTATGCTTTAAAGGAAGTTATATTCACATAGTTCATAAAACAATTAATAATACATAGCAACCATAAGGATTTTAGCAATGAATTCATTTGACGCACTATAACAATACACATCATCAATATATGCACGAGACAAGATATACCGTGGTTCACCCAACCTTTGGGCTACGTCCACAACCCTCGTATATTATTTGACCTCTCAAAGTAGGTAGTTACAAACTGTCATGTAGTCATTACAGGAATTTTCCTTTTCACTTCATCTAAGCATACTATCAACAGTAATCACTTAAATTACTGAAATTACTTTGTGCATACAAATTCATATTAGAAAACTAGAAGGAAGTCCTTCTATAGTGTAACACTGAGATGGTAATATACTAGCCTATATCGGGTATTATCTTCTCTACAATCATAAGAATTTCGACATATACAAATATATTTTAATGAAAATATATCTAAACCACTTAAAAGGAACTTCTGTACATTCATCAATTAAACATACAGTGTATATATAATTAGATATATATACTAATATGAGGTCAACTTACTACACAACCCAATCCCCATAAAAAAGGAACTTATAGTATAATCCCACGGACTGTATCCAAACTTCAAGAATGGTAGTGGCGATGGTTTAAGGGATATAAAACAAAACCACCGCATCGAGCTAATACGTGGCATACATAAATCACCAACAACATACTAAAAGACAAGTCGTAGGGGATCACGCCTAAACCACACCATCGAGCGTAGTATATAAAACAAAACCACCGCATCGAGCTAATACGTGGCATACATAAATCACCAACAACATACTAAAAGACAAGTCGTAGGGGATCACGCCTTTTGCTGGGAAAGACAGAGATTGCAGGGCCAACGATTTCAAACCTACCATAGCAGGTTTAAGATAGAACCTTCAGCATTCGTCCTAAAGCAACCAGAGTTACCAAGATCTATTTGATCTTATTAAAAGAAAAGGAACTATACATTCTCAGAACATCTTTCTGTTCTAGATAAGATCAAAGGAAAATCATGCATTTCCTAACTAAAGTGGAGGTAGAGCCTAAGATACTCGGTTGGGTTCAGATATATAAAAAAATGCAACTCCAAAAGTCATGATAAAATAATCAGAATTAAATAACCCATACTCAATCAGATCCAGAGTCAAGCACTATGTTAAATATAGCCAAAGCTGAATTATAAGAAGACAATCCTCGGTCGGATCTACCATTTTAAATGCTAAAAGCATTGAACAGTAAATAAATAAACTACAGTAATGATGCTCATATCCAATGTTCAACATTTTTCACCAAGGGATAAGCTATAGAAATAATCCCCATTTAATTGCTATACCCAGGAAAGTCATGGTCATTTGATAATTGCGGCACGCTCTGGAAAATCAATACCTACAGTGACCCGGAGACCACAACGATACACATATCTAAGTATATCAGAAGACATTAACAAAAATTAAAATGAATAACATATGTAAGCAACTAGCCATAGGGTCAGCGACATTCACACGGATCGCTTTTCGACCATGATTCGGTGACCATAATGCGTAGGGTAAATTGTCAGTCTAACACATATGGAATATCCTACAACAATTGCAGTGTAAAAATCTAAGTAGTAAGACATATACATAACATTAACAATCAAGTTAAAAATGCATATAAAAGAAACCAAATACATGGACAACAGCAATCGCACAGATTGTTCTACTACCATGATTCTGTCACCAGAACGCGTAGGGAAAACTATCAGCCCACGGATACAGGGGTATCCAACAACCACAACGAGACAGATCGCTTACTACTGAAATAAAGGATACTCTTTCAACAAAGTGGCGCCATAACCTATCATGAAGGCCAAATGGCACTCCATCGGGAGACCAACTTTTAAATTTCCTCCGGAGCTCACAGATAGTTAGATCCAAACTCCGTCTGCCTACATGTAGCGTCAAACAAGATCCATGATTCTCTTAAATCAAATCCAGAAAATAAAGTACCTTGTACCCGACGCCTTCGTCTTCTCATCGTGGAGAGTTATAAGGTAACTTAAAGAAGTGGAAGTGGAGATTGGTGTCATTAAGGAGTTACAACCAACAATGGATTCGCCATTGATGTGGCATATTTCCTTCGATGCCCACAAGTCCCTCCTTTAGGGTATGATAATCTAAAAACATACCTGTTTATGGAACATTAAAATGTTTTACTATGCTATTTACTCACCTTTTAAACTTTACTTTACACTCAGGGATATGTTACTGACTTGTAATATTTATTGGTTTCTATGTTTCCTTTGTAAAATAATTAACAATAGTAAGCTAGTATTAGTTCTAGCGCCTTCTTGTTGCAGAAACCTTAAGGGAGAAAGAGGGATATTACATCGGACAACGCTAGTAAGGGTTAACTCCCGTCAGTAGCAGCATGTGAGAATAATTAAGGCACCAGCTAGGTTCCATTATCCAAAAAAAAATTATAAGCGAAACCACTTGTTTCTATTGTATGGGCAACTTCGTTATTCTTAAAATTAATGACCATAACCTTGATCTTTTGTTCGAACAAACTTAGTAATTCTCGGTGAAATTTACTTTATGTCATTACCTAGTGGAGTTAGGATCTGACCCCTTGTAGCACACTTGATAACTTTTAATTCCTTGAATTGTACTAGGTAGAGAAATCTTGACCCACCTGACCTTTCTCCATGAAAAATGCCTACGTGCACCCATACAGACAGTATAACATGCTTTAGCTTTATAATCTAAGTAAGCCTCGAGCCATGCTTAAGGAAATCCTGTTGCCTTTCCAAGAAAAATAGTTCATTCAGTTACAAAGATCATCATCCCTTCAAGTTGTTTAGGTTATACCATCACAGACATGATTTTTTATTGACTAGCTATTCTACTAAGACCATAGTTCAACCTACTTTTGATCAGAGCTTAGATGTCTTTTCTTAACAAGGTAAAGCTTGGTTAATTTAGATGTTAATTCTTTATTTTTTTGTGTGTGATCTGAGAAAAAAGAAAAAATTTATATAGTCAAGATGTGCATAATTGTTTTTTTTTTTATGCATTAATATCTATCTTCTGTTTCATGTAGAATTTATTTATTTATTTTTTTTAATTTTGGTCAAATTGAGGTACATTACAAGAATTAATATTGTTATTGGTTTATACAACAACTTTGACATAATTTATTATTAAGTAAACAAATTGTTGATTTGGTTTACTATTTTTTAAGAGTAATTTTGACATTATTACATTAGATTTAATGGTTAAAGAGTGTTTTTATTTTTTAAGTAAATTTGTCATTATTACTTAATTTTAATGTCAAATGGTTCATCATTATCATGAGAGAAGAAAAGTAATCTTTATAACTTATTGTAGATGAGATACATAGATTTATAAACTAAAATAAAAGTTAAGATCTAAAAAAAATAGATTTATTTTTCATTATTATTATGTCTCTACATGTGTAAATACGTAGTTTATACTAACTTGAAATAGTAGGTGATGAAATCCGAGGATAGCCCACACCTTGTATATAGATGGTAAGATGTAACCTTGTTATCATGCATTTTCTCTAGTCTATACACACTACTGCATATGCTAGTGCATTATTTTATGAAATTCATTCATGCTTGATAATATTTTAATGAACTTATAAATATCATTGTGAATATCTAAGGTGATACGAGCGATTACCCTTCCTTGCTAGGAAGTGGAGCACTGGGTTGGACAACTTGCATAATTGCATGCAGGTCTGGACATTTTGTGTTTGCTGCACTAAGCGTGAATAACAATGTAGGGAATTGCAACTGTGTGATCATATTTGTCAACTCACTCTTGTGGAATATCTAGAATGCTTGGATCCCATGCAGGTGCACTGCGAAACCCATGACATGTTCCGAGAGGTTGTATCTAGGAATTTATTGTAGATGTGCATGTGTGATATCTTGAGTTTAGAACCCCTTTGCAAATAAGACTTTTTGAGACAAAGTATTTTTGCGTTGATGTTGAGTCATTTAGCTCTAGAGCATCAAATTATATTAATAAAAGTATTATCTCACTTTATATTCCAAACTTCTTGAGTGGTAATCACTTAAAAGAGGGACCAAGCACACTAGGAGGGGTATGACCTATTAATTAAATACATAAAAATGAATAATGATGCAAAATAACTAAGGAATAACCTGTGCATATACAAAAGCTTCTATATATACACTTTCGTATATGTACGTAGCTTCCATATATGTGCAAGGCATATACAAAAGTTGTTTGGTATATAAGGAAACCAACGCATATACGAAAGAAGCTGCACATATACCAAAGCTTTCATATATGCGTAGCTGCTTCCATATATGCGTTGCGCATATACAAAAGCTTCCGTATATGCACAGCACATATACGAAAGCTTTTGTTTATGCACAACTTTCGTATATGCCTTGCGCATATACGGAAGCTTCCGTATATGCCCAACATCTTCCATATATGCCTTGTGCATATACGGAAGTTGTGGATATATGAAAGCTTCTGTATATGCCTTGCGCATATACTAAAGCTTCTGTATATGCGTTGCACATATACGAAAGCTTCTGTATATATGCAGTTATTTCCGTATATGTGCAGCTTCCGTATATGCACAAAGCATATACGGAAGTTGTTGCGCATATAAGGAAGCTTCCATATATGCGCAACACATATACAGAAGCGCATATACAGAAGCTTCAGTATATACACGGTTGCTTCCATATATGTGCAACTTCTATATATGCACAAGACATATATAGAAGTTGTTGCGCATCTACGGATGCTTCCGTATATGTACAACACATATACGGAAGATGCGCATATACAGAAGTTGTTGTGCATATACGGAAGCTTTCGTATATGCGCAAGGCAACTTCTGCATATACGGAAGCCTCCATATATGCGCAGCGCATATAAGGAAGTTGTTGCGCATACATACGGAAGCTTTCGTATATGCGCAAGGCATATACGGAAGCCACGCATATACGAAATTTTCCGTATATGCACATCAGCTTCCGTATATGCCTTGCGTATATACGAAAGTTTTTTCTCATATACAGAAGCTTTTGTATATGCATAGCGCATATACAAAAGATTCTATATATGCACTACGCATATATGAAAGTTGCACATATATGGAAGCTGCACATATACGGAAGTACGAAAGCTGTGCATATACGGAAGTAGCTGCGTATATGCATTGCGCATATACAAAAGATTCTATATATACGCAGCTACTTCTGTATATGAGCAGCTTCTGTATATGTGCAGCACATATACGGAAGCAGTTGCGCATATACGGAAGCTTTCGTATATGCATAGCTACTTTCGTATATGTGTTGCACATATACAGAAGCTTCCGTATATGCGCAACAACTTTCGTATATATGTCTTGCACATATACGGAAGCTACACATATACGGAAGCAACTGCGTATATACGGAAGCTTCCATATATGTGTAACTGCTTCCATATATACATAAGCTTTTGTATATGTGCAATGCATATATGGAAGCTGCACATATACAGAAGCTTTCGTATATATGCAAGGCATATACAGAAGTTGTTGCACATATACGGAAACTTCTGTATATGTGCAACGCATATACGGAAGCTGCGCATATACAGAATTTTTGTGCATATACGGAAGCTTCCGTATATGCGCAAGGCATATACGGAAGTTGCGCCTATACAGAAGCTGCGCATATACAGAAGCTTTTGTATATGCACAACTTCAATATATGCCTTATGCATATACTGAAGCTTCCTTATATGCACAATAGCATCCGTATATTCCTTTTGCATATACGGAAGCTGCGCATATACGGAAGCTTTCGTATATGCCTTGCGTATACACTAAAGCTTCTGTATATGTGTTGCGCATATACGGAAGCTTCCGTATATGCGTAGCTTCCGTATATGCACAAAGCATATACAGAAATTGTTGCGCATATACAGAAGCTTCCGTATATGCATAGTGCATATACAGAAGCGCAAATACAAAAGTTTCAGTATATACGCAGTTACTTCCATATATGTGCAGCTTCTGTATATGCACAAGGCATATACGGAAGTTGTTGCGCGTATACAGAAGCTGCGCATATACGGAAGCCACAATAACTTCCGTATATGCCTTGCGTATATACGAAAGTTTTTGTGCATATAAAGAAGCTTTTGTATAGGCGTAGCGCATATACGAAAGCTTCCGTATATGCTCAACTTTTATATATGCACTACACATATAAAGAAGCTGTACATATACGGAAGTTGTTGCGCATATACGGAAGCTTCCGTATATGCGCATATACCGAAGCTTCTGTATATGCACAACAACTTCCGTATATGCCTTGGGCATATACGGAAGTAGCTGCGTATATGCATTGTGCCTATACAGAAGCTTTTGTATATACGCAGCTGTTTCTGTATATGCGTAGGGCAGATACGGAAGCTTCCGTATATGCGGTGGCTTCCGTATATGCCTTGCGCATATGAAACCGTATATATAAAAGCTTCCATATATGCACAGCTACATATATATAGAAGCTTCCATATATGCGCAGCTGCGTATATACAAAAGTTGTTGCACATATATGGAAACTGCCGTATATGCGCTCCGCATTTACGGAAGCTTCCGTATACACGCAACAGCTTCTGTATATGCAACTTACTAATCATGGGCTAGATGTAACTTACTAATCATTAATGACTTGCAGCCAATCAAGATCTAGATCTCAACCTCTAAATGTATGTGATTTTCTCTCTGAAGTTGTGGATATACAGAAGATTTTGTATATGCGTAGCACATATACGAAAGCTTCTGTATATTTCCAGCGTCCATATATACACTGCACATATACAGAAGCTTTCGTATATACATAGTTGTTTCTGTATATGCGTAACAGCTTAAGTATATGCGCAACGCATATACGGAAGCTTTTGCTGCGCATATACTGAAGCTTTCGTATGTATGTAGCTGCTTCCGTATATGCGCAAGACATATATGGAAGCTGTTACACATATACGGAAGCTTCCATATATGCGTTGGCTTCCGTATATGTGCAAAAGCTTCTTTATATTCATTTGTACATATATGGAAGCATATATACTAAAGCTTCCATATATGCACAACTATGTATATACGGAAGCTTCCGTAAATGCACAGCGTATATGCGCAACATATATATAGCAGCTGCGCATATACAAAATTTTCCATACAATAGCTGCGCATATACAGAAGTTTCCCTATATATGCAACAACATTCGTATATACGTAGTTGCACATATACGGAAGCTTCCGTATATGAGCAATAGCTTCCGTAAATGCCTTATGCATGCGCATATACGGAAGCAGTTGCATATATATGGAAGCTTCCATATATGCGTTGCGCATATATGGAACCTTCCATATAGACGCAACTATTTCTGTATATGCACAGCTTCTGTATATGCGCAAAACATATACGAAAGCTATTGAGCATATACGGAAGCTTCTATATATGCGCAACACATATACGGAAGCTGCGCATATATGGAAGCTTCCATATATGCGCAGCTTTTGTATATGCACAAGGCATATACGTAATTTGTTGCGCATATACGGAAGTTTTTGTATATGCACAACGCATATACGGAAGCTTTCATATATGCGCAATGCATCTACGGAAGTTGCACATATACAAAAGATTCCGTATATGTGCAGCACATATATGGAAGTTGTGCATATAAGAAAGCTTCTGTATATGTGCAGCTTCCGTACTGCCCATATACGGAAGCTTTCTTATATGCAAAACGCATATATGCAAGCTTCTGTATATGCCTAGCGGATATACAGAAGCAATGGCATATATACAGAAGCTTTCGTATATGCGTTGTGCATAAACAGAAGCTTTCATATACGGAAGCTTCTGTATATGCACATATACAGAGGCTTCCGTATATGAGCATATATGGAAGCTTGCATATACAGAAGCTTCCATATATGCGCAACACATATACAAAAGCTTCCATATATGCGTTGTGCATATACATAAGCGTTTGTATATGTGTTTCTAGCATTTATAAAAGCTTATTAATATGTGCACATATATGAAAGCGCATATACAAATGCACTTTTGCATATATGGAAGCATGCATATACAAAAGCTTTCATGTATGCGCACATACAGAAGCTTTTGTATATACGTGCTTTCATTTATGCGCATATACATATGATTTTGTATATGTGCATATACAGTTGCTTTAGTATATGTGCATATACCAAAGGTTTCGTATGTGCACTGTGAATATACGGAACAACTCATATACAAAATATTTCGTATATGCGTTGTACATATACAAAAGTTTTCATATATGCATTGTGCTATCTATGCAATATCAATTTCTAATATTACAAAGCCACTATCCTAAAAGATATCCAACTCCCTAAAACATCTAAGGCTTTGTAAAAGATTTGAAGTATTTAACTTGTGAAGTTAGAATTGCTCATAGGTGAGCCATAGGCCATTTCCCCTTTATGACTTACTATCAAGCATAATTTATTTGTTGGTGGGAATTGGTCCTTCAATTTTGAACTCAGTGCTCAATACATTAATCTCAACAACCATAATTTATTTGCTAGTGGGATGTTGCCACGTAACTATATAGCTTTTGACACCATATACAAGCTAAGAATAAAGGGTTTACGTATATACACTAGTGTAGAATACTAGTGTATACTAATATATACACTAGTGTATATATCGATGTATATACATGTCCATCTCTTGCAGTGTTCAATGTTTTACAAATTTTCATGATATAAAAGTTGAGTATGCACACTAGTGTATATATGAGAATACACACATATACACTAGTGTATATACAGATATATTATAAATCAATGTATATACTATTATATACATCAGTGTATATACTGGGTGTATATATACTGGTATATACACTACGTTAGTAATATACAATGGTATATGTACATTAGTGTAATATATACGAGTTATACACTCGTATATACACTAGTATATATACATAACACTAGTAATATACACTAGTGTATATACTAGCATATACACTAACATATATTGCTTGTATATACGAGTATGTAATTAGCGTATATAAAAGCACATATACATAAGTACTTATATGTGCATATAAGAAAGTGTATATACGGAGGCACTTTTGTATATGCACATATACAAAAGCATGAATTTCGTATATGCACATATACATAAGTGCATATACAGAAGCACTTTGAGGGAATTCCATACAAAAAGAGAATGGTTCACTCTAAACATATATTTTTATTTATTATAATATATTACCTAACTACCTTGTTGGTTATCCATCACTAATCTCTAACAACTATTTCAATTATTATTCTTCACTTTGCTTTCTTTCGTATTATGCAACATGTCCTCCCTATTTGATACTAGTAGCAAGTGTTCCTATTTGTGATTTAACCAAATGTGGAAAAATGAGTAGTAAATTCATCTTCCAAAAACCACATGGACCATGAGGATGGTATTCCTTTATTTCAAATGAAGTATGTGGTGATAATTCCATATTGACAATTAGATTTCATCTTTTCATTATTGTTAATGAATATGAATCTTCACAAAATAATTGGAAAATGGATTGGAATAACTAGAACTAGAGAATACATAAGAATTTGGTGCTAATTAAACTAGGATTGAGTGGTAACATAGTGATCGTAGTGCCAAACTAACCTATGGTATAAATGAGAAGAATTTTGTGCATTGACATAGACGATCCAAGTCAATTGGATGAGGCATATGGATGGGTATAAGACATTTCCAATACATGCAACATGTGTTCTTTTATGGTGTCATGGTCATAAAGGAATTGGAGACATTGTGTTCCTTGATTTTTGTATGTTATAAACATGCACCCCATTAGGAAGGGACTTTACTACCCATAATGATATGGGTCATAAGAACAAATCTTAATTATGTGGTGGAGGTCCAAGCTCGAGAGAATTTTTACATATATTAGTATGGATGGAAGCTGCCGTATACCAATACCAGTCAGTATACACAATATACTGACTGGTGTATATACCAATTGGTATACACACTAGTATATATACTAGTCGGTATATACATTATATGTTAATGTAATTGTAACTTCGGAAGATATTCTATTGTATCTTATATTGTTATTATTATTGTATTTTATTTGTACCTCCGTCGGAGATGTTTTTCCTCATCTCGGGGATGTCATTATGATGCTTAGTCATCCTAGGTCATTGAGGTAAAAGCCTCCCATGTAAGTCGAGGCAATAGATCCCCTAAAGAGGCATATGTAAAACGTTTACTGTGTCTCCTAGATAAGTCGTCCCAGTTGGGTAAAAAGGTCACCCCAAGTAAAGTATAAATAGAGAGCATAGCTCTCTCATTTGGACACACACTCAATCACTCAAGTTCGCATTAGTGAGAGAGAGAAAACAAGTTCACATAGGAGGAAAGAGAGAGCTACAGAAGACCATCTTAGTGTCTAGAGGCATTCCTGGTATTTTTGTTTATATGCTTACACCATTATTATCCCCTTGGTATACACATGTAGGTGGGTGGGTTCATATATTATTAGGTTATCCCTTTTAAGTTCATTGAATAAATTATAGAAATTAATTTATTTGTATAGAAATTTTAAATTACAAAATTTGACAATTAAATATTGGGTTTTACAAAATGAAAATTTTTAATTTTAACAATCATAGAATGCAATTTCAACAATTACAAATTTGCAATTTCTACAATAAAATAATTAAAAAGAAATTAAGAATTACAAGAAGAGTTGAGGAAAAATCGCAATTTCAACAATTGATTGCTTATTATTTTAGTAATTAAATATTGCAATCTCAACAATTGATTTGATGCTAGTTTACCAATTAGGTATTTCATTTTAAATAATGGAAGACCACATTAGATTATAGATTTGCATCTTTCTTTACTATTCTCATATTGCTATATTTTTAGTTCAAAGACTTTTGTGCTTTAAAACTGAGCCTAAGAGTCTATTAGCACTTTGGATATCCCGATTAAGAGATTCTCAAATGTTTAAGGCTTACTAGGTATCGTAGTCTAAATGCTCCATATAGAAGATACTTTAATGAGTATTCAAAAGTATTTCCTCTTAAGGATGGTGAATATGTATATGAAATAAAATGGAAACGTTTCTTAGAAATAATATATTTCATTGAAGTAGGAGATGGAAGTATGATGCAGGATCGGAATCAATAAGACTAATCCAATCGACAAGCCCAACAATAATTAGGTTCCCAAGTGTAGCAAAACTTGCAAACTTAGCATAAAACAACTAAGCTTTTCTTTCGCAGCTGTAAATTGGACTTCACAGAAAAATGTGGAATTGTGGATCTCGTTGGATTGTGGAGCATCAAACAAATTTCCTTCCTCAATTCTCCTTCCCGTAGTCTTCTTTCCACAATTTGTCGTCTGATCGATCCTTTCCGCAATTGTCTCCCTTCTGCAATTGCGGATTGCGGGTGTGATTTTTTGCTTTTTCTTGAAAATGACTTCCGCAAATCGTCTTTCACAAAACTCTTTCCGCAGTTTGTGGATGTCCCTATTTCCATAGTTGCAGGTGCGCCTTTGCAAATTCCTTCCACAATCGCTATGGATTTTCGGTATCATCCAAACCGTTGTTCTTTGCAAGGCCTACCTCATTCGTTGATCTACGATGAAATGCGAATCGTCAACTTTAAGGGTTACAAAAGTCTATCTCCCACAGCTTAAACAAGCTTGCATCTTGGCCCTGCGGAAACTATTCAAGATTGTTAATCTTCCTCTTTCCTCTGGTCTAGGCCATCCAAATCTTTGCTTCACAGATTTATCAGACTGCAAAATAGTAAATCAATCAGTGCAACTATCAATTTCCACCTAGTTCCTTCGAAAGGTTTCAACATGCTTTCAATCTGTGAATACTTCGGGAAATTAACACTTTATTCACTCACACGGAGGGAAATTACATGTATTTTTGGTTATTGAAAGAAGACAACAAATATGCAATCAATCCCATAGTTTTAAAGCTTTGTTCTTCATTTCATCAACAACCCTTTGCTCGATTACATCGAGCGATTAATTAACACTCCATAAACATGTCAGATCCAAATTAATGGGATCTAGACTTCTAAAGAAAGCAATTACATAACATACCCTATCCTCGAGCAACCTCTTGCAAGATCCTAAGACATGAATGGGAAATTGCCATTATTATATTCAACTAGTCCTATCTCAAAATCAATTACAATTAATTATATAGGGCTTTGGGTCAATGCTCCTGCATCAATGTACTTCTTAGAAATAATGTTACTTGGAAATAGGAGGATTTAATGTAGTTACATTTAAAAAGAAAATGAATGATGCTTTTAAGAAGATTGATATTATTTTATTTAAATTAAACTTTTCCAAATAAATATTATTTATCTTTTATCTAGCTATAATAATAATAATTAATATTTATATAATAAATTGTACACTTATTATAATTAATATTTATATAATAAATTGTATACTTATTAAAATTAAGAGGAGATGTTTTTTAAATAAATAAATTACTCAAAAATTAGATAAAATATACATTTGAATAAATTATTTTTTACTTAATTTATATATTATATTTATAATTTGAGTGTTTTGGAAGTTTTCCTTAATAAGGTTGATGAATGAACTTCTATCCCTTACAAAAATCTAAATGTAAGTCTTTTTATCATTTGTTTTAAATTCCACTCAAAACCATTATCTAGGTTGGTATAAAGATGCCATGCCATAAAAATTTAGAGGATAAAAGAAAGATAAGATATTACAAGGTTATTAACCCTAATATTGAATATCAAAATTATATCTTAGGGTAAGAAGATCCAATAGCTAAAATATGAATGAACATTCGAACATTCATGAGGTGTATACTAAATTAGTTTTAATTTTTTTGTTATAATAAAAATGTGTCAAATAAAACTTTAAAGAAAACTAAGTAGTTCCCTATTTTTCTTTCATAAAGTCCCATGTACCAAAATTAGTCTAGATAAAAATTAACTAACATTATCATCATCATCATTAGTAATTAATTTTTTATATAAAAAATTATATATTTATTAAAGAAATTATGTTTTGAATTACTTTATAATTAAATAATTTTAAAAAATCATCAAATTACCATCTTTAAAAACAAGTTAATTTATCATATTTGTTTTAAATGAAAATGTATTTATCATTTACTTTATTATAACAATAGTTAATATTTTACATATAATATATTAGATATTTTATTTATTTAATAATTATATTAGATATTTTATTTATTTAATATTTATTTACAAATAAATTGAAAAATAAATACACTTGATTAAGTTAATATCTTTTATGTTGAAGGAGAGAATTTCATAATATTTTTAATAATTTAATTTTATTATAAAAATTAGAAATTACATTTAAATTTTAGAGTGAAAGAAAGTGTTTATTTTATTTTCCATAAACAAAATCAGAAATTTTCAATTTATATTTTATTATGCAAATAATATCATAAGTTTTTTTTATCTTTCATTAAGCTATATATATTTATACTTCATTTATAATTATTTATACTTATAACTTCTTCATATAATAAAGAATAATACAAAAATTAAATTTAAATTTTATAAATGTATCATTTAATTATTAAAAAATAACTCCTACAACTCTTAAAAATATTATTTTTTTTGAAATGAAAACTATTTTAAGAATTTTATCAACTTAACAAATATTAAAAAATTATTTATTAAGATTAGACATATAATTATATAAACGTTACTAAATCAATTTATATTTTGATTTTTTTATATCAATAAATTCTAAATAAATTAAAATGTTTAATATTTCAAAAGTCTTCTACTTTATTTGTATCATAATACATTAAGAATACTTATCACTATTTATAAATTTTATTTGAATATAATAATATAATATATTTTATTAAAATAACATATATTTGATTTTTATTTTTCATAATATAATATATTTTATTAAAATAACATATTCAAAATTATCATTAAAAGTTAAAATACTCTCTTCATTTAAAATACTAAAAGTTAATTTCTATATAAAACGGTGACGGCTTGGTGTGTTGATAATGGGACCCTAAAATTACAAATGATCATTTATCAATTTATTTAATTCCCAAAACATTATATATCTTAAGTAGAGTAGGAATTTAACTCAATAAATCTTAATTTATTTCCAAAACACTACATACCATTAATGTAATGTTGAAAAATGGTTTTGAGCAGAGTCAAAATTTAGTTCAACAGATCTCAGTTTCGGCCTAACCTTGGGGATTCCATTCAATATGGAAGGAAAGTGACCCGCCTTATGAACTGCAGAGTGGTAGGGAGGGAGTTTAATCTGTAGAACAGGAAAGAAAAGGAAGCAATATACAGAGATAAGGAAGCAATGGTTAAAGGATTAACTAAAATAATAGTTATCTGTTCTCGGGATAAATGCAAGGAATGGTTCTTGTTGAAGATAAGAAAGCGTGGTACCATGATAGGTTAGTAAGGGCTAAAGGGCCTATAAAAGGCTTCGGCCTGCCTACATGACTAGTTTGTGACTGATCTAAAACTTTATTTCAAGGATAATTTTCTCATTATCCCGAGGAATTACTCTATATATCAGCATACTTAATATAGAGGAAATGCTATTGGAGTCATCACCATATCTCGAGGAAAGACTCTTGTCGGATGGACCCGGCTTCCTTCTGTTGAAAGGCAAAAGGAAAGGAGTAAGGATCAGAATTCGGGTTAGTACTCTGAATTATCAGGCCATTCTAAGGGTTAGTAACTCTTCAGGTCATTGGTAAGCCTTAAATTTATTCATTGAGATAAGACCATTCTATTACCATTAAACTGCATAGGTGGATCCTTGCTATCCTGTAATGAAGCCGAGGCATACATCATTTCAATGGAAAGGACTAATTTCCCCTCATAAAATTTAATTTATGAATTATGAGCACTACGAGAATAATGTGTGAGTTATGAGCATGAGGGGATGACATTCATGGGTTGCACATTCAGAGCTGGCTGCTTTTCGAGAAGTAAGGAAGACAGGACATGGAGAATAAGGGTAACCGTAAGGAAGGAAACGGTAGGATCCTTGGAGCACAATGCCCACAAAAAATCTTTCTCCAAAGACGCCCAACACTCCATTTCCTCGAACAGTCTTCATTTCCCCACTACCCAATATTTATTAAAACATTCCTTTATCTTTCTTTCTTTTTCAACCCAATTTATATCCTCCAAATTTATACTGGAGTGACCTAGAGGTTTTTAATGATCTCTCAATTTATACTGGATGATCTCTAGCCTCCACCTAGACTGGTACTAGCACTGTAATTAAAAACCTATAGTATGCTCTCTCGAAATCTTGAACTCCAAAGGGTATCCGAGAGAGAATTCTTGCGTATTTTCACATTGTTTTTGGGATGGAGAGGCTTGGACTCCTCCATTCATACCTTGGTGTTTGGATCCTTTGAATTTCATTTTGTATGATTCATTAGCAAGGGAAAATCCGATTTTTCCAGCCAAACTCTTACACAAAGATGGTAGCACAAAGTGGTATAGTGTTTTGAGGTTTAGTTTGGAAGTACCATATCTATGAGGGTTTGGGAGGGTTTGCAGGAACATTTCCCAGTCAACTCCAATATCCTCTTTAGCTCTAAACATAAGTAACGTGCTTATTTATATTATTATATTTATTTACCTTCATTTTAGCATAGTTACATAGATATTGTTTAATGGTATTGACCATGTCCAATGTTTGGCTCATAGATATGGAATGAAGGTTAACTCGACTGGTGCTTGGAAAAGAGGGTGGACAATGGAGACTGTAATTCTCTTGTAATGCCATGGTCATTCATGGGTCACTCTCCTCTGATTCCGAGGGTCAACTTCTTGGTTCCTTTTGTATTGTCTTGTTTAAACTCCACGTTATTTCACCAGATAACATATATATTAAAACAGCCTTGATCAACCCTGTTGGTAACGCATGTATGTGTGATACGTAATGAAATGTCTGTTCTATAAATAACATGTAGACTATGTTATTTCCCTGAACAATATTGTTTTATCTGGGCATTTGTTTATTTAATATTCATATGTTCTTGTATGGTTCTTAACCTTGAATTACTAGCATTGTTTATTGTTTATTCACTATTGTTGGTAATTGTATGATTTATCTTAGATAGTTACACTGTAAAAGGGGTTAGGGAAACGATGTAAGTGGCCTATATCGGTCCATTTACCCAATGTTTATATATATAAAGAGAGAGAGAGAGTAATGAGGGAAATGCCTGTCATCCTCGGAGGTTAACGTCTTTTTTAATTTGTTTTGTGAACATAAGTGTTTACAATGTATTCAAGGGTTCGTGTTAGGGTTTGAGCTAAAGAATTGAACCATGGTCGAAATTGTTTTATAAATGTAAATTTATATATGATGTATTGTATACAATGGCTTGGGTGGCCGTGAGCCTCGACCCTAGGTTACCATAAACAATATGCAATGTTTAATATACTGTATGCAAGAGTTTGGGTGCAGTCATGTGAACTCGACCCCTGTTGTATAACTGTATGAAAATGCTATTTGTTATGCTGTGAATCATATGTTGTATGCAATGTTTATTTTATTATGAATTACATTCTATATGGTTATGCAATATAATATTAATATTAATAATAATATGTACTTGCATGTTTTGATCGCAAGATTTGAACCTAAATCTTGACATGCTAGTATTTACATGCGAGATGCCTCGCTAGGGTAATTAACCCTATGATAATTAAATATATATTTGCATATGTACTTTAGCTAGATTAAATACATTTCTTAGTTTAAATAGTTAAACAAAAACTGTAAATTACTATATAAAATGTAAAACTCATATTCATATATATATATATATAACTTGATGAATAGGTTCTACTATTAATTAAACCAATTATCTGGAATGTATATATTCCATATACATATATATGGAATATATACATTCCATATGATTAGTTTAATTAACCCTACCACCTATTAATCAATCTATATATATATATTAGAGATGATTGGTTTAGTTAATAGTAACACCTATTATATATATATATATATATATATATCAGTTTTCATATCTATGAATTCTATTAACACATAGGTAGTAAAAACAATGAGAATAGCAGTAAATTGATAAAAGAACCTGATGAATAGGTTCTATTGTTAATTAAACCAATCATTTGGAATGTTAGTAATTTTCCTAAACAAATTTAGACAATAACAAGTGGAATATATCTAACTGAATTTATAGACATAAGAAGAATTTTAAGTAGTATACTAATAACAGATACTTACAACAAGTCTACACAACTATTAATAAACTACTAGCCGATCTAATAAAACCTTTCTCATCATCAAATTCACTTAAAAAAATAATGTTCAAATATGCAATAGAAATAATAAGAGAGTTAGATGAACTTATCGGACTTAAATGCTCCCAATTGTTTGGGTAACTTCCACGTTCCTCCTAGACTTATACCTTGAATAGTTCAACTATTCATTCCACAGGTCACCCCAGAGCAAGACCAAGCACAATAGAAGTGGAAGAATTAGTGTTTTGTTCTCTATCTTGTTTACTACTATCGAGTAGCCATAAGGTGTTTTACTAGCTCTATGTAAATCCTGTAAAATATTCCCTATTAATATAGTCCTTATTGGAATAGACATATAATACCCATATCTTACTGAGTTCTCAAAGATATACAATTGAACCTTCCAATGAAATAGGGACCATTAGGCCCTGTAATATACACTCTCTGCAAATTTATTTTTAGGAAAAGGCTCTAGTTCTTATTCAGGATGCTCTCTCTTAGTTAGGAAATTTTTTTTTCTTTTTTTAGCTTTGTCTTATTTTATTTTCTCTTCTTATTCAAGAAGTGGTTAGGTTTTCAGTTCTCTCCATTTCTTTTATTTTAATTTTATTAATATGTATTTACCCTCACATTGTTCTAAATCTTCATTAACTTTTAATGCATTAATTAAGAAGCCATTCCCCCTATTAATATTCTTGGTCCCTCTTTTATGTGGTTTCTCCCCAATATTTAGAAACATTAAAAGTAGATAAGTAATGAGAATAATCATGTCATTCATTGTCCCTGATGCAGGAGAGTTTCCCATCTCAACATCAAGTCAATATAATTAATCTAAATAGTCTCCATGCTCAAGATTCTCCCTAATCAACATCAAATCAAAAGTAAAAAATCCATAATGCTCTAGAGCCTATCAACTCAAGATCAAATCAAAAGTAAAAAATTCTTGATACTCTAGAGTCTCTCGATTCAACATCAAATCGAAAGTATTTTTAGTCCCTAAGACTTTATTTACAAGGGTTTGAACATGGGGATATTACATCCCACCCCCTTGAAATCCAACACCATCCCGGTGTTAACACTTTTTAACATGAACTTTGAAACATAAAGGGGTATGTCTCCCTCATGACATCTTCTCTTTCCCATGTGGATCCTTCATGTCTATAGTGCTTCCATTGCACATTCAACTGGACAATAGCCCACTTCTAGAGTTGGATTTCTCTCTTGTCCATAATACAAATGGGATTTGGCATAAATTCCCCTTCTTGTTCGACTTGTAAAAAATCCCAATCGATCACATGTCAAGAGTCATAAATATACTTTTTAAGCTAGGATGCATGAAAAACATTATGAACATTAACATGAGTAGGAAATGCAAATTCATAAGCCACTAGGAATTTCTTGGCCAATATTTCAAATAGACCACAATTCTAGGAGTTAGTTTTCTGCACTTTCCCACATTCAATGAAATTTTCACTTTCACTTTCAAATACACATGTTCCCCATACTCTTTATCTCTTATGTTTCTTTCAGCATAACTTTTTTTCCGATCTTGTTGTCCCTTGTTTACCAACTGCTCTAATTACTTTACAATATATGGTCCTAGCATTAACATGTCCACTGGACTATCCCAAATTACCAGTGTTCTGTATTTTCTACCATATAACACTTCAAACAGAGTCATTTTGGTAGATTTTTGATAGTTGTTATTATATGCAAATCTTCCTAAGTGTATGTAATCCTCCCAATGTGAAGGATTGTGCATGACATACATTTTAAGCATGTCCTCAATATCTGATTAGTATGCTCTATTTTACCATCTGTTTGTGGGTGGTAAGAAATGGTGAAGTTTAGTTGTGTGTCTAGCCTAGAAAAAAAGGCCTTCCAAAAGTTCCCTATGAACTTTATGTCTTGGTCAAATATAATGGTTTTCGGTATGCAATATAAAAATTTCTCTCATTAAAATATATGCAATGTGAATTGATTTATGAGTTGATTTGAAAGGAATGGAATATGCAACCTTAGAGAGTTTGCCAACAACTACAATAATAGAACCATTTTGCTTTTTTCTTTTTGGCAAGCTAGTGATAAAATCCATACTTAGCACTTCCCACTTCCATTTCCGAATGGGAAATTCCTAAAGTAATCTAGCTCTGTGTTGGTGTTCATTTTTAACAAGTTGACATTCTTGACACATTGCTACGAAAAGAGCTACATTAAATTTTGGTTTAGGCTCGAAATAATGCTTCTTAACACCATAAATAATCTTTTTGTAACCAGGATGTCTTGAATAGGGTTGTTTATGAAACTTTGTTGAAATTTTGTTGTCTTGAATAGGGTTGTTTATGAAACTTTGTTGAAATTTTGTTAAAATTTAGTTTTGATATTTGTTGTTTCAGGTACATACAACCTATTTTTAGACCATAACAAGCCTATTTCGATAATTTGTAGTCTTTCGCTTGTTATCCCAGTTTGTTTTCCTAAATTTTCCTTATTATTTTTGCATAAAATTTGTCATTTTCAACTGTTGTCCTAATTATGGCATGCAAATCAGAACTAGTTTGACTAGCTATAAGCTCATATAATAGATGTATCCTATGACTTAACCCTACCACCCTATTTTCCTTTCCCTTAATGTGTTTAAATTCAAAATTGTAGTCACTTAAGAAGGCTAACCACCTATCCCGTCTAGCATTTAAATCATGTATTTCAAAGACATATTTTAACCCTATATTATATGTTTTAAGGATAAATATTTTTCCCATCAGATAGTGCGTCCACATCTTTAGAGCATGGATGATGGATTCCAATTCTAAATCATGGGTTGAATAGTTTTGATCATGTTCTTTCATTTTTTGGGACTCATAGAAAATGACACAATCATTTTGCATAAGGATTCAACCTAGTCCTTCCTTACTAGAATCAATGTAGAAAACAAAATCCCCATGTGGATCAACTATCTTTAGAATAGGTTTGGTTGTCAATAAGTGTTTCAACTAATGAAAACTAGCTTCGCACTTTTTTGACCAAAAAAAAATTGACTCCTTCTTCTGTAAAGATGTCATGGGATATGCAATCCAAGAAAAGTTCTCAATGAAATTCTGGTAATATCCTTCCAATCCCATAAATGAACGAATGTCTGGCACATTGGTAGGACTAGGCCACTCCATGATTTCCTTTATCTTTTATGGATCTAAAGCAATACCCTCTTATGATATTATGTGTCTGAAGTATTGAATTTGTTTCTTATAGAAGTCACACTTGCTGAAATTGGTATACAATTGGTGCTCCCGTAACACTTGTACAACAATCCTTAGATGTGCTTCACGCTCCTTCTCAACCTTAGAGTAGATTAATATGTCATCAATAAAAACTAGCAAAAATTTATCTAATTTTTTGCTGAAAATGATGCTCATCATGCACATGAAGGTAGAAGGCACATTTGTCAAGCCAAATGGCATCACTACAAACTCATATTGGCGATATATAGTTCTAAAGGTTTTTTTGCTTATGTTCTCTTCTTGAATTCTCACTTGGTGATAACCACATCACAAATAAATTTTAGAGAAAATATTTACTGCCTTGACATGGTCAAACAAATCGCTTATTCATGGGAGGGAATATATATATTTTTATTGTTAATTTGTTCAAATATTTGTAATTAATGCATATCCACATTGAACCATCCTTCTTTTTTACGATAAGGATTGGTGCTTCCCATGGAGACACATTGGGTTTGATATAACCTTTCTCAATTAGCTCTTTGAGTTGCAATTTCAACTCCACTAGCTTGGGTGTACTCATGCGTATGAAGCCTTTCAAACTAGCACTGCCCTCGACACCAATTCTACAGAAAAGTCTAAGTCTCGCTTAGGTGGCAACCCTCAGATTTCCTCAGGAAAGACATCTTTGAACTTGCTTAAGACAAGAAATTATTCAACTTTAGGCTTGCTTTCTTCATCAAAATTTTGGATATTAATAGCATAAAGATGGAACCCTTTCTAGCACACTTTCTGGCTTGTAAGGCTGAAATTTGTATTACCGAAATTTGAAGAGAAGATAGAAGATGATTTATGGAGCTTTGGACTACTCGAATTTGTCCCAAAATTGGCACGAAATCCTCTCTATATATTTGTAAGAAAACAAAAACCAACAAACTAATTTAGTATAAAAGTGCCCAAAATCACTTTGAAAGTGTTTTGGGAAAAGTTAGAACAATAAATAAAAAATTATTCTAAGTTAAGCTAGATCTAAGAAAGCAATAACTAAGAGAAGTAGGATTGTAAGACCAACTTTCTTAGGATCTTGAATTTCCTTTAAAGAGTAGCCAATATATAGCACTAATTTGCTTGATTTAAATATTAAACTCAAATAAACAAACTACTTAACAAATCTTAAGTTTTAGCTAAAAATTACTTCCAGAAGTAATAGTTTCTTATGCTATATCTACATGAAAGAATAAATTTTTTGATACTTTAATATCTAAGGAAAAAAAAACTTATAAATTAGATATGAAAATGATTTAAAATTTTAGAAGAAGATATCTATAACATAGGCTTAGAAAGTAACCAAAGAAGATAGTTTTAATTTAAGAGAAAGAAGGTGAAGTAGCCAAGAAACTAGAAAGAAGAGCATTTGAAGTTTTCTTTGGTGGAACATCGAGGGACTATGTCCTTGATAGACCTTGAGGATGAGGATGATTCAAAAAATATCCAACCCTTCTCCAAATTAGATCATACGAAACTTGAAAAACCCTTACACAAACAAATGGTTAAGGAGAAGTGTTACCGGATGCAGAAAACTAGAGAGCATACATCTAAGTAAACTGTCCATGCATCTCCAACATATCTACTACAAGAAATTAGTAAGAGCATAAACAAATAAGAATAAGCTATTATCCTATTTAGAGGTAGATCTCCTGGTAGGCCTATAGCTAACAAATGAAAGAAAGAAGAAAAACAAGAAGTATTATACGTCATAAACCCTTGACAATTAACATCCACACATGAATAAATTACACCATATATATTCCTCCAAATCATTCTTTATTCATAAGAGATTTAACAAAATTCATACAATGTTTTGGAAGAGCTTCAATCCTCCCCCCCTAAACAAGGAGGAAGAGCTTGCTTTTATAGGAAAAATAGCCAACAAACCCCAAGGGGGCGCAATTCCTAAGAGAGACAAGTGGATTGGCAGTTGTGGAAGTGGTGGCAAGTGGATTTCAAGAAAGAAGAGAAGGGATCAACCTCTAATGATGTGTCCCAACCCATATTTCAAGGCCTCCACATCTCCCAACTCCAACGATGTTTCCATGTGGAGAAATGCATCCCCCTCTTGCTCATTGAGTTGGATCTCCATTTAAGAGATGGATTAGATGCCCATACATGATCTTTAATGACCCAGTCAAGATGCCAAACATCTATGACACCTCAAATACAAGTCTTAGATAATCTCCCTTTGAATTAGGAATTGGATTTTCTCCATATTTCCCAATTATTCGACACTTTTTGTCCTTTCGGAGAGAAAATCAAAATTAGTAATTGAAAATCACTAATTTGATTCTTAAATGCAGGTTTAGGGGTTAAGTGGGAGATATGGTTCCAAAAATGTGCATCCCCATGACTAATTTGATCCCCTATACCCACTTTTATGACCTTTTGAAATTTTACAATTAAATACACCTTATCAATGATTTTATTAATAAACTAAAAATTTAAAAAATCCTCGGGGGACTTAATGCATGTTCAAAAGACTTTAGGATTATGACTACCATGGTAATATACACATAATATAGGCTTTAATGACCCTCCCAAGGCATATTCATCAACTTAACCACCCCATTTTTGGAGGATTTGAGTGTAAAACTTGAAAATTATGTGTCGCTAAAAAGCATTTCATAATTAACAAGGAAAAAACACTATAGGGTGATTAGTTTGATTGTAATGCCTTGTTTTGACTTTATCGCCTAAACTATCATTACATGTTGTATTTTCTTATTATTGTGGAACTTTGTCAGTTTGATGACATTGTGGACATATGGATTTATTATTTTGCGGAATTTATATTTATGTGTGTGATGTTAATATTATGAATTATGTTCATGTTTTGATCATGTCTCTAGCTTGCAAATTTAATAGATGATGGGTATGTGCATACCGAGTTAAATTTATATGAGTGGATGGATATGATACCAGGTGCATGGTACATAGACAAATTATTTTCATTATTGTTCATTAGTAATGAAATATGTATATATGTAAATGATTCCACAATATTTCTTGATCTTGTGTTTGGAGACTAACCTACTAGTTAAAAGAGCTAAGTGGTAGTTGGGTCCTACAAGGTGGAAGTACCTCAAGGAAATGAAATCCAAAAGATAAATGGTATGCAAGTGATGCATTATTGTTTAACATAAGTATTAGTTTATTATCATTATGTATGGGTAGGTGTAGGGTTTCAAGAAACTACACCTCCCAAATTGGTTATTCGATGACAAAAACTGAGTACAACAGTTGCAACACAGTCACTATGTTGATGTAGACATAGTCCCTTGTTCCATAGGAGGGGTGGAGGCATTACCCACCGTTTATCCTCCGAAAACCGAAGTCATGGGAGGGCTGTGATACGTCGCACTCCCCAAGGTGTGTGATGATGACTAGTGGATACCTGTTGGAGAAGCTTGGTCGATGTAGTTGACACTTCTGCTTGTGGGTTCTAACTGGGGTTAGGTCCTGTAGTTGACACTCCAGGGTAGTCTAGCAAAGGAAGGATAGAATGTGGAAGTTAGTTGTGAATTAGATAGAAGGAAGTAGGTAGATAGGAATGCCGTAGAAGTTTTAGAGGGAAACATAATTTATTGTGTGTGTTGAAAAATTTGCTTGATTCTTGTGATGTGACTTAGTATATTATGATTGTTTCATAGATGATATGAGTTAGTGGCTGGACATTGCAAATTCATGTTTAAGTATGTGCCAGCAAATGGTAACTCGTGTGATTATGTGTGATGTGTGGTTGAGTACTATTGGTGTACCTACATGAAGTATGTAAGCATTAGCTACACTTACATAACTCGTCTACATATGTTGTATGAATTATCTATTATATTATTACAAATGGACTTGAATATATTGACTGTGACTAATGACATTATAAATGTTACTACTTATTTACTTATGAATTGATACAATTGCGTCAAAATAATGACGAAAGGTTTAGCTGTGATTAAGGTTAATTATTAAGTGTGGTCATCACTAAATAAAGGTTAATTAGTGATTAATTTAACTATTGTTAACTTGTTCAATAAATATTAAATAGGTTTTAATTGTAACTAAGGTTGACTCTTGATAGCTGGGTGTAATCATTAAATAAATGGTAGGTGGATTCTATAAGGATATTAATTAATTGATTAATTAAATTACTAATTAATTTTTATCTATAATAAAATATTTGATTTCAAGTAATGTCATGTACAATATTAACAATAAGTTGTCATGTCAAACTTATGTTGAGTTACATTGTTATTAAATAGTTATGTGGAATTATATATATATATATATATATATATATATATATATATATATGTTAAATTGTTATTTAATAGTAATTGTACAATTCAAGTTATGGTGAAGTTGTATTATTATTAATAATTATGTTAAATTAATATTTAATAATAATGGTATGATTCAAGTTATGATGAAGTTGTATTATTAATAATAATCATGTTAAATTGATATTTAGTCATGATTGTATGATTCAAGTTATGATGAAATTATAATATTAAAATATAACTACGTCAGAATTCATATGGATAGTGACGGTGGTCCTTATTTTAATGCTATTTAAATATTTCTTGTGAACTGTGTCAATGATATTAAATAAAAATAAAATAAAATAAAAATATTTTATAGTTTGACAAATGAATGCGACTTGCTCGAGTCGAAGGGAACCTTCAGGAAAGCGGTTGAGGTATTTATAAGAAGATAGCGGTAGTAAAAGATAGGGGGGATGGATTCAGCAGGAGAAAGGATATAGATAGGAGGCGAGGGATTTTGGATAAGGGGATTTTGTGACATGAGAAATTCAACAGAGTGTTCATCGCTGAAGAAACCTAGCATCGACAGTAGGTTTCTTCCCAATGAAAAATCCCAATTAGATTATTCACTTTTTGGTATAGGGAATCCGTCCGGTTAACAGTCCAGCTACCATAGATATTGTTGAAATTTACTGGTTGTGGCCCAACCCACCGTTTATATTCTATGTTTAATTATGAGTATGCAAGTGCTCTAATATAACTGATGCATAACCTATAATTGACAGTGATCCCCCGTTTGGAGAGATCTGAGCACATTCCCAATCTGAAAAGGGAGAGAGAGTAGGGTTTGTAGGAAGTGGGCGTGGATGGACAATGCGAGAATGGAGTGTGCAAGAAGCTAGGAAGTGGGCGCAGAAGGGGCAACGTGAGGATGGATTTTGCAAGAAGCACAGAGCCTGAGCAAAGAAGGGGAAGTGTGAAGGTTGAAGGAAGAGCTGCATGAAGGTTGGAAGAGTGAGGAGTTTTTGGTGCAGACATCGTGAAGGTTGAAGGAGAGAGCTGCGTGGAGGTTCACCCAAGAGTGTTGGGTCGTGGATGATGAATGTGAGTGAAGGAATGCTGAGCATGGAAGAATAGGGAATAATGTTGAGCGTGGAGGGGGAGATGGAGCTGGGCGTGAGGGAAAGATGGAGCTAAGCATGAGATAGAGAGGAGCTGGGACAAAAGGGCAACATGAGCATCAACCAAGGAGTTGTGTGAAGGATGGAGAATTCTATCCCATGTAGAGAACATGCATGATTGAGAAAAAGGGATCTTCCTAGAGCCCGGGGGGGTGAAGAGGTGTGAAGGCTCCCTGGAGAGTGGGCACAAAAGATAGCATGAAAGATGGAGGAAGGGAGGAGTGAAGGCTTCCTGAAGAGTGGGCGTAGAAGATAGTGTGAAGGATGGAGGAAGGGATGCATGAATGCTGGGTGTGATGTTGAGTGGGAGTGCTAAGCATTAATGTTTGGCATGAATGAAGGTCAGGAATGCTGCACGTGAATGCTGGGCGTGGATGCAGAACCAAGTGGTGGCCCAATTCCTCCCTATTTAGATCTGGAAGTGTCCATGCTTCCATGAGAAGATGAGGAAACAAAGGTTTCTCTTTATTGCTAGTCTATGATTGAAGTTGTTGTTGTCCTTCATGTTGCTATGAAATACGTTTCCTTGACATATAATGATCTATAGAATAATTCATCTGCTTCTCAATATTAAGGAATTTGTCTTCATTGAACCCTTGTATATTATCTCTCGTTTGTTGTAAATGTGTCATCAATTGTTGTACTACATTCCTCATATTTTTTATCCTTTCTAATTTCTCACCTATCAAAAGAAATTTGAATAGACGCTCATGGGAGCCTCTACAACTTGTTTTTCATCCATAATAAGACCAGGATATATAGTTTGAGATCCATCCTGACTGACAAGATTTTGTGCAAGGTTTTGAGAGGATGTTCCTAAAAGAGAAGAAGAAATTCTTGGTGTGCCAATAGTTAGAGTCTGACCATTGGCAGATGTAGTAACTGATTGCTAAAGACCTTGAGTACTTCTAGTATTTGAGACAAAATAAACAATAGGAGAGGACATCGAATCAACATTCTCCATTAGGGTTGAAGGCATTGGAAGAGTTGAAGGGGAATGCTGAGAAACTTTAGAAGATTCCTCAAAACGTGGTGGTGTAGAGGAAGGCAATGATGTTGTATCATTAAAATGTTCATGCTGTTGTTTTTGTGGGTGATAAAATGATACTTGACCAAGCTGTTGATGTTTGACAAATGCTAGTTTGAATGTAGTAGTCAGCTTTTCCTTGACTTCACTATTTATATTACTCCTCAATTGAAATTGTGTTGTTTGTTGTGTCATATTTGCAAATCCATGTTGTATTGGTACCAAAGAAGCCTGTGAACTGAGCTTCTGTTGTTGAAAAAGATTGTTGTTTGGTTGCTGAACCTGAGGTATTTGGGGTTGGGGTGACTTGTTTCACAGTTTCATAGGTTGAATGGGGTGGACATGACAAATAGATACACACTGGTTGAGATGGACATGGGGGATTTTTTCTTTTGTTGGATTGGGTTTGGGTGGGGCTACTGTAAGGATATAAGTGTGGCCATCTTTGGTAACTTTATACTGGCGAGATTTGGCTATATAAAAGGCATTCCATTGGTCCTAGTAAGGGAGGCCGAGTAGTAAGTCGATACAATCTAATGGTGATACATCACATAGTACATTGTATTTAAATTGACCGATGGCGAATGTCACCAAGAAACGATGAGAAACCAATAGATGGGGACCATCCTTTTGGACCCATCCTAGATGATATGGTTTCGGGTGAGGAGTGGTAAGTAGATGGAGGCGTTGCACTAGCTCTTGTGAAACTGAATTTTTCTAGTTGTTGTTATCCATGATGAGCAAGGCCAAGGAATTTTTGATTGGGTAGTTATGAGTAAAGAGGGGTAGGGTAGATGAGTTGGAATCTTTAGATGTCATTAAGATCAATGAGGGATCTACTTCAGTAGGATTCTCAAGAGAAACCTCATCAATGTCATCTACAGGTTGGGATGAAGTAGCTTATGTGCAGAGAGTTTTGTTGGTCTTGAGAGATTGTAAAATGAGACAATCTGAATTGTTGTGGGAATTAATCTTGCGGAAGGAACACCACTGTGTATTGGAATTTTGGTTGGTAGGACGAGTGGAAGGAAATAGAGAAGTATTGGGTGGGGGAGTTTGTGAAGCAGAGGGATTCTGGTTGGGACGGGATTGAGGTGTATGACCCCAAGGAGATATCTTCTTTTCAACTGTCAATTCTCTTTGAAAATATTTATCTAATGTAGAATTTTCAAATAACTCAAATTTTCTATGGAACTGAACCAATAACCCATAATTAAATTTAAGGATTAATACCTCTTCTGCATCTGGAATGTGGAGCAACAATCGAAGCTTGGAGAAGTATTCGATATAGGCTTGTACCCCTTGTGTAGGTAGTTGGTGGAGCTGGTGCCATCGGATCCATAAATACTGAACATACTCAGGTGAATAAAAATGATCTCTCAATGCTTCACACATGCAAGCCCAAGTGTTGATCGGTTCAAAAGAAGAAGCCTCCATTGAGGCTCCAATGTCTATTACCAAGGTGGTCTTTTCCTGCTTTGTGTCCCACCAAGTTTGAGCATGTCTTTCCAAATGTAACGTTGCAATCAAGAGCTTTCTCTCTTCAGTAAGGCCTGTGCAAGTCCTGAAATATGTGGAAAGGCTGCAGATCCATGAATCCAAACCTTCTCCATTGGTTTGGACAACGAAATTAGGGAGATGGAACCGAGTATCTAACCAGAATGGATATGGGTTGGTCTGTTGTTGCATCCTCATTAACTCATTGAGAGCAGATGCGAGGTCCTAAACTAGATTAAAGGAATTCGAATTAGACTCAACAACCACTGGATCTCTTCTAGGAGGCATATTGTGGAATAAGAAGGATTGGAGGCCAAAAATTTTCTTTTGAGATAAATCTGGTGTATGCTCTGCGTTGAGTACAAAGGGAGAAATGCACTGGGGGCTGTGAGATTAAGAAACAAAGGGTTTGACTAGAGGGAGAGATCTGTGGGCATTAAGATCTGTGAATATCCTCTCTATGGTGGAGATCTGTGAGTGCTTGAGGAAATATCTGCGAGTCCACCATCAACTGTAGAAAACCATGAGAAGGGTGTGAGATCTACTCAAAATCATAAAACTCAGTAAAAAAAATGACATGTTTGAAAACCTGTGATGAAACTGCAATAATTAATTAATGCAAATACACGAGATATCAGAAATAATAGAACTTAGAATCACTTTTATATTGATCACGGACCACTTCGAGGGGGAAACCTCCTTTGAGCAAGCTCAATACAATTAACTTCACGGTGCCTTCAATGACCTCAACACACACTTATATAATAAGTCTATGCCCAATACTATGGGTCAAAACCATGGGACATATAATACTATGGGACGACTTACAAAGCATATGTGTCCAATACTATGGGTCAATACTATGGGCTAATACAAACTATGAATCAACAAATACTATGGGACGACTTACAAAGCATATGAGTCCAACAACAATATACTAACATGGTAAAGAGAAGGGTTGACACGGGTTCCTAACATCCCCTCTCCCTTAGAAAAATCTTTGTCCTCAAAGCTTTGGTTGGAGAAATTGCTGCAAAATCTGAAGGAGTGGTTCCCCGGTAGCATCCTCGGGTTGCATTGCGGGCCACTGATGCCTTTGGAGTGTCAAGGATGATTGCTTGGAAGGCTATAGATGAAGAAGAACCCTATCAGCTGCGTGGAAAATGCGCTCAAAACGGTGCTAATCAGGTTGTTGTTTCAGGCAAATTCTGGCCATGTGAAGATTATCTTGCAGAATGAGAAGAATATGATCGCGGTTGTGAAGAACTGAGTCAATTTCCTGAACTAGGGAGCTGCTAAGGGTGTATGGAAGAAGAACTGGCGGTGTCTGTCCATAGACTGCTTCATATGGTGTCCTTTGAGATGTGGCATTGTACCACCAGAGCGCTACTAGGAAATCCATAGAAATAGTTGGCCAAAGCTGTGTAGGGATGGGCAAGGGTTTGAGCAATCCCGAAAAGAGTGTCATTTCACCCTTGTTGACTTGGAAAGTATCACAGTCAGCCACCATTTGTTGAATTGTCATTTTTAGTCCCTACCAAAAGAAGTTACATTGTTCTCGGTCATACATTTTGAAGAACCCAGAGTGCCCTGCTGATGAAGAAGCGTGGAGTTCATAGAAGAGATAGCCCTGTTGAACATATTGCAACCAATTTGGAACAAGCAGAGAAAGAGCTGTAAGAGAAATTGGGTCATCAATTGTGCGAGAAGGAGCATCTCCCACGATATTGTCCTTACCCTTCTTGTAAGTGATCGCATAGGGATAACCCATGAGTTGGATAACCCATTTCAGGTGTGTTGGGTAGGAGACCCATTGTTCTAGAAAATTTTCCAGACTCGAGAGATCAGTCTTGATGCAGAAATAATTCCCTAATAGGTATGGCTGCCACTTCTGTACTGCATGCAAAATAGCCATCAGTTCCTGCTGAGAGGTAGATGAGACTAAATTCTTACCCGAAAAGCCTCTTGAAGGCGGAAAGCTCATTGGTTCAGCAAAGACACCTGCATATCTATCCAAGGAAGTAGTGGAGACCATTAATGGGTGCATCTGAATGGAATGGAGCTGAGCGATGACACCATGTGAATTCTTCTTAAGGATTTTTTCTAGACGATGTGAACTGATGATGCGGAGAGACCCTGGTTGTAATCCCATTAATTTGTGTTGTGCCGCATTGAATGAAAACTGCATCCAAAGTTCCACAAAATCCCATAAGATGGGGCCAAGTGTGCGTAACCATTGAACACCCAAAACCAAATCACATCCTCCTAAGGACAAGGAAAACATATCAGAGCGCAAGCTATAATCTTCCATAGAGATACGCACATTATGACACTTCCCCTTGCAAGGTAAGGTGCCCCCATCGGCAACCATGACTTCAAAGTTGGAGCAAGGATGAACAAAACAATCAGCCTGTTTGGCAATCCGAGGGTCAATGAAGTTATGAGTGCTACCAGAATCAATGAGTATGGTAAGAGGGAGCTTCTTGAAGTATCCCATGACTCGCATTGTTTGTGGAGTGGTGACGCCAGTTACAACATGGAGAGAGATCTTGGGTGGGTCATCCTGAGATGGGGTGTCAACAGGCAGGTGTTGAACGTCGACCTGATCATCTACTGTATGTAGAGCTTCTTCATCAAGTTCTGAGGCAGGCGGAGAATCCACATCCAAGAGATAGAGCTTTTGTTGAACACATTTATGTCCCCGAGTGAATTTTTCATCACAATTATAACAAAGCCCTTTTTCTCGGCGTGCCTGCATCTCTGTTTCAGACAAATGCTTGATAGCAGTTGGTTGAGGAGCAGGCGTGATGGGAGGCCATTGGGAACCCATATTTCTGAAGGGAACAAAGGTGGGTTTGGAGCGTTGTTGAGCTGCGATCTTGTCCTCTTCCAACGTAGCCAACCCTATGACTTCTATCATTGTGTTGGGACAAAACATTTTGACCTCTGAGCGGATTTCATCCTTGAGACCACTGATAAAACAACTCCTGTAAAATTCATCAGACAATCCTTCTGTGTGATTGGCCAGTTTCTCAAATTCTGTCTGATACTCTCTCACTGTGCCAATTTGGTGAAGTTTAGTGAGTGCTCTTGTGAAGTCATCAAAAGCACTAGGACCAAATCGTGGCAAAAGGAGTTGGAAAAAATCTGTCCAGTTTGGTTCGGGATGAGCTTTGATGTACCAACGATACCATTGAAGGGATTCTTGTTCCAAATGAAAGGATGAAAGTGGAACTTTCTGGAAATCAAAAGTATTATGCAGACTGAAATATTGTTCTACTCGGTATATCTATCCAGTCGGATCAATACCATTGAAGCGAGGAAAATCAAGCTTCGGCCCACGTAAATTGCTGGAAGAGAACCCCGTGGCTGCAAAATATTCTGGCTATCGGTTATTGTTCATGGCTGAATGCTGAAGATGGAGGCTGAGAAATTTTTCATCCAGATCTTGGAGTTTGGTTTGGATGGTTGCAAGTGCTTCCTCCATGGTGTTTGCTCCTGCGCGGGTGACAACCATAACTAGGATTTTTTTTTTTTTTTGGTTGACTGGGTAGAAAAACAAAAACAGAAACTGCTTCAATAAAGGAAAATTTGGAGTTGGAAAAAAATCTTAAGGGTAATTGGGGTTTGACTAGGTTTTGGACACTGTCGAAGAGACAAGGAAGCAAAAAATGAGGATTTCAGAAGCAGGGTGAAATGATGGGAAAATTTGGCAGAGGGAGACAAAGAAGTAGAATTCGGAAAGGAACTCTATTGTGATATCCCTCTTTTATGCCCCTATTAGTTTTATAAATGTATATTGTAACTATGAGATTGGCCTAGTGAGGAACTCAAGGCCAAGGTCCCACCACTCGACCTTGGAAGTCTGGTTGATTTTATTTTCCTAGGTTGAAACTGTTTAGTATAACACAACAAAATGACGGGCTATTGAGTCCACTAAGGTAAGGGTTTGATGGTTAGGAGGTCATGTGAATCTAAATATTGATGACAAGGGTCATCATGGTGCCATAGACACTTAACGAAAAGTAAATTTTTCCCAACGGCCTAAATACTTTAAGTATTATCCTAAAGCTAGGGTCAGACATAAGCGAAGAAACTATTCGTTATAAACAAAAAAATGAACTTCTATGAGCTACATATTAGCGTAAACCTAAATATTATTAAACATCCTATGAAGAGCAATTGTTTATTCATATGAATAAATAGTCATTGGCTAAATTAGTAGAGTATGACATGGTGTTACGAGAAGACTTAATAATGGTTATAGTTTATACTTCCAAATCCTTATAAAAATGAGAGACCATTAGTATGAATGAATATTCATCTGATTTAATGAATAAAGGCGCTAGAACCTATCTATATATGTATATATATAGACTAAGTATTATTATAACTTCCAAAGTGTTGGAGTTAAGTAATCACGATAAAGTTAAATTTTAATAAGTATAATCATGTTGCTTTCGGGTACATGAACAAAGCAAGTTGAAAATATATGTGAGTAAGTATGACTTTGAGCTTAGCTTCTATCCCTTGCTAAATCATAATCCATTACATTATCCACGTGAAGAAGGGAATAGTTTTCCATTTTGAAGGAATAAACTATAGCCTAAATAAGTATTTAATAATTCTTTTAAGTGGACACATCGTATTGTGCCTAAGAAGAAATCCCTAGAACGATTGTGGAGTAGAGTCTATGTGTAGTGAATCTTTAATGCGCTCACCACTTGTTAAGGCTTAGCGAGGTCCTTTGGAAGTATCGCCCACTCGTACGAATGGGAGTGCCTCTACCTCATAAAAAGAATATTATTGGTCCTCGACATGTGGCAGCTTTCGTTTATTAGTAAAGTAGTGGGGCGATATTTAGGAGGAGAAATCCAGCCTTTAGGGGGGGAGGGGAAATGATTCTTATGCCGAGGGCTCAGCTGTATGTTGAGAGGGAGATCGTGGATCTTGGTTGAATCGTAGATCCCTCTTTTAAAATTTGTATTGTAATGCAAATCGTAGATCCCGCCTTGGTGACCCAGGTTGTGGGACTAAATAGTGGATCTATGGATATATGTTCAATTGCAATCAAAGCAATTAGTGGATCTAGGGTATTGAAATCATTTTTAATTGTCCTCTGTGGTGGAATTGGTATTTCATCTGTTAGCATAGACTGTATGAAGATGAAAGCGTTGCCTGCTAAATAGTGGATCTATGGAAATTGCATGGTTACAATCCACATTTTGTTTGCTTATTGTGTATTGAGGTGGAATCATAGCGAGATATGTTTTCCTGAGCACAATATGTACCAGTGATCCGCCTTGGATGGAGTCTCGGAAGAAACGACTACGATTTCTGGATCTGGGGAGATCCCGGGGGGGTCTGAATTCTTCTCTCATTACTGCATGCAGGGGGTAAGAGCTCTGTCGATCTCCTAGCTTTGTGGTGACTGTATATTTCTGCGTACAGGAGGTAAGAGCTCTGTCTATTTTTCTATATTGTTGCATGTGTAAGTTTAGGGACTTGTCTAACTCTATAGGTGCTTTCAGATTGGAGTTTCTGGTTTGATAAGCAATCTCTGCTTGAGAATCAGATTAGATTCCTGCTTATTTCATTTGCTCGTCAGAAATTGGATTTGATTTCTGTATATCGTAGTTGGCAATACTGAAACGTAACTCAGAGCTAAAGCCCTATAAACCCTATTCTCTTAGGACCTCCGCCAGCGAGGGATTTCGTTTTGGAGTCTCAATTATCTGTTTAGTTCTCTATATAAATATTTCTTTTATCTTGGAAAATGTTTAGTTGTGCGATCTCTGGAAGGAGAATCGTTGGAGCATATCGTTGTATAAACTGGAAAACCAAGGCGTGTTCGCTCTGCTAATCTGAGTAATTATATTTTTGAGTATTATAATTCTATATTATGTCGAGTCTCTGTGATGGATTCGTTGTAGATGTTGTATGAAGCAGAGTCTTGTATAAATTCATGGGACAGAAGTAGCTTTCTAACCTTACAAATTATCTAGGCGAAGTAGCTTTCCAACCTTACAAATTATCTAGGCAATTTTAGAGCTCACGCTCAGTAACTGTTTAATCTTATAAATACTTTTGACCGTGAACTTTACATACCAACTGATAGAGTTATCATAGCATCGACATCTGGAGAATATGAACCTTGCTTGTCATTTAACAATACAGGTTATCTCTGCATTTCGCGGGAGGATAGGATCTCTATATATAGTGCTACCACGTAATTCATTTTTGATCCGCATTTGATTTTGATGCTGCCTTTCGAGCCTATACCCTTACTTCCTTAGAAAATCGATTTATGATCTCGGTATATGTGGAATGCTGCGACGCTCTCTTCCTATAGGTTTGTTGATTACGTGTTGATCAAATAATATCGGAGGTTACATTTTATATGATATCTTCTATTTCAGGTTTATATCTATGAGATAGATAATGTTCTATATGATATTTGCCCTTATAACTTTGTAGGGTATCGAGATGATCCTAGTTTGGAAAATGGTATATGTCGCCTTCGGTAGGAACGTAACACTTGTGGAAGTTGAAATAATTGCTAGTAAATAAATGAAATATAGATTGTTGTTCCTTGGAAAATTGTATAAAGGAATTGAGATTTTCTATTCTGGCTAAGTTTCTGGAATGTAGAGACTGAAAGCCTTGTATGTATGCTGAAGTGTATATCTCTGCCTTATTTTTTTAATAGTGTTGAGTATTTTGAAGAAAGCCTCTACGAGAGAGACATGGCGAATGAGGAATTATTGCAGGGTGTAAGTGTAATCTCCTATTTTGATTAATATAATAGATTGAGACCCTTCCTCGTGGACGTAGCCCGATAGTGGGTGAACCACCTATATCTATCTTCATGTGTAAATCTCTATGGCATGATTTTCTGATGTCAATGTGTAAGTTTGATGGTTTAATGCTTATGACAATGTTTAAATTTGGCTGCTTTTCTTATGTCGATGTTTCAAGTTGATGATTTGTGGTTATGTCAATGGTTTAACTTGGATGGCTCATTATTTATGCCATTGATTTAAAGTGTATACCTTGTCGGGTGAATCCTTGGTAAAGAGAAGTCATTATAGTTCCTATTGTTTACATAGTGGTTTGATTGACTGGTTTTCGTACATCTAAAGTTTATCATGCATAGGTAACAATTTTCATGATATTGTGCAATGGTAGAGACGGAAGGACTCGCATATGGGCTATTATGGTTAACTTATTTAGTTCTCATTATGTGGGAGGAATTTACTAGATTATGATGTGCAACTTCAATGTTTTCTTTACATATAATTGTTCCATATTATGAGGAAAAGATGTTGTACTGAACTCATAAGAGATTATAATTTACAACTTGAGTAATAGTGGTGAAAACTTTCATTAGTTTTACCCAACATATTGACTTGGTGATATGGGGTATGATATAGCGAACTTTGTCCTCATTATAAAAGGGTTTTTGGATGAAAGTTTTAAATTTTACCAAATTTTCTAACTCGTTTATTTGGAGATGTTACATCTGTGGTAAAATTTGAAGGTGATTGGGTAAAATCTGAGGAAGTTATGGCAAACCCTAAAAATAGACAAATGTGGGATTTCGGGCTTTGGGAAGGGGAATTGGGGATAGGGTCCTCAGGAGTGAAATATGCAGAATGGGATGACAGGGGTTCCCCAAAAATTTCAAGGGAAACAGAGTGAAAAAAAGAGAGATATGGAGAAAAAACTGAATTATATATATATATATATATATATATATATTTTTCAGACTGGAGCGGCTATGGCTCGGAAGGGATATGGAATAGATAAATCTGCAATGGCCCAGAAGTGAGCGAAAATAGATGGATCTGAAACGATGCTGAATGGATTGAAAATGGATGGATCTGGAATAGCATTCAGAATGGATCTGAAATGGCGTAGCAGTGATCGACAACAGTTCATCTGAAAATAGATATGGACCCTAGGTATGTGCAGCTTCCTAACAGTTCAGGGGTTTCACTCGGCCACCAATGTTGTCTGATGACTTGCGTATTGGGATAGTACTCCTCAATCCAGAGCTCAAGTAAAACTGATAACCGCTTTGCCACAAACGACAGCTCTTGGTTTACCTCACGGGTGGGACCTGGTCAATCAGGTAGGGGTCGTTGCCCTTTTCGCTGGCAGGTCCTCTCAATGGGCCCGCTACTTCGGGGCTCCTGTGGTACTCCTCACAATGAGTTTTAGGGCTTATGCCCAAGTACTTCCCACAGTTAAGCGGATAGGGATTATTCTCAAATTCGGACCTGCAACAAATGCGAAAAAAATTTGGCAGAAATTTCACCTAGCGAGCCCAAGAAAGTGCTCTGATACCAGATGTGATGAACCTGCAATAATTAATGAATGCAAATACACGAGATATCAGAAATAATAGAACTTAGAATAACTTTTATATTGATCACGGTCCACTTCGAGGGGGCAACCTCATTTGAGCAAGCTCAATACAATTAACTTCACGGTGCCTTCAATGACCTCAACACACACTTACATAATAAGTCTATGCCCAATACTATGGGTCAAAACCATGGGACATATAATACTATGGGACGACTTACAAAGCATATGCGTCCAATACTATGGGTCAATACTATGGGCTAATATAAACTATGAATCAACAAATACTACGGGACGACTTACAAAGCATATGTGTCCAACAACAATATACTAACATAGTAAATAGAAGGGTTGACACGGGTTCCTAACAAAACCTTACTGCAGATTGCTCTCTTTGTTATTTCTTCTTCAGATCTTAGGGCTTTGATACCAATTGATCGCCCGTTTGGAGAGATCTGAGTGCATTCCCAATCTTAAAAGGGAGAGAGAGTAGGGTTTGCAAGAAGTGGGCATGAATGGACATCGTGAGAATGCAGTGTGCAGGCAGCTAGGAAGTGGGTGCAGAAGGGGCAGCGTGAGGATGGAGTTTGAAGGACACATGGAGCCTGAGCATAGAAGGGGCAGAGTGAAGGTTGGAGGAAGAGCTACGTGAAGGTTGAAGGAAAGAGCTGTGTGGACGCTCACCGAAGAGTGTTGGGTTGTAGATTCTCGGTGCAAGTGAAGGAATGTTGAGCGTGGAAGAAAAGGGAAGAATGTTGAGCATGGAGGGGGAGATGGAGCTGGGCGTGAGGGAAAGATGGAGCAAAGCGTGAGGTAGAGAGGAGCTGGGCCAAAAGGGCAGCGTGAGGATCAGCCAAGGAGCTGCGTGAAGGATGGGGAAGTCTATCCCATGTAGATAGCATGCACGTTGGAGAAAAAGGGATCTTCCTGGATCCTGGGGGGAGTGAGGAGGTGTGAAGGCTCCCTGGAGAGTGGGCACAGAAGATAACATGAAAGATGGAGGAAGGGAGGCGTGAAGGATGCCTGGAGAGTGGGCATAGAAGAAAACGTGACAGATGGAAGAAGGGAGGCATTAATGCTAGGCATGATGTTGAGTGGGAGTGCTAAGCGTTAATGCTGGGCATGAATGCAAGTTAGGAGTGTTGAGCGTGAATGCTGGGCATGAATGTAAGTCAGGAGTGTTGAACGTGAATGTTGGGCGTGGATGCAGAACCAAGGGGTGGCCCAAACAACCAGAAGCCTCACAAGTGATGCATAGGTTCTTACCTTTCGTCTTATCACTTCTACCTTATCAATCAACTAATCATATTTAATTTAACTAATCTATCCTTGCAAGGAGTGAGTTTTAATGTGATTAATATCTGAGAATGTTTATACAAATCCAACAGATAGCTATTTAGATAAAGAATTTGCATTCACAACAGAAATATACAAAAGTATCTTTGATGACATTTATATCCATTTATTACTCTTATATCGCACATAAATTCACATAAACAAGTAAAATCATTCATTACCATCAAAATAAGACTTTTCTTAATGAAGTTTCATCGAAAATTAGATCAGAAGTTGTACATACATTGTAACTGGAACTTTGAATCCAACTCACCTGAGTTTACCTAACGTGAGAAGCAAGGTGAGTTTTTCTATTTAAAGTAGGATCTCCTAAGTAAATGGGTAAGCCAATAGCTTGTAAACTTAATTTTTTAAAGATATTATTAATATATAAATAATGATTATAATTTTTTTATTTGTTTAATTTAAAAAAAATCTAATTAATTATAATTAAAAGATTAATTAAATAAATCAAAATGTTTTTAAAATAAATAAATACAAAAAAACTTAGTTTGATTATTTATTAACTTATTAAAAAAATAAATAAATTATAAACATTATAAATATTAAAAATTAAAAATTTAGACACTACTCAAACTCACATTTAATAAACCGGGCATTGCTAGATTTCATCTCACCCAACCTATTCATAAATTACCATGAGTTCATTTAATTGAGATTGATATGGATTTATATTGATATATTATTTATTTGTCATATATAGATATTCAAGATATTTTAAAAATTATCTTTATTTTAAATTTATTAACACATATTTTTATTTCCAAATTATTGTTATTTTAAATTTATTAACATAAAGTAAATATTAACATGGTTTCAATTTTGTCATATTTTCAAAATTATTAATATCAAATGTAAATATCTAAAAATTAATGTTACAGGTTTTAAGTGTCATGGACAGTTTATAATACATGTGTTAGCTTACAGTTATTATAGATAGATTGAGTTATTTTTTATATATGTTTTTTTTTTAATTATTTATTTTGAATTTGGAACTAAAACAATAAAATAAATTTTGAAAGTAAACTTGTCTTATCTTCCTGCAATCTACTAAAAAAATTCTGAATTTATCATCCCAAACTGTAAAACATAAACAACATAAATTATAAAATAGCTATACAAAAAAAGTTACAAAACCATTAAACATCACATAATGAATACTAAGATAACTCAAAGAATCCACTTATTTTATTTAAACCTAAACAACATAAATATAAACATGTAACAATTTAGATTCTCCCGCTCAAAGAATCCACCTATTTTATATAAATATAGATATTAGAGGGATTATTGCATTGCAGTACCACAGGGATTAGTGCAAGACTCAGAAGATATAAAGATACCTCCAGCACTGCCCACCGCCACGGCTAGGATCGCTACCGCTAATGCAACGCCAAATGGGCTACCAAATGTTTCACCTCTAATAAAATGTAAACTCTTCAAATTAAATGCTAAATGTTATTGCAATGCTTCTGAACGAAAGTCTTTAAACTATTCAAACACCAAATGTTCTTGGAATGCTTATGAACGTGTGGGGGCGCCTCCATATTATAGAACGCTCGCTGATGGCTATAACCTCTCTGACGTGGTGGATGATTATAGATCGCGTGACTTCTTTCCTGACGCCTTGCCATTGCAAAGAAACAAACAAAGCCGCAGGATCAGCCCAGCCCAGCCTCAGCTTCAACCTCATCCTCATTCTCATGTCATTTTCAAAATGATTACTTTTTGTTTTTATGAGAGAAGTAAAGTATTATATAGTTCAATATAGGAGATGTTGTTACATAAGGTAACATGACACAAATTAAAAAAATATATAGCTACCAAAATTATTATTATATTGAATTTGGAAAACTTATTTCTAAATTTTTTAAACATAGGAAAGGTTAATGGTCATCATCATCATTTAAAAATATAAATGAAGTAAACCATTCATTATTTAAAACAGTTTAAAAATAACCAATTAAAAAATAAAGAAAGTCGCAATTAGATTAAATTTTATCAAACTGTAATTGCAGTGTGGTGACGGGCTCTTCTGTGCGAGGTACAAAATAAAATATGTCAACGTTGTAATAATTAAATCTTGGAGCTTTATGCAAGTCAAGGACTGTATTAAAAGAAAGAAAGTCGCAATTTTGGGAATCCCGCATTTCAGAATAAATCGCGGCCTCCAATCCCTTAACTATATTAATTATACAAATTTTCTATTAACTATGTTAGTTAAAATATTAATTATATAAATTTTTTATTAACTATATTTTTTATTAAAAAATAAAATAAATTCAATCAAATTATTAATTACACAAATTTTTTACTAATCATAATATTTAAATTTAACAAACGAAATGGAAATATAAGAATTCCCTTTACAAATTTATATGAATATATGAATAAAAATTTAAATAATTAATTAAAGAATGTGACTTCTTTTTGTTTTGACCATGATATTCTTTTAAAAGATGGTTCACTATTTGTTAGAGGGCTACATCCATCGGGAAATTAATCACCTTCTTACTATTCGAAGGAATGAAGAAAAGCTTGAAATACAATCATTACAATAGGGTTCAACAAGAGCATCATGTCACTAACAAGAATTGAACCTCGATGGAGAGGGCAACAATCTTTCCTCCCAAACACCCAAGCTACAAATATTTATCACTACCACTAATTCATAAAAATTAAAGCACAAATAAACAATAAAAGTTTTACAAATTCATAAAAATTAAAGTGGATAGATAATAAAAGTCTTAAAATATAGTAAAAGTCTCCATCATAAAGTTGATATAAGTAATATAATTTAGATTACATCATTATTATGGATATTCCTATAGTAATGATTGTGCACAAACCTAATCTATGGTTGGTGATTTAGATACAAACAAATAATAATAATAATAATAAATTAATAATGATAAAGAAAGAAAGTAACAATTTACTTATTTCTTTACTATATGTAGTCTAGGTGAGTGAGATAGGAAAAGAGATCTTGAAGTCTCTCAAAAAATCACTAGCATAATCCTTGTTGAATGGAATATGATTGGTGTAACTCCTAATAGTATTTTTATAAGATATAGGAAACTTTGAAGTATCTGTCTTTGGCATAGATTAGATTGGATCAAAATGTTATTGTTCTCCATGTTCATTATAAGAAGAGTAACTCTAGTTTGAAGATAGCTAATTCCATATAGGTTGATTACCAATTGTGTTAGATGGGTGTTTGACAATGTATAACTATTGCTTTGGAGTTGCTTACACTGTGCCTTAATTTCTTGGAATGATCCTCATCATGGTAATTTTTAGGGGCGAAATTTCGCCAAATGGCTTTTTTGGGGTTTTTTCCAAAAAATAAATTCGCTATTTTGTCATTTTTAGTCTCTAATATTGCCTATATTTACATAAAATATCTTTTTTTATCATAATATTTGCCAAAAAATACAAATTTCAATAGAAAATTATATGTTTCATATTTAATATTCAGATCTATATATATGTTTTTTTCGATCCAAAATAATTTCCTAGAATACTAGACTTAAGTATAATATTAGAAACCTTAAAAAATACCCTAATCCTCATATCATAGGTCTTAGGGATTTTGAGGAGTAACATATCTTTTTGAGACTTATATGTGTTGAGAGTGCATTAATTAGGCCATTATCAATGTTGGTCAGTGTAGGAGATTCATTTATCTACACAAGGTTCTTTAATTTAAATTATGTTGGCAGTAGCTCTCTTAATGGTAAATCTTTGCTAAGAAAGGGATTCTTAATGGTCATTATTTATGGAGAGAGGTCATTTAATGAAATGAAGGTACTTATGGTCTAGGTTATGGATCCAATGATGATGTACTATGGTGACAAAGGCTTGTGATTGCATAGGGGAGGAAATTTAAAGTGATTACAATGGAGATCTCATTTGTCTTATTTCATATCTTTAATTTATTTAGATACTTATCGCCTTCTGATGTCTAGCATCATCCTCTTAGGTTGCAAAAGATATGGTCTTTATTAAAAATGCATTATACATATTTGTAAATCCTTCCAAATTTGAAACCAATTATAAACATGGGTCCATAAATTTTTGATACATCATATTCTTAAGTTGCAAAAGACAGGATCTTTACAGAGGTATTTTATATATGTTCTACATGCTTCCAAATTTGGGACCAATTATGAACATGGGTCCATAAATTTTATAGACTCTCCATGTTAGAAGAAAAACAATATTTTCTTATAAAATATTACTTGTATTTAGTGGGAGGATCATAGGTCATATTAAAAATAATATTCAATAATATATTTTTATCCATCACTTAGAACTTTAAATTCTTTTACTAAATTTTACATTACCCAAAACTTAAAAAAAAAAATTATTTACATCCTATCCCCCACTTTAAAAAAATATATCTAATTAATCATGCAAAACAATAAATTATTCTCACTAAAGTTTTCATTATAGAAATCTAATAGAGTTCTATTTAAACTGAAGGAGAAACTTAATTAAGGTGTTATAAGTGCACATCTTCAATTATCAAGTACCCAATAAAAGATATTTCATTTCACTTTTTCCGCAAAGTAATATCGCTAATTAAAAGATATTATTTTGCATTATAATGAGAATACAAAATCCACTCTCCACCTGCACGCTCCCATCTTCACACCCAGCTCCACGATCCAACTGCATGCCTCAATCTTCACGTCCATCTCCACGCTCCACTAGCACACTCCAAGCTTCACGCCCAGCTCCACGCTCCACCTGCACGCTCCAACCTTCATGCCCAGCTCCGCCCTCCACCTACACACCCTCCTTCACTCTCCACCTGCATGCCCTCCTTCACACCCAACTTCCTGCTCAACCTGTAATCTCTCTCTCTGAATGCCAATGCGATTTTCCCATAGAGGAAGGAAGGACGCTACACTTGAAAAAGGCGTCTAATCTGGTTGCATGAGCACCTCTAGTATGTGCAACACTCAGATCTCTTAAAATGGGATATCCATGGGTATCAGATCCAAAGAAGAAGCAAGAGAAGAGCAAGCTGTAGTAAGGTTTTCAAAAATCCTTCTTCTTTTTTTTCTTTTTCCTTTTTTCCTTTTCTGAGTTTTCACGATTTTTAGTAGATATCACACCCTTCTCAGGGTTTCCTAGAGTTGATGGTCGATTCACAGATTTTCTTGCCAAAGGCACCCACAAATATCCACCATAGAGAGGAGATTCATAGATCTTCATTCCCACAGATCTCTCCCTCTAGTAAATCCATTGTTCCTTAAGTGTACAACCCCCAGTGCATTGCGCCTTTGTTTTTTTTAAGCTTACTCCACAAGATGCCTCCTAGGAGAGATCTATTGGCAACCGATTCTGATTCAAATGCCTATAATCTAGTACAGGACCTCATGTCTTCTCTTAATGAGTTAATGAGAATGCAACAACAAACCCAACTAGACCCATTCTGGTTAGATACTAGGTTCGAGCTTCCGAAGTTCACTGGACAAACCAATGGAGAAGCTGTGGATTCATGGATCCGTAGCCTTCCCACCTATTTCATGACTTGCACAGGCCTTACTGAAGAGAGAAAGCTTCAGATTGCAGAGTTACATTTGGAAGGACTTGCTTAAACATGGTGGGACACAGAGCAGGAAAAGACCACCTTAGTAATAGAGATTGGAGCCTCAGGAGAGTCTTCTTCTTCTCAACCGATCAGCACTTGGGTTCGCATGTGTTAAGCATTGAGAGATCATTTTTACCCACCCATGTATCTTCAATCTTTATGGTTCCACTGGCACCAACTCCACCATCTACCTACACAAGGGGTACAAGCCTATATTGAATAATTCTCCAAGCTTCGACCTCTGCTCCGCATTCCAGACCCAGAAGAGGTATTAATTCTTAAATTTAATTCTGGTTTATTGGTTTACTGCTGTAGAGAAGTTGAGTTATTTGAAAATTATGCATTATATAAATATTTTCAAAGATCATTGGCAGTCGAAATAAAGGTATCTCCTCTGGTTCGTACTCCTCAATCCCGTCTCAACCAGAATCCCTCTGCTTCACAAACTCCCATACCCAATACTTCATCTCTCCTTCCCTCCACTCGTACTACCAATCAAAATGCCAATACACTATGGTGTTCCTTCCACAAGATTAATTCCCACAACACTTCAGATTGTCAAGTTTTTAAATATCTCAAAACCAACAAAACTCTCTTCATAGAAACTACTTCATCCCAACTTGTAGAGGAAATTGGTGAGGTTTCTCTTGAGAATCCTACTGAATTAGATCCCTAATTGATCTTAATGACATCTAAATATTCCAACTTTTCTACCCTACCCCTCTTTACTCATAACTTCCAAATCAAAAATTTCATTGGCCTTTCTCATCATGGATAGCGATAGCCAGAAAAATTTGGTTTCACAGGAGCTAGTGCAGCACCTCCACCTACCCACTACTCCTCACCCGAAACCATATCATCTAGGATGGGTCCAAAAGGATGGTTCCCGTATATTGGTTTCTCATCCCTTCCTGGTAAAATTTTCCATCGGTCAATTTAGAGACTCTGTGCTATGTGATATATGTCCATTAGATTGTGCTGACATACTTCTTAGCCTCCCTTACCATGACCAACACAATGCTATTTATATAGTTAAATATCGTGAGTATAAAATTACCAAGGATGGACGCACCTATATCCTTACCGTAGCCCCACCCAAACCGAAGCCAACAAAAGAAAAACTCCCTCATTTCCTTCTCAACTAGTGTGTCTCTCTTTTTCTGGTCCGCCCCATTCAACCGAACAACACCACTCAGCCCATCCCAAAATCCATGTCTCCTCTCCTACAATAATTTTTCGATGCATTCCAACCCCCTACTGGACACCCCCCCTCTCACCACATAGACCATTCTATTAACCTCATCCAGGGTGTTTCTTTATCCAATGCACTTATATACCGCCTTTCCCCATGAGAAACAGAGAAAATTGAAAAGGAATTGAGGGAACTAATCAACTCAAGACACATTCAACCATCCTATTCTCCTTGTGCTTCCCAATCCTTCATAATCCCCAAGAAAGACACCCTAGAAATGTGCTTGGTCACTGATTATCGAGCCCTTAACAAGGCCATGGTGAAGAACCACTAACCCCTACCCTAGATTGAGCAGTTACTTGACACCCTACAAGATGCTAAATGGTTCACTAAGTTAGATTTGACAACAGAATACCATTAGTTTCAAATGAACCCAAGAGATGTTTGGAAGACAACATTCAAGACCAAGTTCGGTCTCTTTGAGTGGAAGGTCATGCCTTTTGGCCTGACTAATGCACCCACCACCTTGATGATGCACATTAATGATATTTTTAGGAAGCACTTGGGTCGCATTTTGATTATCTATTTAGGTGACATTTTCATCTTTAGTAAGTCATGGGAAACACAGCTTTAGCATGTTCAGCAAGTTCTCAAAATACTCAGAGAACACAAGTTGCAAGTTAAAGAAAAGAAGTCTTATTTTTGCTAGCATTGAGTTCCTTACATAGAATTTTTGGTGGAATCAAAAGGTATTCAGGCTGATCCTGCCCGCATCAAAGCATTGAAACAGTGGCCAACACCTTATTTTTCCAGCAAGTTAAAAAGCTTCGTCGGCAGAATAAATTTTTATCTTAATTTTGTTCTACATTTCTCTCAGATTGCTCGTCCTTTGCATCAGCTATCCAATAGCGCTTCCACCTTTTTTTGGAATGAAGAATCCACCCGCAACTTTGTTCATCTCAAGGAATCTCTATGCTCATCTCCAGTACTGCGTTTTCCATACCTCTCTCAACCATTTGATATTGAGTTAGATGCCTCACAATATGATATTAGAACCATGCTTAAATAGGGAGGAAATCCTATTGCTTACCTCTCAGAATCTCTTTTAGATGCTGAGGGAAACTATAAGACCTATGACAAGGAATTCTACATCCTACGGCAAGCTCTCACGAAATGGTTCCATTATCTGCTGGGAAAGGAGACTATTCTACATATAGACCACCATCCATCCACTGATTTTCATTAATTCGCAATCCAAGATACAGGAACAAAGGCATCTTAAATGGGCATCCTACATTCAACAATTCCATCTAGTTATTAGATACAAGAAGGGAACCTCTAACAATATGGCAGATCTTCTTAGCATGCCACCCACTCCAGTGCTCCAACTAGTAGAGGTTCGTTGTGCTACCTATGATACATGGAAAGATAAGTATGCTATTGAACCTGAATTTCAAGAAACATGGGATGCATTGCAGGACCTACAGTCATAAACCAAACTCCTTTTTTGGACGACACCATTCGTGATGGGTGGCTCTACAAATTAAATTTTCTATGTGTCCCACAGTCCGATGATCATTGTCTTCTCATTAAAGAAGATCATGCATCTGTATGTGGAGGCCACTTTGATACCACTAAGACCATTCAACATCTCCAATGCCATTTCTATTGTCCTTCTCTTCAACCTGAAGTAGAGAGATTCATAATAGCGGGCGCCTTATGTTCTCAATCGAAACCCTCAAATAGAAAGCATGGCCTATATCTGCCACTCCCACTACCTTCCAGGCCATGGGAATCAATTTCTATGATTTATTAAGTGGACTACCCACCACCCAATGAAAACATGATGCAATTTGGGTGGTAGTATTCTGTTTTATCAAATTGGCCCTCTTCATGGATTGCACAAAGACCACTATAGCCTCTCAAACAACAGAATTGTATTTCTAACATGTGTGGCCTCATTTTGGCCTACCAAGCAACATCATTTCAGATCGAGTCTCATGCTTCTTGAGTTCCTTTTGGAAGACACTCTGGGCGTTGCTTGGATGTCAACTTAAATTATCCACAACCTTCCACCCTCAAATGAATGGCCAAACAAAGGTAGTCAATCACGTGCTAGTACATGCTCTCCATACTCATTTCAGATGTAGAAAACATTGGGACAATTATTTACATATTCTTAAACATAGCTACAACAAGGTCACACACTCTGCTACAAGTTTTTCTCCTTTTGAAGTATGTTTAGCCTTCCAACCAGCTTCTCTGGATGAGCTTCCACTCACATTTGACCTCTAGGGTATAGATCGTCAACAAAGAGAATAATACTCATCTCAAAGGTTTCTTCACCAAATTGCACATCGCCACACTAAGGTAATGGAAGCTCTGAAATCTGCTCAAGCATGCGCAAAGCAAAGGCATAAAAAACATAGGCCATCCATTTCCTTTCAAACTGGAGACCGAGTCTGGTTACATTTGGATAAGAAACACTTCAAAGGACAACATCATAAACTACATCCACTTCTATATGACCCCTACAAATTCCTATCGGTTGGACCTCCCTCCTCAGCTCAGTGTCCACAATGTCATCAATGTCAATCATTTGAAATTATTTGAGCCTCCTCTCTTGGATGAACCAGTCACAATTACACATCCTGTGCACAATATTGCGAACTTCCAGCTTCCTTTGTCCAAGGATACTATACTTGACACCAAGACCCGTTCTACTCGCCACCGAGCTTACACCTCCTACCTCCTGGCACACGAAGGACAAACTACAGCTCAAGCAAAGTGGATTACATTTCATATTGTGCAACGTAGGTTTCCTCATCTTCTCATGGAAGTAGGGACGCTTCCAGATCTAAACAGGGAGGAATTGGGCCACAAAGAAGCTAGTCTTCTTTGCAAACCATAATAGAAATAGGGGATCATCAACTTAGCTTATGTTTGCTTAAAATGTATTAAAATATCTATTATGTAAATAAGTAGGTCCTTTATTATAAAAAAAACCTCTCATCTAATAAAAATGGGATTATGAAGAAAGGTAGCTCCCGCTTCTCTTTTTGCTTCTAGGATTTAGGGTTTTCTTTTGAAACTTCCTCTCTGAATGGTAAGCCTCCTGAACTGCAAACGACCAGCCTTCGCACAAAATTCAAGCACAACTGCATGACCTTCCTGCACGCTCCAGTCTTCACACCCAGCTCCACACTCCACCAGCACGCTCCCATCTTCATTCCCAACTCCACGCTCCACCTACACGCCCCAATATTCACTCCCACCTACACGCCCCAATATTCACTCCCAACTCCACGCTCCAAGCTTCACGCCCAGCTCCACCTACACGCTCCATCCTTCAATCCCAGCTCCGCACTCCACCTGCACGTCCTCCTTCACGCTCCACCTGCACGCCCTCCTTCACGCTCCACATTCACGCCCAACTTCTTGCTCAACCTGCACTCTCTCTCTCTGAATGCCAATGCGATTTTCCCATAGAGCAAGGAGGGGCGCTATACCTGAAAAGGGCATTTAGTCTGGCTGCATGAGTAGCTAGAGTACGTGTAGCGCTCTGATATCTTAAAATGGGAGATCAAAATAGAACCATGGTAATAAAGAATGGTTTAAAGGAAAAAGAGGCACGATTCCCATTACTCATAAATGATATGCATATGTATATAGGTCAAAGACATCAGATAAGAACAGATCATTGCAAAGATTTAAACTTTAATAATACAATTCAAAGGCCATGAATGGCCTCTAATCAGAAAACGATACAAACATGGAGTTGGGTTCAAGATTATACGTGCACAATCTTAATGTCTGGATGAGGCATGTTCTTTATAGTTGAGAAGAGTTCAAGTCTAGAGGTACAGAGGTAAGTAAAACAAAAATTAAATATATATGGAAACACCATGCTCTATGCACCATCAGTGTCACAAGTAGCAATAATAATGCAAAGAAAAAAAATAGTTAGTAAATTTTAGGTTTGTTACGGGAAAGACAAGTGCACTATTGTAAAATTGGTCCAAGGTGGGAGGAAAGTCTCTATGAAATTACACTTCAATTAAAATACAATTGTTGTATGTCCTTTGGAGCCCAAAGAGAAATTAGAAGAATCTTTAGGAAATAGGAGGTTTAAGGTTTGTTCCTGTGAAATATATGGGTGGGAGGGAGAGCTCAAAAAATAAATTGGTTTAAAGAGCTAAAGAGTTGAAGAAAAATCATTATGCGAATTCATATGTGTGAGCTAATTTATGGTTCATGCATGAACAAGATCCAAGTAGGAAGTTGTTTGCAAAAAAGAACAAAATCTTAGTAGTGCATGTGGTTTGGGAGGATTACCTCAAAATATCACTATTGGAAGAATGCAAACATAAGTCATAGGATATAATACTAATTAATAAATATTTCTTGTAGATATTACAAGTAATACATAAAATTTAGAGAAGAAAATAGAACCCAAGAATATCTTAGAAAAAATGCTTAACTTCATTCATAAACTAAATACATGTAGCACACAGGCTAAAATATGCAACAAGCAATCTTTGAATGCTATTGGAAAACTAGAAAAAAACCCTCAAAGGAGGTGCATTGTTTGTAAGGTGTCCTTTTTTTGGAGTTGTTCCTCATATTTTGCATCATCAATGAAATAATTTTGATGCAGTATTGAATACAAAAATATAAACATTCGACACAAGGACACAAGTAAATCATGAAAATTTTAGATCTAAGATAGAAATGACCCACTTACCCAACAATGATGGCATAACCCAAAATACATAAGTTGTAAACACTAGAATCGATGCATCAATTCTCATAGTTAGTCAACCACAATCAATACTTTACTTACATACCTAAGCATCCAAAGATCAATACAACTTAATAAAAAATAGAAAACCTTGAAACAATAATCTCACCATTAGAGTGTTCCAAAAGGAATCCCCCTACAATAAAATGATCATTTTTCGATGTTATAATATGTTGAAGGACCCCAAAAAAATATCACCTCACATTTTCAACCTTATCAAGTATGTGAAATTTAGAAGAAGATATATCATTCTATCATAATAATAAAAAAAAGGAAAGAATAGCATTTTCTAATACTTCAAGGACCAATCATTTTAAATTAGAGAACTTGTAATATACCTAGGGTGTATTACCACTAATTTAATAATGTTATAAATAATTATCATTTATAATAATAGATATAGGTCATAATTTACAATTATATCGTAACAATGGTAAGTCGTTCATTTTTCTCTAAATGTGTGCCTTTGACATATAGATACACATTGTTATCACTATATTTGTATTAATGAATATTGATAATTTTAATATGAACATTATAGAATATCTCTTCCATTGATGAATTTATGAAGTAACCATCTGTTTTTGATACACAACTTGATATCATTAGTACAATGAAAACACCTTTTTTCCCATTGGAATGATTGACATAAATATGAAAACTTTAAACCCTAGAAAACATGTTCCTATAGTCTCTGATGTCCAGCAAACACACTCTTCCCATATATAAATTTTGTCGAGTATATCTTTTCGATTTGCTAACTCTGTGTTCTTTAAAATGAACATGACTTACAACGTTGTCACCTTTGTGCTTTCTTTAAAAAGAATAGGAGGATTTGCATAGGTTTTGGCATACAAAATGAAATATTTACGTTGTAGGCATTCAAACAACGAAATACCATCCACGCCACTGTAGCAGATTCCTCGCTCATTGAGCCAATGGAATGTTGCCATGTGTATCTTCTTTTTTTATTTTATCCATTAATTTCAATGAGGATCGTTGCGTGTTGAAGAAGTTTGCGTGCTTAAGAATTACTCTGGATTCTAGACCAAAATTCCACGCAACCTGGAACGGAGCAATTCTAGCAGATACATTGTTCCTCTGGAAAATACATTGTTCCCGATCACACCAAACCACTCTCCTTTCACACTCTCAAATTTCCCCTAACCTCCCCAATGTTGGTGAAACTCATTGGATAGATCAAGTTAGCAGAGAATATCTTCATTTAAGCAAGAAGAGATGGATGAAGATTTCCAACACCTTCCATGAATTAGAAGGAGATCATCTTGATGAATTTCAGAAGCGCTATGTAGGCCCTGTCAAACCCATCAACCCTGTGCTACGGGACTCTTTCCTAAGCGGCGAATATCTCACCATGCCAATGGCTTGAATGGGCTCAATAAATTTATAGTGGGTGGACCGTAATCTTTGAAATCAGTCGTTTATGTCTCTTTTGGTAGCCAAAGTTTAATCTCTCTTCTTAGGAAGGTATTTTCATTTTCATCCTAATTGTTGTATAATTTTTCATTTCATTTTTTATTTCAAAATTTATCGTCATATTATTCTCGTTCTATCTTCTTTCTCTTGAATCTTCATTTTCCAGGTCTCACAAGTACAAAATGCAGCTTGATCAAGCATATGAACATGCTATTAGAGGTTAGACAATCCCTTAGCTTGTTCCTTGGTTTACTGTATAAACTTTCAAACCAGAAACACAACTTAACCCTCAGCTCAAGTGCATCAAAAGGTGGATGGGAAATGTTTAGGTCATTATTGTGCTTATGAAATATGTAGATCAATAAAAAAATAGAAACCAAAATTGAAGATGTTGATTATGATCCCCCAAATCTAAAATAATGGAATATTTGATGCATTTCAAGACCAATCTCCTAAACACTAAAATAAATGCAGAACTTGGAAACTAGAAGAAACAAGGGGGAACGTGGGAAAAATCCTGGAGTTGGTTTGGCAACAATAGGTAGAGGGTGTAGGTCTAAATAATTATCCATAGAAGGATGAAATACTTGACAATGCAGGTATGTTTCACACATCACAATCCCAATCAACCATAGACGACCAGTTCCTCCATATAGAGAGGGGTTGAGTATAATAATCTCACTAGATATTCTATGATCTCTTATACAGTTTCCTTGGAGAAGCATTTGTCTATCAACAAATGACTGCATACACAAAAATATCTATGAGACTCAAGCTATGTCTGGAATCCTTAACAAAACAAAACAAAATGCAAAACATAAAACAATCTGCTTCCATTAGTATCACTCCTTTTCCATAAATTATTATTTGATTACTTATATAGAATGCTTTTCTCCCTAGGGTGGACTTGAAGAGACAATTATTCCATTGTTGCTTTGACAATGTTCCTATCTCCAGAGTTCATATCAATCAACTACTTCTCCAATTATTCTAATTTATGATGTAAAGAGAACACCATAAACATCTTACATAAGAAAAATAGCATTGCTTCAAATGGAGAAGATTTGCATTGAACTTGTACTATAATAGACTAAGTGAAGAGGCTTAAACAAAGTCAGTGAAAACAGGGCCTTTCTTCATCACAGAATGTAACCAGAATATTTATGTAATACAAATAAGCGATCCAAAATTAATAAATATATAAGCAACAGAATAACTGCAACACTGCCTAAACTCCAGAAAATTGACATCGTTGTTTGATTTATCAATCATCATTAGGAATTCTACCATCATTCAAACGCCCTTCCACTATTTGGTCCAATTCCCTAAAATTCATAGCAAGGTGGTATTTATCTTTGTTTGCAGAAGAGAAAGAAGATATCTCTGTTTCAATGCGAAGGATCTGAAGCTACACTGCAAAATATAGAATTCTTACCTGTTCAGAATATATGATAATACATTTTTGCAGATGACATAGTTGGTTTTGTTGATGGCCCATGCAGAGTCCCTCCATGGTCACAAGTACTCCGCTGCTTGTATGTTTTTGGACATGAATGTTGCCAAAATCTGAATAAAAATCATTATGGATTCTTACAATGCCATAGAATACAGGAAAGAATCTCGACATTATGGGATAAACATTCCCATTAATGGAATATCTGAGATTCCCGTTATGTTAGGATTACACCAAGGAGTTTTGTGGCCTTCTTATTGATTCCAATCATTCATAATCCTTCAATTGCTCAACCAAGAAGAGCATAGTGAGGGTTTTCTTTGATCCTGAATTGAGCATGAACTAAGTGTAAAGTTGGTCTCCTTCCAAAGAAATCATCCAGCTTCTAGAATCTATTAGCAATATTCTCACAAAGGCTAATAAGCCTCCAGAGGCAGGCAGTAGAGTCACACCTCTCCTACTCGCGATCACAGTAAATTTGTTTTGCCATGTGTTAATATGCACTGACACTTGTTTTGCATTGTATAACATTAGATAGTCAGTGAACAAGGATTTTTTGGCAGTTTTCGATATTATAAAGGCTTTGGGTGTCTTCAATATCTAAGCACACCTCATCAATGGATAAGTCAGTGCTCGAAAATGGTTCCAGGAGACTTTTATACATCCAATGGAAGCTACGGCCAAGTGGATTGTGATCCAGATCAATCTTAGACACCAGTCTTGCTAATGGATTGTTGGGAGGACAAACATTTCCACGCGGATACCATGCATCAATTTAATTTCAATGAGGGGATCAATTTTTCTATTATAAGTTGTTTTGGTCATGATCCTTTATTTTCTTCATGATAAAGCATGAGTCGACTCTTTGATATGCCACATGGTATGGCCCAGCCCGAACTTTCTTTGCTTCTCTCTGTATCGACCCCTTCACAAAATACCTTTGTGGAAGGAAAAATATAAAGGGGTGGCACTTTCATAGTTCACCAAATTTCTTCCTTGATGCATCTCCTCATTTGAACTCTTCCCATCCGGTTCTGCGTGCTAAAAAAACAGAATACTATGTTCACTAAAATCTTAACTTTGATGCATCTCCTCATTTTGAACTCTTCCCATCCAGTTCTGCATGCTAAAAAAGAAGAATACTCTGTTCACTAAAACCTTAAACTCTAAATCATTGGTACAATTCAACGTCTTACATTTTCTAAGTCGGCTGCAACTAATTTTTCCTTCTAAACAAATTTATAACTGTCCCATATATTTTCACACAACACGTTCTTTCCAAATTGAATAATCCATTTCAAAATTAAAACCTACAGTGTAGTATATTGCAGAGGTCTTGAGGATAGGCTGAAAGGGTGAATAATAAATCATAGTAAAAGTAGGTATGTACACCATTACACATGAATTGGGTCGATCGTGTCGTAGTTGGGAATTTCCATAGTTATTTGATGTCAAGGTGACAAACAAACGAAATCATTGCCTGGATGCTCGGATTACATAGACAATACAGCTAACCAACACCAAGTCATTTTTTATGTTTAAAACTTCAGAATATGATGGATATTGCATAAATGTTTAAAAGTAATTCAAATCTAATAGTATATATCTTATCTTAGTACTTTCATATTTTATATTTCACTAGCACAACCACTTAACTTAACTTGTGGTTAATGGTGATAAGTCACAAGTTAAGTGTCATGAATAAGTTATATTTTACTTATTCTCCATGCTTAGTTGTAATCAACTATTCTTCTCCATGCCTCAACTACTTGCTACATGTTACCTTATTTAGATAAATGGGTTGGAAAGTACACTTGTCTCATCATCCTTTAATCTATGAAAAGCATAGATGGTAGTCCACCCTAAATTCTAAGATATAAATACCTATTTTTGTAAATATACATACCAAAAGCACCCTTGATCTCCTTTAGTGAATCCATTTATGGAATTTTTATTAAACTTGCATGGAAAATAGTTTTAAAGTTGTTGGATTAAGTTCAAAAAATAGTTTTTTACAAATAATCATACACTCTATTTTCCATGACTATGTTAACATGGAAATATGTTACATGACAAAAGTTGTTGAGCATCGAACACAACACTAAAAAAACCTCAATTTATAAGGAAACGAAGAAAAACAAAGCTCAACCTAAATTTCAAGGCCTAAACCAATGAAAATATCACCAACCCCACTCAACAATAAGGTGAAACGTTGGTCCTCCTGAAATATCTCAAATGGATCCCTTCACACCATGTGTGGGACGTTAACAATTTCCTAGATGATACTTTTGATATCTTTGAATCTTTCACGAACTAACGAGGCATATTCTTCTTCAAAGTGGAAGAAAAATATACCACCTATTTGCATTATGTGAGGAAGGGGACATGAATTGTAGTGATAGAGATTGAGCACTATTTATGCTAATATTTTATTCTAGGGATTCACAACCATGGGAAAGGCATCATAGCATCGATGCCTTTCATAGTATTAATCTTTTTGTTGTTGTTTTCATTTGAAGAGGGGAAGAATCTTGGGTAGTGTTAATTATGATTTTCCACCATTGTCATTGCAACATTATTCCTCCTCTCTATAATTTGTTGGCATGTCATAGATTTGGCAGGAAAACATGTAGAGGCCAACCAATTGGTAGTAGTTGCACATCAGGAATTTGAATAAATGGGAATTTATTAGTGATTCTTTTTTTTATGTGTAGTGATTAATAAAAAAGAAGCACAAATTTTTCCATCGTGTCACCTTGGAGTTTATTAGTCTTTAATTATGGGTCCTTCAATCACTTCCCATGTTAATAAATCTCTCTTCTATGGCATACATGTCTTTATTATTTGGGTTGTCATCATAGGTGTGAAATTCTGCTACTATCGTGTGATGACCTCTTGTCTTGAATAAACTATATGTTTCCATGTGGTAATGTGGCTATATTCTTGAGAGAAATAATATTCAAATATTTTAATAATAATTAAAAATAAAAAAATGCAGTTTTAGTTGAACTAGAATCATGTTCAACACAAGTGTATCTAATGCCTATGCTAAAATTGTGTATATTGATGCTTGGATTAGAAAATTTGTTGAAGTTGATGTTGGCATTGCTCCTATTACATATTTGAAACATTATTTTGCTGAGTAAAAAGCAGATGTTGTTGTTCTGGAAATATAATTGGTTGTGGATCCATATATGCATGTTGGCTATTGCATAATAATTGTTGTGATTGTGTTTCTTGCTAAGACTAACCCATCGATGTTGTTGAAGGACGGATTGTGATTCTTTTTGTACACTAGATTATAAGTTTCTGGAAGGATGGATTGTTGATTATATTGTAGAACAACATGTTGATATTATTGCAAAATAGATGCTTGAGTTGATGATTGAGTAGGATATTGAGCTAGTTGTAAAATAGATCGTTATGACAAATGGAGCTGAATCTTTGGCAATGCCAATTGTTGTTGCTGAAGGATCGATGGTTACATTTAAGACAACTATTGAATCTTTTATTTTAGAATATTTTGTTGGTGATGGTGTTGTAACTGCTATTGACAATGAAAGGGATGTTGTTGGGCCTATAACTGTTTACAGATAATCTGCTCAAGCAAACGCGAGTGTGATCTCCCTATTCCAGGTGGATCTAGAACAAATGAATACAGAATACAAATCCATTTTCCTGGATCAATTAGAGATTAAATTAGATATATACCTTACCTTCATATTCGTGAATCCTTCTCCTCTTTGTCGCTCCAAACTCTGTTGTCTTCAGATCTAGAGCTGCAAAACCCTGTCAAGCATATAGAGACAAACAAACAATAAAAGCAAATATAAACACTAATTGATCTAAGATAATAGTTAAGGAATAAAGGTCTAAATATCATTAACAAAAAGATATTTATGGAAAGAGATTATATTATTGTAAATAAATGGGAAATACATAAAAGAGTGATGATTACAACCCAAGCCTTACCATTGTAATCTTCCTCCAATAGTCCAATCCAAGACTCCCAAGGATGTGTGTACCTCCCAAGAGATGAATGGGGATCACCTAGGGTAATTCCACCAGCATGTAAGTGCTATAGTCCTTCCTCCTTTCTCAATGGAGAGAAAGGTCTTATTTATAAGTCTAGGAGGATAGAGTAGGTTGAAGATTAGGGGGGGAGGTCTAAGGGATCTTCCCAATAGGTTAGGAGCCAAATACCAGTTGTTCCTACCAATTAGGGATGGTATCCATGTCACATAGCTTCGAGAATACACTCGAATCCCCTTGTTATCCACTCTAATCAACACTGGCACACTCTTCATGAAGACAACATGCGCCAAGAAGGGTCAGGCACGAGATGCATGAGGATAGAAAGATCCAATGGCGCAATATGCTAAGGTGCATTAGGCACTATCCAAGCTTGGCGCCCCTTTCTAGGAAGCGGGGTGTGCTAGTATCACTAGTAAAGGTGGAAAACAAAGTCAACAACTAGCTCAAAGATGTTCTAGCCAGGGAAACTTTAGTGATTGAGGCACTGAGTTGATACATGGCCCATTATGACGAGATTTTGGTATAACAGAATACCCCCCAAAGTGTGAAGATGGTAAAATAAGATAGGCGAAATGGTTTGTAAGGATTGACTGCAAGAACTTGTTGGATGGAAGAATCTACTGTAGTACAACCGTTTCTGAGATATTAGTCTCACATGACTCATAAAACAACTGTCGACAAAGACACTGCAGATCCATGGTAATAGAGACCGACTGAAGACAATCATGTCTACTGGACACAATCGTAGATCCATGATGAGATGATAACACAACCATGACCAATACAAATGTGGATCTGTGTATTATGACTCAGACAATATCCATCGCAACCTAGGTAAGATACAATTTCCCTAGAGTATTCAAGTTGAACTCACAATGATACGAATCTAACCATGTGATTACAAATTAATTCGAGTCGAACATGGTAGAAACCACTTAATTACTAGTCATTGATTTATATCGTTAACAAGAGCGAGGGAAATCAGCATTAATGCCAATGATCCCCAAGGTATCATAGTACATACCATCGAATATGAATCAATGAGTTGAGGTTGAACACTCAATGGGATATTTCAATCAAGAGTCAATGATGTAAACTCATGTTGAAAGTGAGGTAACTTGCCATTGAGGCATGTAGGACCAAGGTACTTGATTGGTTTCTAAATTCAATCCTTGGATGATGTGTTGAAGTCGACAAGGATTAATCCATCAAAGGAGGGCCATGATGAATCCCCCATCATCGACACAAAACACGATCATAGATGTTTGAAGTGAATCAGACAGTAATGTGTGAGACTGACTCAAGGATGACCAACATGATGGAAGGTAAGTATGACTGCAGATAGTGAATGACAATGGTCTCTTCAACATGGGCATGGCATGAATTGGAAGTATTGACATAATGAGAATGATACCAACCCTCTAATGTAACTGATGATGGAAACATTCTTTGGATGACCCAAAGGAGTAACAAGACTCATGAAATCGGTGCAAACGGATTACCCAAGTACTGAATGCATACCTAAAGGAGTGACATGCTCAAGAGTGACTATGTACTGCCATAAATTATGGTGTAACAAAAAATATTTCCTTCTCCCCATCATGATTGATGAGTGCCTCTTTTGTTTTTTAACGAGATTGAGGAGGGTAAAAAGATGCTTGGTATAACTCATCCTTTGGATGAGTCCAATCCCAAATGTCTTGAGAACTTAGGATAGGTGGGGTTCATCCCAAAATAGGCCCTTCTATGTTAGGTTTTAACGAGTCCAAAGAAGGTAAATTCAGCGTCATTTCATGTTTAGAGAGTCTGAAAAGATTTAAAGAAGGCTCCAAAAGTTTCTTTTTCATAAAAGTTAGTCTTATCACTCGAAAAAGGATAAAACAATGTGAGAGAGAACTCTTCCAGTCATGATTGGCTGGAGTGCTCCTTTTTTGTATATAGTACATCCTAGTCCGAAAAAGGGGTAAACTGTCACTAGAAAGATGATGATTTAGACAATTTTACAAGTGTGAAAGCATCAAGTTCGCTTGGTGATCTTTTTCATATTTAGGGACCTTGAAAAGAGCTTAAAGGAAGACTCCTTTGGGGTCTCTTTTTTGTAAGATTTTTACGAGCCTAAAAAAGAGATAAAAGATAACTCAGTAACTTATTCTCATCATTTTATGAGCACAAGAAGGAAAAAAGAGTATGCTCGGTTTCATTAATGCTTAGTTTTCAAGAGCAGAATAACAACAAAAAAACGCTCGAAGAGTCATTCACACCTGGTAACAAGCATAGAATAACCACAATCATGATCGGAATTTAAACACAACACTTTACTTCACCTGTGGACTTCAAAAACTAGGTCAGAATGATCAATCAGGTATATAGACACAAACATAATCCCAGCTATATCAAAATAACCCACAAAGAATTAAAAAAAAGGAATATTCCTTTCCAAATATATAAAATAGGGGTAAATAGTAAAAACTAATTACGATTTGTTTTTTACCAAATTAGCAGGTGAAAATACCATTTTGAAGTCATTTTTCAAGTGCTGATTGCAGGACCTCTGGTCAACCATTTTTAGTGCCATGAGTGTCAGGTAACCCTACAATTTTCCCTTTACAATTTCAATGGAGTAGATTTGATTTTTATTTACAATTTCCATTTTTTGGCTTGTGTGAATGGGGGAAATTGTGCCCTTGGCCCAACGCACTTCTCCCTTTCAGAATGTGCACCAAGGGCCTCTTGGTGCCAAACCTGTGGAGACATCGTGTGCTGATGGCACCCTGTCCGTACGGATAGGGTGTGCCGATGCCGAATGCCCCCATGAACTCATGCACAAGAAAAAAAATGAGGGGTTAGGTAGTTGGACCCACTTCTAATGAGTGTCTTTTTAATGTTTGGACAGGTTTAGGTGGCAGAGATGGTCCAGTGGCATGATAGAGAGGATGAATTAGATGATTCCCAAGTGGAAAATGACCCTCAATGCATGAATGCATTGAGGAATTGTAGGTTACTGAAATACTTCCACATCCAGGGAATGAGGGCCTAGGTGTTGTTACTAGAATACTTGATCTGATGTTGGGATCCTGAGCAGCAGCACTTCTAGGTTGGTGGGAATACATTAAATATAGATATCGAGGATATCTATTTTTTGATGGGGTTGTTTCGACGGGGGGCTCCTGTGTCTCTAACAGGATCATGTGGGAGTGATCGGACCATCGAGTATGTAGTGGCCTAATGGTTCTATCCTGACACACAAAACGTTGGTGGGAAGATTCCCATCAAAGACGTGAGGGATCGTCCCCTGCATGTAGTCCTGTTCACCATCAAGAGGGTAGAAGGTAGTAGAGAACCTCACTTGGCTAGAAGGGCCCATATGCTATGAGTGCATGGCTCCCATGGTTTTTAATTGGTGCAAGGGGCTCCTTGTATTCCTCATAGAGAAACTCACCAAATGTCAATGTGGTGAGATGAAGCAGTTCGGATATGGATATGTTATTGTCTCTTTATTCCTAATGCAAGTTCCACATATGCACCCCCAGCTCGATCTAGATCAGTTGGATTCAAGTGATCCACATATGGTACGATGTTCTGAGGTGATGGCCCATCATGGCAACGGGGGAACCATCATCACTTATAGTCCTTCTTTCTTCAGTTGGTTAAGGGGACAACTCCTCATGGTGGAGGACTACCCCTACGAGGGTGCTGACTTAAGAGGAGACTTAGACTTGGTGTTTCCTGAGGGTGTGCAGTGGGGAGACATATGTAAGAATGAAAACTCTGTTGTGTTTTTTATTTTATGATTTTTTATGTTTTTGGTGTAGTGCTGAGGACTCGTATATGTTTATGTAGATGTTGGTCCATCCTGTTCAGCAGGGGCTTCTCCGATTGTGCAGAGAGGAGGAGTACGAGAGATGGAGGTTACAAACCGTGATTCCATGGAGGAGCTATATGAGCTGGAGGAGAACCTCCAACGGTTGACTCTTGACATCCTGGATCCACGCATCCATGAGCTACCTCGATGCTACCAGCAACATATAGTGGGCGTATCCTAGCATTTTGGCATGCTACTCAGGAAGGTGGATAGGGCCATAGTCTTCTATCATGAGCATCCCAGGGATTCGGTTCATGAATATATGTATTGCACTAAAAGTCATGGACTTCATACTTTTGTAGAGAGGACTCTTACTGAAATCTCATGAGCTTCAAATTTTTGTATCAGTACCACTTTTTGTATTTGTACCAACATGATATATATATATAAATCTATTTGCGGATTTATAAATAGTGTTTTATGGATGATTATGGGATCTTGTACATGTGTTTCCTATGCATTATTTAGATGTTATGTATGTTTTCATATCTTTTGGATGTTTTATGTATGTGCAATACCAATCTCGAATAAAAGTATCCAATGAATCAACAATAGTGTTCATCTCTCTAGGAGTATGTAGGTATTGAATAGACTCCAATGACCTCTTAGGAGACGTACTCGTTAGAATAGACAGAGCAAGGTAGGGTCACGGATAGCGTAGATACGGTTAAGGTGAGAGAGCACTAGTTGTGAATCAAGGTGAATCGAAACATGGTTCATACCCAGGGAAAGAGCATCGGTTAAGACTCCAATCACCGTGTGATACTCAATGATGTTATTGGTTGTGTACCCTAGACAACTTACTCTTGCACTAATAATCTCTCCAGTAGGAGAGTGAAGCACCCAAGCTGCCGAAGCGAGGTTACGGGTATTCAGACTAGCACCATCTGAAAATCCAACACATTTTTCCATCTGCACATCCAGTCAAAACATGGTATAAGGGTAGAAACAATATCCTAGCACACTCAATCAAAGTATCACACCACACAAAACACACATCATGTACAATATATACATTGTACTAATGCATAAAAATAAAATCATAGTACTGCTTCAGGAAGAGCCCATTTTGAGGCTCCCCTAAAGATATCCCATCATAATCTTTGAGCTCATATGCTCCTTTATCCAATACTCGTTTCACTACATATGGACCGTGCCACATGGAATCGAGCTTTCCTTCCCCCAACTTATCTTGTTTATGTTTGTATGTGAGGACTAGATCATTCTCATTGAAAGCACGAGGCTTGATGGATTTGTCATACTGGGACTTGACGCACTTCTTATGTGCTTCATTATCTAGAGTAGTGTCACGATGGGTTTTGTTGAGTTTCTTGAGGTGGAGGAAGCATTCTTCCTCATTGGTGGTATTGGGAAGGAGTTCAACAATGAGTTTTAGTGATGGAATATCACACTCTATCGGTAGCACTGCCTCTAGTCCATAAGAACAATTGAAAGGGTGTGAAACTGGTGGCAATTTTCACGGCAGTCTGGTATGCCCAAAGGGATGAGAAAGCATATCATGCCAGTTAGACTTATGTGTCCCCACCATCCATTGGATCATGGTTTTCAAGACCTTGTTGATGGCCTCTACTTGTTTGTTGGATTGTGGGTAATATGGAGTTGAGTTCTCATGGTGAAAACCCAATCTGGCGCTCAATTCATCTATCGTATTGTTCTAAAAATGGAATCCATGATCAGTAACGATGGCTTGTGGGACTCTGAATCGTACAATAATATGGTTAAACATGAAGAGTGTGACCATTTTTCTGTCTTCATTGTATGTAGGCATAGCCTTGGCCCACTTGGTATAATATTCAATGGAAACGATGACATAACCATGCCCCCCAACCGAGGTAGGATTTCAATGCATGAAATCTATGCCCCATTTTGCAAAGGGGCCAACGGCAATAACAGGATGTAGCGGGGCTAGCTGCAAGCACTTTATATAGTGAAAAAGATAACAGGGAGGACACTTCTTGACTGCTTCAATGCAATATTTAAAGATCGAGGGCCAATAGTATCCGATGTGCAACATAGACATCCAAGAAAGATGACCGCCACAAGCCCCAGAGTGACAGTCATTCAGAACATGTTTATCCTCCTCGTGGGTTAGACAACGTTGGAGGATTGAATCAACACCACGGTGGTAGAGGGTATCACCGATGATTAGGTAGTATTTTGCATAGTGGCTCACACGATGACGATCATCGCGAGATAGCTGAGGACTGAACCGTTGGGTTTGGAGATACAAAGTAATATCCCCATACCATGGGTCAGAAGTATTGATCAGAAACAATGACTCATCGGGGAAAGATTCCATGGGCTTAGATTCCGTATCAGTATGGGGAAGGTTGGACATCAGCTCCGCAAATACCAGAGATTTTTTAGACTTAGCCTTCTAAAATTGGAGGTCAAACTCTTGAAGAATGATGATCCAACACGAATACTTTCCCCCTAGTACTTGATGCATGAGAATGTGGTACATAGGGTTAGATTCGGTAATTATGGTGGTAGTGCGGAGGAGAATGTAGTGACAGAACTTTTGGACAACGATGACCGTTGAGAGAGCGAGATTCTCGACATGTGTATAGCGTGTTTCAATGTCAATTAGACCCTTACTCAAGTAATAGATCACATTTCTTGGGAATTATTATCTTCCTGAACCAAGACCATAGCAATGGTGGTAGTGGAAGAAACAAGATAGAGGATGTAGTGCTTGTGGTAGTTAGGCGGTTGAAGTACAAGCGCATGGATGATAGTGTGTTTTAAGTTTTCAAAGGATCGTTGAGTAGACTCATCCCAAATGAATGGTACATCATTCTTCAACAACCGCATGTATCCCTGCATTTTCTCAGTGAAATTACACACAAAATGCCTTATGTAGATTTCCTTCCCCTGCAAACTTTGTAGTTCCGGTATATCAGTGGGAGGTTGAAGAGCAATGATGGCTTCCAACTTCAAGGGATCAATCTAGATCCCGTCTTTAGAAAAAATGAATCCTAGGAGGTGACCGGACTCGACACAGAATATGCACTTGTGAGGGTTCAGACTGATATTATACCACCTGCATCTGAGGAATACTGCCATCAAATGGCCACTGTGGAACTCTCGATGTTGCGAATGAGCAGGAAGGTCATCAAGATATGGTTCTACAAAGTCCTTCATGTTGTAAAAGGCATACAACATACCCCACTAGAATGTGGCACCAGCGTTTTTAAGGCCAAAAGGTAGTTTACGATATGCAAACATACCCCACATGAAGATGATGGAAATTTTGTGTTGATCGGGTGGATGGATCTCAATCTGATTCTAGCCGAAAAAGCCATCCATAAATGAGAAGATCGCACTCCCAGCACAGTTGTAGATGATCTGGTCAATAAATAAGGTAGGGTAGTTGTCTTTGGGACAAGGCTTATTAAGATCCCTATAATCAACAATGGTGCCCTGCTTTTTGGCAACATGGACGACATTAGAGACCTAGTCTGTCAAGGGGACAGGGTAGATGAAGCGAGCTTTCAACATCTTTTCAATATTAGCCTTTATAGTCACAGTATTTCTCAGGTGCACTGGACGTAACTTTTGCTGGGTGGGTTTAGCCTTGGGATATGTTTTGATCTCATGAACAACAATTGCAGGGTCAATCTGGGGAATTTCCTCATAGCTCCATGCAAATACATTCTGGAATTGTTTGAGTAAGGCTGTGTATGATTTAAGCTCTTCAAGAGAGAACTTGTGGCCTATACAAATATTTTGTTTTCCAATATAAATAGGGAAAATAGTGAAAAATAATTACTATTGTTTTTTACCAAGTTGGAGAGTGAAAGTGACCTTTGGAGAGCGGTTTTCAACCATTTATTGTAGGAGCCATGATCAGCCATTTCCTGTGCCATCAGTGTCAGGTAAACCTAAACTCTGCCCTCTTTCTTTTTAGTGGTTTACATTTTTCATTTCCTTCCATTTTTTGAGTTTTGAGCTTGTTGATGAAGGGATATTATGCCCACAGACCGGCACAGCTTACCTTTTCGGGAAATGCACCAAGGGCATGCCGACGCAAATCCTGAAAAGATGTCTTGCGCCAGCACACCCTGTTCAAAAAAATGGGCTACGCCGACACAAGTCCACATGGAAAGCTTAAAATTTAATGAAAGATAAACTCTTTTGATGGTTTGGAAAGGTTCTAATGATGTTTTTATGGACTTTTGTGTAGGTTTCAGGTGAACACAATGGTCGAATGGTGCGAACTAGAGAAATTGTCGATTGTGGAAGTACTTTCACATTCCGAGCAGCAAATGATCCTCAATGCATGGCTACATTGAGGAATTGTGGATTGCTGAAGTACTTTCACATTTTGAGCATGAGAGCCCAAGTGTCATTACAGGAGCAATTGATCCAATGTTGGGATCCGGTGCAACACCATTTTCAGATAGGTGTTCACACTTTGACCATAGATATTTAGGATATCTATTTCTTAACCGGGCTGTCTTGACGGGGGAATCTTGTATCATTGTGAGGATCACGAGGAGGTGATCGTACCGTAGAGGATTTGATAGACCAATCATGCACTGATGGCACCCAGCTGGTAGGTGGGAATATTCCCGTCAAATAGGCTAGAGATCGACCTCTTTGCACAATTCTATTTACCATTGTGAGGGAGGCCGACAGTAGGTCCATGTTGGTTTTTCATCATTTAAATCAATATGATCAAGTATCTTAATTGAGAGAATAACATGTACAACATTTCAAACACAAGAGACAAGAGACATAAAGCATTTCACTGGGGAAAACCAAGAAGGTGAAAAACCCCACAAATTTTTGAGAGATAGAATGAGCATCATTACAAAGATCACAAAGATCAAACCCAAAAGATAGATGTCTCCAGTAGCTACTCCTCCTCCACTTGTGCGCACTCCTCTCTCTCAACTATGCGAGTTGGATGAGTGAGTGAATGAATAGAATGGGAGAGTCACACTCTCTATTTATACAATGACTTGACCTACCTTTAACTCTAATTGGGTCGACCTCCCTTAGGAGAGTCTAATAACCCATTACCACTTATCACTAGGCCGACCCCACTAGGGTCGTCTAATAACCCTTTAACTCATATAGGGCTGACCCCACCAAGGTGGTCTAATAACCCATCAAGTATAAGTTACGACACTTACAATATAACTTGTGACACTTGAAAATACAAATGACGTCACTTCCAATCGGAGGAATAATACATGTCCATTGGGGATACAATAAAGTACAAATGTAATACATACAATATACAAGTGAATATCTTCCAAAGTTACAAATACATCAACAGTCCCTCTTAACTAGGAAGGTATTCTCTTAACATAGGTCATCAATACATAAAGGCACAAGTCTTCAATTCTAGAGCTGGATCATCGTCACTGCTACTGTACTCGTCATCTCGACACTGGTGCTATCTCTCAATTCTTCTCATCATAAGAATTTCTATAGAGCCAACGCTTTTTCATGCTAGATGTAGGACTAGCCTCCTGTAGGTCTTGATCATCTCTGCGAGCTGGCCATCCTGTGGAATCCTCAGGGATGATTACGTGCATCAAATCAAAACCTCAAAAGAGCATACCAGGACTGATTACGAGCTTACTACTCAATATATCGGATCTCCCAGGGAGCTATTACATGTGGCCTCCACAAAACCTTAAAAGAGTGTCTTGCGACCTGTAAGATCTCTAAATAGCATCCCAGGACTGATTACGAGCTTACTGCTCAACCTATTGGATCTCCAGGACTGATTACATGTGGTACCCACAAAACCTTAAAAGAGTGTCTTGGGACCTGCAAGATCTCTAAAGAGCATCCCAAGAATTTTACGTTCCTAGCACAACCTATCAGATCTCCAGGACTGATTACATGTGGTCCAGCAAAAACTTAAAAGAGTGTCTTGTGACCTGCAAGATCTCTAAAGAGCATCCCAGGACTTTTACATGCCTAGCACAACCTATCGGATCTCCAGGATTGATTACATGCTTACCTCGTAAAACCTCAAAAGAGCATCCTAGGACTAATTACGAGCTTACTTCTCAACCTATCATATCTCCTAGGGAGCTACTGCACAACATGTCCATGGCCACAGAGTATCATCCTGATACTCATGATCAACCTGATCATCCTTGCACAGAGCATCATCCTGATGCTCATGATCATAATGATCATCATCATATAGTCCATCATTCTGATGCACATCATCATCACATGATCATCCTGATCATCATCATAGCATCATCCTGATGCATATCATCATCACATGATCATCCTGATCATCATCATAGCATCATCCTGATGTTCATCACACAGCACTTACATCCACAACCATGGGAAGGATCCTCCTACCACAAGGCTTGGAATGGATCCTGCAAATGTGTCCCATCACTTCCTCCTCGAAGTATATTCTATCTGAAGAACACCAAGCCTCTCTCTGAAGTACTCAAACTTGAATCTGGCTAGTTGTTTAATCAACACATCTGCAATCTGCTCGTTTGTCGCAACATACAGGAGCTTGATTGCTCCTCTCTGCATTATATCCCTTATATAGTGATACTTGATCTCGATGTGGTTCGACTTGTTATGGAACAGCAGGTTCTCAGACAACTTCACACAAATTTGGTTGTCACAGAAGATACAAGTAGAATCCAACTGGAGATCAAATAAATCATATAGTAGCTTCCTTAGCCATAATACCTAGCAATTGTCTAAAGAATCTATGATAGACTCTGCTTCGGCTATACTCAGTGCTACACATGATTGCTTCCTGCTAAACCAAGAGATCACACCTGATACCATACTGAAGTAGCACCCTGAAGTGCTCTTCCTATCTGCAGCACTACCTGCCCAATCTGAATCAACATAACCCTCCAGGTTAAACTTTTGATTCGCATCACACTTGAGCCCATAATCAACCGTACCCTTTAGATACCTCAAAATATGCTTTACACCAATCAGGTGAACATGTCTAGGATCCGTTAGGAACTTCCTCAAGGTGTTCACCACAAAGCAAATATTTGGTCTTGTGTTCATCAGGTGCATCAAGGACCCAATCATCTGGTGATACATTGTGGCATCAACTGAATTTGATGAAGCATCACTCAATAAATTCAGGTTTGATGCCATAGGTGTGGCCATGGCCTTGCAGTCCATCATCCCGAACCACTTCAAGATCTCTACTGCATACTTCCCTTGTCCAAGGAAGATTCCATCTGCACTCTGCCTCAAATCCATACCTAGAAAGTAATGCATCATACCCAAGACCTTCATCTCAAACTCGGAAGCAAGCTTCCTCTTCATGTCGGCAATCAACCTATCCTCACCTGTCACAAATATGTCATCCACATATAGTTGAAGTATCACTGGATTTCCTTCCTCAACCTTGTAGTAAAGGTTTGAATCCACTTTACTCTTGGTAAAGCCCAAACTGGTCAGGAAGTTGTCTATCTTGCCACACCATGTCCTAGGTGCTTGTTTTAAGCCATACAAGGATTTCTTTAACTTGCACACATATGACTCCCTATCACATGTCTCAAATCCGAGTGGTTGCTCCACATACACTTCCTCTTCAGCTACACCATTCAAGAAAGTTGTCTTGACATCCATCTAGTGTATCTTCCATTTCATCACTGCAGCCAGAGCAAGTACTATTCTGATGGAAGTGTATCTGGCTACAGGTGCAAAAAATTCCCTTCATAATCTATCCCTTCTTTCTGGGAGAAGCCACGAGCCATAAACCTTGCCTTGTATTTCTCTATGCTTCCATCTGCAGTATGATTGATCTTGTAGATCCACTTGGAAGTCACAACATACTTCCCTTCTAGTCTTGGGACCACATCCCAAACATCAATCTTCATGATCGACTAGTACTCCTTGATTGTGGCATCTTTCCATTACTACATCCTGGATCTTGGGAACTTCAGATTCTTTAATATCTTCAATAGGTAGTTTTATGGATTTTGTCGCTGGAACAAATGTCGTTGTCCTTCTTTTATAGGTGATTGTACATGATCTTTCCTACAAGTCAAATTCAATTGCATGATTAGAAACTTCTCACAGTTTTCAGAACAAAATCTTACACATAAAGACATATGTCATACAATCATGCAATTATCTTAGCCAATGCTTCAATACAACATTCATCCATACCCCGTATCCATACTGTAACTTTCTATATGCCTTCCATCTCTACCAGAACATTGTTAATAGTGTGCACTACTCCCAACATGTCAGTAAAGAGGTTTCATTCTAGATAAGTAGAAATAGAATGTTCTATAGTACCATAGGCCACTTACCTATTACTATATTAGTAGTATCTTCTTCATTAATGCAACTTTTCTAAAATGCATAATACACATCCTAAATCTAGGAACATAAGTATGACTTAACAACATTATTTAAGTAATCATATATACAAGAAATGATAATTCAAATACTTATCTTTGTTTAGTTGTTGGGTGGACTCCCTCTAAATCTTTGCTTCCTTGCAGGAGCTACTGGAGTGTGCTACCTCTTGATATCTATTTTCCCTTTGTGATAGCATCATGATTATATGTCTTGAACTTCTATACATCCTGGACCACTATGCATGCTTAAGTGTGCACTAGTGTCATCATTGTGTTATCTTGAAGATCTCATACGTAATCATACATTCATTAGTATAATCAAAACATTATAATCCTATAATCTTTACATGTATGGTCAGGATCATTTCATGCATAGGTAATTTATCACAAGCGTTAGTATTCAAGGTTTCAGGGAGGACTTCTTTTACTCATACATATTCTTATTTGACCATAGGAGTCTTCTGGTTTGTCATATCATTAATCAAAGTAACAAGCATAATATGCATAAGCCCATGATTACTCAAATTTATAACTTCATGAATAATCATTATCAATCATACAAAAATATACTTATATGAGATCCTAACATAAGGGAGGATTCTAACTTGATATAGGAAAAACATACCTGGATTATCATGTTTGCGAGTTATGTCTAACATACCCAAACAATGTCTTCTTTGTTCTCTTCAATGATTTAGAAACCTTATGCTAGTAACCTACATATCTCATAAGAACCAAATTATACATACCTCGTAAGTAGAGCTTCTACGTGATCAATGGCTATGGATGAGTCTTTGGCTTCATGTCACTATGGTCATATGTTCTTGATCTAGAACTTGATTTGTCTTTCTTGATGTACCTTTCATGTTTGCAGACCACATCATCCTCATATAACACCACAGTGCATTAGTACAATCATAAGTGTCATAACCCTAATCAATGAATGTATTCTATCATTCACATGCATTCATACTTTTACTAAGGTGATAATGCAAGTCTAAAATTAATCAGGATTGTACTAACCTCAATAATATGAAGACAAGCTTAATCATGAACAGATTTTAAAACATACATGTATCTCCTCAAGTCATACCTGTCAGGATTGCTTGAAGTCTTCTTATGTAAGGCCTTAGCCTCATATCCCTCTGGAACTAGGATCTCTTCACTTATGTAGGTGTCCAATTCATTCTCTTCTAGGATTAACCCGATCAACTTTGATTTGTTGAAACTGGATCTCGAGCTAGCGAGGGTTTGACAGAGAAACACTAAAAATACAAACCTAGAATTTCAAAATTTTGTCTGGATAGGGAGATGTAGATGACTCAGACGAGCAAGATGGTGTGCTCATATTTTGAAAACTTCAAAAACTGACCCTCCAAAAATGACCTTCGAGTTTCGGATCTGCAGCTTTTGTCAAATTCTGGTTTTCTGGTTTTCTGGTCAAAATCATGAACTAGGGTTTGAGAGAGCCCGGGGTTCTACCCAACCAAAAAATTCGATCTTGGGCTCTAAATTTCGATTTTTCTAAGGAGCATCTAGCCATGGTCTCAGATTCCAAAAATTCCAACTTTTTCAGAAACTCTAATTTCCCGCAGCAGTGACAATTCAAAAATGAAAGTGCTTAGAATCCAATTATGTTTTGACCAAAATTTATGCCATATTTTTTTTGATGTATCTCTGAAACTTCAGATCCTCAAGGTCTGAAACTTTGGTCTGTGGTAGAATGACGTGTCATCTTTCCAACCCCACAGGTATGACCTCAAATGGATTCTCTATGAGAGAGATATTCTAAGTGTCAGAAGATGGCATGTTTATGGGATGCAACAACATAGAAAAATTGTACAGGGTGCCATGTGTCACTGTTTAAACTTCGGCCTTTGAAACTTGGACCTGTGTAACTATAGTCCATTCCCTAACTGCTAATTTTTAGGGAATTCTATTTGGAGCTTCCTAGCACGAGATATGACCTCTTTGCCTAGATCACCTATTTAGGGCTACATTCTGGAAGAGGCATAAACCCTAACTTGTATGGATCATATCTCACAAAGTACAGTGAATATGAGGCTGATCTTCAGACACAAGGTAGATGAAAATTTTATCTTTGGTCTATAAAAGTTTCAGATCCTAAACCTTCGCCAAAATGGATTTATAGTGAAAGTTCCATGATGACTAGTTTTTACTATACCAAGCCCTAGCTTCCAATTTATCACAAGTGTAGCAAGTGTCGTAAATGCCATACAATGCCTTCCTTCAGGCTAGATCTGATACCATGTTAGTTTTTCATCATTTAATTCAATATTATATAGGATCTTAATTGAGAGAACAACATGTACAACATATCAAACACAAGAGACAAGAGACACAAATCATTTCACTGGGGAAAACCAAGAAGGTGAAAAACCCCACAACTTCCTCATAGATAGAATGAGCAACAATACAAAGATCACAACGATCAAACCAAAAATATAAATGTCTCCAGCAGCTACTCCTCCTCCAATTGTGTGCACTCCTCTCTCTCAACTATGCGAGTTGGATGAGTGAGTGAATGAATAGAATGAGAGAGTCACACTCTCTATTTATACAATGACTTGACCTGCCTTTAACTCTAATTGGGCCGACCTCCCTTAGGAGAGTCTAATAACCCATTACCACTTGTCACTGATCTGACCCCACTAGGGTGGTCTAATAACCCTTTAACTCATATAGGGCCGACCCCACCAAGGTGGTCTAATAACCCATCAAGTATAATTTACGACACTTACAATATAACTTGTGACACTTGCAAATACAAATGACGACACTTCCAATCGGTGGAATAATACTTCAATGTTGGGGATGTAATAAAGTAGAGATGTAATCCATACAATATACAAGTGAATATATTCCAAAGTTACAAATACATCAACAGTCTGCTCATATGGTGAGCAAGTCCCGGATGATGTATGCTGAGGAGTGCATGGCTCCAATGGTCTTCAACTAGTGTTAGGGACCCCTCGCAATTTTGCGAGAAAAACTCACGAAGTGTCAGTGTGGGGTGCTGAAACAGTTTTGTTATGGTTCAGTTGTAGTTTCATTCTTCGTGGAGCAGGTGCCGCATCTGCATCTACAGGTTGATATAGAGGATATGGATCTGAGAGATCTTCACATGATCCATTGGAGCAAGGTGATGGACTGCCATTGTCATGTCCTAAATTTTTCATTGAGTGAAAATGGCCTAAGCCCATCGGCCATATTCATAAGATTTTATCAAATTGATGCTAAGGGTCCAATAATTACGAAGGAGGAAAATTACTAGTTTCCTAGGTTGGGGGTGGAAGCTTTGGGATTTGGAATAAGGGGGATAATAAATAATGTTTGAACATTAGAATGGCATAAATATTTAATAAAGGATCTAAATAAATAAATACAAGTGAAAATCAATCTGGCATTTGGTCAGGAATACAATTGGAGGCTTATGGAGTCCTTAGGTGGCTAGATTCCCTCCACACACTTGGCATGCACATCATCCAATTCGAATCTATGGGTAAGGAAACATATTTGGAGGTTTGTAATGTTTCATATGGAAGCTAATGAGCTAAGGAAGTTGAATTGGTAAAGAGGATTAACTACCATGGAAAAGGAAGAGACAATTTGGAGCTAGTGAGACACTTGGGCTAGATTCCCTAGCTCTGTGACAACAATCATGAAGATGCTATGACACCTATGACACAAGTTAGACCTAAAGGCTGACATATGACATATATGACATGTCAGGGATAAAAATAGCCTCCAAGAGGGCACTCAAGGGAGTTACGGAAGCTAAGATGCTTCTATATGTGATTTGGTGGAAATGGGAGACTAGGAATTGTTGTACAAGTGGCATTCTTTGGAATCTCTTCCCAACTTGAGTTGGAATGCATCTCTTGGAAATAATTCGACCCATAGAGAGATAGGAAAATTTATAAATTTCCATACAAATAGTGAAACCAGCTTTTGATCATTTGAGAAATTTTCAATTGCAATTGTGAAGAGGGAGAGCTAGTGGATGACTAGTTTCTTTCCTTAGCCAATTTGAGGGTGAAAGATTCCCATCCAAGTTGGTAATTGGAAATTCCATTCAGACCTTTCATTTGGAGATTTAATGGAATATTTATTTGTAGGTGTAATCTATAGGGCAGCTCATGGTTTGTTCCAGTGTAGCTCACTCTATCAACCATTTCCAGTTTTGATGGCATATTCTTGCTCTTGAGGGAGGGCGTCTTTGGTGAGCTATTGTACTATTTGGGGGATCTTCTAATGCCCCATTTATTTTATAATATGAATTAAATACTCTATTATTCATGTCCAAAAAGTTTCAGGTTGAAATTCCAAGTGGAAATGTGTAAATGTGATTTTTAATGAAGAAATGGTGCCATTTTCCCCATAGCTCTTGCATAATGCTCTTGTGGTTACATATAGTAGTGATGGAATTCCATTTCAAATTAATGTACATTTCATCTGATATATATCTCTGTGATAACCATCTCATAAGATCCACAAGTCGAGATTCCAAGAAAAACTATGTTAAATTGCTCGTTAATGGACAAACAGTGGCATTCCCCCACTACCTTGTTGTGAACCAATCTAATGTTGACGGATTCGAATCGATAAGTAAACTCCTGATGGTTTATTTATGGATGTAATTCTATTGATGTATTATACAAGTTTCATGTTCATTATATAAGCATTTGAAGTCATTTTGTGAAGTTTCATTACATTTGGAGAAGATTTGATGCCATTTCTCCCAAAGGTCGAACTAGTGATTTTTGCTACTATTTGGGAGAAGGTTAGAAAAGACTTAATAATTTATTAATGGTGCACATGAGACCTAAATAATGTACTTTGGACATCCCATACCTCTTTTCATAATTTCGAGTGGGTTTGGAGGAATTTGAGAGCCATTTTTAGAACTTACATTGGGGGGATTTGATCCCCAAATTGCTAGTTAAATTCCATACCTTTTCCAGAATATTAAACAAGTATGAAGAAGTATTTGGAGGCTCATAAATCATCCATGAACATCATATTCATCAAAACTAGTCAAAGGTCGAAATAGGGAAAAAAGTGAAAAATTGGTCATTTGAATAAAAATCTTAAAAATGGACACTACAAGTTGTATAAGAGCATGGTATTGGAACCTGATGTGGTATGATATATATGAGGACAAAAATTCAAGGACCACCCTTAGACATTTAAACCAAAAGTACTTCTGTTGAAGAGGAGGAACTAGGAAAAAAAAAGTGCATTTGGAGAAAACTATGGATAATGAGAAGGGAACCTCATATGAGAGTGAGGAGTTTGGGAAACTCATAAAACCATTTTTTGGATACTTTGCAAGTGGTATCAGAGACATGAACAAACAGATGATGAAAGGTTTTGAATTGATGGCTAGACAACTTGGAAGGAAAGGAGAAAGAGGAGGCAGCAATAGTTCTCATTGTGAGGAAACGAAGACAATAGGTAAGCATATTTTATCAAGCATAGGACCTCATAATAGAGCTAATGAATTTCAAAATGCAGCAAGGCCTACTGCACCAAAATTTCTTGATTCCAAAGCAAATATTAAAGACCCAAATTATGTGAAAGAAATTCTACTCGAATGGAAAAATTGGAGTGAAGGTTGCAGAGACATCCTACCATTTGATCAATACCTCATTCTCAATATAAAGGAAGGTAATAAGAATCCATTTCAAAATATAGATTCCAAATATATTGATATTAAGGAAACCAAGGGGAAATATGAATCATCTTGCTTGAAGGAGCAAAAAGAGGAGACCCATGAACCACCTAGTTCTGAAATAGGTGAAGTAGAAGAAGCAGTACATGAAGAGGATTGAAAGTCACTCCCAACTGACTCTGAAAGATATGAATATACATAACATGAGCATGAAGAAGAATCTATTGAAAATATTGAAGATAATTTCGAGACACATTCTACCTTGGACATGAATAAAAGAGCATCTACTGATGGATGCTTGAACTATGAAGGAGTACCTATTGATGGGTTCTCACACCTCTATGTTGGTGACATAGAGATCACTTTTGAAAGTGTTGCTGCAAGCCAAACTTCCATTAAACATGAAAATGAAGACCCTGTAGCAGTTGAAGAAGAAATAAGATCAACTTCCCTATCACCACTTGAGCTTCATGAAGTTGGTCCAAGCAAGAAGGAAGAAGATGAGGAGGTTCATTTGCAAGATCCTCATTTTCTTGAAGGGTCCTTAAAGATGAATGAAAGAAGATCCAAGAGTCCCTCAACATTCTCGATGGAACTCGAGCATTGGTGTCAAATTCGTGTTGGAGAGCTACTTCATTGGAGGAAACATCCTTCCTTGAAGACATGGAGAAGATTCAAAGAGCAATGTGCCACATCAAAGGTAATTTCATGTCTTTTCTTTTTTATAGAAACCATTTGTTTGAGCTTAATGAATTGTTACATGATGCATACTTGAAGAACAATGAGGATAATCATAGGCTCACAATTCAAAATGAGCAACTTCTTGAAAAGTTGCAAGATACTTCTTTTTCCTCCTATGTTTCAGATTGTCAAATGGTAGATTGTTTGGAGGATTCTCATGACATGGTGGATAATGAGAAATGTGGAAATTTGAATGTGCTTGATGTGTTTGAAAATGAACTTGAAGAGATCCAAACACTTGATGTGGTGGAAGAAGAACTTGAATTGTCTTTTGATGAAGGTTATGCAAATTTTAAAGGAGAGCGTGATTCCTCTACAATGGAACTAATCTATGACAAAGGTTTCACACTTTTGAAGGAGATGCATGATACTTCCCATATGGATCCTTCCCATTATGAAACTCCTGCTTTTTTTTATCATTTGGGTGAGTGACTTCATTCTCCTACATCCCACAATTCCATGTTTTGCAGCATTAGACTCAATGAAGTATGGGTGAAAGGATTCTTTTTTATGATGCCACATGAGGAGTATGGAACTCCTAGATTTACCTTTTATGATGACATGGTTGGAGCACATTCCTATTCACATTTGCAGCAAGATCATTTGTTAATTTATGATGATGCACATCTACATGGATGCACCTATGATATGCATTTGAGTCACTTGAAGAATCATGGTTTTTCTTGCTCAACACTTGGTTCATTTGATGTTGGAGGAAATTCATCCAAAATTTGGGTGAATAGATTTATGATTGAAGAATATTTTTTTTGGAAGCCACATACTTTGTTACATCTTTATGATTCTCACATTCATGGATGTATGGGTGAGACTTCTTTGAGTACTTTGAAGTCTCGTTGTTTTTTCTGCTCATTATTTGGTTCAGATTTCAGTGGAGATTCTTCATTCACTTCTTGGATGAAAGAATACATGGCTGAATATTTTGATGCATATCAAATCCTTTCGGAGCAACATTATAGGACATGGGATCCTCACCTATGTCATTGAAGTAGATTTGATGGGTCACTTGAATATTGTATGCACTTTGAAAATGGTGGTCTACTTTCTTGGAGGTATAAGCACTTTCATGACTCTTTGATGAAGATCTCCTTCATGTACATTTTCATTATGTTGTTATGTACCATATCCTCTTATCTGGTGGTATGGGTTGGAGAGCACTCTTAATTGTTGGGGTGCAGTACAAGCAATGGGACCCTGGAATAATTTTTGTCTCATTGGTTTCAATTTTTTGGGGGAAACAAGCAGTATGGAAGATAGATTTTCCACTTAATAAAGTGATTTTAATCAGAGTAGTGCAGCAAGAAGCATGATGGTTCCTCTTTAAAATCTTCATGGAATCTCAAAGTCTCAAGGTTCGACAATTCAGTGGCAAATTCAAAGATATATATAGAAAGAAGCTTCTTCAACACCCATGTTTGAAATTGCTCGACGACAAAAAATATTGGGAAGGAGGATTTGTCATGTGCCAAATTTTGCATTGGGTCGCAATGGCCTAAGCCCATTGGCCATATTCATAAGAGTTTATCAAATTGATGCTAAGGGTCCAATAATTGCCAAGGAGGAAAATGACTAGTTTCCTAGGTTGGGGGTGGAAGCTTTGGGATTTGGAATACGGGGGATAATAAATGATGTTTGAACATTAGAATAGAATAAATATTTAATAAAGGATCTAAATAAATATATAGAAGTGAAAATCAATGTGACATTTGGTCATGAAGGCAATTGGAGGAGCTCACTCTCTCAACCATTTCCAGTTTTGATGGAATATTCTTGCTCCTTGAGGGAGGGCATTTTTTGTGAGATATTGTACTCTTTGGGGGAGATTATAATGCCCAATTTATTTTATAATATGAATTAAATACTCTGTTATTCATCTCCAGAAAGTTTCAGGTCGAAATTCCAAGTGGAAATGTGATTTTTAATGAAGAAATGGTGTCATTTTCCCCATAGCTCTTGCATAGCACTCTTGTGGTTGCATATAGTAGTGAAGGAATGAAATTTAAAATTCATGTACATTTAAGCTGATATATATTCTTGTAACTACTATATCATAATATCCCCAATTCTAGATTCCAAGAAAAACTATGTTAAATTGCTCATTAATGGACAAACAGTGCCATTCCACCACTAACTTGTTGTGAACCAATGTAATGTTGATGGATTCAAATGGATAAGTAAAATAATGATGGTTTATTGATGGATGGAATTTTATTAATGTATTATATAAGTTTCATGTTTAGTATATAAGCATTTGAAGTCATTTTGTGAAGTTTCATTACATTTGAAGAAGATTTGATGCCATTTCCCCCAAAGGTTGAATTAGTGCTTTTTGTTGTTGTTTGGGAGAAGGTTAGAACATACTTAATAATTGATTAATGGTGCACATGAGAACTAAATAACATAATTTAGACATCCCCTACTTATTTTCATAATTTTGAGATGGTTTGGAGGCATTTGGAGAGCCATTTTCAAAACTTACCGTGGGGGGATTTGATCCCCAAATTGCTAGTTAAATTCCATACTTTCTCCAAAATATTAAACAAGTTTGATGAAGTATTTGGAGGCTCATAAATCATCCATGAAAATCATATTAAAGTGTTAATATCATTCATATACCATCACAGAATATTTGGGAGCATTTGGGTCAATTAGGAGACCTAGACATCAAAACTAGTCAAAGGTCGAAATAGGGAAAAAAGTGAAAAATTGGTCATTTGAATAAAAACATTAAATAGGGACACTACAAACATGGTGGCCAAGGTCCCATTATTACTTTTGGTACACCCTTCTTCCAGTGTTTGAGGGGTCAACTCCTCATGGTTGAGGATTATCCATATGACAGGACCGACTTCAAGGGATATCCAGACCTAATGCTTCCCGAGAGGACGCAATGGGGTGACATTGGTAAGAATGAAAACTCTACTGTGTTTTTGTTTTAGATTTTTAGATTTTTTTGGAGTAGTACTGATGGTTGACATATGTTTTATGTAGATGTGGGCCCATTGTAACCAGTTGGTGTGTCTTCAATTGCACAGAGAGGAGTAGTGCTAGTGCTTGGTGCCTCGACGAGCGATGCCGTTGAGGAACTGGATGAGATGGAGGAGAACCTCCAACGATTGACTCTAGACATTCCAAAGCCCAGGGCTCATGATTTACCTCACTGGTACCAGCATCATACTGTTGGTGTGTCTGAATGGTTTCGCTCACTGCTTAGGAAAGTAGTGAGGGCGATCATCTGTTACCATGAGCATCGTGGGGACTAGGCCCGTGTATATATGCATATGTACTGAAAGCTATATGATTCAGGTTTTGTATTGAGAGACATTTACTGAAAGCTTGTATGCTTCATATTTTTGTATCAGTACTACATTTTGGTATGATAAACAAAAAATCTATTGGCGGATTTATACGCTTGTGTTCTTATGGATTATTATGGGATCTCCCTCATGTGTTTCTTTATGCATTATGTACATGTCATGCCTCTTTTACGTTTATGAATATTTCATGTATGTGCAATATACCATTCCAATATGAAATTGGCCATGGAATCATCAATGGTGTTCATGTCTCATGAAATGTACATGTACTGAATAGATTCGAAGGACCTCTCCAAGAGATTTACTCGTCTAAAGAGATAGAGTAGCGTGGGATCACATATGGCATAGAATCAGTTGAGATGGGAGATCAATAACTTTGATTCAAGGTGGATGACAATGTGGCCCATACCTAGGGAAAGAGCATTGGTTAATACTTCAATCACCGCGTGATACTCAGCGGCGTTGTTGGTTGCGTACCCTAGACAACTCCCTCCTAAAATCATGAGCTCATTGGTAGTGGAATATAGTACCCATGCTATCGAAGCGAGGTTGTTGGTATGCCGACTGGCGCCATCCATGAATCCAAAGCAGGTTTCCATTTGCACATGTAGGTAGGACATGACGTCAGCATAAAACCATGATCCTAACACACTAAAGCAACGTGTCACACCACACAAAAAACACACCATGTAGTGTATATACAAGATACTAATGCGTGAAAAATTCAGGCATAATACCTCTTTAGGTAGATCCCATTGCGAGGCTCCCCCAGAGATATTCCATCATAACCGTCAAGCTCGTAAGCTCCCTTCTTGAAGACACGTTTTACAACATATGGCCTGTGCCACATGGACTCAAACTTGCCTACCCCCAACTTATCATGTTTTTGGTCATACATGAGGACCAAATCCCCCTCGTTAAAGACACGAGGTTTGACTGATTTATCGTATTCATATTTAATGCATTTCTTATGTGTTTCACTGGAAAGAGAAACATCGTGTCGGGTTTCATTGATTTTATCCAAGTGAAGCAAACGTTATTCCTCAATAGTAGTATTCAAGAGAAGTTTGAATGCAAGTTTGAGTGATGGAATCTCGCACTCTATTGGTAGAATTGCCTCCAATCCATAAACCAGTTGGAAAGGTGTGAACCTAATGGCAGTCTTAACGGAGGTCCTATATGCCTATAAGACAGAAAATAACATGTTGTGCCAGTTTGATTTGTGTGTACCCACCATGCGATGAATCATGGTTTTCAAGACCTTGGTGATGGCCTCTACTTGTCCATTAGACTGTGGGTAGTATGGGGTTGATTTCTCATGGAGAAAACCTAGTCTAGTGCTCAATTCATCTACCATCTAGTTTTGAAAATAAGATCTGTGATCGGTAACAATGGCTTTCAGGACTCCGAATCGTGTAGTGACATGGTTAAACATGAAGAGTGCAACAGTTTTTCCGTCTTCATTGTACGTAGGCAGAGCCTCGACCCATCTAGTAAAATAGTCAATGACTACAATGACGTAACCATGCCCCCAGGCCGAGGTAGGCTTATAGTGCGTGAAATCTATGCCCCACTTAGCAAAGGGGCCAATGGAAATAATTGGATGTAAAGGAGTTGGATGTGAGCGCTTTTTAAATTTGAAAAGATGGCATGGGGGACACTTCTTAACAACCTCAATACAGTCTTTGAAGATCAAAGGCCAGTAGTATCCTGGGTGTAATATTTTTTGGGTTGTAGCCATCTCAGAAAGATGATCGTCACAAGCCCTAGAGTGAAATTCATTTAGTACGTGGTCAGCCTCTTTGTGTGTTAAACAATGTTGAAGGATGGATTCAACACCCTGACGATATAGGGTGTCAATGATGATCAAGTAGTACTTGGCATGGTGGCGTATATGACGATGGTCTTCAAGAGATAGTTGAGGGATGAACCCTTGGGGTTTGAAGATATAATGTGATATATCCATACCATGGGTCAGATGTGTTGATGAGAAACAATGACTCATCTGGAAGGCAGTCGATGGGATCAGTTCTCGAATCAACACGGTGAAGATCGCAAATGAGCTCCATGAAGACTAAATATTTCTTTCACTTGGCCTTCTCGAAGAGGAGATCAAATTCCTGTAGTATCATGATCTGGCATGAATACTTGCCCCCGAGTACTTGACGTGTACGAACGTGGCACATGGGGTTCAAATCAACAATAACTGTAGTGCTGAGGAGTAGTATGTATTGACAAAACTTTTGGACAGCAATGAATGTTGCGAGAGCAAGTTTCTCAACATGTGATTAATGGGTTTCAGAGTCAATAAGACCCTTACTGAGGTAGTTGATCACATGTTGCTGGGCGTTATCATATTCCTAGACCAAGACCATGGTGATCATGGCGGCGGAAGCAGCAAGATAAAGGATATAATCCTTATAGTAATTGGGAGGTTGGAGTACAGGGGTGTGAGTAATCGCAGATTTCAAATTGTCGAAGGATTGTTTGCCTTGGTCGTTCTAGATGAAAGGGATGTCCTTCTTTAGCAATCGCATATAGACCTATGTATTTTGAGAAAAATTACACACAAAACTCTGTAGGTAGGTTTCCTTCCCTTTCAAAATCTATGGTTCCATGATATCAGTAGGAGGTAGGAGAGAGACAATGGCTTCCATCTTCAATGGATTGATGTGGATCCCATCTTTTGAGATGATGAAACCTAGGAGGCATCCTAATTCGACGTAGAAAATGCACTTGTGAGGATTCAGACAGATGTTATACCGCTTGCATATGAGGAATATCGTCAAATGGTTGATATGGAACTTGCAATGCTGTGAATTGGCAGGGAGATCATCGAGATAGGGCTCCACAAAGTCCTTCACATCATGAAAAGCATACAACATGGCACGCTGGAATGTATGCCAAAAGGGAGTTTACGATAATAAAAAGTACCCCAGGGGCAGATGAAAGCGGTATTGTGTTGGTCGGTTGGGTGAATCTCAATTTGATTATAACCGAAAAAGCCATCCATAAACGAGAAGATGATGCTCCCGCTGCAATTGTCGATGATCTCATCGATGAAGGGAGTACGGTAGTTGTCCTTAGGACAAGCCTTGCTCAGGTCCCTATAATTGAAACAAACCCTAATAGTATCGTGATTCTTACCTACAGGGACGACACTGGAGACCCATTCTATTAAAGGAACACGATAGATAAAGCTGGCCTTCAAGAGCTTTTCAATCTCAGCCTTAATTATCGTAGTTTTTCGAGGATGCACTGATCAAAAATTTTGGTGGACAGGTTTAGCATCGAGATAGGCTTGGATCGCATGCAGAACAATGGTAGTATCGATCCCAGGCATTTCCTCATAGGTCCATGTGAAGACATCACGAAATTGTTTGAATAAGGCCATGAATGTGGTGAGCTCATTAGGAGAGCAGTTCCGGCCAATGCGGATATGTTCCATGACGCCGAGTGTAATCGATATGTCAATCGAGATGGTGGGCATGATGTTTGCCATGTTTCCTTCTGTAACCGTATCGCAAGTAAGGATCAGTGACTATGGGAAATGATAAACATCTGGTGTAAAAATTGTAGAGATAGTATTCTCTACAGAATCTAATGAGGGTAGTAAATACGATCAATGGTGAAGGTCTTCCCATGGAGGTTCATCCGTGCTCATAATATCTATAATGGATTCTTTAGAATGGAATGTTCAGACTAGAGGATATGGTGAGGATCACATCCATTTTGGAGACCAATACATAGAGGCCATAGCCAAGTAGTCCTCAGGGGTTGACTGGATAGCCTCATAAGTAGCTTCAGCTGTTGAGAGAGGCATGGTATCTCCAATCAAATGCATGGTGGCCTCATCGGGTACGAGCCATGGATCTGGAGAGTTGGAAGATAATGGAATCATGGAGGAGATCATGTTCACCATGGAATCATGGTTAGGGGGATCCGGGGTTGGAAAAATGCACATAAGAGATGAATATTTTATGAGGCTGACCCCCACACTCTCATTAAGCTGCAAAGATTTCCCTAACAAAGGGACATTATCATCGGGATGAGTAGCGGTGTATGGTGTACATAAGTCCAATTGGTCGATAGTGACAATTTAGCCGTGATGGTGGAATTGCACAATGCGGAAGACGGATGACGTGACCGTAGTCATGGCGTAAAACCAAGTACGACCAAGAAAGGGATTATAATCCAAAGGGGAAGCAACTAATTCCACGTTAATGGTCACAGTATTTCCCCCCAACTCTACGGCTAAGTCTTGTAAGAGTTTGTGAGTTTGATCTCCATGACTGTCGAATGCTTTCAGGGTAGTAGGGGAATGGTTTAAATCAGGAGAGCCGATGTCTTTCCAACAGGATAACGACATGGCTGAGGTGGAGGAACCTTTGTCTAATACAGTACAATGGATTTTATTCCCAACAACCTTTGTGGCAATTTGGAAATCCAGCTGGTGGGAAAGCCTCGGTTTAAAATACTAAATCTTAAACATGATCGTATTTGAGGAATCCGGGTCTACCGTGCTGATTGCAGCAAGGATTGTCTTGCATTGATTGGGGCAGTTCTGTAAGACTTCCAGTGTTCACATGGCACAAGGAGCTTGTTCCAAGTCCTCTACAATGTTATAGTTCTGAGATTCCCAAGCATTAGGATTGAAAACTACTTTCCGAATCGTGCTCTTAGGAAGATGCAATACTGAATCTAATGAAGTTTTCTCGATGGTGAGAGAACCTTGCGGCGCAGAGATATCCGAGGTAGAGGTGGAGTTTGTTTTAGTATTACTTCTACCGAGTTCCTTAGGAGGGACTGAGTCGTATGATTGTGATCATGTATTCAGGTTAACCATTTCACTACGCATCATGAGAACATGTGTTGTGGGCGATGTTTCTCCTTGAAGGAGAGGGTTGGGTAATTATTTGTTTGTTTTGGGAGTGGAAGGGGTCATTGAGAACTGTGGGTGTGGATTTTCCCTTAAGAAACTTCTGCACTTCGTCTCCGTGTGGGCACTCTTTGGAGAAATGGGCGCCACCACATAGTAAACAAGGATACTTGACCTTTTGTTTATGTTTCGTGTCTTCGGTAGGGTTCTTATGTTAGTGCTATTTGGAATACTTATTGGGCTTACCTTTGGTTTTCTTTTTGCCACTAAATTTATGAGGTGGATCTGACTGAATAGAATTCACCTCCTTGGTGGGAGTAGGAGTGGGTGAATTCTTGGTGCTATTGCTAGCCTATGGTGAGGGTGGGGAAGAACCATGGTGGTTCAATGATACACTGGTTTGAATAAATGGATGGGAGTGGACGTAACCAAGAATGTCGTCAGCATGAGATATCTAGGGTGGTTTTGCAGGATCATAGGTAGGACGGGGGGCATCAGGAAAAATATCATAGAAGGTGCCAGATTGAGCATAGACAAGGTCTAAGTAGTGGGCTCGAGAGATAGCTTATTCTTCAGTGATGGCCCCACCCATAGCAAAATCTTTAGCTACGTTGGTAAAAGATACTTCATAAACCAGTCAGCTCATAATTAGTCTGGAATGGGAGCCTAAATAAGACGTTGTCTCCTCCACCACTCATGGATATGATGGGATATATGAGTTGTGGTGGTCTTGCAGAGAGAATTCAATAAGTCCGTACCAGTTTCAAAGCGAATGGGTAACTGGAAATGAGCAAGGAATGACATAGATAAAGAACAAAAATCAGGAAACGAGTGCGGTGGCAGTTCAATGTACCACTTGGAAGTCGAACTAGTGAGGGTCCTTTGAAATAACCTAAGAAAAATGAAATCGTCCATCAAGGAATTGGATGAGCACCATAAATGGTATGTCATCACATGGTTCTTCGGGTCTTCACCGGGCTTACCATCAAACTTTGGAGTATATGAAGGTAAATTAACCAGAATGGGTGGCCAATTACAACTGTGAAGGATGGGATCGTTGGTCAAATGAGACAGGTATGGCAGGTCTAAAGTAGTAAGAAATGGCAGTTGTTGATTGGGATGTCGATATTGATAGTATTGATATGGCATTTGCAGACTAATAGGACCTTGAATCGACTGATTGTAAGGTTTTCCCATAGGTAGTTGGCCATAAGGGGGTGTGCCGTCTGGGTTGGGTGGTGGACCTGATGGTGGTCCTCTTCCATAATAGGGTGGTCCACCGCCAGAAGGGGGGAAACCTCCACCTTTGAAATAAGGTGGGCCACCACCTGAAGGGGGGATTCAACAACCACCGCTGGAATAAGGTGGCCCTCCACTTGAGCCAACGAAATAAGGTGGTCCTCTGCCTCCGCCACTAGAATAGGGTGGCCCTCAGCCAGAAGCTGGGGTTCCTCCACCGCTGGAATGAGCTTGGCCTCCACCTCCTCCACCAGAGTAGGGTGGGCCACCACCGCTGGAATAAGCTGGCCCTCCGCCTCCACCACCAGAATAGGGTGTCCCTCCTCCAGAAGGTGGGGGTCCTTAGCCACCGGAATGAGGTGGGCCTCCTCCTCCTCTGTCGGAGTAGGGTGGGACACCGCCACTAGAATGAGGTGGGGGCGCGGTGCTTCAAGGAGGAGGTGAATGTGGACCAAATGGTGGTGGGGGTGGTGGGACCTGAGGAAATTTTTTCGATACATTTAGATCCATAGAGATTGAGTTAGGTTGGATCGTCCGTTGCCATGATTTAATCCCATGGTAGGTCCCACGACTAGTAAGGAACTGCCAATAGAATGACCAGTTGGAAACCCTCCACTCATATTATAGTTAGCAAACAGTTTCTCCATAGTAGCGATGTTTTGACCACTTGTTGATTGTTGAATCACAATAAGTTGGTGATGACTTACTAGTGGGGGAGAACTACTTATAATGAAATTAGGAGGTAAAGAGTATCCTCCCCTCGAATTTTTGGGTGGGGAAGGAGGTGTGTTGTTCAGGATTTCTACCTTATAGTGAGGAGATGGACACTGCCAACTGGATGGGGTTGACATGTAAACAGATTAATTGTATTGCATTTAGTTACTGCAAAAGAAAGAGATCGAGATTGAAATAAGTACCTCTTATCGACGGCTGGTCCTAGCTTTCACTTGGTCTTTCGCTTGATCTCCCGCTTGATCTTCTACTTGACGAACCTACAACACAAAATATACCTTCCTCAGCGTATCTTATATATAATAAACATGATGAAAGAACAAACAACTTGATCATCAATTATAACAAGATATTAATCCAAATTAATATACAATCTAGTAGACATTCAATTTGGGACAGGAATGGTGTTTCAACCTTTTTATTTTCAAAGAAACATGAATTGGTACAATATACCTGACATGTAGAGATGCTTCTGCAACTCGATCTTGGGCTCTTTCTCTTCACTCTGACTTGGGAATTCCTCCAACGTAACAGTACTCAAAGCATTCTTGCAAGGTTTTCACACCTTATGTGTAACCCCTCTCATGGATCCTCCTTGTATTTATGGGACAAGGTAGGCAATTTAGATCAAGAGGTGGTTGAATTGGGAGGTTGGGGAAGATGCAGAACCAACTTCAACTAATCCCAATTCATCAAATTAATATATTTTTGATTTCATCTTAAGATGTACACGAAATTCATACAACAATAGTAGCGTATAGTAACAACTTATGTGCTTTACAACATGCGTTTACAACATTTTGGGAGATGTATGTTGGTTTTCCTTGGGAAAAGTAGAGTATTTTCTCAAGGTGTACACTAGTTTGCTAGATAAAGAGGGGCATACAGGAGGTAAAATAAGGAGAAACTGCAATATTTTCAGCTGAAGAGTGTACTTTTAGCAGTAAGTCATCCAGGTCAACCTAGCTCTTCAATCCTTTGTGTCCTTTTGTGTGATCATGGACAAAGAAGTGCAGGTTTGACCTATAAAAAATCCCCCCTAATGTGTGAGGTCAGAGGGAAATGATGGCCGAAATACATTATAATTCCAATTCAAAGGAGGATCAAGAAACCACAGAACCAAGTCACAAAAACACCTAAAACAACAATCAAGGTCAGCGAGCAAATTAAAATCTTGACATCATATAGATGTGTAGCATGATACAACATGATCTCTGATACATAACTAGGAGATGCATATATAGAGCATGGCCACTGAAATACAAGCATGGATCCATGTCAAAATGAGAGATCATAGCCATAAGAACAAATTGGATCTATGTCTCATGAAGAGCCAAAAGAAGTGAGGCTCAGTCTTGCACAACTTGGGTGATAACATAAATATGGTGATGCTATCAGAGTCATAAGGTCTTCATCCAAACAAACCAAGGTACAAAACCTATCCATACGAATAAACGATTTGAAATTCGAACATGAGGGGTATCGTTTGATTATCAGTCATTGATGTATACCGTTAACAAACACAAGGGCTTCAATCGATAATGATAATGGGGCCCAAGGTACCTAGTACAATCCAACAAGTGTGAATAAGAGGACTTAAAGTCAAAGACTTCAGGAACCTGTTGAATAAGAGACATTGATTTATTCCCATTATTCAACAACAAGGGAAACTACCGCTAATGATTGCAATCCCCAAGGTACTAACCGAAACTCTAAACTTCATTCCCAGAGCATAATGATCTGAAGTCGATGGGAAGAAGTTTGTTGGAAGGGAGGCATTAATGCATCCTCCATCATCCAACATGAGGAACACTCACAGGTATGAGTTGATGTGGAGTAGGATGAGTAACAAGATGAAACAAATTGACATCAGGATGGAAGACACATGAAGTCAAGGTAAACTGATGAATGTCCAACACAGGCTGTATCCTTGAATAGTGAGCATGACACAAAGTGACTTAGGCAGTTTTCAACATGAGTGGAAAATGATATAAGTCTGCGATGTAGGAGACATAACAGACCCTCCATATGGTTGGAAGAATAACCAACTGGTGGAGTTGAAAACTTGGAGATCAGGTTCACCCTAAGGCCAAAAACTAAAACCCAACTGACATGAAAGACTCAAGTAGGTGCTATGTTCAAGGATATGACTGACTGAAACTGCCTTTGAAACTGAAAACAATGTGATATACCCTTCTTATACCTTATTCTTTTTGGTAAAAGAATGGCCTTCTTGTTGTTTTAATGAGTCCAAGAAAGATAGAAAAATCAATAAGTCCAACCATGTAATAAGTTTAACGAGCCCATGGGAGGAAGACTCAGGACCTTCTTCATTTTTTACAGAGTTCGAAGAAGAGATAAATGAATACTCTATAATACTGATCTCTGGATTTTAATATCGAGTCGAAATCTATTCTTACTTGCCGGTGTTTTCAATTTTAAGGAGTTTGAAAAAATTAAACAATAACTCCATACACTTACTAGTGGATTTTAATATCAATCCCGAGTAGGTTAATGCTCGACGGTGTTTTCCTATTTATAGAGTTTGAAAAACTTAAACAATCCTCTATATGCCCTTTCGTGGATTTCACATCGAGCCCGAGTAGGTAAATGATCGCTTGGTGTTTTCATGTTTCGAGAGCCTGAACACCTTAAAGAGAGGCCCAAAAGTCCTTTTTCGTACAGTTAGTCCCCTCCCCCGAAAAAGTATAAAACAATGAGAGGAGAACTCTTCTAGCCATGCATGACTAGAGTATTCCTTTTTCGTAAGTAATCCGCAAAGGTCCAGAAAAGGGTTAAAGTTATACCTAAGCGGATGGACCTTCAATTCCTTTAACGAGCTTGAAGAGAGCAAGTTTTTCATAGTCAAAACAAGAGCTTAAAATGACTTAAAAGACAGCTACTAGGATCATATGTTCATGACCTGCCAAAAATATGATCTCAATAATCAAATTAGTAAGTATTGACAGAGTTTCTCAATGACATAATAATGACAATATGATACTAGATGCATAAAACATAATTACAAATGTAAGAAAAAACTAACTCTACGAAAAATGTACAGGTATAATACAGGAAAAAGCACAAATACCTAAGCATACTACTTCTTCAGGTAGAGCCCATTTCTAGGCTCTGGCAGCTTATTACCTTCATAATATGTTAACTCATATGCACCTTTCTTCAATACCTTGGAAACTATGTAGGGGCCGAGCCACATGGGCTTAAACTTTCCAGCCCCTAAAGGCTCCTTGTCCTTATCCCAGAGCAGGACGAGGTCTCCTTTAAGAAACACCCTAGGTCTGACAGACTTATCATACTGTCCTTTAACTCGGTTCTTATGTACTTCATTTGCTGGAAGTGCATCGCGGCGCTGTTCATCTAGATGTTCTACATGCAACAAATGTTCTTCCAAAGTTGAAGTATCTGGTAATAGTTGTACAACTAACTTCAATGAAGGAATCTCACATTCAACTAGAATGACTGCCTCTACTCCATGTACTAGTTAGAAAGGAGAGAACTCGGTAGCAGTCTTTACATTGGCTCAGTAGGCCCAAAGATAAAGATACAACATAATGTGCCAGTTAGTTCTACTGGCATTAACAGTCCTTCGTAAGATAGTCTTCAAAGTTTTAATGACTGCTTCAACCTGACCATTCACCTAACGATACAATGAAGACAAATGGTCTTGTCGAAAACCTAACATGGTGTATAGATCGGTCATCATGCTATTCTGAAAATGGCGACCGTGATCAGTCATGATCTCTTTGGGTATACCAAATCTTGCAATGATCTAGTTGAAAATGAAATAAGCGATCGTTTCTCCATCCGCTTTAACAGTAGGCATTGCCTCAGCCCACTTAATATAGTAGTCGACGGGAACAATTATATGATGATGACCTCAAGCTAAAACTAGATTACAATTCATAAAATCATCCCCCCATTTGGTGAAGGGGCCTGCTGTTATTACAGGATGAAGAGGAGCTGGGTGTGCTCGCATCATCCTAGTGAAAAACTGATATCTCTGGCAGTGTTTCGCAACATCCACACAATCTTTGAAGATTGTAGGCCAAAAATAACCTACACGTAGTATTTTCTGGGTTGTTGCCAACGCATAAAGATGACCCCCACAAGCTCCACTGTGGGCATCATTCAATACTGATTCTGCTTCCTCCAGGGTTAAACAATGGCGTAAGATGGAATCTACCCCACGTCTGTACAAAGTGTCAGAAATAATGAGGTAATTCTTCGCATGAGTCTTAATCTTGCGTCATTCATCCTTGGAGAAAGTTGTGGGACACGTCAAAGTCTGGATATATACTGGGATATCTCCGTACCATGGGTGAGAGGATGTGATGAGAAAGATATGTTCATCCGGGAATGATGATTCTTCCTCAACATGCACTATGTCAGTAGGAAATTATGAGATCAGTTCAGTGAATACCAATGATTTCATTAACTTGGCGGACTGAAAAACCAAATCAAATTCTTGCAAGATGACAATCCATTTGTTAAATCCCCCCTGATTATTCGTTGAGTAAGAACATATTAAAAAAGATTGACCTCCGCAACCACAGTGGTAGTTCGCAATAATATGTAGTGACGTAGCCTCTGGACCGCATAGATACTAGCTAATGCCAACTTCTCTACGTGAGAATACTTGATCTCAGGAGCTATCAGAGAGCGCAACAAATAATAAATGACATGCTCTTGGAGCATGTCATCCTCCTGAACTAGTACTATGACAATTGTACATACTGATGCAACTAGATATAGAAGGAAATCCTTCGTATAGTCTGTGGGCTTAACAAAGGGGTTGAAGGTAGTGCCTTTTTCAAGGCCTCAAATGATGCCTGAGCAGCCTCATCCCACAAAAGTTAGGTATCTTGTTTAAGTAGTCTCATGAAACCTTTTGTAATTTTAGCATAGTTAGTCATAAAGCATCTCAAGAAGTTAGACATGCCCTACATACTTTGAAGTTGTCTCAGGGTGTGAGGAGGAGGAAGACTTATAATCGCCTCAACTTTCAATAGGTCCACCATTATACCACGACTAGATACTATGAAACCTAGTAGTCATCCAGATTCAACACAGAATACACATTTGTTGGGATTCAATCGAATCTTGTAGTATCTGCATCTTTCAAACAAAAGTCTTAAATGGTCAGGATGCTCTTGTCTCTTGCGAGATTGCACTGGGAGATCATCTAGGTAAAGTTCGACTACATGTTTGATATCGTGAAAAGAAAAATTCATTGCCCACTGGAAAGTAGCTCCAGCATTCTTTAATCCAAATGGCATCTTCCGATCGGAAAAGGTGCCCCAAGGACAAATAAAGGCTGTCTTGTGTTGGTCTTTAGGTTTGATCTATATCTGATTATATCCTGAAAACTCGTCCATGAAGAAAAACATTTCATGGCCTACATGGGCATCAACGATTTGATCTATAAATGGTGTGGGATAATTATCTTTTGGACAAGCCTTATTTAGGTCCCGGAAGTCAGTGCAGACTCTAATGGTACCTTGCTTCTTATCTATGGGAACGAGATTAGAAACCCATTCCGTCATAACTATCAGATAGATAAATCCGGCTTTGAGAAACTTTTCTACCTCTGCCTTAATGGTAGCATATTTTCAAGGGTTCATTGGATGGAGCTTCTGTCTCACAAGTTTAGCATTGGGGTACGTTTTGATGACATGCTCAACAATGGCGGGGTCAATTCCTAACATATCCTTGTATGACCAAGCAAAAACGTCATGAAACTCTTTAGAGAGATTGGTATATAGAATGATCTCTTCGAGAGAACAATCTACACCAATAAAAATGTTTTCCATGACTTTAGGTTTGATGGAAATGTTGATCATAATGGTTTGCGATATATTTTCCATGTTCCCTTCGGCATAAATAGCTTTCGAAGTAGAAGGAACATAGGACAAATCAACAATTCCACCAGGTCTCATAGAAAACTCGCGCCCTCTCTATCATGTCTAGTTCGGGAAGGAAATTGGACCTGTGATGCATATGTTCTCAAGGGTAATCCAGGCCTATCATTGCTTCCAAGATTGCCCCATCAGAGGGAAAATTAGTTTCTAGACAATCAAAAGAGTGTACAGAGTCTACTGACCATGCAGAAGAATAGTCCATATCTTACTCGATAGAGACCAACGGAGTCATGATATGTTCTGTTGCAGTTTGTTGTGAAACCAAGTAAGACACCTTTGCAACAGTTAAAGGTACAATTGGTTCTGATTTAGAAGGGATAATCCATGTATCTGTCGTTGACCTAGCCGTGAATATCTTGGATGAAGAACATTCTTCAGAACCAATAAAATTAACAGGAGAAGGTAGGTCAAAAGTGCCTATTAATGACCCATAGAGACATGCTCCCAAACTCTCAGTAACTAGGTGGGACTGATCAATCAACAGGATAGTTGAACCCGATGAAGTTTGGTTGGTCTTCTAGGAAAACGAAAGTTGATCAACTATGATGATCTTTCCTTTGTGGGGGAACATTATGACATGGAAGACAGCTGATGGTACAGCCTGCATGGAATATGTCCAACTCCTACCCAACAGTAAGTTGTAATCGAACGAAGCATCTAGAACTTTGACCTCTACTAATACTAGTTTGCTTGCAAGTTCGATGTCGAAAGATGGTAAGATTCCGTGTGGATGGAAAGATATTCCATTGAAGGTAGTAAGTATCATGTTCGAGGGAGCTAAATCAGGTTCGTCCAAATCCTTCCAACAAGAGATAGACATTACACACGTTGATGCATCCTCATCTACAACAGCTCATCGGATTGTCATGGGAACATGGACGACCTCTATCTGGAGAGCGACATGATACGCCAACCAGTACTTGATATCAGTCATATAAAAATGTGCAAGCATGGAAGATGAATCAACACTCCCAATCACTGCGAGGAGTGCACTGCGTTGCAATGGGAAACTTTGCAGTACCTCCAAAGTAGACATGGCACAGGGTGTTTGGGCTAAATCCTCCACAACATTCTAGTTCGGGGCAGCCCGCACGTTGGGTTTGTGCACAGCCCGTTTGAAGACACCTTTTGGTATCTTCGGCAGTGTCTCCACTGGAATGTGAAGAGGAGTAGAGGATTCAGGAGCATCTTTCAGCTGTGGATCTGGGGTATAGTTCCTTGCTCGAGTTTGCAATAGAGCATCTGAGTCAACCATGTTAACGAAACATTGATCAGCAAAGCTGGCATGAGTGGTGCCCCCATCACTAGAGCTACCAGAAGCTGAACTCTGTCCGTGAGGAAAAGGGTCTTTGAAAATAGCTGGTTTCGTCTCACAGATCAGTTTCTGGGCTTCTTCCATTAGAGGGAATTGATGGGTAAGGTGGTCCTCTTGACACGGTTTGAAAGGGAACTTAGCCTTCTATTTCTCGTTTTTACCCTCCTCAGCATTTTGTGTGTTGTTGAGATTTTGTTGTTTTCCCTCCCCTTTCTTTCCCTTTCTTTTAGGCTGTCGAGATCCCTTTTGGTTTTTCTGCACCTACTGTATAGATTCTGTAGTAGAAGGGGAGGATGCAATAGAAGTTGCTTCTGCAGCAAATTGTTTGACTGACAAGGTGTGAACTTGCTTTGTTAAGGCATCAAACGCTATAGAATCGACTGAACCCACAATGCCATCAGCATGTGGTTCAGGTTTAGGTTTACCTAAGTCTATATTAGAGCTCGGTGCATTAGGAATAATTTTGTACAACAACCCAGACTGAGCGTAAACTAAGTCGAGCTGCTGGGTTGTCAAAATGGCTTCCTCTTTGGAGGACACCCCTGAAGTGGCAACTTCCTTAGAAACATAATGAAGAAGTGACTTAAGGTACCATTCTAATAAGAATGCTGGGGGGATGTCAACCTTAATGAGCCTCTTTCTTCTTCGCCACTCTGGAATGTGATTAGATAAATGAGTGGCCTTGTTCTGCCAAAATGTCAACAAAAGCTATGTACCGACATCATACAGGACAGGAAGTTGAAAGTGGTTCAAAAACACAATTGCAAGATACCGAAAGGTGCCATAGGCAGCTGCAGGAAATTCAATGTACCATTGGGCTACGACACTAGTTAAGGTTCTTTGAAAGAGCCTCAACCTTATGGAATCATTGTTTAGTGAGTTGGAGGAACACCAGAGATGAAAATTTGTGACATGGTCACCAAGGTCCTCACCATTCTTGCCTTCAAACTTCAAAATGTCCGAGGGAAAATTTGTGGGGACAGGTGGCCATGCAGGGTCATGATGCATGGGGTCATTCATGAGATTTGAAAGTTATGGCAAGTTTAAAGTTTTAAGAAATCGTAAACAGGGCTAAGCCAATGGCATCTGGTAGACAGGAACCTAGTACTAGGAACCACCCATCGCATGGTTCATGTAATATTGGTTGGGGTCTGTTGTTCAGGATTTATACCCTATAGTGAGGAGATGGACACTACCAACTGGGAAGGGTTGATAGGTAAACACATTGATTATGTTGCATTAGGTTAGTGCAAAAGAAAGAGATCCGGATTGAGAGAAATACCTCTTTTCGACGGCTGATCCTAGCTTTCGCTTGGTCTCTTGCAGGATCTCTTACTTTCTCTTCTACTTGATGAACCTGCAACACAAAAGATACCTTCCTCAGCGTATCTTTACCATAGAACATATGATGAAATTATAAAACAATTTAACATCAACTATAATCAAGAATTAAGCCAAATAGACATACAATCCAATAGATATCTGATTTGGGACAGGAAGGGTGTTTTGACCTTTTTATTGTCAAAGAAACATGAAATCAGTACAATATACTTGACGTGTAGAGATGTTTCTGCAACCGGGTCCTGTGCTCTTGCTCTTCACTCTAACTTGGGACTTTGCTCCGGTGTAACAATACTTAAAGCCTTTCTTCTAGGTCCCTTTCTCATGGATCCTCCTTGTATTTATGGGACAAGGTAGGCAGTTGGAATCGAGAGGTAGTTGGATTGGGAGGTTGGGGAAGTTATAGAACCAACTTCAACTTATCCCAATTCGTCAAATTAATATATTTTTGATTTCATCTTAAGATGTGTGCGAATTTCTCAAGGCATAGTACCGCACAGGACGCAACTTTTGTGTTTTGCAACAAGCGTTAGCAACTTTTTCAAGGTGTGCGCTAGTTTCCCTTAAGGAAAGTAGGGAATACTAGAAGGTGTGCATTGGCTTACTAGCCAAGGAGTAGCACACATGTCCAAATATTAGGTAAATCATGGAAATTCCTAGCTGAAGAGGGTAAGTTTAGTCCGTACATCATCTAGGGAAATCTTGCTCTTCAATCCATATTGTCCTTTTGTGTGATCGACAACTTAATGTGATCACGGATGGAGAAGTGCATATTTGACCTATAATAGATGCCCCCTAATGTGTGAGTTCAGAGGGAAACGATGGCCGAAATACATTATAAGTCCAAGTTAGAGGAGGAGCAAGAAACCTCAGAACCAAGTCACAAAAATCACCTGAAACAATGATCAAGGTCATCGAGTAATTACAATCTTGACATCATATAGATGTATAACATGATCTTCGATACATAACTAGGAGATGTATATATAGAGCATAGCCACTGAAATACAAGCGTGGATCCATGTCAAAATGAGAGATCATAGCCATAACAACAAGCTGGATCTATGTCTCATGAAGAGCCAAAATCAGTGACGCTCAGTCTTGCACAACTTGGGAGATAACATAAATATGGTGATGCTATTAGAGTCCCAAGGTCTTCATCCAAAACAACTCAAGGTACAAACCCTATCCATGTGAATAAATGAGCTAAAGTCGAACATGGGGGGTATCGTTTAATTACCGATCGTTGATGTATACCGTTAACAAACACGAGGGATTCCATCGATAATGATAATGGGGCCCAAGGTACCTAATACGATCCAACAAGTGTGAATAAGAGGACTTGAAGTCAAACACTAGAGGACCTTGTCGAATAAGAGACATTGACTTATTCCCATTTATTCAACAACGAGGGAAACTACCATTGTTGACTACAATCCCCAAGGTACTAACCGAAACTCTAAACTTCGTTCCCAAAGCATAATGAGCTGATGTCGATGGCAAGAAGTTCGCTGAAAGGGAGGCATTAATGCATCCTCCATTATCCAACATGAGGAACACTCACAGGTATGAGATAATGTGGAGTAGGACAAGTAACAAGATGAAACAAACTAACACTAGGATGGCTAACACATGAAGTCAAGGTAAACTATAGAATGGCTGACATAAGCTGTATCCTTGAACAGTGAGCACGACACAAAGTGACTTCGGCAGTTTTCAACATGAGGGGAAATGATATAAGTCTGCAATGTAGGAGACATAATAGAGCCTCCATATGATTGGAAGAATAACCAACCAGGGGAGTAAAAACTCGAAGATCAGGTTCATCCTAAGGCCAAAAACTAAAACCCAACTAAGATGCAAGACTCAAGTAGGTTTTTTGTTCAAGGACATGACTGACATAACTGCCTTTGAAATTGAAAAAGATGTGATATACCCTTCTTATCCCTTATTATTTTTGATAAAAGAATATCCTTCTTGTTGTTTTAATGAGTCTAAGAAGAAAATAAAACTCCATAGATCCAACCATGTAAAGAGTTTAACGAGCCCATGGGAGGAAGACTCAGAACCTTCTTCATTTTTTATAGAGTTCGAAGAAGAGATAGACGAATACTCTATAACAATGATCTCTGGATTTTATTATCGAGCTGAGATCTGTTCTTACTCACCGGTGTTTTCAATTTTAAGGAGTCTGAGAAACTTAAACAATAACTCCATACACCTACTCGTGGATTTTAATATCGAGCCCAAGTAGGTTAATGCTCGTTGGTGTTTTCCTGTTTATAGAGTCTGAAAAACTTAAACAATCCTCTATTTACCCTCTCATGGATTTCACATCGAGCCCGAGTAGGTGAATGCTCGCTTGGTGTTTTCATGTTTAGAGAGCCTAAAAACCTTAAAGAGAGGATCCAAAAGGTCCTTGTTTGTATATTTAGTGCCCTCCCCTGAAAAAGTATAAAACAATGAGAGACGAACTCTTCTAGTCACGTATGACTAGAGTATTCCTTTTTCATAAGTAATCAGCCAAAGTCTGAAAAAGGGTTAAACTTATACTTAAGCAGATGTCAGTTCAAATCCTTTATCGAGTCTGAAATGACAACTATACTCAACAATCTTTTCATATTTAAAGAGTCAAACAAGAGCATGAAAGAACTCTATAAAGATCTTTTTCGTAAAGTTTTAACGAGCCCAAAAAAGTAAACTTGTGACCTCCTTATTGTTTTTAACGAGCTCAAATGAGATACAAAAAAATCCTCATAACTTCCTTACTGTTTTTAACAAGCTCAAAGTGAAGGTGGAAGAAATGACCGTAGCCTCCTTACTGTTTTTAATGAGCTCGAAGTGAAGGTGGAAGAAATGCTCATAACCTCCTTACTATTTTTAATGAGCTTGAAGTGAAGGTGAAAGAATGCTCGTAGGTGGATCAATGTCCAAATGAATGGTAGACTTCATTATAGACTCTAGGAAAACTTCATTAGAGGGAAGTATATTATCCCAGATGGAACACATATCTAAAGATTCAAATGGAGTCATCACCTGGTCAATTGCCGAGACCCAGTCCGAGAAGGTAAGCATGAATTCAGAGGCTTCTTCTCAGTAGCAATTGGACTCAAAGAACAATATGCCACAATATTTGGTTGTGACATGATAGTGCCTATTGGCGAGGGATACACTTGGTCTATAGTTGGGTAATAAGTGGGATCAACAAATGTAAGATGATTGATAGTGACAATGCATCACACGAAAGAGAGTAGACACCACATCTTTCATAGTATATACGTAATCACACCCGAGGATCATATCAAAATCCATAGGGTCCTTTAAGACCATAAAGTCAACTAAGACTATTTTTCCACCCAAAGTAACAGGTACTTGAGGGAGGAATCCCAACGGTTCACTAGGTATTTTATCGAAAGTCAACGGCCAATTAACAGCTAGAACAAGTTTAGAAAAACCTAAATCTCTCCAAGCATAAGGGCTAAGATACTAACAGAGGCTCCTTCATCTACAATACATCAATGAACTGCGTGGTTTCCGATATCAACATTTATCTGGAAAGGTGTAGCGGAAGGAAGGCGAGGCCCAGTTAGACTATTCCAATCAAAGGAAATAATCCCATAGCTTGGTAGGGGTTGACTCGACACAGATGAAGTGTCCGCCATTTCATAAATATTTGAACTGCTAATGCATAAGACTTCAGGGACAGGTGCATCAATCTCTGAAGGACTAATGGGATCGGTTGAAGATTGCATCAATTCGATCACTTCACTCTCCCAAAGAAGAGTGGGGTTGACCAAAGATTGCATTGGTTCAACCACTTCATCAACCAAAGGTTGATCAGGCTGTTGGGAATCTATAGACAATTTAGGAGCAAAGGATCCTTCAGACATGGACCACACTCTCCGCAGCTTTGGAATAGCAGGGCATAGGTGAGTAAGGTGATCTCCCTTACAAAGTTTACAAGGGAACTTTGGATTCCTTCCTATAAGCTTAGATTCCTTTACAACAATAGTACTCTCGGCATGACTAGCATTGGCTGATAGCTTGCCCCCAACATGACTTGCAGTGGTTGGTTGCTCAGAAGTAGAAGAATTTTGAACTACGGATCACACTCTTTGCACTTCTGGAAGTACAGGGCACAAATAGGTCAGGTGGTCTCCCTCACAAAACTTACAAGGGGACTTAATCTTCTATTTATTAGGTTTGTCGAAAATGTCAAATTTTTCAGCATGACTTGTAGTGGTTTATTCAATGTCTCCAGTATGACTCACAGTAATTGGTGACTTGTCATTAATATGACCAGCAGTGATCAATGATGTGTCCTCAATGACCTACAGTAGTTGAAGACATGCTTTCAATATGATTTGCAGTGACTGAAAGTTTGCTCCCAGCATGACCTCCAGAGGCTGGGTAGGTACCCCCAGCATGACTTCTATAGGCTGGGTGGGTGGGTTCAGTATGATTTATAGTGACTGAGGGAGTTCTCCCAACATGACCATCAGAGGTTGGGTAGGTGCCCCCATCATGACCTCCAAAGGCTGGTTGCATAGGTTTAGTATGATTTACAGTGAGTTCCCCCAACATAACCTCTAGAGGTTGGGTTGGTGCCCCCAGCATGACCTCCAGAGGCTGGGTGGCTGCCCCCTTGCTTTGGCATCTTCTTCCTATTCTTCTTCCGTCTATTCCTTTTAGACTATTGGTTACTAGTATTACTACTTTCACCACATGAGGTAGAAGGAAGAGGAGAAGATGTTACTAGCGAAGCCAACATAGGGTTTTGGTGCTCTTGATGTGAGGTGCTTATTTGAGAAGAATCAAGATCATGCAAGGCATTCAGAGTGAAAAACAACCAGACTGGTAGCCCTATAGTGAATCCCAGAAGATTCAAAGTAGCCATTAAGGGAGTACCAATGTTCCCAATGAATGGAAAAACACAAGGAGCCCCTTCAACAGGGCTCCCTTGATTGGTGCTCCCTGTGATGTTATCCATAGTTGGCCAAAACATATAAGGCCAAAATACAAGTGACACAAAGAGCACACCACTAAAAAGGTCCTAGGTAGTCCAAACCAGGAAAATAGATGCCCTCCGGAGGGAAGTCTGGGATGATTAGGGCCCATAACCAACCAACGAAGGATGAAGAACAGTTACCTAGGGTCCACATATAGGTACTCTGGGTGAAAGCATTTGAATCACCAAACCGCCTTCCCAAATTTTTGTAGAGGTTTTCCTCCCACGTCTGTCCTAGGTACAACAGAAATAGCCTTCTGTCGTCACCTGTGTAGAGTCCTAGATGGTCAGGATACTAAGGCTACCATAAGTACAAAAATTCTTGAGGGGATAGTCGTCAGTCTAGCTGTAATGCATGGGCAGGGTAACAAAGCCCGAAATCCAAAAGGATCCTCGTACGTGATACAACTCTGGTTTAAGCTCGAAAAGAAAGTGAGGGGTTATCCTCAGCAATTCTAGTCTCACACGACCTCGTGCTTAGCTCTTGTTTAAGTAGAGTTTCCCAAGAAATTTGGATACAGATGGATTTACCTAAAGAATGTCTTACTACGATTGTTGAGTAATGAAAATGGTTCCGGATAGTTTAAGTGTGTTCTGATCCGAAATCCTAGCCTAAGCTAGTTGGTGAAGTGACAACCCTGAAAAAGAAAAAGTTTCTAATAAATTTTATTAAGTATTCTTTTTAAATGGTTGTTCTTACTCAAAGGTTGTAGTGAAGTGTGTGGTGTGGTTGTGACTGAAATGAAAAGTACATAAAAGTAAAGAACTTTCAATTCAATTTTTTCCAAAACTAAAGATAAGCAAACCTAAAACAAATACTCTTTTTGTGTTTTCTTTTGATATTTCAAAGTAAACTATGCTACTTCAAAGTAAAGATAGATCTTTACTACTAAGCAACTTAAAACATTTTTTTTCTTTTTCTAATAACTGTAAAAGAAAGAGAACTAGTAAAAAGTGCAAGTAAGAACTAAATATACAGTCCGAGTAAGACAAAGATTTGAAACGGCTCAAAACAAATGAATCTGAAGACTCTAAGAAGACTCAACCTACCAAGTTTTTGCAAAAGAAAAACTTTGGGCTTGGAAACAAAGCACAAAATAAACAAGGAAAAAGAGACACTCTTAAGCAGAAAGGAAGACCTCCAAGGCTACTCCTAAGCATCAAACCCTAAGAAAATGCTAAGCTAAGCAATGAAGTAGGAAAGTGAACCAAACAAAGAACTTACCAACACACAGACTTTGAAAGAAAGCAAACTAGGAAAGCTTCGACTCACTTGGACTAAACTGAAAAAGAAAACAGAAAGTATCTAAACCAAGCCGGTTTTCAAAGAAATCCTAAGGACTTCAACCTAGGTCAAACCCTAATGAAAAGGATAAGAGATTGAGGAAGCATGCTAAAGTTGCGACAAACAACAAATGTTATGAGCACAAGGTTTGTATGATTATAACCAGCAACTAGGGCCAAAATGTGCAGCTACGTCCAAAAGAAAATAGTGCACGAACTTCGAAAAGGTTAGAAAGCAACTAAGACACTTAAAAGTACTCAAGCGAGTGAAAACCAACTAAAAAGACTCAAGGGAGGTCAACAAGACTTAAAAGAGACATGGAAGTCTCAAAGGTCAGTTAAAAAGGCAAAGCAATAGGTTGGAAGTGAAGACAAACCACTAAAAATGAAACCCTAACCAAAAACTGGACACTATAGGAAAATGCACTACTGTGCAGTGCAGAAACTTGCGCACACTGGGATATGTGCACTACTATGCAGTGTAAAGAGCAGCACCCATAAGGAGATATGCGTTACTGTTACTAGGGAAGACAAACACACAGGTGTCAAAAAAAAGAAACAGGCTTTGCAACAACCAACTAAGATGAATCAAGCAGCAAGGAACAGTCAACAAAGGCCTAAAAACCTCTCAAAGAATCAAACACTGAAAAAGGCACCTGAAGAAAACCAAAAATAGGTCTCTTAGAGAAGAATAACTAAGCGGTTACTCCCCAGTGGAGTCGCCAGTCTGTTGTTTGGGATTTCTACCGTATAGTGAGGATATGGACACTACCAACTGGGAGGGGTTGACAGGTAAACACATTGATTATGTTGCATTAGGTTACTGCAAAAGAAAGAGATTGGGATTGAGGGAAATACCTCTTTTCAATGGCTGATCCTAGCTTTTGCCTTGTCTCTTGCTTGATCTCTTACTTGCTCTTCAACTTGACGAACCTGCAACACAAAAGATACCTTCCTCAACGTATCTTGACCATATAACATATGATGAAATTATAAAACAATTTAACGTCAACTATAATCAAGAATTCATTCAAATAGACATACAATCCAATAGATATCTGATTTGGGACAGGAAGGGTGTTTAGACATGTTTATTGTCAAAGAAACATGAAATCAGTACAATATGCTTGACGTGTAGAGATGTTTCTACAACTAGATCTTGGGCTCCTGCTCTTCAGTCTAACTTGGGACTTTCCTCCAGGATAACAATGCCTAAAACCTTTCTTCTAGGTCCCTCTCTCATGGATCCTCCTTGTATTTATGGGACAAGGTAGGTAGTTGGAATCGAGAGGTAGTTGGATTGGGAGGTTGGGGAAGTTGCCGAACCAACTTCAACTAATCCCAATTTTTCAAATTAATATATTTTTGATCTTAAGATGTGCATGAGTTTCTTAAGGCATAGTAGTGCACAGGATGCAACTTTTGTGTTTTGCAACAAGCATCAGCAACTTTTTCAAGGTGTGCGCTAGTTACCATTAAGGAAAGTAGGGCATACTAGAAGGTGTGCGTTGGTTTACTATCCAAGGAGTAGCGCACATGTCCAAAGATTAGGTAAAGCATGGAAATTCCCAACTGAAGAGGGTAAGTTCAGTCCATACATCATCGAGGGAAATCTTACTCTTCAATCCATGTTGTCCTTTTGTGTGATTGACAGCTTAATGTGATCACGGATGGAGAAGTGCATATTTGACCTATAATAGGGTTTCCCCCAACCATTGGTTGTGAAACAAAAGGATTAAAGTTACTCCACCAAAAATAAAGCAAATTAAAACCCTGTGTGTTTGTCCACTATGGCTGGGTGTTAACCCCGCCATACTGCTGGTTAAACATATTACCCCCTCCTCCAACAAACAAAGAGAATGGAACACTCCATGTACGTATGTTCAATGGATTCACATTGTTCCTTGCATAGGGGTCAAAACCAGGTGTGGTTGTAGTGGATGGCAGTCATGGTACCCATGACAGGCATAGAAGTAGAGGGAATCAATCCTGTAGTGAAAGTGGAAGATACAACTTGTGTTACACATTGAACCTGTTGTGTGGCAAAATACTGAGTGAAGTTCACTATGGGTATCCCTGACAAAGAGACATTATTTGGTCCAAAAGTTGGGGTATAAACTGAGGCAAATGCCGAAGCTAACTAGCTCAGCATGCCTAGAGTACCAGTGTTAAAACTGAAGGATAGAGTTGAGGAAGAAGCAGTCTACGACAAACTCGGGGTAGCATTGTTTGTGAAGGAAGGATTAACAATCCTTGTATCCATAGAAGTTGTCGGAGTTTATGGAACTCCCTGCTCTTTTCCTCGGTTAACCATGGTATAACCCGGTGTAAACATATAACCACTATACTTGGGCTGTTGGAAGCCAATAGGCACCAGAAGTGGATCATTGGGTCCTATAAGAGGAGGGTTAAAAGGAGTATTAAACTCTATAGCAGTTAAATCCTCAACCTCGACAGTATCAAAGACTTGTCGATCTAATGTTCTAGGCTGTGGTTCTCCAAGAACCTTTGTGTCACCCGTAAGTTCAAAAGAACCATGGGAATTTGTTCCCCTACATCGCGGTGGCGGTGGAGGCTCCACGATGAGTGGGGGAAGGTTTTGCAACCTCCGAGACCGACGAAGATGTTGGTCCTCCAAAAATATAACAAAATAAAACTAAGTAAAAACCTATTGGCCACTACAACTAAGGGGCAAACAGCATACCACTAAAAAAATTCCTAAGTAGTCAAACCAGGCAAACAATGGAAAATACTCTCGGAAGCAAGTCCGAGATAATTAGGTCCCAGAACAGACTAACAAAGTATCGGCGGTTAGTTACTTGGCATCTTTCGGAGGTCCACTGGGTGCAAGCGCTTGAATCACCAAACTGCTTTCCCAGGATTACTGCTAGAGGGTTACCTTCCACGTCTATCTAAGGTGAAGTGGGAATAACCTCCCACTCTACCTGTGTAGAATCCTAGAGGTATGATACTAAGGCTACCATCAATATGAAATAACCTGGGGGGATAGTTGTTAGCCTAGTCGAAACGCATGGGTGGGGTAGCAAAGCCCGAACTCCAAAAGGACCTCTGTACGCGAGTCAACTCTAGTTTATGGTTGAGAGGAAAGTGAGGGGATATCCTCAATAATTCCAATCGCCCACAGTGTCGTGCTTACCTCTGGTTTAAGTAGAGTTTCCTAGGACTATTTGATATAGATGGATTTACCTAAATGAAAGTTGTACTACGATTGTTGAGTAATGAAGCCAGTTCCTAGCAGTTTAAGGTGATTTAAGCTCAAAACTCTAGCCTACGCTAGTTGATGTCGTGTATACCTAAAAAGAAAAATGTTGCTGATAAATTTTATGAATAGTTCCTTTTTAAGGGCTAATTGTCACTCAAGGGTTGTAGTGCGGTGTGTGGAATGGTTTGTATAGAAAGTAAAGTACTTGTAAAATAACGCTTTCAAATTCACAAAACTTTTCTCTTTTTGACTATAATTCTTTCAAAACTTGAAACCTAAGCAAACCTAAATCAAAATATGTTTGTATTTTCTTTTAATGTTTCAAAGCAAACTATGCTACTTCAAAGGAATGCTAGACCTTACTACTAAGCTACTTAAAACATTTTTTTTCTTTTTCTGATAAATGTAAAAGAAATAGAACTTGTAAAAGTGCAAGTAAGACCTAAATGTGAAGTGAGAGTAAGAATAACACCTAAATGGTTCAAAACAAACAAATCAAACGATTTGAGGAATACTTGACTTACCAAGTTTTTGCAAAAGAAAAACTTGAGACTTGGAAACAAAGTGTAAAAGAGACAGGGAAACAAAATACTTGTGACAGAAAGGTAGGCCTAACAGGCTGATCCTAGGCATCAAAACCCTAAGAAAACAGTAATCCAGGTAAAGAAGTAACCAAGCGAAACAACAAGTGACCTTACTAAACATGGACTTGAAAGAAGGCTAACTAGGAGGCTTTGACTCACTTGACTTGAACTGAAAAGACAATCAAGAAGTATCTAAACCAAACAACCTTTCAGAAGCAACCCTAAGGACACAAACTTGAAGGTCAAACCCTAATGGAAAGTGTTAGTTTTTTAGCATGTATTCAATATATCTAGGATCTTAACTGAAAGAACAACATGTACAGTATATCAAGCGTAAGAGACAAGAGACAAGAGACACAAAACATTTCACCGGGGAAAACCAAGAAGGTGAAAAACCCCGCAACTTTCTCGGAGATAGAATAAGCATCAATACAAGGATCACCATGATCAAATCCAAGAGATAGATATCTTCAGCAGTATGCTCGTCCTCCACTTGTGCGCACCCTTCTCTTCTCTCACTAATGTGAAGTGAGTGAATGAGACAATGTGTAAAATGAGAGAGTCACACTCTCTATTTATACACTAACTTTCACTTGACCTTTACTCAACTAGGTAGGCCCTAACTGTCACGTCCCCACCCATCATACCAGTGCAATGGAGGGGATCGTGAGGCTAAAACTGGGCATCCAGCCCCATGTACCAATTAAGTAAGCATTCAATACATATGAAGAGGCATAAATATTTACATTACCCAGCAGAAGTAATTTCATTTACACATTCGCCATACATTCAAGATATTCATCAATTAAATAATTGAAAGATGGCACCAGAGAATACTTATCTTTAACAGAGTAGTCCCAAGCAACTAGCTATGTCGCTGCAACGTTCCACCCAACCGTAGGCTCTTCGACAGCTTATACTGAGTCCGTCTGAAGGCCACCCCCGAGCTGGGCATGATTCTCACAAGGAAAAGGGAACATTCCAGCTTAACCACTGCCCAATAACCCTTTTATCTCAGCCAAGCCAGAATAATGGATTACCCATCACCCATACCCCAACATACTCTTTCTTCTCACAACAAAACGACTATTGACTGGGTTACACATTTACAGTAGAGGTGTTCACGAAACAGGGTCCACATTGGTTCTCCCAGCTCGTGGCTCACCCAATGAACTGTGGAATTTCGATTTCAACCCCAGGGAGCAAAACCGATTTCTCTCCATGGGTTAGGATCCCTTCCAATGGCTTAAACGACCCCCAGGAAGATCCAAAACGTTCTGCTCTCCTTCCCCACTAGTAACCAGCACAAAAACGCCCCTTCCCAGCTAAAAGATGAAGGGAACACAGAAAAACGAGGGAGGAAAACGCCCAGGCAGCTAGAGCTGCGGGAGAGAGCAAGGCCATGCTGAATAATGGCTTAGGCAGCCATTTCGTGGCTCTATTCTTGCCCCAAGAGGCCAACACGTTTTTCCATGGAGGGTGGCTTGCCCATACCCGATTTTGGGACAGCCATACCTCCCCATTCCCAAGGCATTAATTTCCCCAACCAACTCTTGGGAGAATTCAATGGTTGGGTACAAAAGTCAACATGGGTAGCTAAGGGTTTGATGGGTTTTCTCATGGACACTTGGCTTGACTCTATTGGCTCAAGGGTTTGAATGTTTTCCCTCCCAATTCCTTGTGAAATCATGCCCCCATCTCTTTGTTGCATTGCATAGCTACTTGTGGGTATTTTTTTATTAAAATGCATATTACATGCTATTTGAATTTCCACTGTGCATTGCTAGCACACAAACCATATGCATCACGAAATCGATGGCGGGGCCTTGGCCTTGAGCTCCTCACCATGATTTCCTAACAATATTACATCGTTTATAATGTTAATGCCATGGGGCCAAACTGGGGACGTTACACTAACTTAACCACATAACATAATGTTGACTGGGCCAACCCCAATAGGGTGGTCTAATAACCCTTTGACCCACATGACTCATACGGGGCTGACCCCAACAAGGTGATCAAATAACCCATCAAGTATAAGTTACGACACTTACAATATAACTTGCGGCACTTGTAAGTACACATGATGACACTTCCAATCAGAGGAATAATACATCTCAATTGGGGATTCAATAAAGTACAAATACAATATACAAGTGAATATCTTCCAAAGTTACAAATACATCAACACTCCCTCTTAACTAGGAAGGTATTCTCTTGACACTAGTCATCAATACAAATAGGCACAAGTCTTCAACTTTGGAGCTGGATCATCGTCGCTGGATCACGAAGCATCATTGTCACTGCTGCTGTACTCATCATCTTGATCACTGGTGTTATCTCTCAATTCTTCTCATCATAGGAAGTTCTACAGAGCTAGCCCTTTTTCATGTTGGATGTAGGCCCACCACCTGTAGGTCTTCATCATCATTGGCCATACTGTGGAATCCTCAGGACTTATTACGTGTGTCAACAAAACCTCGAAAGAGCATCGAAGGACTTTTACGAGCTCACTGCTCAACCTATTGGATCTCCCAGGATCTTTTACATGCAACTGCACAACCTATCCACGGCCATGGAGTATCATCCTGATACTCATGATCATACTGATCATGTCATCTCAGCGAGCAAGCCATCAAGTAGGTACACCTCAGGACTGATTACATTACCTTTGCAAAACCAACAAGATCTACCAGGACTGATTACACTGCCTCTGCAAAACCTGCAAGAGCATCTCAAGATTGATCATATGCCTCTACAAAACCTGTGTAGCATATTGTCACATCATCATCTTCAGATCATTGTCATCGTCCACGAAGCACTACCCAGATGCACACACAAAACACTTACATACACCGGCATGGGAGGACCTACCTACCACCATCCGGGAATGGCTCAGTGCTTACATCACGACCATGGGAGGACTCTCCTATCACCATGTCACCATCGAAGGAACTACCTGCCACCATGTCGGAAAGGTGTTGTAAGGAAAATACACCTATAGTTCAGGGAAGAAACTACCAACTTATAGTGATGAAAGATAGACCTACAAATGATTTGCAAGTACAACAAGTAAGAAAAAATATTGAGGTTAGAAGGATGTGCACCTTATTTAGAAGGTTGATCCAAGCCCTTCTCTTCCTTTCTCTTCAATGCCATTCAGTGTTGCAATGCCCACACTTGCAAAACAACTTCATACCTTTCTCAAATACATTTGACTACATATATAAGACTGATATTCATGACATAAAAAGACATCAAACTATAAGCAAACTGTAATCAAATCTAAGATACACATGAATAGGTCATATTTGGAAAGGGAAGAAAGTCTAATCTTTATTAATGAATGAAGCAAGTACATAAAGTTATACCTTCCTTCAAGCTTGGCACTTCACGAAACCTAGATTCAAGGTCTCCTCCTTCTGTTCTCCAAGGATCCCAGCCTCTAATCAACTGTGCTAGGGTTTATCAGAAAATGAGGCACAAGAGAGGGGGATGAGGGTCTCCATTCCTCTAGCATAACATTGTTATGGGCTTGGTCCCCTCTCATGGCCCTTCTACCTTCCTTATATAGTCAATGAAGGAGAGGAAAAGCAGTTATAACCGATCAGGAGGTTCCCAAACCAACCCAATTTGACAAAAATTTGATATTTTGACTAATTCAGGAAAATGCCCTACTCTTCCTTCTGCAAACCAACGCAATTTTCAAGGTGGGCACTACTCTCTGCATAGGATACTAGCGTACATGTGGAAATATGGCCAAAACAGGGTTTTCTGAAGGTTTTCAGGAGGTGGTTTGGTGTGGAGAATTGTTCCTAAGGGTTATGACCATCAAATGGACCAGGAGTGAGGTAATTTCAACCATGTTAAGTGTCCCAAATGACCCTTCAATCCACAAATGTCCTGTTGTGTCACTAAACTTGATCTCAAGAAGTGTCATCCTGCGACCAAGCGATACAAGTGTCATCACAGACGGAGAAGTGTCATTTTAAGCTATAACAGATGCCCCCTAATGTATGAGGTCAGAGGGAGTGAGGGAAACGATGGCCTTAATACATTATAAATAACAAAGAGTTAAATCATGGGAATGGAGTAACCGGAGAAACCAAGAATAATAGGCTCAAATGAAGTACCTGAAAGAAAAGGCAATGTCAGACAAACTCATCCTTTGGGTAACTGTCCATGTTCAAATAGTGGAACATGACATCCAAAAGGATACAATAATGATCCAAATACTGATGCATATATCATGGCCACTAGAATACAAGTGTGGATCCATGAGGACCATAAGTGTAAACATAGCCACATAAATACAAGGTGGATCTATGTCAAAACTAGAGAACATAGCCATAGAGAACAAGCTGGATCTATGTCTCATCATGAGTAAAAAAGAGTGTGGCTCAGTCTTGCGCAACTTGGGTGATAACATAAATGAGGTGATGCTATCGATGATCCCAAGGTCTTCATCCAAAAACAACCCAATGTACAAACCTATCCATGCGAATAAATGAGTTGATGTCGAACATGGGAGGTATCATTTGATTACTGGTCATTGATGTATACCATTAACAAATGCGAGGGTGTCCACCAATAATGAAAATGGAACCCAAGGTACCTAGTACATTGAAACAAGTGCGAATAAGTGGTCTTGTCATCAAACACTTGAAGAATCTATCGGATAGGAGACATTGATGTATTCCTATCTATCCAATAGCGAGGGAAACTACCAAGAATGATTGCAACCCCCAAGGTACTAACCAAAACTCTAAACTTCATTCCCAGAGCACAATGAGTTGAATTCGATGGGAAGAAGTCTGTTGGAACAGAGGCCTTAAGGCATCCTCCATCATCCAACACGAGGGACACTCAAAAAGTATGAGATGATTTGGAGTAGGATTGAACACATGATGAAACATACTGACACCAAGGAATGGCCGACGCATGAGGTCAAGGCATCTGCAGAATGGCTGACACTAGTTATATCCTTGAATAGTGAGGATGACACAAGAGTGACTTAGGCAGCTTTTAACATAAAGAGACCATGATTCAAATTTGCAATGTTGGAGACATTAAAAGATTCTCCATATGATTGGAATACTAACCAAATGGAGGAGTAAGAACTCTGAGAGTAGGTTTATCCTAAGGCCAACATTAGAACCCAACTTGTTTGATAGACTCAAAATAGGTGCTTTGTTCAAGGAGATAGTTGACTTGTTGCCATCATATTGAAAGATATTTTAACATTCTTCCCTTCCCTTTCCTTTTTCATTTTTTAATGAGCTTGACAAAGAACTAAAGCATGCTCGACGGTATTTTCATATTTAAGGATTCTGAAAAACCTAGAAGAAAACTTCATACAACTATCCGTGGATTTTATATCGAGCCCGGATTGGTCTGTTCTCGACGGTGTTTTCTTGCTTATAGAGTTTGAAAACTTAAACAGTCCTCTATCAACCATCTCATGGATTTCACATCGAGCCCAAGTAGGTAAATGCTCGCTTGGTGTTTTCACATTTTGAGAGTCTAAAACCCAAAAGACGACTCCAAAGGTCCTTTTTCGTAAAGTTAGTCTCCTTCCCCCAAAAAGTGTAAAATAATGGAAGAAGAACTCTTCTAGCGCATACCAGAGTATACCTAGAGTATACCTTTTCCGTAAATTATCCACCAAGGCCCAGAAAAGGGGTAATTCTATACCTAAGTGGATTTCGGTTTAGTTATTTTAACGAGCCCGAAAATACAACTATGCTCGGCAAAATTTTCCTATTTAAGGAGTCTAAAAAGGGCTTAAAAGAACTCCATAGGGATCTTTTCCATAAAGGTTTAACAAGCTCGAAAAAGTAAACTCGTCACCTCCTTACTGTTTTTAACGAGCTCAAAGGAGATACAAAAAAATGCTCATAACTTCCTTACTATTTTTTAACGAGATTGAAGTAAAGGTGGAAGAATGCTCATAACCTACTTACTATTTTTTAACGAGCTCAAAGTAAAGGTGGAAGAATGCTCGTAACCTACTTACTGTTTTTTAACGAGCTCGAAGTAAAGGTGGAAGAATGCTCGTAACCTACTTACTATTTTTAACAAGCTTGAAGTAAAGGTGGAAGAATGCTCGTAACCTACTTACTGTTTTTAATGAGCTTGAATTAAAGGTGGAAGAATGCTTGTAATGGGAGGAGACAAGTTTTAGGGACATGCGAAACTAGCTCCAAGCGCATGGAACAAAACTATGCCTAATGCAAGGAACACGAACAAGATAAGGACACTCAGGGTGTGTCTCCTCCAGGTAGAAGGTGTCAAATTACGAAGGCAAAATGATACAGGTCTTAGCGGAAATGAGATCATAGATGGAGGCTTATACAACGACCTAAAAGCATGGAAGTTGGAATCAGGCTCATTATTGCAAGCGGGATCATAACAGATGCATATCATATGCAACTTGAACACGACGATGGGAGTCTTATTAGGGATGGCCAGAAATATATGAGGAAGAAAGATATGAGGCTTCTTCTCAAAGTCATGGTAAATCTAAAAAGGATCCCGAGCCTATGAGAAAAACTCAGTATGGGCACCAAAACGGCATAAGGGTGCTGAATAAGGTGACCCATGTTAGGTAGGTTATGCTTTCAGACTGGTGCACAATGCATAAAGAGATGGCTAACACACCAATATCCAAGAGGTTCGACCCTATGGAGAATTCAGATGGAAAAAGGTTCAAATGCAACATAACAGTGGGGAAGCCTAAACCTATATGCAAGGTTCCCAATATACCTTACATGGTCGCAGAAGGTGTCGAAAAGGACCAGTAAGCAAGTATAAATCCAACTAGCAATCCTATCTCCAAGAAACATTAGTACCAAGATCATATCTAAAATATATGTAAAGAAAGACCCAATACAAGTCACTATGGTAGAAATACTTTCAACTTCACTATCATCAGCAGCAGGCATAAACAAGGAAAAGTTTTCAAATGAAGATTCTATGGTACCGAAGCCCGAGAAATTACAATCAACAAGATCAACTTCAGGATGAAGATCAAAGTTGAAGGACATGATGGAATCTACAGAAACAAATTCATCATCACGGGAGTTGAAAATTATAGAAGCAGAATCAAACTCAGCAGGAACAATGATTTGCAGATCTATAGGAGAGTCCAAAGACTCAACAGTAGGAAGATCAGACTTTAAGGTCAAATCGGGGCTGGACATAACTGTGACTGGATCAACATCCAAATGAATGGAAGACTGTACTATGGAATCTAGGAAAACTTCATTGGAAGGAAGTATATCATCCTAGATAGAACACATATCTAAACATTCAGATGGAGGTGTCACTTGGTCAAAAGTTGGGACTAAGTCTCGAGAAGGTAAGCATGAACTTAGATACTTCTTCTCAGTAGCAGTTGAACTCAAGGAACAATATGCCACATAAATCCCATGTGACATAGTAGTTCCTAATGATGAGAGATCTGACTAGTCTACAGTTGGGTAATAAGGAGGATCAACTAATGCAAGCTAGTCGATAGTGAAGATGCTTTCGTTATGAGGAAAATGTATCACACGAAAGAGTGTAGATACCAGATCATGCATAGCATAAACATAATCACACCTGAGGATCATATCAAAGTCCATAGGGTCCTTTAAAACCATAAAATCAACTAAGACTGTTTTTCCACCCAAAGTAACAGGTACCTGACGGAGGAATCCAAACGGTTCACTAGGTCTTTTATCGAAGGTCAACGGCCAATTAACAACTGGAGTAACATTAGGGAAACCCAAATCTCTCCAAGCATAAGCAGATAAGATACTAACAGAAGCTCCTTCATCTACAATGCATCGATCAACCGTATGGTTCCCGATATCAACCTTTATCTGGAAAGGTGTCAAAGAAGGAAGACTAGGTTCAGCTAGACTATTCCAATCAAATAAAATGGCCCTAGGGCTTGGTAGGGGTTCACATGGCACATATGAAGTGCCCCCTTTTTCGGGAACATCCAAACTGCTAATGCAAAAGACTTCCATAGTAGGTGCATCAATCTTTGCAGGATTGATGGGATCAGTTGAAGATTGCATCGATTTGATCACTTCACTCTCCGAAGGGAGAGTGTGGTTGACCAAAGATTGCATTGGTTCAACCACTTTATCAACCAAAGGTTGATCTGACTATATGGAATCTATAGACAACTCAGGAGCAGAGATTCCTTCAGACATGGACCACACTCTTCATGCCTCTCGAATGGCAGGGCATCGGTGAGTAAGGTGACATCCCTTGCAAAGTTTACAAGGGAACTTTGGTTTATGTCCTATAGGTTTAGACTCCTTTACAATGTCGATACTCTCAGCATGACTAGCATTGGCTGATAGCTTGCCCCCAGCATGACTTGAAGTGGCTGGTTGCTCAGAAGCAGAAGACTTTTGAACTAAGGAACACACTTTTTGCACTTCTTGAAGTACAGGGCACAAGTAAGTAAGGTGGTGTCCCTCAAAAAACTTGCAAGGGAACTTATACTTCTATTTATTGGGTTTGTCGACAATTTCAACTCCCTCAGCATGACTTGCAGTGGCTGATATGGTGTCTCTAGTATGACTTAGAGGAACTGGTGATTTGTCATTAATATGACTAGTAGTGATCAATGACGTGTCCTCAACATGACAGACAATGGTTGAAGACAAACTTTCAGTGTGACTTTCAGTGACTAAAATTTTTCTCCCAGCATGACCTCCAGAGGTTGGGTAGGTGCCCCTTGCATGATTTCGAGAGGCAGGGTGCTTGCCCCCAGCATGACTTGTAGTGGCTAGGTTGTTGCCCCCTTGTTTTGGCATCTTCTTCCTATTCTTCCTCTGTTTATTCCTTTTAGACTGTTGGTTACTAGTATTGCTACTTTCTCCACAGGAGGTAGAAGGAGGAGGAGAAGATGTTACTAGCAAAGAAGCCACAGGGTTCTGATGCTCTTGATTTGAGCTACTTACAAAAGAAGCGTCAGGAGCATGCAAGGAATTCAAAGTGGAGAACAACCAAACCAGAATCCCTATAATGAATCCAAGAAGATTCAGAGTAGCCATTAAGGGAGTACCAATGTTTTCAATGAATGGAACATCACAAGTATCCCTTGGAACAGGGGTACCTTGATTGGTGCTCACCGAAATGCTAGACGTAGTTTCCTGCTCAAATGAGCAAGAAGTTCTCTAGGGAAAACTAAGACAAGTAGCACAATGAGCACACCACTAAAAAAGGTCCTAGGTAAATCAAACCAGGAAAATAGATGCCTTCCGGAGAAGAGTCTAGGATGATGAGGGCCTATAACAGATCAACGAAGGAAGAAGGAAAGTTACCTGGGGTCCACAATACAATGAATAAGGGTGCAAGTGCTGGAATCACCCAACCGCCCTCCCAAAGACTTGCAACAGATTTTGTCCCATGTCTATCCTAGGTACAACAGATATAACCCTCCGCTGTCACCTGTGTATGATCCTACAGTCAGGTACTAAGGATACCACCACACCAAAAACTCCTGGGGGAACAGTCTCTGGTTGAATCAGAAGGCGTGGGCAGGGTAACTGAGCCCGAAACTCAAAAGAGTCCCCAAATGCGATCTGATCCTATTATATGCTCAAAACAGAAAGTAGGAGGTTTATTCCCAACAATCTGATCTCACAAGACCTACTGCATAGATCCCAGGAAAGTTTTGAACGAGGTGGGTTTACCTATGATAATCGAACTACGATTTTTGTGTAATGTGAGATCTCGGGTGGTTTAAGGTGTTTTAAACCCAAGATACTAACCAAAACTAGTTGGTGAATAGTGTAACCTAGAAATGAAAATGTTACTAGTACATTTTACTAGGGTTCATTTTAAAGGTTACTTGCTTACTCAAAAAGGTAGTGGGTGTGTGAGAGTGGTTATAACAAAGATAGAATACTGAAATGAAATGTTTACCACTAAACAAATCTTTTCTTTTCAATGTAATTCCTAAGGATACGATCTAGAATGCATGTGCAAATGAAATTTTTAGTCTTTTTGAATGCAAAAAAGATAAAAATAAAGTCTAAATGTACAAAATTAAACTCAAAACTTAAGAATGCAGCTACTCAAACAAATAAGTGTGCAAAAGTAAACTTATTCTTTTTGATGCAAAGCACTCTTAAATCCTTTCAGCCACTTGCAAGGTACTCTACTCAGAAAACAAATCAAAATCTTTTCATGCTTTTCAAAGGTGAGAAACAAAAACTGAAATTGAAAGTAACCTATTATCAAAGCAAAAGCAAAGAACTTTCAGGTTTCCTTATTGAAATAGTAAAAGCTACCAATATGACTTTCAGATTCTTATTGATGTAAGCATGCCCACCATTAGGAAAAGCATGCAAAAAATAATTTTAGACCCAAACAAAGCAAATGACCTACAAAGAAGTATGGTTTGGTAAAGTCAAGTCTGCACATAAATAGTGTAAACAAGGTCCTGAACAACAGTAAAGACACTTGAGCTTTCACTACAAAAAGAAAACTAAAAGCATAAGGGAGGATAAGAAACCAATCTAAAGAGAACTTTCACTCAAATAGATACAAACAGGGTCAAGTAGACTCAATAGGTTTCAAATCCAGTGGAAATGGAATAGGCAGATTCAGTCAGACTCAAATCAGGGTACAAAACACCAAACTGGTCCACAACCCCCCAACTTTGGTCGACAAGCCCCAAAACTTTCCAAACAAGCCCAAATTGATCAGAGAAGGTCCAAATCATGAACATAGGATCAATAGAAGGATAGGAGACCACTTACAGTGGTTTAACTCAGACCTAGGGTCATCAGGGAGCCCAAAAAAAGCAGCCACAACCCCCCCAAACAGGTAAAAACTCAAAAAAATTAGTTCCAGGATGTGTGCACTACTGTCTATGAGGTAGACCAGCTCCCACACAGGGGAATGCACTATTTTTCTTTACAACAGTAGTGCACATGTGGGAAAAGTTGAAAAAATAGGGTTAAAACCCCCCACACCTGAGCCAGTAAGGGTTTGTAAAGGCTAGGAAGGGTCTATAAAGGCTAGGAAGGGTCTGTAAGAGCCAACGAGGGTCAAACAGATCTTAATAACTGATTCTAATCAAGAAATTGAACAAAGACCTTAAAAAAAACTGAATAAATGACCTTGGATACCGCTAAGAAGATAGGCTTTCCCTAGCGGAGTCGCCATTCTGTTGTGAGGAAAATACACCTATAGTTTAGGGGAGAAACTACCAACTTACAATGATGAAAGATAGACCTACAAAAGTTTTGCAAGTACAAAAAGTAAGCAAAAATATTGAGGTTAGAAGGATGTGCACCTTATTCAGAAGGTTGATCCAAGCCTTTCCCTTCCTTGCTCTTCAATGCCATTCAATTTCGCAATGCCCACACCTGCAAAAAAACTTCATACCTTTCTCAAATACATTTGACTACATATATAAGACTGATATTCATGACAGAAAAAGACATCAAACTATAAGCAAATTGTAATCAAATCTGAGACACACATGAATAGTTCATATTTGGAAAGGGAAGAAAGTCCGATCTTTATTAATGAATGAAGAAAGTAGATAAAGTTATACCTTCCTTCAAGCTTGGCACTTCACGAAGCCTAGATTCAAGGTCTCCTGCTTCTGTTGTCTAAGGATCCCATCCTGTAATCAGTTGTGCTAGGGTTTATCAGAAACTGAGGCACAAGAGAAGGGGATGAGGGTCTCCATTCCTCCAGCATAACATTGTTATGGGCTTGGTCCCCTCTCATGGCCCTTCTACCTTCCTTATATAGTCAATGAAGGAGAGGAAAAGTAGTTATAACTGATTAGGAGGTTCCCAAACCAACCCAATTTGATCGAAATTCAAGATTTTGATTGATTCAGGAAAATGCCCTACTCTTCCTACCGCAAACCAGCACATTTTTCAAGGTGGGCACTACTCTTTGAATAGGATACTAGCGCACATGTGGAAATATGGCCAAAACAGGGTTTTTTGAAGGTTTTCAAGAGGTGGTTTGGTCTGGAGAAGTGTTCCTAAGGGTTATGACCATCAATGGACCAGGAGTGAGGTAATTGCAACCATGTTAAGTGTTCCAAATGACCCTTCAATCCACAAGTGTCCTATTGTGTGACTAAACTTGATCTAAAGAAGTGTCATCATGCAACCAAGTGATACAAGTGTCGTCACGGACGGAGAAGTGTCATTTTAAGCTATAACAAAAGGCACAACACTTACATCACGACCATGGGAGGAATCTCCTATTACCATGTCACCATGGAAGGAACTACTTGCCACCATGTCGGAAAGGCACGGAAATTACATCAACAACCATGAGAGGACTCTCCTATCACCATGTCACCATGGAAGGAACTACCTGCCATCATGTCGGAAAAGCCCGGCAATTACATCAACGACCATGAGAGGACTCTCCTACCACCATGTCACCATGGAAGTAACTACCTACCGTCATGTCGAAAAAGTCCAACAACCCTTACATCTCACCATAGGAGGACCAACCTACCACCATGTGAGAATGGCCCATCCCTTACATTTGCACCATAGGAGGACTAACCTACCACTATGTGAGAATGGCCCAGCCCTTACATCTACACCATAGGAGGACCAACCTACCACTATGTGAGAATGGCTCGTGTGCATGTGTGTCTCCGGACTCATCACTTCCCCTTGGAAGGTATCTCGATCTGAAGTACACCAAGTCTCCCTCTGAAGTATTCACAATTCACTCTAGCAAGCGCCTTGGTCAACACATCGGCTATCTGCTTATCCGTTGCAACATACAGGAGCTTCACTGCTCCTCTCTGCACCATATCCCTGATATAGTGGACCTTGATCTCAATGTGCTTCGACTTGTCATGGAACACTAGGTTCTCCGACAACTTCACACAACTCTAGTTGTCACAATATATACAAGTAGCACTCAACTGGAGATCAAACAAATCAAATAGTAGCTTCCTAAGCCATACTGCCTCACAACTAGCCGAACAAGCTGTGACATACTCTGCTTCAGCTGTACTCAGTGCCACATAGGATTGATTCCTGCTAAACCAAGAGATCATACCAGATCCCATACTGAAGTAGCACCCCGAAGTGCTCTTCTAATCAATGGCACTACTTGCCCAATCTAAATCAACATAACCCTCGAGGTTAAACTTTTGATTCACCTCATACTTGAGCCCATAGTCAACTTTACCCTTCAGGTACCTCAAAATATGCTTTGTAGCTATCCGATGAACATGTCCCGGATCTGTCAAGTACTGGCTCAAGGTTTTAACCGCAAAGCAGATATTTGGTCTCGTATTCGTTAGGTACATCAAGGACCCAATCATCTGACGATACATCGTAGCATCAACCGGCTCAGAACAGGCATCACACAGAAGCTTCAGGTTCGATGCCATAGGGGTGGCCATGGCCTTGCAGTCCATCATCCCAAACCTCTTCAGGATCTCTACTGCATACTTCCCTTGTCCAAGGAATATTCCATCTCCACTCTGCCACACCTCCATACCAAGAAAGTAGTGCATCATACCCAAGTCCTTCATCTCGAACTTGGCAGCAAGCTTCCTTTTCGTGTCAGCAATCAATCTATCCTCACCTGTTACAAACAGGTCATCCACATACAATAGTAGTATCACTAGATTGCCTTCCTCAACCTTGTAGTAAAGGTTGGAATACGCTTTACTCTTGGTAAAGCCCAAACTGGATATGAAGCCATCTATCCTGCCATACGAGGTCTTGGGTGCCTGTTTCAAACCCATATAGGGATTTCTTCAGTTTACACACATGTGACCCTCGGTCATGTGTCTCAAACCCGAATGGCTGCTCCACATACATTTCCTCTTCCACTACACCATCCAAGAAAGTTGTCTTGACATCCATCTGGTGTACCTTCCATTTCATCACTGTAGCCAGATCAAGTACTGAACTAATGGAAGTGTATATGGCCACATGAGCAAAGGCCTCTTCATAATCAATCCCTTCTTTCTGGGAGAAGCCACGAGCTACAAAACTAGCTTTGTATTTCTCTATGCTACCATCTACAACATGCTTGATCTTATAGATCCACTTGGAAGTCACAACATACTTCCCATTTGGTCTTGGGACCACATCCCAAACATCATTCTCCATGAATGACTGGTATTCTTCAATCATGGCATTCTTCCATTACTGTATCCTGGATCCTGGGAACTTCAAATTCTTCAATATCTTCAATAGATAGATTTCTTTAAACGTCATTGCTGGAACAAATGTTGTAGTCCTTCTTTCATAGATGATTGTATACGATCCTTCCTACAAGTCAAATTCAATTGCATGATTAGAAACTTCTCATAGTTTTTCAAAAACAAATTCTTACACATAAGAATATATGTCATATAGTCATGCAATTATCTTAGCCAATGCTTCAATACAACATTTATCCATATCCTGTAACTTTCTAAATGCCTTCCATCTCTACCAGAACATTGTTAAGAGTGTGCACAAATTTCAACATGTCAGCAAAGAGGTTTCATTCTAGATAAGTAGCAATGGAATGTTGTATAGTACCATAGGCCACTTACCCATTACTATGTTAGTAGTATCTTGTTCATTAATGCATAATGTACATCCTAAATCTACGAACATAAGTATGTACATGAATGGACAACATCATTTAAGTATTGACAATTCAAATACTTATCTTTGTTTGCTTGTAGGGTGGACTCCCTCTCAATCTTTTCTTCCTGGATTACCTGTCCTTGAACTTATATTCATCCTAGACCACTATGCATGCTTAAGTGTGCACCAGTGTCATGATTGTGTCATCCTCAAGATCTCATACATAATCATACATTCATTAGTGTAATCTCAATACTATCAAATGATTCTAACTAATCTTAACCATGTATGGTCATGATCATTTCGAACAAGCATTGGTATTCAAGGTTTTAGGGAGTACTTCTTTTACTCATGCATATTCTCATTTGACCATAGAACTCTTTTGGTTAGTCATATCATCAATCAAGGTAAGAAACATAATATGCATAAACCCTTGAATACCCAAACTTATAACTTCATGAATAATCATTATCAATCATGCCAAGTATACTTAAATAAAAGAGATCCTACCACAAGGTAGGGTTCTAACTTGATATAGGAAAAACATACCTGGATTATTATGTTAGTTAGTTATGTCTAACATACCTGCATAATGTCTTATGTTCTTCTTCAAAGACTTGTGCTAGTAACATGCATAACTCATAAGCTAACCATTGTAGAACCAAAAAATATACATACCTCATAAGTAGAGCTTCTATAATGGCTATGGATGAGTCTTTGTCTTCATGTTACCATGGTCATATGTTCATGATCTAGAACTTGATCTATCTTTCTTGATGTACCTTTCATGTTAGAGGACAACATCAACCTCATACAACATCATGGTGCATTAGTACAATCATAAGTGTCAAAACCCTAATCAATGAATATCTTCTATCATGCATTCATATTTTATTAAGGTGATACGACACGTCTAAAATTAATCAAGATTGTACTAATATTAATGAAGACAAACATATCATGAACTTAATCATGAACAAATTTCACAAACATACCTATATCTCTTCAAGTCATACCTGTCGGAATTGCTTGTAGACTTCTTGTGTAAGGCCTTAGCCTCATCTCCCTCTGGAACTGGAATCTCTTCACTTATGTAGGTGTCCAATTCATCATCTTCTAGGATTAACCTAATCGACTTTGATTTGCTGACATTGGATCTGGAGCTGGATTAGGGTTTGTCAGGGAAACCCTGAAAATTCAAACTTTGAATTTCAAACTTCTGAAAGGATAGAAAGATGTGCCTTGATGAGTTGATCAACTTGGTATACTCAGAATTTGAAAACTACAAAGTTTCACCCCTCAAATTTGCTTTTCAATCTTTTGGATTCACTCAGAGGACCCTAAATTATGGTTTGAGTTTCCTGGAGCTTCACCCAACCAAATAGTTTGATCCAAAGCTCTAAACTTTGATTTTTCCAAGGAGCTTCCAGCTATGGTCACAGATTTCAAAAATTCTCATTTTTGCAAGAGCCCTAATTTTTCACCTTTCCGATCAAAGTCCCAAACTGGGGTTTGATCAATACCGGCCTTCTACCCAACCAAAAAATTTGATCTTGGTCTCTAAATTTCGATTTTGATGATTATCATTCATTTGTGGTCTCCGATTACAAAAATTCCAACTTTGTCTGAAATCCTAATTCGCGGAGCCATGAATAAAGGTGCTCAAAATCCAATTCTATTTTGACAGAAATATGTACCTACTTTTTTCTAGTGTAACTCCGAAATTATGAATTCGTAGGGTATTAAACTTTGACCTATGGTATCCTGACCTGTCATCTTTCCAACCCCACAGGTCTGACCTCAATTGGATTCTCTGAGAGAGAGTTATGTCATGTGTCGCAACGTGACCTGTTTATGGTATAAAACATGAGAGCTAACTTGTACGGCATGCCACGTGTCACTGGTTCAACTTTGGCCTCTGAAAAAGTTACTTGAGAAACTAGAGCTTGTTCTCTACCTATCACGTTTTATGAAATTTCATTTGGAGCTTCCTAGCCCAAGTTGTGACCTTTTTTCCTAGGTCACCTGTTTATGACTGAGATCTGGAAGAGGCAGAAACCCTAACTTGTATTGATCATAAATCACAAATTACAATGAATTAGAGGCTTTCCTTTGGACACAAGTTACAGGGGGATGTTATCTACGACCTGTAAAGGTTTCAAAAACTGAACCTTCGTCCAAATGTATTTATAGAGAAAGTGCTACAATGACAGGTTTTTGCTATATCAAGCCCTAGCTTGCAATTTGTTACAAGTGCAACAAGTCTCATAAATGCCATAGCATGCCTTCCTTCAGGTTAGCTCTGATACCATGTTATTTTTTGAGCATAAATTCAATAGATCTAGGATATTAACTGAAATAACAACATGTACAACATATCAAGCATAAGAGACAAGAGACAAGAGACACAAAACATTTCACCGGGGAAAACCAAGAAGGTGAAAAACCCCGCAACTTCCTCAGAGATAGAATAAGCATCAATACAAGGATCACCATGATCAAACCCAAGAGATAGATATCTTCAGCAACGTGCATCTCCTCCACTTGTGTGCACCCTTCTCTTCTCTCACTAATGCGAAGTGAGTGAATGAGACAATGTGTAAAATGACAAAGTCACACTCTCTATTTATACACTAACTTTCACTTGACCTTTACTCAACTAGGTCGACCCTAACTTAACCACATAACATAATGCTAACTGGGATGGCCCCCAATAGGTTGTTCTAATAACCCTTCGACCCACATGACTCATATGGGGCAAACCCCAACAAGGTGGTCTAATAACCCATCAAGTATAAGTTACGACACTTACAATATAACTTGTGACACTTGCAAGTACACATGACGACACTTCCAATCGGAGGAATAATACATCTCCGTTGGGGATACAATAAAGTACAAATACAATATACAAGTGAATATCTTCCGAAGTTACAAATATATCAACATAAAGGATAAGACAAAGAGAAAGCATGCTAACATTGATACAAACAACAAACAAAAATGACCCAGGTTTGTATGACTGCAGCAAGCAACTGGGGCCGAAGTGTGCAGCTATGTCCAAGAGAGAACAGTGCGTGAACTTCAAAAAGGGCTAGAAAGTAGTGAAGACACTTAACAAAGACTCAAGCAAGAAAAAACAAACCAAAATACATTGGAGAGGCAAGCAAGACTCAACAGAGACATGGAAGGTCTCAGAGGTTAGTGAAGGGAGCAAAGCTAAAAACTGGAAAAGAAACCAAAAGCTTGGAAATCAAACCCTAATAGAAAACTGGACACTACAGGAAAATACACCATTGTGTAGTGTAGAAACTAGCGTACATTAGGAGAGTTATGCTACTGTGTAGTGAAACGAGCGGCATTCATCCGGTAACAAACCTGAAGGGAGCAAAGCTAAAAACTGGAAAAGAAACCAAAAGCTTGGAAATCAAACCCTAATAGAAAACTGGACACTACAGGAAAATACACCATTGTGTAGTGTAGAAACTAGCGTACATTAGGAGAGTTATGCTACTGTGCAATGAAAAGAGCGGCGTTCATCCGGTAACAAACACTATTGTAAGTAGGGAAGACGAGCGTACATGCCTCAGAAGGGCACAAACAGGGTTTGCAAATAGTCAACTGAGATGAATCAAGCAAAAAGGACAAGTAACACAGACCTACAAGGCCTCTCAGAAAATCAAAGAGATTGAAAAATCGGCTAGAAGAACACCTAACTAGGTCTCCTAGAGTAGTGAAACACACGATTACTCCCCAGCGGAGTCGCTAGTCTGTTGTTTAGGATTTCTACCTTGTAGTGAGGAGATGGACACTACCAACTCGGCGGGGTTGACAGGTAAACACATTAATTGTATTTCATTTAGTTACTATAAAAGAAAGAGCTCGAGATTGAAATTTCTTCGATACATGTAGATCCATAGAGATTGAGTTAGGTTGGACGGTCCCCCACCATGAGGTAATCCCATGGTAGGTCCCGTGACTGGTAAGGAACTATCAACGGAATGACCAATTAGAATCTCTCCAATCATATTATGGCTAGCGAATAGGGGTTTCCCTGCAGTAATGATGTTTTGACCACTTATTGATGGTTGACTCACAATAAGTTGGTGATGACTTACTAGTGGGGGAACACTACTTATAATGAAATTAGGAGGTAAAGAGTATCCTCCCCTCAAATTTTTGGGTGGGGGAGGAGGTGTGTTGTTCAGGATTTCTACCTTATAGTGAGGAGATGGACACTACCAACTGGGCGGGGTTGACATGTAAACACATTAATTGTATTGCATTTAGTTACTACAAAAGAAAGAGATCAAGATTGAAAGAAGTACCTCTTATCGACAGCTGGTCCTAGCTTTCACTTGGTCTTTCGCTTGATCTCCTGCTTGATCTTCTGCTTGACGAACCTGCAACACAAAAGATACCTTGCTCAGCGTATCTTGGATATAATAAATATGATGAAAGAACAAACAACTTGATCATCAAATATAACAAGATATTAATCCAAATGAATATGCAATCTAGTAGACATTCAATTTGGGACAGGAAGGGTGTTTCGATCTTTTTGTTTTCAAAGAAACATGAATCAATACAATATACCTGACGTGTAGAGATGCTTCTGCAACCGGATCCTGGGCTCCTGCTCTTCACTCTGACTTGGGAATTCCTCTAGCGTAACAGTACTCAAAGCATTCTTCCAAGGTTTTCACACCTTATGTGTAACCCCTCTCATGGATCCTCCTTGTATTTATGGGACAAGGTAGGCAGTTTAGATCGACAGGTGGTTGAATTGGGAGGTTGGGAAAGTTGCAGAACCAACTTCAACTAATCCCAATTTGTCAAATTAATATATTTTTGATTTCATCTTAAGATGTACGCAGGTTTTATACAACAAGAGTAGCATACAGTAAGCAATTTTTGTGCTTTACAACATGTGTTTACAACATTTTGGGAGATGTATGCTAGTTTTCCTTGAGAAAAGTAGAGTATTTTCTCAAGGTATACGTTGGTTTGCTATACAAAGAGGGGCGTACATGAGGTAAAATCAGGAGAAACTGCAATATTTTCAGCTGAAGAGTGTACTTCTAGTAGGAAGTCATCCAGGTCAACTTAGCTCTTCAATCCTTTGTGTCCTTTCGTGTGATCAACAGATCAATGTGATCACGGATGGAGAAGTGCAGATTTGACCTATAACAAGGTGGTAGCGTTCCATTAGTAGTAGGAGGGGTGTTGGACAATTGTCCTTCAATGTTTTGAGCCATCTAAGGTATGGAACCAGTCTCCTAATTAAGAGGTGTACTTGCACGAAATGAGGGTTGACCTGTTTAATAAGTGGTCACATTATCTATAGGTGTTTCCGGTCAAGTGAAAGATAAAGAACAAATTGGGGTAAGTTGAGATGTGGGCACTTTGGAGTTCCGAATTCCTCGTGAGAGACTATATCATCTAATTTCTTTGCCGGCTATCTGTATCCGGTAGAGGTGGTCCATGAAGGGTTCCAGAAACTCATCATTGGGAACCCACTAAGGAGGTGTGGTTCATGCAGATTGAAGTACAGAAAAATGAGCCCATTGTTTCTCTAGAGTGGTTTTCCAAAAGGATGCAGATGGAACAAAATTTGTGTATACAGGGTTGTCTTGGGGTTGATTGTACCATTCCATAGCCCCGGGTTCTCTTTCCATCGAATGGTTAAAGATGTGTCTTGTAAAGTAGATATTCCCATGGTCATGGACCTTAGAGGATCAGTGATTGGTAGACTCAAGGAAAGTGAAAAGTTCACTCCCTACTCCATGGTGGATTTTTCTTCTTCAGTTGACATGATGGTAACTGGTTGATCCATGTTTTCCCTCGAAATCACCTACTGATTAAGGGGATATTTGGGTGGCAGGTTAAAATTCTACGGGGAATTATTAAGGGTTATTCATCGAGAATGATTGAAGCATAAATTCTCCTAAGTGTCTTCTATACAAAAATAAAAGCAATCCAAAATCTACACAAACTAAAGCCACAAGAAAACTTATGTGACAGATGTGGATTCAAAATTCTAGAACCTCACAGGATTGTCAAGGATTCACAACTCGCGATATACCCCAGGGTCCAATAGTTATACTTGGCCCAATTTTTCAGAGCACTAACCAGGGAGGATTAGGACCATACCCATAACCGTATAAACCGACAACCTAGAAGCACGTGCATAGTAGCTGCCCGAGTGTTGTTCTCGGTGTATTGCTTTACCAAGATGGCCAAATGGTTAGCTCGGTTGGTTTTAGGAATCGTAGGAGAGTCTCATGATATACTCAAGGTACGTGGGAGCACAAATCTGTAGTGGTGCTGTCTAATGCATAACCGTATGACAAGAGACTTCCGATATACTACCGAGTATGTGAAGTTCCTTTCGATATACCCAACGGTACGTGAAAGAGCCTTTGATATACTAGTTGGTACATTGAAGAACTGCAGGCCCTTTGGATGCAGTGTAGGAAAATAATGATAGCTGCCATGTTTTACGATGCCAAAACACGTCACTAATTTATCACACAAGTTACTAGTAGATTTTAACCTAACGCTACCGATTAATTTTATCTTATGCAGCTAGGTGAATGCATGAGGTGTAGGTAGGAATTTCAAAAATAATAAAACCCTAGCTACATAAAGGTGCACACTTCCTTTTCTTTTGATGAAGTCTATCTAAGTTAAGGAGAAATTTCTTTTTCCAATGATCTCAATAAGACAACAAATCTCAAAAGTTCAAAATCTACCAAAGATGATTTAAAGCACTCTTTTCGTCTTTTCAAACAAAACACAAAAAGTAATAACACACCAAATCAAAACTTTTTCTTTTTGTCTTTTCAAACTAGAATGAATCTAAGTGATGATGAAAAGGAGGATTCCTGCTTAGAATGCACTAACTCTTCAATTTCCACAATGATAAACTAAAAGCACAAAAAGACCAAAAGTGCATAGAATGCTTCAAATTTGAAATACTCTGCAAGGGCTCGAATACACTTGATTTTTTCAAAGAGATTAAAGACTCATAACTAAGAAAAATATAATCAACTGATTTCCTTTTCAAACTTCTCAAATATATAAATAATGAATTCCAAAGCCTGAAACAATGCCACAACAATTTCCAAATCATCTTGAAAATGGATAAAACAAAGCACTTTCGATTTTTCAATATATATATCAAAATAAGATCTAATAATAATGATGCTTTTCAGATGTAACAATAGAAAACAGGAGACTAATCGCAGCACTCTAATGACTCAGAAAATCTCAAAGAAAAATGGCAATGACCTAAATGTATTCAAAGACAATCTAATCACTCAAAATCGAACAAATGCAACCAAAATTAAATGGCTAAGTGCAGGAAGGGTTCAGAATCATATCTTGCATGCTGAATAGATTGGGTAAGGTGATAAAGGAATGCAATATCGAGCGAATAACAGTGGGGGATTGAAATTTTCTGCCACCACCTAAACTCTCACTTGACCAAATGGAACCCAAAATATCAACACAATCAATGCTGAGTAAACATGATTCTCGCTGGAAGGTACATCACAGAGAAGCCTATTGGTCAGGTTAAAAATCAAAATTTGGAGAGGGAAGGTACCAAGCACCAAGCTTGAAAGGCCGACGCACTCTACAGTTATACTCAGAGCGCCTGACACACACAGTGTACAAGGATTTAATGTCAGCGGCACAGGCTGTATGAAAGTCAAAACGTCGGTGGTGCAACATGCTAAAAAGTAATGAGCACCTAAGAGGATATGGCGCACTGGACTGCCCAAGTGCATCAGGCGAATGATCAATGGAAAAAAGTAGAGATATCCAAACAATGAAATAAAAAATGTCCTGATACTGATCCAAGTAGAATCAAGGAAAGTTAACAGACTCTTCAACAAGAAAATATGATGAAGGGAGGGGCTCAGGGGGCAAAGAAATGGCTCACTAAGAAATCAATGAAAAACACATTCAGACTGAAATCAAAGCTAAAGAATCCCCAGTATGGTCACCATATTTGTTTTTGGACAATCTACCTAAGCGGACTTAAATGCCATATCCCCCTAGTCCAAGTCGATCTAGAACAAATAAACACAGAATAAAACCAACTTCCCTAGATCAATAGAAATGCAAATAGATAAATGGGTTTCTTACCTGAGATTCACAAGTCCTCTTTCTTTTCGCTTGATCCAATGCTCCAGCGCCTTCAGATCTATAGCTGTAAAGTCCTGTTGAACAAGTGGAGACAATCAAACAGTAAAAGGAGAGAAGTAATCTCTACACATCAGCAACACGATAATATATATGGGAAGAGATTATATTAACTGTATAAAGGATAGTACAAAAGAAGAGAATGTTACAACCTATGCCTTAACATCACAACCTTCCTTCCAATAAGCCAAACCAAGCCAAGCCTCCAAAGATGAAGTAAGTCTCTCAAGGATGAGTGAGAGTCACCTAAGATAATTTTACCAGCATGAGAGTACTATAGACTTTCCTCCCTTTGGGATGGAGAGGAGATTATGGGGATAAGTCTAAGGGATCATCCCTTGAGGTTAGGGAACTGAAGGAAATCTTTCCTATGAATTAGGGATAACCATCCACCTCATAATGCTCCAAGAAAGCAGTCAAAGGTCTCATTTATCCATTTAAACCAACCTTGACACATGCTGCATGAGGAAAATTTGCATCATAAAGGGGCAAGCATAGGTTCAATGAAGGAAACCTGAGCCACCATCGTAAGCTTCCAGATGACACTATGCACCTAGACAAGTCAGGCGCTTCTTGCTGTAAGACAAGCTGCGCTGACCTAACTAGAAAATGTGGATAAAGGATCAAGAACTTGCTCTAGATGACTTCTGGTTAGGGAAAATTCAGGGATCAAGGCACTGAGTTGACATAGGACTCATGATGACGATATTTAGGTGTAACAACTTGGTAAACCAATATGCAAGGAGTTGGTCTAGAATCGGAGCCTTAATCAAACGTCGTCTTCGCCACCATTCGCGAATATGATCAGAAGTATGAGTGGCAATAGTTTGTCGGAGAGAGTTCAAAATATATGTACCAGTCTCGTATCAGATTGGTAACTGAAATTGTGTCAAAAATGACATGGCCAAGGATCAAAAATCATGAAAAGAGTGTGGTGATAATTCGATATAACACTTAGTGGGAGGGCCGGTGACAATTCGTTGGAATAACCGTAAATAAATGGAATGATCCATTAGGGATTTAGATGAACACCATAAATGATATGCCATTACATGGTTTTTGGGATCCTCACTTGGTTTGTCGTCAAATTTCAGAATGTCGGAAGGTAACTTCACTAGAATATCTAACCAGTTGATTCGATGATAGATGCGATCATTGGTCAACTGTGATAAATCTGGAAGATTGAGAGTAGCTAGAAAGGGTAATTGTTGGTTGCACTGTGGATACTGGTAGTACTGATATGACATCGGTGTACCAGAAGGACCGGGAACAAATTGGCCATAGGGTCCTCCCATGGGAAATTGGTCTTATGGAGGTGGGCCACCGGGGTCAAGAGGGGGACCGAAAGGGGGTCTTCCTCCGTCAAAATGAGGTGGCCCACCACCAAAAGGTGGGGGTCCTCTAGGGTAAGGTGGTCGTCCACCATAAGGTGGGGTTCCACCTCTGCCAGAATGTGGTGGTTCCCCATCAAAGGGTGGAGGTCCTCCTCCTCCAGAGTGGGGTGGTCCTCTACCGGAGGGTGGGGATCTTCCCCCTCCAGAGTAAGGTGGTCCTCCACCAGAATGTGGGGGTCCACCTCCTCCAAAATGGGGTGGGCCACCGCTGGAAGGCGGGGGTCCTCCTCATCCAGGATTAGGGGGTCCTCTGCCAGAAGGTGGGGGTCCTCCTCCTATGGAATGGGGTGGAGGTGGCGGGATAGGTGGTGGAGGTGCCCCGTCGGCCAGAGGTCCGGTTGGTGGGACATTATGGTTTCCCCATGAGATATTAGAGTTTCCAAGGTAGGGTAATTGAGGGAAAAAGGTTTCCTGTATATTTTTTTACAATATTAATGTTATGATGTACTGGAATAATGTTCTCCCATGGGGGTTGGGTCCAAATGGATGGACCCCCCACATGATGTGTCCATGTGCGCTCTCTGACGGTTGGGAGAGGACTACCAACCATACTAAAAATCAGATGAGAAATGTATCCTCCACTCATGATATGACTACTGGATGGGTTATTTCCCCCAGTTAGGTTAGGTCCACCAACTAGGGGCTTCCCCCTAGTTCAAAGTTCTCCAAAAACTGGAATATGCTCGGTGACAGAATGATGACCACTAATGCTAGGTTGATTCATCACCAAGGGTTGAGTGCTAACAAAAGGATTACTTCTGCCTGATAGTAGACTAATAGGAAAATTATATCCTCCCCTCGCATTTTGAGGTGGGGGAGGTGGAGGTAGTGTTCCAAAGTTTACAGAGGTTGAAGGTTTCCCCTCAGAGGATGCCATGGTGGGAGTCTTAGTAGGTATAGAACCATTCACTTGAATTAGAGGTGTGCTTTTTGGAAATGAGGTTTGACCTGGTTCATAAGCAGTCATGGTAGGTATAGTTTTTTCCGGTGAAGTGAATCATAAAGAGCACATAGGGGAATATTGAAACATGTGTGTATTCATAATGTTTGCTCATTGCATGAGACTCTGGCGCCTAAGTTGCTCGCCAGCCATGCGCAAATGGTTCATGTGTTCATAAAGCAGTGTAAGGCATTCATCGTCAGGAATCCAACAATGATGTATGGTTTATTCCATGGGGATTGATCCAAACTTGGCGACATGACAACCTATAGATGTGTCCCAAAAGAATGCGGATGAACCAAATGCTGTCAATACTAATTCATCCTAGGGTTGATTGAAAATCCAATCTGCAGCTCCAAGATGTCCCTCCATGGAAAAATGGAAGGATGTGTCATAGGAGGTAGATGGTGCTGGTATCAAAGGTCATGTTGGATCAGAGATAGGTGTATTTATGGGAGACGAATAGTTCTTTCCCAACTCTAGGGTAGTGGCATCTTCCTCGTATGGTACAGATGTGATCGGTTGATCCATTCTTAATCCTGAGTTCTCTTCCTGGTTAAGGGGATATTCAGGTGGTAAATTGAGAATCCTTTTGGATCTTCTCAAACGTTGATCGACCAGGATGAATAGATCAAAATTTCTCCTAAGTGCAACCTATAAAAAAGAAAAAATCAATCCAATATCTACACAAGCTAAATCCGCAAGCAAAATTACGTGACAAGTGGGGATTCATAGTTTTGGAACCTCACAGGATTTTCAAGGCGGTGCAACTCACAATATACCACAAGGTCCAATAGTTATAATCGACCCAATATTTCAAAGCACTAACCAGGGAGGATTAGAACCGTACCCCTGACCGTATAACCCAACTACCTGAAGCCCATGCGTAGTAGCTCACCCGAGTGTTGTTCTTAGTGTATTGCCACGCCAATATGACCAATAGGTTAACTCAGTTGGTATAGGAATCCTAGAAGAGTCTCTAGATATATGCAAGGTACGTGGGAGCTCAAATCCGTAGTGGTGCTTTCTAATGCACAACCATACGATAAGAGCCTTTTGAGATACTACCGAGTACGTGAAGTGCCTTTTGATATACCCAAAGGTACGTGAAGAACATTCGATATACCGGTTGGTACGTGGAAGAACTACAGGCCCATAGGATGCAGTGTAGGAAGATAACAATAGATTCCATGCTTAATGACACCGGAACACATCACTACCTTATCACACAAGTTACTAGCAAGTTTTAACCCAACACTACCATTAATTTTATCTTGAGCGGTTAGGTGAATGCATGGAGTGTACACATGAATTTAAACAAATGCAACTTAATTTGTATGCAAAATGCAAGTTTTTTTCTTTTTTGGTTCAATGAAATCTATCTAAGGTAGGGAGAAATTTCTTTATGCCGATATGAGAAAAATAAACAAGCACCCCTATAACTCAAAGTCAATGAAAAAGACAATGAAGTACTCTTTTCACTATGCCAACAAAAATCACTAAATAACAAACAAGCACCAAAATGTAAATGCTTTTCTTTTTTCTCTTTTCAATTTAATCAAATCTACAAAATATGGAAAGAAGAATTTCGCTCTCAAATGCTACAATCTCTAACTTCCAAAATAATGACCTAAGAGATGAAGGAAAATCAATGAATGAGAATTTTCAATATTTAAAGATGCTTTGAAGAAAATCAAATATGCCTATATATTTCTAAGAAATGAACAAGATATCATAACCAAGAAACTTCAAAATTGATCATTCAAGATTTCAAATTTTTTTTATCCCAAAGTCATGAAAATTATTCCCAACAATTCCAAGAATAAGACTCACTCGAAATGAAGATGATAAAAGTTTGTCTTCCCTACTCAAATTTTCTCAATGGATCTGATAATTATAATGCTCTTTAGATTTACCATCCAGAAAATCAAATATGGTGTCTCGACCAGCTATGGTAAACTGGAAATTCTCAAATAAAAGAGATCACCCAAAACTCAAAAAACACACAAACACATGCAAAATCAAACAATAAAAATCACAATCAAAACTTAATGACTGAATGTAGGAAGGGGTTAGGAATCATACCTAACAAACTGAATAGATCTGGAAATGGTATTAGGTATCGCAAGACCAAGTGGGTATATGGGGGATTGAAATTGCCTTCCAATACCAAATTGCTCACTTTACTAGATTAAGACCCAAAATCAACCAAATCAAACTCAGATACAAACAAGCAGGACCTAGGGGTTCTATGACTGAACCATATAGTAACCAGAGCTCAAACAATCAGACCAAATCACAAAAAAAGGAGAAAATGTGCAGATGTTGGCGTAGTTTGTTCTTGAACACTAAAGCACCAGGAGCAGGCTCTATGAATGCTAAAGGCCCCTAGGATGCAGACTGTACTCTGGCTAAAGGTGTCGGGGGCATAGGATGCTCATGGACAGTGAGCACCAGAGTCCCAGTAATCCAAGGAATGTATACCCCAGGTGCGTCGGGCGAATAGTAGGTAGTAAGAAAGAAAATATTTCCAAAAATATAAAGTAAAAGGTCAAATCTTGATCCCAGACAAAGTCAAGGAAATCTAATAGACTCTGAAATGGAAAAAAATTCAAAAGTGGGAGGGGCTCCGGAGGCTAGGAAATGAACCAAAATAAATCAATGAAAACAAATCAAATTGAAATAAAAACTATGTTATGTCCCCAGTGTGGTCACCATATTTGTTTATGGATAATCTACTTGAGCGGATGCGAGCGTGATATCCCTAGTCTAGGTGGATCTAGAACAAATGAATACAAAATACAAATCTACTTTCCTAGATCAAGTAGATATTAAAGAAGATATATACCTTACCTTTAGATTCACAAATCCTTCTCCTCTTGTTCGCTCCAAGCTTCATGTTCTTTAGATCTAGAGATGCAAAACCCTGTCAAGCATATAGAGACAAACAAACTGTAAAAGCACATCTAAACACTAACTGATATAATCTAACAGTTAAGTAAGAAACCCTTGAATATCATTAACACAAAGACATTTATGGAAAGAGATCATATTACTGTAAATAAATGGGAAATACATAAAAGAGTGATGATTACAACCCAAGCCTTAACGTTGTAATTTTCCTCCAACATTTCAAGCCAAGCCTCCCCAAGATATGTGTGCCTCCCAAGAGATGAATGGGGATCACCTAGAGTAATTCCACCAACATGTAAGTGCTATCGTCCCTCCTCCTTTCTCAATGGGGAGAAAGGTATTATTGATAAGGCTAAGAGGATAGAGTAGGTTGAATATTAGGGGGAGAGGTTTAAGGGATCTTCACAATAGGTTAGGAGCCAAATACCAGTTGTTCCTATCAATTAGGGATAGGTATCCATGTCACCCAACTTCAAGAATATGCTCGAAGCCCCTTTTTATTCACTCTAACCAACCTTGGTGTACTTTGCATGAATACACTAGGTGCCAGGAAGGGTCAGGCACAGGTTGCATGAGGACAGAAAGAGCCAATGGCGTAATATGCTAAGGTGGATCAAGCGCCAGCCAGGCTTGGCTCCCCTTGCTAGGAAGCAGGGTGAGCCAGTGTTACTAGTAAAGGTGGAAAACAAGGTCAACAACTTGCTCAATGATGTTCTATCTAGGGAAATTTCAGGGATTGAGGCACTGAGTTGATACATGGCTCATGATGACGATATTTTGGTATAACAATGACTATTGAAATTCTACTACTTCCTTGATGGTGTCATTGTTTCCTTGAACATAGATAGCTTTGAACATTTGCAAGATAATCATTTTGATATCAATATTGCCCTGTTGAGCTTGTGATTGAGCTATGTGAAATTCCTAGCATATTTAGCAAACCCTAACCCAATTTGAGAACATTATGAATCAAAGACAAGGAACATACCAAACCAACTAAGGTTTCCATTGAACCTGATCCCTGATAAGCAATTCTTCATTATATTTTATCTTACCCGAGAGGTACAATATACTACAAAATATATGCTCACTATATCAGGGACAATTATTGAAGCCAAAAAGAGCTTCTCATGTTCCAACCTTTAATTTTGAATTGAAGTATTCTTACCATTCACATAAAGGATACTATCTTCAATCTCTCAACAATGCAAACTAGGATAGATTCTACATTCATATGCAGTTTGGTAATAATTCAAATGATCATTTTTAAGGGGTGTTCAATGGGCATGGAGAATTTGGAGAGTAGTGCTCGCAGTTCTCAAAGAAATATTTATGCAAAAACTTGGTTGGGGATCCAAATTTCCAGATGGCTGATATTAAGGGATACCATTCATCTTTTGAAGTCACTAATGCCAAGCTACATCATCACAACATAGATGATTCCATGAGTGGCACAACTACGATAACTATGCTAGTGAGAGGTGATACATTATATGTTGTAAATGTAGGTTATTTAGGGCAATTATTGCAGAAAGAAGGGAAAAGGACCTTGTTGCAATGGACCTTTCTAGTGATCATATAAATTTCGGACCAGATGAGTGTGCATGTGTGAGAAGCTATGGAGTAAGGGTTTTGACTCTGGATTAGCTTGAAGGGGTGAAAAACTAGAATGTACAGTGTTGGGAATCCAAAGAAGATAACAATGGAGATCATCCTCACATTTGGGTTCAAAATCGGATGTATCCTAGCACTGCCTTTACTAGGAGTGTTGGAGATACTATTGCTGAAAACATAGGGGTTATTTCAGTTCCTGAGGTTGCTATGATGCATCTCACACCTATGCATTCATTCTTTTTTATTCGCTATCAAGACACATCTCTCCTCTATGTGGCCTTTAATAAGGGTATCAATGGACATGTGCAATAGTGTTTTTGAAGGTCTATATGCATATTATTTTGCTAGCAATTAAAGTAAAATTCAAATATAAATTTCACCTATGATAATTTTTTTGTCCTTCAACATTTATGATATGTATTGAACACCTTTACAAATTTTATCCTTTTCTAAGTTATGGGATTGTGGGAACATGAGCTCATGAGAAGCCAACTTGTTGGGTCCTTCTAAAAGTTGATTGATTGTCTCAAACTGGAAATGATTTCCTAAAGCAAGGTTATTTGTGTTCATCTCACATTATGACATGGTCATATAGAATGAGCTTCTAAGAGGGATAAAACTGGTTAAAGTTATAAGAATTGAAGCTTTGTTTTCAACCTTAACCAAGGTTCTCGGAAATGGAAGGGTGGGACAAGTGGAGAGAGAGTTGTGTAGTTGGTATATGGATTTTAGTTGTCATCTCTCATTGATAGAACAATTTGCTGATATGCCATAGTTTTTTTACATGAATGGATGTTTAATGCTAGCAATACCATGAATAGAGGTAGGTTCACTTAAAGGGAAGGGTGGGGAAAGTGGAGTGAGACAATTGTGTAGTTGGTCTATGGATTCAATTGTCATCTATCATTGATTGAACTATCTGCTCATATGCTAGAGTCTTTTTTTACATGAATGGATGTTTAATGTTATCAATACTATGCATAGAGTTCTAACATGTACATATTGAATATGATATTCTCACATAAGACATGGAAAAATGTAGACTTAATCATAAGAGAGAGACGAGAGAGAACACAAGGACAAGTATTCTCAACTACACATGTACACTTTTTTTTATGCAAGTATAGGTACATATTGTTGATGTGTTTGTAACTTCGGAATGTATTTCACATATACGTATATTGTATTCCTATAGAGATGTTATTATTCCTCTATACGGAAGTGTTGTCATTTATATTGTAAGTGTCGTAACTTATACTTGATGGGTTATTAGACCACCTTGATGGGGTCGGCCCTGTATAAGTCATGTGGGTTAAAGGGTTATTAGACCACCCCATTGGGGGTTGGCCCTGTTAGCATTATGCTATGTGGTTAAGTTGAGGCCGACCTAGTAAAGGTTATTAGGCAAGTCAAGTCATGTATAAATAGAGTGCAGGAGGCACTCTATTTGATCATTCACTTTCTCACTCACACACTCATTGGATAGTGGTGCACTAGTGGAGGAGGAGAAGCTGCTGCTAGGAGGACTATCTCTTGTACTTGGCTTGTATCATTGCTCTATCTATCTCTGAGGAAGTTGCGGGGTTTTTCACCTTCCTGGTTTTCCCCGATGAAACTCTGTGTCTCTTGTGTGCTTGATTTATTGTGTCCATCATTGATATGTTGTAGATATGCTCTACATGTTCTTCTCTCAGTTAAGATCATAGATCAGATTGTAAATTCTGAAAAACTAACATGGTGTCAGAGCTAGCCTGAAAGAAGGCATGGTATGGCATTTATGACACATATGCTTATGTTCCTAGACTTAGGGTGTGTATTATGCATATTAGAAGAATTGCATTAATGAACAGTATACTACTAATATGCATGTGATGGGTAAGTGGCCTATGGGACTATAAAACATTCCATTGCTATTGATCTAGAATGAAACCTCTTTGCTGACATGTTGGGAGTTGTGCACACTCTTAACAATGTTCTGGTAGAGATGGAAGGCATCTAGAAAGTTACAGAATATGGATAAATGTTGTATTGAAGCATTGGGTAAGATAATTGCATGACTGTATGACATATTTTTTTATGTGTAATATTTTGTTATGAAAACTATGAGAAGTTTCTAATCATGCAATTGAAATTGACTTGTAGGAAAGATCGTGTACGATCACCTACAAAAGAAGGACTACAACATTTGTTCAGCAACAAAGCTATCTATTGAAGAATCTAAAGTTCCCAGGATTCAGGATGCAGTAATGGAAGAATTCCATAATCGAGGAATACCAGTCGATCATGAAGAATGATGTTTGGGATGCGGTCCGAAGACCTGAAGGGAAGTCCGTTGTGACTTCCAAGTGGATCTATAAGATCAAGCATGCTGCAAATGGTAGCATAGAGAAATACAAAGCAAGGTTTATAGCTCATGGCTTCTCCCAGAAAGGGGGATTAAGTATGAGGAGACTTTTTCTCATGTAGCTAGATACACTTCCATCAGAACAACAGTGATAAAGTGGAAAATACACCAGATGGATGTCAAGACAGCTTTCTTGAATGGTGTAGTCGAAGAGGAAGTGTATGTGGAGTAGCCACTCGGTTTTGAGGCACATGACAGGGAGTCATGTGTGTGCAGGTTGAAGAAATCCTTGTAAGGATTGAAGCAAGCTCCTAGGACTTTGTATGGTAGGATAGACAGCTTTCTATCTAGTTTGGGTTTTACCAAGAGTAAAGCGGATTGCAAACTTTACTAAAAGGTTGAGGAAGGCAATCCAGTGATACTACTTTTGTATGTGGATGACCTGTTTGTTACAGGTGAGGATAGATTGATTGTCAACACGAAGAGGAATCTTACTGCCGAGTTTGAGATGAAGGACTTGGGGATGATGCACTATTTTCTAGGTGTGGAGGTGTGGCAGAGTGCAGATGGAATCTTCCTTGGACAAGGGAAGTATGCAATAGAAATCCTGAAAAGGTTCAGGATGATGGAATGCAAGGCCATGGACACACCTATGGCATCGAACCTGAAGCTTCTGTGTGATGCTTCATCTGACCTGATTGAAGTTATTGTGTATCGTCAGATGATTGGGTCCTTGATGTACTTGACGAACACAAGACTAGACATTTGCTTTGCAGTGCACACATTGAGCCAGTTCCTGACAGATCCAAGAGGTGTTCACCTGGTTGCTGTAAAGCATGTTCTGAGGTACCTAAAGGGTACAATTGATTATGGGCTCAAGTATGATGCGAATCAAAAGTTTAACCTGCAAGGTTATGTTGATTCAGACTGGGCAGGCAGTGCTGCAGATAGGAAGAGCACATCTGGGTGTTGCTTCAGTATGGGATTAGGTGTGATCTCTTGGTATAGCAGAAAGCAGTCCTGCGTAGCACTGAGTACAGTCGAAGCAAAGTATGTTGCAGCTTGTTTGGCTAGTTGTGAGACAGTATGGCTTAGGAAGCTATTGTCTGAGCTATTTGATCTCCCATTAGATGCTACTGATATATTTTTGTGACAACTAGAGTTGTGTGAAGCTTTCTGAGAACCTGGTGTTCCACGACAGGTCGAAGCACATAGAGATCAAATATCACTATATCAGGGATATGGTGCAGAGAGGAACAGTGAAGCTCCTATATGTTGCGATGGATGAGTAGGTTGCAGATGTTTTGACAAAACCACTAGACAGAGTGAAGTTTGAGTACTTCAGGGAGAGGCTTGGTGTTCTTCAGATTGAAGACACTTCAAGGAAGAAGTGATGGACACATTTGCAGGAGCCATTCCAAGCATGGTGAGAGGAGGATCCTTCCCATGGCTATGGATGTAAGTGTTGGATGATGAGCATCAGAATGATGCTCCAGTTACTGCTTTGCATCATGTTGGATGCTTGTTATGATTAGTTGTATCATGTGTATGTATATGCATCATGTTGGATGCTTGATATGATTAGTTGGATCATACATGTGTATATTGATCATGTTGGATGATTGATATGATCAGTTGGATCATGCATTTGTATATGCATCATGTTGGATGCTTGATACGATCAGGTGGATCATGTATTTATGTATGTATTAGGTGGATACATTGTATGATAAGGTGGATCATGTATTTATGTATGTATCAGGTGGATACATTGTATGATCAGGTGGATCATGTATGATGATATGTATCAGGTAGATACTTGGTATGCATCAGGTGGATGCACAGGATGATCAGGATGATCATGGATGACGAGCTTTAGGATGTTGCTCTAGGTGATATGCATCAGGACGATGCAGTGATGATGATCAGGATGATCATGTGTGATGAGTATCAGGACGATGCTCTGGATGATATGCATCAGGATGATGTTATGATGATGACTAGGATGATCATTTACATCAGGATGATGTATGATGAGTATCAGGTTGATACTTCATGGCCAAGGACAGGTTGTGCAGGTAGCATAGAAAAGATCCTCAAGATCTAGACAAGTAGAGTGGTGTGCTCGTAACAGCCTGGGATATAGAGATCCAGACATGTTGAGCAGTAAGCTCATAAATAAGTCTCAGGATACTCTTTTGAGGCTTTTCTACTAGAGGCATATAATCCACCCTGGATATCTGATAGGTTGAGAAGTAAGCTCGTAATCAGTCCTGGGATGCTCTTTAGAGTACTTGCAGGAAGCAAGATGCTCTTTAAAGGTTTTGACTAACCACATGTAATCCGTCTTGGAGATTCGATAGGTTGAGTAGTAATCTCGTAATCAGTCCTAGGATGCTCTTTAGAGTACTTTCAGAATGCAAGATGCTCTTTAAAGGTTTTGTGGTGCAAGGATCACATATAATCCATCCTGGAGATCCGATAGGCTGAGCAGTAAGCTTGTAATCAGTCCTGGGATGCTCTTTAGAGTTATTGCAGGATGCAAGACACTCTTTTAAGGTTTTGTGACAGTCAACATGTAAAAGATCCTATAGTCTGAGCTAGGTTTTGTTGACGTACGTAATAAGTCCTAGGTTCCACAGTATGGCCACTGATGATGAAGACCTACAGGTGGTGGGCCTACATCCAGCATGAAAAAGGGTTGGCTCTGTAGAAATTCCTATGACGAGTAGACTTGAGATTGATTGAGATAGCAGCAGTAGTGACGATGACAATGATTCGATGACGATGATCCAGAGAAGAAGACTTGTGCTAGCAGATCTGTGTCGAGAAATACCTTCCTAGTTAAGAGGGAGTGTTGATGTATTTGTAACTTCAGAATGTATTTCACATATATGTATATTGTATTCCTATAGATGTTATTATTCCTCTATACGAAAATTTCGTCATTTATATTGTAAGTGTCATAACTTATACTTGATGGGTTATTAGACAACCTTGATGGGGTCAGCCCTGTACAAGTCATGTGGGTTAAAGGATTATTAGACCACCCTATTGGGGGTCATCCTTGTCAGCATTATGCTATGTGGTTAAGTTGAGGCTGACCTAGTAAAGGTTATTAGGCAAGTCAAGTCATGTATAAATAGAGTGCGGGAGGCACTCTATTTGATCATTCACTTTCTCACTCACACACTCATTGGAGAGTGGCACACTAGTGGAGGAGGAGAAGTTGCCACTAGGAGAACAATCTCTTGTACTTGGGTTGTATCATTGCTCTATCTATCTATGAGGAAGTTGCGGGGTTTTTCACCTTCTTGGTTTTCCCCGGTGAAACTCTATGTCTCTTATGTGCTTACTTTATTGTGTCCATGATCGATATGCTGTAGATATGATGTACATGTTATTCTCTCAGTTAAGATCCTAGATCAGATTGTAAATTCTGAAAAACTAACACATATTTATAGTACAAGATGATGCCATATTGGACATTGAGGATAAAGATAATCCTAAAGATAAAATTTATCTTGAAGATAAGCTTTGGAGATTAAACTCAACAGTGGATACTCTCCAGAGTCCAGTTGTCCTTCTCAAACAGTATGTTGGATCCTCATAGTGATGTAGGACTCAGATGAGGAAACTTCTTTTGCCCCCCTTTTCATCCCTTCATGTGATTTGGTTATCACCACTGACCATTATATGGACACTCCAAATTTGTACACACCATTCATTAATTGACAACGAAAATCAAGAAAAATTTTGTACTGATTCACTCATAAGTAATTTCAATTGCATCTTTATACCATCATAGGAAAATTGATTGTTAGGACACATCAAGTTAGTTGATTTTGTAAAATAACTTGCATGGTTTCCTTCTATTGTCATTGCAAATTTATAAAATATCTATAGATAGAATGTGTATCAACCTATTGTGAAAACTATGTCATAATGGACATGCTTGGTCACAGATAATAAAGACTAATGTGATTGGCACATTGAATATATTGGGACTTGCGAAGCAAGTTGGTGCAAGGTTAGTTCTTATAAATCTTTGATTGTGATGTTTTCTTGAGACTAGAATATTATGTTATTTTTTATGTTAATTATTAGTATAGGCTCTTTCCTAATAGCCTATATAACATATCATTATTTTGTTCAAAATTTTGTTGACCTCAACCTTTGAAGTTTGTGGTGATCCTCTTGAGCATCCTCAAAATTAGGAATACTATGGTAATGTTAACCTTCTTGGTAAGAATTACTTCTAAAATTGAATTTCAATTGAAATTTTACTATCTTCTATATTTTTCTAAGTAAATATCATTTGACATAGGTATAAGAAGCTGCTATGATGATGGGAAAGGTGTAGCAGAAAAATTAATGTTTGACTATCACAAGTAGCATGGCTTAGGTGTGTTTGATTGCATTGGGTTTATTTTGCACATGTTTCAACCTTGGAGGTTGCTTCTTGATTATTTGTTGTAAGAAATTTCAAACATTCAATTTTTCTTGTGGATCAAAAATTCGCATTGCTCGAATTTTCAATACATATGGTCCTCGCATGAACATTGATGATGGATGCGTTGCCGGTAATTTCATTGCACAAGCACTCAGGTACTTGTATTATAGGACACATTTGTTACAAGGTAAAAAAATGTGCCAATTATCTTTTGCAAGTAAAAAAGAAGTTGGTCTCCATTCCATAAGAACTTTTTTTCACAGTATGCATTGCCCTGCTATTATTTTTTGATTGGGCCTGAGCACTCAATCTATGAAATGATTTAAGGATTCAAAATATCTTGTCATGAAAATTGAATTCAAGATTTGTAATACCTTGGGGATCAAACATTGTTATTATATTATGAATTGGAATAATTATGATTTCACATGGACTGGTTATCAGGAAATTTGTCTATTTGTATTTAGCTCGTCTTGCTTTATTTCTCTTTCCAAGCTATAAATGTCTTTATTTCATACCTTTAATATCATTTAGTGTTGTTGTTGTTCAACTAGAGGCTTTCCATTTGTTTGTTATACATCCTTATGATATGTCTTTTATCAACATGCATAGGTGAAGAATTGACTGGTGCAAGCTCATGGAACTCAAACCTGGAGCTTTTGCTATCTTTCAGACATAGTGAATTTTCTTTCATCTATGCATTGGTTCTCTTTGGAAGTTTGTGTTACCTTGACGCTAAATGTATTATCTGATGCTATAGATTATTGTCCCGGTTTCCATTAGAAACCTTGAATTGTCAATTCTTGTAATTTACTAAGATTAATAAGTAGTCAATGCTGTAGCATGACTAAATCATAATTGAACCAAATGATAGAAAAATGTTCCAAATTTGTTTCTCATGAATCCTTTCCCTTTTTCTATTTCTACCCTCTTGTAGAACTACCCATATAATAACTTCATTTTCTACACCGTTGACAAGTATCATCTCACTAGACATACTGTCCCTAAAGAAAAAGGTTTTGTATTTTTTCATATGTCTTCGAATTGCATTTACTTTTCCTGTCCAACAGAACATATTTACTAATACCATGGAGTTGTGATATTGCAAGTAGTGGATGCACCTGAGATTTTGACAGTGAACAAAAAAATACCACATATTTTAGACTTTTTTAATTCACTTTATTGGTTGTGAATACAAATCATTCTTTGTCGCACTTTGTAAGCATCGCCCTTGCTTTTTATCTCTTTAAAATTCTTAGTTCATTGCAGAACAAGAAAAGCCCTTACTCTAAATTTGTTGATTTCCAGAAGTTGCTAGAATTGTGCTAGAATTTTAGAAGGTTCCACTTCTTTCCTTCCAAATCCTAACACATCTATGCACATTCATAAGTTTTAGTTGTCACGTGTATAGAGTATATTTCAATCAAGCAAAAGGCGTAAAATAATTTAGGTGAGTTTTTTTCAAGGAAATAATGTATTGAAAGTATATTTATTTTCATTTTTAGCCCAAGATTTAATATTCAAATTTCACTCACAAGCATAAATAAATGACCTTTGATGCAGGAGCATAACTACATTTTCCTTAATTACTTAAGTTACAAAAGCTTGTAGGATACTTCCTTTCTTCTTTATCGATGTTTTTTTTCATATTTTGAATTAATGCTTCAGAAATATTTTGTCCCGATTGCATTTATTAATTTAATAGTTTGTTTTCTAATCATGACATACAAATATGCTAATTTTTATTTTCCTTTCGACGTTCCTTTGCACCTCCTGGGGCAATTACTCGGAGCTCCTCTTTTCCTTCCTTACACTATTTTCCATAGAATTCTAAACAATTCTTAGTCCCAGAATTAGTCCCGAAGTTTTTACTTGGCTTTATGATATTTTTAGTGGTGAGCTATGATGTTTACGTATACAACAAATTCTAAATTGAAGCAATATGTACTTGATTGAAAAATCTAAATAAATTTACTGAACAATACGATCAGAGGATTGGTAAATAATTATGCCGTAGGCGTTTCACAAGGAGAAGCATAACCATCCACGTCTATTAGATTCCCGGCCACGTAGATGGTACCATAAATTTAACAGTGCGGGGAGTCTTGAGCTTCTAGATAGTTCTATGCAATTTAGCCAGAAGAAGCAGGTAATGAACCGGAATTTTGACGTCAAGCCATGGCGACCGACTTTAACTCTGCAGAAGAAGTGCTCGTGACAACCATGGAGATATTGCCTCCTCATTTTGCGGGTCTCAATAGCTCAGCGAGTATGTCTGTGAATGGCTGAGGAACCAACAAGGTGGGTAAAAACAATCTAGAGACTCCAAGAGATCGTGGATGACACTGCTGAACACCAACGAATTTCAAGGCCATGGTGCAGCTCTTTACGGGTATTCCTGAAACCCCCTTTGGATATTCATCCATGAACCCTACTAATTTCTCTCCACATGTAGGCCTGCCAAACATGATATAAAAAATATTTCAGCTAACTAAAATCACCATAAGATGTCATGAATAAGAAATAATTTAGATATTTACCATTGTTATACTGTTCACATGTTAAGAAAGAAGACGTTGCACAAAGAATGAAACCAAACTAGCTTAAGGAAATGAATTGGGTATTTGATTCTAGAAGTTTCAGAATGCAAATTCTCGAACAATCTACACTGCAAAAAAATCAATCTCATAAATTCTTACCTCCAAAATTCTTACCTCCAAAAGATAATATTTGACTTCTGTAACAGTTAAGCTTGTTCAATAGAGTTGTGTCAATATTTTCTGTAGGATAGATTCTCCCATGGACCCTCCAAAAGACCATGTTATTGGCCCTCCATGTACAATATATATGCTACAATGGCTAGAAAATGATCATCACCATTCTTTGTTGGACAAAGGCCACCTGCTATCCGTGCAGCTCCTGTCATAATATTTCCAGAAGTTATATTCAACAAACTACCTCCTTGAGGGCCCTATGGAGCGTCCTTCAACAACGGCTCAAGGACCAAAACCAACTCCACTTCTGGAGGAAGCATCTTCTTTTTGTACTCCATGAACTTCTTCCCTCTCTCTACTATGCCCACACTCAGAGAGAGCACAGAAGATGAGACTGACAACCCTGTCGATGCTCCTTCTACCTTGGGCTGCTCTGCAAGCTACCTGAAATCTTCCACGTTAAGAAATTTTCCCTTATTCAAACGTCGTTCCACCATTTCGTCCAATTCCCTGAACATCATAGCAAGGTGATTTTCATTTTTTTTTCCTGAAGAGAACGCAGATATCTCTGGTTAAATGGGAAGGAGCTGTAGCTACGGTGGGGTTTCATCTTTTTCTATTCTTTGCACAAATTATTCTCTGCCTTGAGAAATATTACAGCATCTCTCCAGTCACCCAGGTTTGATCCCAAAGGGCCTTCACGTGCGCGGGGGGATGAACTGCTCTTGTAGGAAGGCGCCTTGAGGATCGACGGTGGGGAGAGGGCCTCCATGCAGCCCAGGGCCTTGTGATTCCCTTCCAACCGGGTGAATTAAATGAGATTAAGTGGAGAGAAGGAATCATTATAAGTGACAGTTGTCCCGTTGCATATCATTCCAAATGTGTTGGTGTTTCAAAAGCCCATTTACCTGAAGGGGATTGGTATTGTCTTGAGTGTGTTGTGAAAGAAAGCAGCAAAGGACTCGAGGCATTGAGTGGTTTACAAGGAGCCCAGATATTGGGTTTTGATCCACATGGACGTGTATACTTCTCTGCCTGTCGTTACTTGTTAGTGTAAGTTAAACTTCTGATGGCTTGAATTACTGGTCTTCTGATATATTTTTGTATGCATATTTAACTGAGGTTTTTTATGATTATAATGTCTTTATATTATTATACTACTTTTACGAAGAAACTAATTGTATAAAAATACATCATTCATACATAGTCCATTGATCAATTTCACGCTTTTTTGATATCGTGTTTGTGAATCTCTGCTGATTCAGATTTGTTTCAAGGGCCTTCTGTAGGACTAAACAATTCGGTGTTTCCCACCGCAGCTATAAAGTCATCATCAGACAGAAGGCCCGCCTACCTCAGGTGAGCACCGCCTCAATTCTACCCTAAGCTGAGCTTTAGATTCCGATCAGTGTTTTCAACTTTTCTTCTTATGGGGTCGATCGGTAGTTACAGTGGTAGTTGTAGTTTCAATGAATGTAAATAAATATGAGTAGATTGCCCATTTCTTGCTTAGTTCCACATATGTGCTTGATTTGATTAAACAGAAACCATTCCATTCCATGCCTCATTAGTCTGAATTTTGTTTATGTTTAATGTGATTTCATGTGGGGAATCGTATTCAGTTGCATCTGCCATGAAAGTGAATAGAAATCTGGATTATTCTTTGTTTTTGGGACCGCGTTATGGTTTCTTGGTTGCCAGAAATCCAGTGGCGACTATTAATTACTAAACAGATGTTATTAATTTATTCAAAGCTTTTGTGTTGGTTGATGATCGTCTACTGTTTTGAGTGACTCCTGTCTCTTTTGGATCTTTCATATGGTTTTAGTAGCTGGTCGTTAAAACCTAAAAGTAGCTTATAGCTTAGAATAAGAATATGATTGTAGTAAACATGCTAAGACAAAAAACATTTTCTCTTTTCAAAATCTAAATTGTAAGTTTTTTAATGCCTGTTAAAGGCAAATCGGAAAACGAAAAATTTAGTCTGGGAAATGTTGATACACTTGCTTTGTCTGGTGATAAGAATAATTGTATACCATCATTGATGATGGAATTTGGACATTGCATCTGCAACATAAAAATGTTGTTGTGATCAATCGTTTGGAATCCGCAAGAGTATTATGAGCAATGGCTACAGGAAATATAATATGCCATTCTGAAGCATTATTCAAACTTTATCTTGCAGGATCTAAGAGTTTAACATCATTGTTGTTTTTGTTATTATAAAGTTCTTTATATCTTGTGAATGTTTTTGTTATTATAAATTTCTTTATATCTTGTGAATGGGCCTCGGAATCTTTGTGCAAATGACTTGATATTAAAAATAAAATCTTTTATCTTTTATTTATTAAGTATTGTTATTTTCCTTTTTCAAAACATTTAACTTTTTCTTTATACGATTCAATGCAAGTATCTTTACACAGCTTTTGCTCAACCCACACGACATATTGAGTATTGTATACAATATTTTATTATTTATGCTTTTATTATTCAGGAATTTGATTTTGCTTAAAAAAATAGTTTGACTGCATTGTAAAAACTGAAGTGAGCCATAATATCTCTTATTATAAAAAGATTTTGTTCAATTGAAACTATCAATCTTTATTTTTGCTGGTGATATAAAATTACTTTATAGTCTCTCCAAAAGATGCCAAAGTTCAGTAAAAACAACTATAATTGTTTCTTTAATACTGTGACATTTAAAGTTTAATACTGTAACATTTAAAGTAAAATAGAACTAGTCCATTGTTCGTTATACTCAATGTTTAAATATTTTTAAGGAAATTCATATTTTTAAAGAAATTCTATTTATATAGAATATTTCTTAAGATTTTTAATAATATTTAATAAATAAATAAAAAATTTATATTTATATTTAAAAATAAATTAAATTGATAATAACATTTATTTTATTCTAAAACTCAAGGTTACTATTGTATTGAAAATGTAATTCATGTAAAGAATGATGACCACTATACATACAATGATCACAATTCATTTCATCTAGATTTCATTTCTTATATGTAGAAATTTGAATATTGAGATTTGGTTATTAAAGTAAACAATTTATCTATATTATAATAAAATAATATTAATCTGATCACAATTCATTTCATCTAGATTTCATTTCTTATATGTAGAAATTTGAATATTGAAATTTGGTTTTTAAAATAAATCATTTATCCATATTATAATAAAATAATATTAATCAATTGTTAACATGTCATAATAATTTGGAACCATTCCTCTAATTCACTTATAATATTAATGCATACACATTCTGATATTATGTTTTCTAAGTAATAACTCTTTTAAAATAAGTGATGATTTATCATTATCAACATTTACTTTATTCTTATTTATTACTTTGCATGCTCTTTATCCATTCCTCTATTTCACTTTTAATATTAATACATGTAAATTTTAATATTGCAATCTTATATATAATATTGTTTTCCAACCAATAACTCTTTTGAAATAAGTGGTGATCTATTATTGTCAATTTTTATTTCATTTTAAATGTTTACTATCACAATAAGAAAAACCATCCTTTAGCACCATAAATTAGCATTACAAGTTGTTTGTGGTGTTAAGGTGGTGGTATTAACACCACATAGATTTTGTGGTGTTAAGATGGTGTTAATTATTATTGGAAAAGATGTTTTTCCTCATATATATTAAGAGAAATACCATCTTGGCAAGTACCATAAGGTGATGCTAATAATTATTTGTCACATGGACATGTACATGTAGGATTTATTTATGAGGATTTTCAGCATAAACACAACCATTTCACAAATAATTATTTTGTAGATAATTTAAATTAATTATTTATATTTTTTTTGAAATAAATGATCAAGATTCATTTATGAGTTTTTCACCATAATCACAATAAATTCAATTTTTTATTTTTACATCATTTAAACAAATGAGATCCCTTTGACATTCATTTATGAGGCTTCACACCAAGAACACAAGAAGTTCACCAATAATTATTTTGTACATAGTTCATTTTTAATATTATTTAAAAAATAAATACTTAGGAGTCTTAATATTGACAAACAAAAAAAACATTTTTTAATTATTAGTATTATAAAGTAGCAATAAAAATGATTTAAATTCAAATTTGATTATTCAATTTGAATTATTTATGTTGAGCTTAGTTTTTAGAACTTGAATTGGAATTATTGAAATTTGTTAATGGTTTTTAGAACTTGAATAGAATCATGTAGTATTATAGATAAATTATAAATAATAATGATAATTTTCCACATTAAGAATTTAAATTGCTTATTTTTAATAAAGGTTAAGGTTTTGTAAATTTTTATAAATTATGCTTTTATATTAATTGAGTTTAGTTTAAGTGGTTGTGAAATGAAGTGTTATCTAATCTATCAAGATTCTATTTCTATAAATATTCATTTTTTATATATAAATTCATTTCTTTTACATATGATTTTAAATATATACAAAATCAAACACAATATAATTTAAAATAATTATTTTTTTAACGAACAATAACAATCCACCATTATATATAAATTGGATTATTTTATATTTGATTTCAAATAACAAAAAAAAATACTGAAATATCAAATTGAAATCAATTTACACATATCTAAAAACTCTTAACTATATTCTTCTTAACACACAATCTACATGTAATCAATTCTAAAATAACTAAATATCAAATATGCATAAACATCTTTAAGGCAATCAATTATTAGCTATCCACAAATTTTTAATATGCATAAGCTTATTCAAAGCAATCAATAAATTAGCTCTACACATTTAAATGTGGATGGACTGCAATCAATTCTAAGATAACCACATATGAAATATAACATAAGCTTGTTTAAAGAAATCAATTCTTAATTATTCACACATTTCAAATGTACATGGACTGCAATCAATTTTAAAATAACCACATATCAAATATACATAAACTTCTTCAAGGAAATCAATTCTTAATTCTCCACACATTTCAAGCATGGGCTTCTACATGACAATCATCTATTGTAAGGTACACATCAAATGCATAGGCTACCCACAAGTGAAACCTACATTACTTTCTAACAAGACATAAAGAAGTGACAAATTACAAGGTACCCATAGATTGAAGACCCATGAAGATATCCAATAATGCAAACTCATTCAAGTCAGTTTTTTGAAATTGTAGTATTATTTTAATAACTAAAACCCTATTAAACCTATCACATATAGAGACTGAAAAGATATGTTTAGAATACATATTCTCGTGAAACACCTTGTTAACAACTCGAACTTCACCTTGAAAAATCAACATGACCATGATGGACATACCCAATGCAGAATATTCTAAGGTTTTTTAATGAAAAGGATCAAAAGTATCATTGAATCCTTGAGTCTCCAACCCCCTCCTATTTGATTAGCAACCTTGTTTTCTCATGTTATAATTTCATCTCCCAAATTTTGCTTTCATCATTATGCCTCATTTTTTGCATTGATCTCTCAATCCTTAATGATGTTCAAATTATGTATCCATAATGATGTCCAAATTGTGTTTTCAAAAACATTACCCAACCCATGGATCCCCCTTCCCCTTTGATCCATTGTATCAATTGCCCCTATTGTAATTTGATCTCTCAATCCCCTACTGTAAGTAATTTATTGACATCATTACACCTTCCTTGTCCACCTTGATTACCTAACCCATTGTTGCAAGCCATTTACCACCACCTCAACACTAGCACACATGATTTCATAAACATTACTTTCCCTTTGTTATAAGTGGTAAACCTCCACCATTATGTGGAAGTTCATGGGGTTGGATCCCAACCTATAACAATAAAAATTCACAAAAAAATACTACTATATTTTCCACTTCATCACATCTACTTTTCTTCCCATTTTTTTTCTTTCAGTGTTTTATTGCACATTTTGAGGTAACAACAAAACAACCATTGTCTCACTGTGGGGTAACTTCGAAATTTTCCTTGTTAACCTCTTATATTTCCTCTATATTTGGTTGACCTCGATGATGAGTGAAAAGTTCACTTGAAACACGTTGGAGAAAAAATTCATCGTTTGATAATCCAAAAGGTTCATTTGATCGGTTGATAATTCATTTGGGTAACAAATTTCTTACAGGTAGTTTTCCATCGGAGCTCGGGAAGCAAAGCAAGTTTGTGTCTCTGAATGTCTCAAACAACTCTCTTTCTAGAATCATTCCCCAAGAGATTGGAAACATGGTGAGTTTGACTGACCTATATCTTGGAACCAACAAGTTTTGGGGCATTTTTCCTGTAGAGATTGGCAATCTGGTAAATGTAAAGAATTCTATACCTATACTTGTATATGGAGATTCCTAAATTTATTGCTAGAGGAGATGGCATGAAAGCAAAATTTTGTTCACAAGTAGTTTCTATAGTTTAGGAGTTATTATAATCATTGCTTTCATTGATATTATTGCAGAAATATTTTTTTAAATTGCTTATATATTCTAGATATAGTAGTAATCTATAGTGTTGAGATTACTACTACAGAGATTGTGAGAAAAGCAATTGTAGTTGGTTCAATGTATCGATGAACTTAACATTATTTTTTGTTATGGATTGAGTGCTTATGTCTTTGTAATCTGAGATTGTTACAAACTTTGCTCTTTTTCTACCATTATCCTTTGCTGCCTGTGCCTATGTTTGTGTTCCTTTTAACTTTCCTCTTTTTCTATGGGCCTTCATTTTTACCCCTCAAAGGGCAAATGCTAGTTATACACCTATTTACACATTATATTTAAAATTATAAATGGTTTTTAATTGTGGGCCCTGAAGAGGCTTAACGATTATTTTTATATATCCCAAACAACACAACTTCTATAGTGTGAATCTAATGAAATTCAAATAATTTTATTGTGAATGGGCATGTTGAATATTCAAATATTGGTGCCACCAACGTATTTTATTTAAAGATAATATTTGATGCATATTCGGGGTACTTTATTAAAGGATAACACTTTGAAGCATATTCCAATTTTATTTAGATATAGGAGAGCACATTTTAATTAGTAAATGATGGTATTTAATATCTTCGTATAATTTAAATATGAAAGCGCAGTAATGAAGATTTTCTTAAAACATATTATTAGTAATATTATTAATCATTTATATTTGATTTTAGTATTATTTTAATTTTAAATATTTTTTAATAGAAATTTTAATAAATAGTATAAAGTATTAAAAATGATTAATAGTGTATTTTTTTATATTATTATGAAAATTTAATTTAAACATTGAATTTCTAATATTGTGAGTATTTTCAATGTGATATGTTAGGAAAACTTAATCTTGACATTTTAATTTTTAAAATGGTATAATTGTGACTTTTCAATGTATAATTTTATTATAATCCATAGAATTCTAGACAATTCTTAGTCTCGAAGTTTTTAGTAGTTGGATTTATGATATTTTTAGTGGTGAGCTATGATGTTTAGCTATAAAACAAATTCTAAATTGAAACAAATTCTAAATTGAAGCAACTTGCATTTGAGAAAAAAGATGATTAAAAAATCTAAATAAATCTACTAAATCATATGATTAGAGGATTGGTAAATAATTATAAACATTTTTACACGTTATATTGAAAATTATAAATGTTTTTTAATTGTTAAATATTTAATGTTTATTTGATTTGTGTATGTTTTCAAAATCAGCTTCTCTAAATAACCTTCCAATAAAAAAAATGAATTTTCTTATGTATAACTTATTATATATATAATGGTAATTAGTGTTGGATGAGATTATCTTTTGAGTGATATTAATTATGGTCCATTGAACTTTAATACTTGAATTGATGTAAAATTTTATTTGTGTACTAAAAACCATAGAAAGAATCTTTTTGAGGTTGCCCTAATTTTGATAAGTTAGAAGGTTAGGGAGGTTTGTATTATAGCAAATATTCTGGAACTACGATCTAATGTGGGTGTACGCATGATATTTCTAAGAGAAAGTGACTTTCATTCTCAACGCTCGAAGTCTCATACAAATAGAAAATTTTATGTGTCAATATGAAGAGTCATGAGAGTTCGTCCTTATCTTAGCTAAGTTAATTTTCTTCTTCAAACTAGTTAAAATAGAGAGATATTTTTAATCTTCCAGATTAGGGTTTATGACCTCGTTACTGTATATTAATTTTTTTAACCTTTAATTCTTTTTCACCCCATATTTTTTCTTTAAACTTAGATGTGATAACAATTTTTTTTTCTTTAAACTTAGATGTGCTAACATCTTTAATGTTATTGATATCTTCCAATATAACAATTTCGTCAATCTACCCATGATTTCAAAAAGCCATAGAATCTATCAAATACATAATTAGAATTTAAGTTTAAATATTATTATCACAAAAAATATTAAAAAAAAGCAAAACATTATCATGGTTATAAATAACCAATTTAAGACGCAACATAAACAATTTTCAAATGTGGTTGCAATTTATTTGCCTCCTATATTTAAGGACAATGGTAATCGTCAACTATGTTGGATGGAAACATGAATGACAGCTAGCGTTGAAACACTTGTTTAAGTGCAGGCTCTTCTTCACCACTTAATGGTTTCCCACTACAAAATTAAACGTGTCAACATCATAATATATAAATGTTGTAGCGCTGGATAAGTCAAATATTTTATTAAAACTAGGTAGCTACTGCGCAGTCCTCTATTTTGCGTCTCTCTGTACCACCCAATAATTTAATTTGGTATATTGGACAGACGTATGTCGACTTTAGAATTAGGAATCTCACTTCTCTAAACATATGAGAATCAACCCAAACCCATCCTTTTCTTGCCTCGTTGACATTCAAGGTGTTGTTAAATTCCTCTTAGCATTGACTCGTGGGGTCAACTCCACGAGGTTTTGTTTTTCAGTTATTTATGTATGACGATCATTGCTTTGCATGTGGCTGAAATTGTTAAGCCAGTCCGTGTTGTTGTTAATATTTGGTTTTTACTCAACGATTACAATGGCTTAATACAGTATAAAGGCGTAATAATAAAACATATATTATTAAAATATATTATTAAAAAATATATATTATTAAAGAAAACTCTCTCTTCTATACTCATTAATCAGTCTTCGTGATTTGCATACTTAGTCGTCATGTTGATACTTGGTTACTCACTCATAGTGTTGGTTACTCCTCTCATTTTGAATATGGCCTATTGGCTTGGTTATCATTGCTTTTTTGATATAGCTGTTAAATTTATATTTAATTTTATTGTTTTGTCGTGCAAAGGCTAAGGAAGTTATGACAATAATGCATAAGTTCTTAGAATCCCAATTTATGAGTTCATAATATTATTCTATTAGCAAGTCATATTAATTAATTAATATGTATTATATAAGCTATATCAATTAATTAATATGGATTATTAAATTTTAATTATTATTATAATAATTGTTATTATAAAAATTTATAATAATTATTCATAAAAGAAATTATAAAAAAATTAAATATTAAAAAGAATTAAATAATAATTAATATTATAATTTAATAATAATAATAATTAACCATGGTTGACCATAATTCATTGACTAATATTAAAATATATTTATATAATTACAAATAATAAAATTATGTTTATTATTTTTATGAAATTGTTATTGTTATGATGATTTAATAATATTAATCATTAATATTATCTTAAAATATTTATATTAATAATCATATTAAATATTAAAAATAGTTAAAATTATTGTTATAAATTATTCTAATTATAATGAAATAAATATATGTAAATAATAATAAAATAATTATAATTATTTTAATATGATTAATAAAATAGAGATTAATAATGGATATAAATGATTAATATGATTACAATATAATAATAAGTATTATTATAATATAAATATAGAAGTTAATAGTTTGATCAGAAATGAATTAATAGTATAAAATTAATAATTAAAATATAGAATTTTAATAGGAAAAATATTAATAATATACAAATTAATATTTTAGTTAAAAAAAATACAAAATTTAAAATAATTTAATAGGTGATGTTTAATAATTAATATAACTAATAAAACAAATTTGTACGGTTAATTCAAATCATTACTATAATTAAAGAATAGTAATAATGTTTAAAAAAAATTGTACAAATATTAAATGATTGAAATAAATAAGTCAAATATTTTTATATTAATTGAAGATTTATATGATTATGTGATTAATTAGAATTATTAACTATAATGATATTAATATTATTATGATTCATATTACAATATTATTATTTGATATTAGTATTTAATGAATAATATAATAATATTTTTATATATAAAAATAATGAAAATTACATGTTATTGAAAATATTATTATTAAATATTATGGTGGTATCATTCAAAACATGTGTAATAATGGAAATAAATGATAATATTAAAAGATATTATTAATATCAATGCTAGTATTAAAAATCATTAATGTTTAATACTTTTTAACCTCAATATTAATGTTAATACTAATATTAATATTAGCATTAATTTTTTAACGTTAATATTAATGTTGCTAATGTTAATTAATATTGTTGTGTTATTAATAATGTTTGAATATCAATAATATGATAAATATTCTTAATATTAATACGAAGAAGGTTAATATTAATAATGTTGTCGATGTTAATGAATGCTAATAATTAAGTCTATCACACATATTACGAACACGATATTGAAAGTGCGGTTTCAGGGTTTTGATGCGAGACTATAGCTAGGGTTTCTGTAGGAGGAAAATCCTCCACTTGCGTTAGGTTTCGGACCCGCTGCAGGCTAAGGAGGCGGTGTATCAACCTCTAAGGACTACCCAGATACTGTGGACCAAGGGTCTCGTATGGCGTCGCCTGGAGGGGGAGGTGCCCCCTCCACATCTATGGATCGCCCAAACAATACGCAGATACCCACTATGCATCAACCAGTTCAAGGTATCGGAGTGGAGAAATCTATGGTTACTGACAGAAACAAGACCCAGGGAGGTTGTCTTCCCAGATCTATTGAAAATCCATCTGTGCAGATCACATCTGACAAGCTACGAAACCGAGTTGAATAGTAGAAGGAAAAATCCCTCATGAGGAAATTCATTGGCATCTGGCCAAAGGAGAAAGATCTGTTACGATGGATCAAGATCACCTGGAACCCCAAAGGTCATTATGATCTGCACCTGGGTGCAAAAGGGTTTTTCTACCACTATCTTTTTCAACTAGGAAGATCGAGATCATGTTCTAATGGGAGGCCCATACTTTTTTTACTCTTCTGGTTTATTCCTTCTCCCGTGGAGGGAGAGGTTTAACCTAGATACAGAGGATCTGAGTATTGCTTCGGTCTCGATCTAGCTTTACTTTCTCCCATGTGAGTACTGTGAACCTAAAATTTTGGAGGCCAATGGGAACACCCTGGGGAAGTTTGTGAAAATATCACAGAAGACAAGGCTCCAACGATATACCACCTATGCTCGAATTTGTGTCTACATGAACCTCTCCAAAGATCTGCCAGAGGCAATCAATTTGACTTGCGAAGATGAGGATTGGGTCCAAACTCTTCACTATGAACAACTCCCTTTTCACTGCTGACAGTGCCATGAATATGGGAATCTGAGCAGACATTGCCTGACCCTTAAATCCATTATGACAACCTCCATGGAGAAGAAAGAAAAGGAAAAGGATAATGAGGGTTTTACACAGGTTCAGAATCACAACAAGAAATACAGAAAGACACCCCATCCTCCTCCTACAAAACAAAACACACACAAGTGGAATCAAAATGGGAATATGTTTGCAACCTTGAGTAATATTGAGATCGAGGAGGATGGTCCTCAAAAGGATAAAAATCCCTATGAGGAATGCAATCGATCCACAATCAAGCCAATGGAGGAGGTAGTGGAAATTATGGAGGACAAAATAACAGAGGGGAATGAGGACATGGACCTGGGTGATCTAGACCTAGATGAGATAGAGAAGGAATGCAACAAAAAAGGGAAAGTTTATGTATCTAGGAGGCAGTTGGAACTTCTACAACAGGCTATCCTTAAAACCAAAGCCTCCCCTCACCTGGGTATATAAGAATCCAATGAAGGGTAGTAAAAGGAAATAACCCGAGGAAGGTGAAAAATGGGAGCTGAAGACGAATCAATAGAGAATAACAAAGATTGGGATCGAACTAGTTGAATCAGGCTAGTACCCAACGATACGGGAGGCCTTCTTAGAAGTAGTCAAGAGTATCTAATGAATATTATCACTTGGAATATCCACGGGGTTAACAATCCAAGGAAGATGAAGACCCTGGAGATGAAGTTAAGGAAGGAAAAACCATATGTACTATTTCTGCAAGAAACTAAATGCAGATCAGATACTATGCAAGTGTTAGGAGGAAAAATCAAGCGGGGGAGTAAGGTGATTGCTATTGATGCTCGGGGTGCGGCTGGTGGTGTTTCCATTCTGTGGAACCCTATGGCAATTTCCCTCTCTTGCTTCCGCGCAAC